>BPTQ01000001.1:225036920-225195558 GCA_019973895.1 Chrysanthemum seticuspe
CACTATATGTGTATCGAGTAGTTCTAAGACTCATTTAGGTTTTGAAAACTAAAGAGGTAGCTTAGAGAATAAGGTAACGGAACTACGAACGAAGTCAGGTATTTACCTGGAGAATTCGAACGTATGTGCCAATCCTTTATTACCTAAGTGTTTGGGAAGGCGGACACGGTATATCTACAGAAGTAGATCTGCCGGTAAGTCTTTTCGCCAAAACTGTAGGTAAACGGTTTAGAGTATCAGTATCACACGTCGATATCGATATTCTTAGGATTATCGAGAATACAGGCGATGTCCTCTCTTACAGAGGAGCATCAGTTGCGGTATCCAAACTCATTTTGGAAATCGGTGGTCTGCTCGGAACATCCACACATGTAACGGTAGGTACAGTCAAAAGAAAAACTTCTAGGTGAATGAGGGTTGCTGAAATCGGAACACACACCTACAAGGCTCGTCTGGTGGCTAAAGGTTTTACTCAAACCTATGGCGTTGACTACGAGGAGACATTCTCTCCTGTAGCGGACATAAGAGCTATTAGGATTCTTATAGCTATAGCTGCACACTATGACTATGAGATTTGGCAAATGGATGTCAAAACCGCTTTTCTGAATGGCCGTCTAGATGAAGACATCTATATGGCACAGGCGGAAGGGTTTGTGAATCCATTATTTCCTAACCGTGTATGCAAGCTTAAGAGGTCCATTTATGGACTGAAGCAAGCATCAAGGCAATGGAATAAGAGATTCGATGGAGAAATCAAAAGTTTTGGATTTACTCAGAATCTTGATGAGCTATGTGTATATCACAAAGCTAGTGGGAGTCATGTTACTTTCCTTGTTCTGTATGTCGATGACATATTAATCATGGGAAATCATATACCAAGTCTAAAAGAGGTGAAAGCCTATCTTGGTAAATGTTTTTCGATGAAGGACTTAGGGGAAGCAGCATATATACTCGGAATCAAGATCTACCGGGATAGATCAAGGCGGCTAATTGGTTTAAGCCAAAGTGCTTACATTGACAAAATATTGAAGAGATTCAATATGCAAAATTCCAAGAAGGGATTTTTGCCAATGCAAGTGAATCATGGTTTGAGCAGCCAAGGCTGTGCTTCAACACCTGCAGAGGTGGCGCGTATGAAGAAAGTTCCTTATGCTTCGGCTGTAGGATCTATCATGTACGCGGTGCGATGCACAAGGCCTGATGTGGCATTTGCTCAAAACTTGACCAGTCGGTATCAACAGAATCCGGGTGAAATTCACTGGACTGCTGTTAAGCATATTCTCAAGTACCTTAGGGCTACGAGAGATATGTTCATAGTGTATGGAGGAAATCCAGAAGCAGAACTGTTTGTTACAGGTTACTGCGATGCATCCTGGAAGTGTGACAAAGATGATACGAAGTCTCAGACGGGTTACATATTTGTCATCAATGGAGGTGCTGTGGATTGGAAGAGTAAGAAACAGACAACGCTTGCGATGTCTGCTACAGAAAGTGAGTACATAGCGGCGTCTGAGGCTGCCATGGAGGCTGTTTGGATAAGGAAATTTGTTTCGGGGCTTGGTGTTATGCTGTCGATTGAAAATCCTATTAAAGTATATTGTGACAATTCTGCTGCAATAACTTTTGCCCATGAACCTGGATTCATAAAGGGCACCAGACACTATCCTAGACAATATCACTATGTTCGAGAGCAAGTTGAGATAGGTGAAATTGAGTTGCTCAAAGTTCACACAGATGATAACCTAGCAGATCCGTTAACGAAGGCCTTGCCTGGTGAAAAACTTAATCATTTGTCTGATAAGTTTGGACTTCGTTTAGCTAGTAGTTTCATGCCCATCTGTGACTAAGTATTTTAGATAAAGGATATTGTAAACATTATTATTGAAATGAAATAAAGTATTTTGTTATGTTTATTATTCATTTATTATGATGTTGTCATGTATTTGCATGTTTAAATCCTTGAATAACTTAAGTTATTCTAAATAGTCCGTTGTCAATCAATAACATGGGAATGATATTGAATTAAGACAAATCTGAGTATTAGTTAGAATATACTTGAAAGTATATTGATGCTTAGCATGACTAATTTCAGATGATATTCAATGAATTGAATATAGGACTTATCCCACCCGCATGATAATACTTTATGGATCTTTGTCATTAAGTATATCATGGATATTTATCCTCTGACTTGAGATACAAGAGATATGTCATGGATGTAGTGCATTTTTTGTGAAGCAATCTAACGCTATACGTAACTGGTAGTTATAAGGGTTGTTTTCAGAAGTGTTGCAAAATTTATGAATCCTGCTTGTAGTCAAAATGGGATTTGTTTCCTTCAAATTTATTTTGAAGTATAATACTACTGGGCCCCTCGTAGGATTGTTAAGATGTTTGTATGGCCATACCCAAGGTCTTCTGTTCAGAAGAATTGGTAATCTTAATAAATCATATAAAGCGAGAAACAGAATAGTTAATTAAGAAATGAGTGAGATCCATATTCTTATTAACATGGTATTAGAAACAAAAGGATGAATATGATGATGAATCATCAAACTTGGTTTTTCTCCAGAAAACCATACACGAGTTGTACCGGGGGCATTGGCGTGTTGCTAGACGCTAACCAATGTCATTTCACGTTTTGTAAACATATCCAAGTGGGAGCTGTTGGAAATGTATATATTTACAAACATGTGAATGTCCGGATTCGAACTCGTGACCACGGAATTGCACACATTAGTGAATGAGAATTAAAGTTAATAATTAATGTTTATGTTTACGATTAATTATTGCACATTAAGTCCGGTTAACGATCGTTAAGTATTTAACGGAAAAATGACTAACGACCGTTAAATGATAAGAGAAAGGACTAGAAATGGAAAACTTGGAAAAGTTATGGGTTTGGCTTTGGGCTTTCAATAGTGGCCGGCCATAGGGGGCCTCTCCAAGGCCTAATTCATTAACTTGTTCCCAAAGTTTACCTACTAGTATATAAAGAGGGTTAGGGTCTAGGGTTTCATACACTTGTGCATTGAATTAACCCTAGATCTCTCTTCTCCTCTCTCTAGTCCAATATTCGGCCGAACACCCCACTTGTAAGGGAGTTTGGTTTCGTTTTTCTTAAACGAGGACTTGTGTTAGATCTAGCAATCGCTTGATTCGTTTGGTTAATTCGTGTGTACAAGAACGTGGTTGTAAGACATTATTCTTACACCTATAAGTACTTCTTTGTTTTGCTTTGCTCGAGGGTTGTTTTGCTTTGCTCGAGGGATTTGACATTTGCAAGAGGTATGTTACGCATACTTTCAGTTAATTAATTTATTTGTTATGATCTTAAGTCTTCCGTTGTGTACTCTTGATGTCTTTATGTTTTATTGTATTTTATATATCATAAACTCAACAGTTTTTAGATGGGTTTTCGACTATTGATACAATGAAACATAATCGTCTTTTATAGGCAAATAGTCTAAGAATAAACTAGGAATATACTTTAGCATATAGCATTAGCATATAGCATATTCCACAGGATATTCGTGCGAGCCATTATTAGTTATGATACATGACTCGATTATCACATGGTACCTAATAATTCACATGTAGTAGTACAATTATGAACATGTAGTAGGTGCGGTAGTACAATGATGAATTATTAGGTACCATGTGATAATCGAGTCATGTATCATAACCAATAATGGCTCGCACGAATATCCTGTGAAATATGCTATATGCTAAAGTATATTCCTAGTTTATTCCTAGACTATTTGCCTATAAAAGGCGATTATGTTTCATTGTATCAGTAGTCGAAAACCCATCTAAAAACCTCTCAACTATTGTAAAATATTCAAGCTTCCGCAGTGTATTTTAATAAAAAGGTGTGTTTTAAGTAATCTTTGTACTTTAAAGTTTTAGTTTTTGAGCTTTAGTACAAGATAAAAATTCCTGGCAACGTAATTTTTATCTTGGTATCAAAAACTAAAACTTTAAAGTACAAGTATTACTTAAAACACACCTATCATAACTCTAATGTCTTAAATGTAGCAAGCGTTTTGAAGCAACTAGTCACTAGCGATTAACGTTTTGCACAAAAAGGTTGTTTGAAAACAAGCAATTAGCATTCCTACTTTTTCTAAACGCTACTTCTAGTAGCATTTACGAGCAACTAACTTTTTACTTATTAATTATGACTATACAGCCATGTTACCGAACTCTTTATTAAAACAAATTGTTTTCTGCTACTATTTCTTGTTACCGCTATTTTCACCGAACATGCCCAATATTGGAATACTATGAGGAATTGTGAAAATAATTCATGTGATTTCAACGTTTCTTAACCGCAAACTTCATCTAAAATGCTTTCTGTTTGCGATATTAACATGAGATTATACATGACACAAAACGAACCCAAGATTCTTATTTGATATTTTGTTTCAGCACAAAAAAAAAGAGCATGATTATGGAGATCATCTTTTCAATCTCCTTTATACAACAATCGAATAATGTTCAATAATACTCATAACATTTATGCATTCATTAATAAATCCACCATCCCGAATAAGCTTCAACTGCATACCCATGGTTTCCAAGAGGTCCGACTTAAACACTGCACCAGAAAGAAAACAAGTCAGATTACAGAAGTTATATTTTTATAAGTTTGTTTGCATAAAATACAAACTGTGTATGTGTCATTAAACTAGTGTCAGGACATGATTCCGATTATGTGTGGACATCACATATACTACTTTTACTACTTAAACTAAAGAAGCTAAGTTTTCGACTAATTAAAAATATATATATATATATATATATATAGGCTCTTACTAGTTGCAGTCGGTATTGGGATCAATGGTAAAGCCAAGAGAAACGCCACAAAAGCCAGGCAAGGTAGCGATAGCTGTTGCATTTGGATTGTAAGTGGTAATGACTCCCATCATACACATGCATAATGACCGCCTATTATCTTCAGTGTCACCAAGGTTATTGAGGCTAGCTACAGCATCGCAACAAGGAGACCCAGGGTATGGGTCCGGGGTGCCATAGGTTACAAAGGCTGAACATGTTGATATGAGGGTGGTCACTGTCACACAGTCTACAGTTGCAGAGGTTTTTGAGGCCACCCAAAGCAAAATGATCACTAGTAACAAAGCACCAGTTGCCACCTTAAAACCACCCATTTTGGACATTTTGGTGAATTAAGTAATGTGTGATTTGTGTGTTTATATTGTGGTGCGTAGATGATGGAGTGTGGTGGGTTTGCAATAACGAACGTGTGCTCAGAGCATTAAGGTTGTGTGAGCCATGTGACCACGCTAATTGCACAGTTTGGCCGTTTGGGACTCCATAGAGTGCACCTACTGTACTTTTGAAAACAGAATCAAAATAACGTCGTTAGCATACACGTTCCCATTTTTAAAATTTAAATGTCGCAAAGACATTTTTGTATTCTAATCCCAGAATTTCCTAGTCGTACTTTGTTTTTGTTGCAACCGAATATCTCCCAAGCAAAAATAAGAATAGAAATTTGTATTTCATATAAATAAACAAACTTTGGATACAAACAAATTTGCCTCTCAAGACCCATTTTTACAAACCAATTTTCTATGTTCTTTGAAACAATGGTGATAAGTAACATAACCCTTACACTTAGTCTTCCGATCTCACCAATTGCACCATAGAGCAGACGCAATAAATTGTTCAAACTTAATTGTAGTTCTCATCACAGTGTCTAGCTTCTTCTAAACACCCTCCAGATCCATAGTCGATTGGGTCACTCTCAACCAACAATTAATCAGCTAACCCCTTAATTCCTTCTGTTCTAGTCCGTTAAATTCATTTTTTTAGCAATCAGGCAAAGAAAATGAAACTAAGGTTTGATTCTTTACATTCATGAATCTTAGCTCAATGGTGATTTGAAATCTATATTTGAACTTTTGAAATCTCTCTCATTTTAGCATTATTATCTTACAATACCAACAAACATATTTGATTGCACTTGGCTAAACCTAGCCGGGGATTGGATTGTATACTCATTACATGTCACAAATTCTATTTTGCTGGATCACATTAAAAAAAGACTTACAGTAAAGTAACGAACTAAACTAAGATTACTTAGATACAGCATTTCCGGTAAGGGGACATGCATGACGTCGCATTGGAATTTATTGCGATACTTATGTAAAATGTGTGAGCTCCTAGAAAGATTAGCGAATAGATTATATGTATGTGAAGTTGTTTATAGCTACCTCTTTTGAATGATTGATACGTGTTGACGAACTTTGATCCTACTTTTATGTTCCAATAATACATGGGGACATACAGGGATGAATGTAAATAGCCATGGAACTGAAACAGAGATAAGTTGGATTTTGAGCGCGAACAACAGAACACAGAGAGAGAAACAAATCAGGATAGACTAATTAGCACCCTTAAAAAGAGACTGATGTTGGCTTTGCTATGAACGAAAAGCTTGATAGATCCTTTGATGAAATTGCCTCAAAATATACTTTCACCTCGTTGCACACTATAGAATATAGATGATGAATCGCAAGACTTCTCAAAACTGCTCAAATTTCCATAAACTTTTTTTTGCTTCCTTTTTATCAGGAACACACGGCATATCAGCACCCAAATTTCAATTTGCCAGATTATTTTTAGCTGGAAACTCTTATTTACACTGATTAGACCAACTCCTAGGAACTGCAACAAGAACCGACTTGAATACCATTTGTATGTACAATTGTACACCATGCCATTCATACATGCTAATCATAGCCACAAAGAATATTTGAAGATGTGTTGCAACTTGCGCCTTCTTCCATCATACTACTTTCTTTGATGACTAAGGCAATAAGTATCAAAAAGTTGACTTTGTGCAAAAAGTGACTTTTTATGTCGGCATACAATTCGTTCAGCGTTTTCTCATTTTGCCAGGCTTAGAACACATCAAAGTCTGAAGTAGTGATAAATTTATTACTCTGTATAAGTTAATATGCTGCTATCTATTAATTTTCAGATGTCATATGCTTTCCTATGCTATCTTGTCTATGCTGCTAAATTGATAATATAATGCCACTTCATATAAGCTTAAAAGCTAGAAAGAGATTGAAACCAAACCATGGATAATACATAAAAAGTTCCTCTCAATTACCTGATTAGAGATTTTAGACACGCTCATGTTATAATCAAAAACCATATTGAATTTAGGCTAAGAATAAGTCTACAGTAGCCCAAAAGATACAGAACGATAAACAGCCAATGACTCGATCATAACTTCAAGATACTTTCAAAACTGCAGACTGAAATCGCTTCATTCTTGAAAACATAAACAGTAATAAAATCTAGAAAAGGTTTCTCTTGATTCAAGTAACAGAAACAATACAAAATATTAAAAGGTTCTAGCAAAAACAAAGAACGACAGTGCTTCAACGCTTGCCACCACCACCTCCAAGCTTAGGGCCCTTACCTTTAGGAACACTGCCACCCTTAGGTTGAGTCTTCTGTTTTGATACAACTTCAGCTTTCTTTGCTTTCTTCTCATCTTTGGTCTTCTTGATCCTTTCCTTGATCTCACTGAAATGTAGTCAATGCGAAGAAGTTACTCATTGGTACAAAATGGTAAAATCAATACAATGGAAACAAAAGTATGATCATAGAAGTTAACATACCGAAGAGCAGCCTCCCTAGCAGCATCACGAACTTCAGGCTTCTCACTACGTTTCTTCTGAATAACTTCCAAAGTTGCTCCCACAATAGCACGGGAGTATGGCTTCTTGGTTGCACGACGTCTCTTCTTCACTGCTTCTTGAGCTATGTCCTGTAAAAACATATAGAGAGTGAGAAAAGGTGGAAACTTAGTGAGATTATCACCAACATTAATGAGACCCAACAGGCAAAGTAGGATGGTTGTGGGCATTGGGTATCTGGTTGATATCAAATCAGGGACATCCTAATCCACGTTAAAACGGGGTTGGCTCAGAATCGAACACATTTTACTCCATCTTGTTCTAATCTTCATATAAACGATGTAATATAATTGCAAAACCATATTATTGCAAATCTAAGAAATACCAACCATGTTTATTTAGCTCATTCATATACACCACAACCACATATCAGATGACCAAATACCAGTAAATAAGTTTTAATTGCCTAACACACCAACTAATGCACAAGTAAAGTGAACTATCTGACCTTCTTGTGCTGCTTACGGTACATAGCAGTCCATGTGAGCTTTGAGGGCTTCAACTTATTGTGGAAGTACCTTTTGCATTTCGAGTTCAGAAACAGGAACACCTACATTAGTACAACAGTGCATTTAGTATACATATCAATGGAAGAAACAACAGCCGAAACAAAGGGCAAATCTATGCAATAAGATTACAGATTAACTGACATCCATCAAATCATATACCTGAGAGTCTGATCGAATGAATCTAATACCCCTTCCTGGATAAATCTTCTGGCCACTGAAACGGCATAGCTCGGTCCTATAAACACACAGGTTGCAAACAAGTTATAAGCAATATCACCCATGCCTAAGAAAAAAATTCTTTTACGGGTAAATGTAACATACTTGTTACCCACAAAACAAGTACCTAGCTTACTATTATATTTTGCATCACATCATCGAAACACAAAGATTCATTACATCAACTACTTAAAAAACATTACTTTACAGTTAGCAAAAAGTCAAATACCTAAAAAAGTAACAAGCAATAAAAATGTATCATCAAAATGGTAACCAAAAACACCTTCAAATTTGCCACTTTATTAAAAAAAAAAAAAAAATCAAATGGTTCCAGTCTTTAATCCTCATATAACCAAAAACTCATTGAAAGTAACATCTTAGAATAAACCTTAGTTCTAATGTCCCTAATTTATACAAATCCTAACAAAGATAATACATACATCATCATCTTTTAGTAATATAAATAGCATAATACTAACCAATATCTAAACAAGAAACAATGTTAATGATGAAAAAATAAAGAAAAAAGGAAAATGAGAGAGCATACTTGAGAACCATGGTGATGACGGCGGCAGCTGCTACAATTGACGGAGAAACAAAACCCTAACACATTTTTGATTAACTGTGTTATTATATATATAGCAGCAGTATCACTACCATCAAGATATGAAAATGACTATTCTAACCCCTTGTAGTTTCTTTTATCACTTTTTTCCCCTGCCTAGAGTGCTCTAACGTATCTACACTACTATTTATATATATACTACTATATAAAAGGTTTATGACTTTCTAAATAAAGAAGTCTTAAAATTTTTTAAAACCAAAACATTTTTTTAATAAAAAATTCTCAAGCTATAGTCATATAGTATTGAATTCAGTCAACTTGCAACTCCTAACATTCATACAGTCCATTGAATTCAGTCAATTTGTAACCACTAACATTCATACAGTCTATCACTCTATTGTAACACCTTGTTTGTTATAAAATCAAATAACATACGACACATATTTAGACATACAAAAAAAAAACACATCAATTTCTTTTCTTTCTCAAATAAGAAACCATTAGGCGGTCGTTAGGATCAAATCTTCCTGGCAGCGGGCGAGAAGACCTGAGTTGGAGACGGGGCAGCTTTCTCTATTTCACGAAGATGTCATTTTCATGATAGGATTTTTGGTTGTAAATTAATGTGGGCGCAAAAGGCTATCATGCTCTATTGTTACAGGAGCCTGCTTTCTCAGGCACACAACTATTAGATCCTTCTCGGCCGCCACCACCTCATCCTTCATCGCCACAGTACGCCGAAATCACTGCTTTTTATGGTTTCAGTTATATGTGGTACTGGTTGTAGATCTTGTGATTTTGGTGGTAGATCGGGATATAAAACCTCAAAATCAACACACAAACCATTTAATCACGCCTCCTCTAAACAAAAAATACACAAACTACTAGAAACACATCAGCCGCCGCCGCCGCATCAGCCACAAAAATAGTCACCGGGTACCCGCCGCCGCATTACGCGTACCCGACCGGGGTGTTTAGGCTTCTACTTTATAAATGTTAATGGCATCAAAAGTTTAAATGATGGATAGGATTCGCATCTAATTTAAATCTTCGAATACCGACTACTTGTAGTGGTGTCGACTCGGTCAGGGCATGAGCGACCCGACCGGTCGACCAACTACTGTGGGTAGCCAAAGTTTTGGAATTGGACTGTTTGCTTTAATTTTAAGTGCTTGGCATAGTAGGTTCATTAGATTGTACATTGTAATAAAATGGTTGTATATTTTAATGAATGAGTGGTTTAAATAGTGTATTAAATGTATGTGTTGAATAGTGTTTTTTAGTTGTATTTGTGCTTTAAATAGTTGTAACATGTGTTAATAAAGTTGTATTTTTGAATGGGGGTGTTTTATAAAAAGTGTTAATTATGTGTCTTGAATTGATATGTTTGTGCATTAAATTATTGTAAAGTATGCATTCTAACTTGTAATTCTTTATATGTTGTATAGATTATGTTTAAAATGGTTGTACTTTATGCTTATTTTTTTGTATTGCTGAATTTTAAGTAATCCATAGGCATTTAATGCCCTAAAATGCATTTGTACTTTATAAAATAATATGATTATACGATTACTTTATAACTTCTATTGAATGAAATGCTTGCAAATCCGAAAATAAGGGAAGCATACCCATAATTTTTCGAAGCATTGAGTAGGGGGCTGATGCAGATAGAGCAAGAAACGATACGTGCAGACAAGATAACTTTTGAAAACGACCCCATGATGATCACGATGGCGATAATCATGAGGGGGATGCGAAGAGGCGTACATTCGTTGGTGAATCATCGTCTACACACCAAACATCATCCCCTGAACCAACACAACAAATGTCACACCCCCAAAATGTCGCATCGGAAATTTTTCGGGGTATGACTTCATAGCACAAAGACACAAGATATAAAAAACAACCTCTACATGAGTCATTTGAAAAAGTACACGTTCGATCAAAGAAATAATGTTTTACAATACATAGCCTAAGTATTTCACAAAATATAATGAAGTTTTTGTTTTGCAATCGATAAGTAATGTAACAAAGTCCGTCATAATGAAATCCCAAAATGCGACCCTATGATATGCTCCATACAATACAAGCTAGTCAAGTCAATAACCTGATAAATACATGTTAAAATGTCAACATAAAGTTGGTGAGTTCATAGGTTTAAGTAAGTTGAAAACATGAACCACAAGATTTCTGCGACTATTGTATCACGTGCGAGATCATGAAAAGTATTATTATTGCACTAAGATCATGAAATCGAAGCCTTAACATTTAGTTTGTTTATCCGCCTCAAACAGGTGTCTTGCCAAGCACATGTACGACATCAAATGATATGCGCCCGTTTGACCATTTACTACAGTCAAGTAAGCGCTACTTACCTAAACAGAGGAGTTTAATGTAACAACCGTAAATTTTACGTTAACTTTTACCTATAAACTTTAACGTTTTGTCCTAATCGCGTAAATTTTTAACTTTACGTATAACCGTTAAGTTATTTCGCACCTAACGAGAACCACATTTAGACGTTTTATATCACACTATACTAATGTTTAGTGTACTCAAAGTCATTTAAATGATCATTTTTATTCAAATCAATTATTTTCAAATAACTTGCATTTTACGCGTTTTAACTTGCACGAAACTTACCTAATACCCACACCACCTTTACCAATACCCTAAATACTTATATGCTTTCAAAAATATATTATTTCCCTCCCCATTTCATTATTAAAACTGACCCTTATGTTTTTATATACAAAATACATCACAAAACTACTACTACACTTAATAATACCAACCACACCTTACAAAGTCTTCCATATCTAGAATAAAATTCAAAACAAAACCAACTTTCATTTTTCTCCCTCACCTCTCACGCCTAAAATCAGCCACCTCCACTCCCTTCCCTATACTTTCCATCTATTCTTGTCTTTCATTTGTCTCCTAGATATTTTGTAAAGTATTGCATCTAACCTTTAAATAGAATATTACTACTTATTTTTTATTTTTCATTTACCACAAAACTAAACACAAACATATCTCTATTCCTCTCATCTTAAATGACATCAACCACAAAGGGACAAGAGGGTATTTCAAACTTAGTTCAAGTATTTTGCAAGATCATTAGTTAAGGGTAAACATAAGTGTTCTTTTGCACAATCCATCCACCAATTCTTTGTAAGATTTATAAACTCAGTCATAGACTTATTTTTACATGTACATTATATTCCATGTTAATTATTACTTATATAGACTTGTAGTGTTAAGGAAATTGATAAAACGTTAAGCTACAAAGACATGAATCTGTCCTAGTTTTACAGAAGCTTGTTTCGACAGAAAAACCTAACATAGACATTTTTATGGACCTTACCAAATTTTGTAGACTTGCATATAGGTCTTTAGTAGTTCTCTGACTTTTTTTTTTAATAATTTTTGGAGTTAGTTTACTATTTTTAATAAATCCTGAGAAGAAGTTACTCAATACCGATAAACACTTAGTACTATTTGCAAATTGAAAAAATTACTATCTTATGAGCATTTTGGTAAATCGAGCTAGTTGAGACATTTGTAGAGCACCCTTATACCTTTCCGTAGATGGAAAAATTGAGTCGTCACGATAAATAGTGAAGGAGCTACGGCCCCGAGACCATAGGTCTAATAATCTGAATTTTTACAGCTTTAACACATGAGTACGTTTTTGACTTTATAAAATAAATGGTAAGAATCTGAGTTGAGAGACTCACATTTTTGGAAAGTAGACTCAAGTACGTTGAACATAGGATTTTTAAACAAGTTTCTTCTTTAGAAAACGAGTGAGAAATAAACCAATCACAAAGAAAGTTTTCTAAAAATGCAAACAGCAGGTCACTCTTTGTTTTTAATAGAAACCAACACTCAAAACTTATTTTCCCAAACCGGAACTTTGAAATAATGAAAGTAGATACGTTCACCTGGGTTTAGAGATTTTAACGAGGAAAATGGACTTAAAACGGTTAAGATACAATCTTTCAAATGCGGGTTTAAATTAACTAATATAACTTAATTTTTCCAGGTTTTCAAAGTAAATAAAACGCGTTTTGAATATATTTCTTAAACGATCGACTTACGTAGCTTGTTAAAACCTCACTACAAATACATAAGAGTGATGGAATTTGGTAAAACTCATACGAATATAGTACATATTGCATATTCCCTAAAACGACTTATATTTCTAGGTCGCGTTTAGGATTGCCGTGCTATTACTCTACGTAATGCTTTCCCGATTACTTGAGGTGAGTTTCATAGCCCCTAATTTACATGTTTCAATACTTATTTTGAATTATTTTAGGGTGAGAATACATGTTCAATTACTTGCAGTGACTTTTAATTACTAACTTTCGGACAAAAGTACATTAAACATTTTACGTATTGCCTAAGTTACCACATTAGCCATTAAGTCCCCATTTAATTATGGGCTGTTAATTATGTAGTAAGTGAGAATGTTATGAATAAATCTATTTGGTTGACACCTCCATCCGGGTTGGTCGCTAATACTGGTTAAATAGACACATATCATTTGAGGACATTGGGTGTTTGGCTAGACACCTACAGGGAAAATCATATATTTGTGCAAATCGCATACAAAACACGTTAAACTTTGGGGTCATGAGCTTAGAGCAATAGCAACACTTTTTCTATGACATTTTATTTGTTATAATGGTCATACATGAAAATCTTGTGGTCCACATTACTGTTTACATAAACCTGTGAACTCACCAACATTATTGTTGACGTGTTATCATGTATTTCTTAGGTTCTTATATGCACTTGCACGATTTGCTTATGGAGCATCAGTACTAGAGTCATTTTGCGGACTCATCATGGCAAAGATTTATTGCATAACTTACGTTCGATTGTAAACCGAAAGCTTCTTTACATTTTTTAAACTCTTGGATTATGACTTTGTAAAACATTATTTCTTTAATCGAACGTGTATTTTCAAACGACTCATGTAGAGGTCGTTCGATGTAACTGTAACTTTGTTTCCATTTAAGTCACGCTCTAATTATCTTTCGATGTGATATTTTGGGGGTGTGACATTTAATCCCAATAGATCTATCTACAACATTCGCGCTTACACGTATCTAACGGTTCATGATGGTGGGGACTTAAAGCCAATAGTGGTAACTTAGGCAATCCGTAAATGTGTAAGTACTTATGTTTGTATGTAAAAGCAAGAAATGTATTCTCACCCCAAAATATTTCAAAACAAATATTAACAAGTAAAAATAAGGCTATGACACTCAGCTCAACAAGTGGTGAATACGGGAAAGTATAACGTAAGTTAACCGAGCAAAATCCTAACCGCGACCTAGAATAATAAGTCGTCTTAGGAATGATATGATATGTACTATATGCATATAAGTTTTATAAAGTTTTATCACCCTTATATACTTATAGTGAGGTTTTATAAAGTCACGTAAGTCAAAATTTTAAGAAAAACGGATAAAACGCGTTTCGATATCAAAAACTTGTAAAAATAATTGTTGTTTGGAAATAATTATCGAATTTAAATGGGCGTAACTTCTTCGTTTCTAGCCCGTTTTTAGTCATTTAACTCTCTAAACATAGATAAATATGTCTACTTTCAAGAAATCAATGCATCGGTTCATGAAAACATGTTTTAGGTGTTAGTTTATACCCATTTACCCACTGATTTGCTGTTCCAGTGAGACAGAAACTTTTACCCGACTTCAACGGGCTATAACTCACTCGATTTTCATTCAATTTTCAAAATTACAACTCCTGTAGTTAGATCTATGTCTTAAATTTCCAAAAAGTCCAATTAGAGTTCCCGAGGTGGAGTTTAGGTCTTCCGTTAAGGTGTTTTGTGACAACTACTCAGATTTATTCATTTCCAGACACTCGGTTTGGTGAAAAATGGTAAAAATATTTAGAAAATTCCAGAAATTATAAATTTGGTCAAGAACTATCTAAAACCTATATCTAACTGTGGCGCAAAGGAATTTTTCCTAGATTTAGTTTAAGGTGGTTTTCTATTGCTCACAAGTCGACATAAAATATTGAGAGTCTAGCAAATTTAGGGTTTAGTTTTATTAACTTTAAATCAACTTTCAATGCAACAAACATATACAGGTGATACAAAATCAATCATGAGATGTTAAATATGAATGTAAATGAGTATGAAATAAGTTTATGAATGCTTGCAAGTGTTGTGGATGATTGGTGATCAAGAAGTGTATAAGAACACAATAAAACCCTAAACTTTGAACCCAAAAACCTAACTCTTGATTACTAACACTTAACCGAATTTTTCTCAAGCTCAAATACCCTTGATTTTTAATTTCTATATGCTGAATAATAAAGAGAAAGAAGGAGTGTGATATGTTTTTGAAGTGGTGAGAAATGAGCTTGTTAGGTATGAGTTTATATAGAAGTAATTATAGTAAGGTTGCATGGTCTAACCAAGATCACATGCATGTGTATGAACAAACGAAGCAAGGGATTCACAAGGGTGTCTTGTGGTTGAGGTGGAGTGTGTTGGGTTGTGGTTGGTGTTAGGTAGAAAGGGAGGAAGTGTCTTGCAAGTATACAAGTCACAAGATCATATATGATATAGTTTTTGACAAGGAAATGGAAGTTGTGATTTACCAAGTGAAAATGAAATATTGGGGTTTCCAAATATAGGGGGTTTATTTTGATTTTTGGTAAATATAAGTGTGTATATGTTTATATAATGTAAAGGTGGTGAATTAGTTAAGTGTTGCATGCATGCATGAGACTTAGTGCAAGACGTAGACAATTTAAGTAAAACTTGTAAAACCAAATGTATAGACTTATAAAACATGCTTATAAAAGTATTCAAGTACTTATTTGATGTAAAATAAACTTATTCTAGTGTTGGTATACGTTCAAAGTAGTTTTCCACTATACACAATTTAACTTAATAGTCATATGTTAAAGCAAGTATTCAAGCGTTGATAAGGATTTAAAAGGTACACTTTTGAGGGGTCATTTAAGCCCTTAATTGATCACTTTTGTATCCGTTACTACTTAATTTCGTTCCTTTTCACTTTTTAGGTCTCTTGAAGGCAAATTGCTGGAATGACACTTATTCGGACGAAAAGGCGCGAATATACGCAGAAAATGGCCAAAGTCAAGAATCGTGACACTCAAGCTGCTGAAACTGAAGTGGATGGCGTCAGCGTTTAACTGTGACGCCGTCGCAACATGTTTTGTGACGACTCAGTAGCCAAATTGCTTATTTACAAGTGACGGCATCAGGTTTTAAAAGAGTAGGGCGTCGCAGCTCAGACGACCTAGATTTGATCCAGACAGCGTCAGAGATTGAAGGCGACAGCGTCACAGGCATAAGGTGTAACACCCCCAAAATGGCTCAGCGAAAGCATACAAGTATTGGGGTGCTACTAAATTGGTATCACAACATAAGCATAGAACAACGGATTTTCATAAACAAACTTTTATTCATTTCTTAAAAGCAATGTTTATATTTTTGATTTGGTGCGGAAAATGGCCCATTATAAAAAGGTGGCCCCAATACATAAATCAGAGTCGTCTATGACCATGCCATGCCTTTGCCTTGCGCCTCCAAAGATAAGCTATCACCTCAAAACCTGAAGATACATGCTAAAAGGGGTCAGCTTACGCTGGTGAGTTCATAGGTTTATTTAAAAAGGGATTTCAATACACTGTTTCAAATTTGGTTTTTGATGATCATTACGTCTTGCATAATGTCATGAAATTTATGATTTCAATTCATAAAAGGGTTTCATAAAAAAAGGATTTCATTTGTAGACCATAAAAAGAGTATATGTACATTACAATGAATATAATGCCATATTTTATAAATTTATTATGCTAACACTAAGCTCATGCAACCGAAGCTACGACAGTTTCTGTATGCACAAGGAAGTCATACAAATAAGGAGCCCATGGCGAGTGTTTATCCCAATACACTCGGTCCCGACATGTTATATGTTTCGCCTTGACCCAAGCGGGGTCAACCGAACAGGGGAGTCACCCCCAATAGATCTATTTATAACATTCGCGCTTCCCGGCAGGAATTGACGGTTCATGAAAAGGGCAATTTGGGATCTAAGGTCTTAGGCTAAGCTGCGCAATATGTTAGGTCAAACATTTTGATATGGTCCATAAAACATCTATGTATGATGAAAACTTTAAACATGTAAAAGCATAGTATGCATATAATACACAATTTCTGTAATTAAATCATTTGAGTAAAATGAGCATGTATCTTCCCCCAAAACAAGTATAAAACAGATTAAAAGTAGGGGCTATGAAACTCACCTTGGCAATGTGCAATATGAAGTCTAAAGGGAATTAAATCAAGGAGTGATAGTGCACGGCTCCGACACGCAACCTAATTAATACGGCAATTTAGTCTTTATGTTTAAGACTCGATAAAGTTTAACTAACTTTATAGATTTTAATTGTTTTTGCTGTTGTTGTTGGTGGTGCTTATGTGGCATCATTTATCTTAAAACAATATACAAAGATTTGGGTGGATCTCGGCTTAGGAGAGTATGACATGGAAGGAATCTCGAGGAAAGAAATCTCGAAGAAGGAATTACGACCTTGGTCCAATGATGACCGAAAGATAATATACGGAGGAATTGTATGCTTATAACAAGACGTTGTCGATGGAAGTGAACAAGATGTATATATCAAGTGTATATATGTATATATACGTACTTAGAACATTTGGTATAAATATTATAAAGGAATTTAAGTCTCAATTTAATTCATGTGTAAATTGTATTAGAAAAATATAATGTAGGTTTTAAATAATTGCATTACAGGTAATATGTTTTGAAAAGTTATATATATATATTTTTATGTCATTTAATATTAACAGTAAATTAACCCTTAACTTAATTTATATACAATTTGCACTAGAAAAATACTATGTAAGTTTTCTAATACATACATTTCATTGGTAAAGTGTAAATTAATAAATGGGTTTACCGAAAATTTGGTATGACTAGTGGGTATATCCGTGTTTAAATGTCAAAAACTACATTTCTCCTTTTATCAAGTTTAACATCCGGTTTTAAATAGGCGGGAATGTATGTTTTATTTAGACAAGTTTCTTTAAGTTAAATGCCCAATTGTTAATAATCAAAATCATACGTTTACGGGTCTATATTACATATAGTTAGGAGCGTTAACTCTTTTTAGTTAAGTTGTAAGTAGTGATAATGAATTTTATTTCAATCCATCTTATCTCAAAAGCCTTATCTTATGTCATAAGTCTATTTCGTTTCTCGCTTAACATTAACATTATATGTCATGTAGACGTTTAGTTGAGACATACTCAATTCATGTCATGCCGCAAATGGAATATATGTTGGGGTGAGATGAGAGGAAATTCGAAGAGGCTGTATTTGAGTCGAGGGAGAGACTCGAGATTACACTTCAGGAGAACTGGGCTTCAACCTGACTGAAACCAAACGGACCCTAGGAAGTTACGGGCTTTAGCCCAACCTGTTACACATACACTCAATTGGAAGTTGGGCTGGGCTTGGGTACACAGCAACACCAACGCACCCTTAAACTGTATGGGCTTTGCAGCCCATTAATTAACCACCAACATATACCCTTATGAAACGGGCTTTGAGGCCCGAATTGGTTACACCACAACAACTTTCAGACATTGGTGGGAAGCAGTTATGATAACCTTGTGGGTAGAGGCAATTTTGACGCAAGAAGCACAAAAAAAATGTATGCATAAACTAAAAGAACCGCAACATATGCCAAGACTTTTACAAGTCCTCTAAGACCTCGGCGTGGTCTGGTGTTGAGTCGGGTAGAGACACCCTCGAGGTGTTCTCCCTTGGCTCGAAGCAAGCAAGACACACGTACCCTATGGTGACTTGATACAACTTCAAATGCAAGACTCTTGTGAGTCTATACGTACACCGGAACAAGGCACCAAAAACACTAGGAGTCGGGTACTACCCGTGGCTTGCCATTTGACTTAACACTCTTGTGGTAATGGGCTATTGATGAGTCTCTAAATACTCATCATTTTTATACCATTTAAACTGCAAAATCATCTGAAAACACTCAGAAACACATCAAAATGATCAAAATATCACAAATCAGTGTTTTATGTGTTTTAAATGCAAAAATATCAAAATCAGATGAAAAACATATCAAATTTGCAAAAATTGCAGTTTTAGTCCCCCAAGTTTCTAAAATTGTCAAAAATAGTCCCTGAGTCAAAATTTCAAAAGAAAAATCACCAAAGGCCCTTTTTAAATCATAAGTTGTCAAATTTAGTCCTTTGGTGAAAAATATAAAAAGTTTTGAGAAAATTACAAATTGGTCCTTTAAGTTTCAAAATTGGCGGAATTAGTCCCTGGAAAATTGCAAAGTGGCAATTTTGGTCCTTGTAGTTTTTGAGAATGTCACTTTTAGTCCTTGGAAGAAAATTTGCAAGCTTGGCAGTTCAAGTCCCTCAAATTCAGAAAATTGCACAAAGGTCCCTATATTTAAAACCCTTTAATACTAATTATGACCCTTTGCACCTTTTTGGACCCTGCCAGCCATTTGGACCCCTGCCTATTTTGACCCTTCTCCTATTAATAGCCACCTGGTCAAAACTCTGGTCAAAATCCCACTTGCCCGCCAAAAGTCTTCACCTCCTCCAACTACCATGCCTGCTTCTCTGCTCCACCATTCCCCCTCCTCTCTTTTCCACACCTTTGTCCCCCCTCCAAACACCATAATCCAAGAAACATTAATTCACCTCACCTCATCTCACTCAACCCTTAACAGTTAAAAAAACTTTTTGGCGCCAAAATGATCAAACGGCTAAAATTGCATCTACTCATCCAATGGTCCAAGATATTGGTGGGAAATGATCAGACTGGAGAGAGAAACAATTTGGAGTATAAAAGAGAAGAAAGAGAAGCTTGGAGAGTAGTAGTTAATTTAGGAGTAGTGTAATTTTATCTTTTGAATGTAGTTTTAAGTCTTTGTAGTTTTCCAGTGCAAATTTAAGATTTCAAATGTTTTGTAATTGAATTTCAGTGTGTTTTGAACTCATTCTCAATATCAATTTCAGTTTGTATTTAGAAATTCAGTTTATGTATCATTTCGTTAAAAAATCTCAATCAGCTCAAATGTGTTTTTAAGTAATTTTTAAGGCTTGAAAAGAGCTCATATAAGCTCTTATAAAGCTTTTATAAGCTTTAGGAACCTTTAAACTCAGTTTATATTCAAAACTCAAAAATTCACAAAAATACTTAAAAAATAGCTTGAAAATTAAAAATCAATGGGAATGATGATGAATGCTGAAGCAGGATGGTAATTTGGATTGATTGTTGGTTTAGAGCTTATTGGTAAGCTATAGGTTGAGTTTGTACACCTCAGTTCTCAGTTGAGCTTGGAAACCATTTGTAAGGCCTTTTGATCCATTTTGTCACTTCACTGTTTGAGTGTTCAAAAAGTTTAAATCTCTGTGATTTTATATTCATTAGTTGTAGTTTAGTATAATCAAGCCATTAAACTAGTTACTTGCTCTTTTTAAGTTGTAGTTTATAAAATTTCATTTTAACAGTAAAAATTGCTTCAAGATCATTTCTGAGTTTAAGGATGTTTTTGTTGTTGTTTTAGATTTAATTAGTTCTAATATAGGATTATACAAGATCTATAATCAGTTTTATGGTTTAAATTGGTGTTTAGCTTTGAAAATCTTCAAAACTGTTATATATAGGTCTGTTTGGATTTGCTTGCTTACATAATATCAGGTCTTGTTTGAGTGTTATTTGTGCTTGCTCTGTGTCACACAAGGGTCTTATATCTCATTTCAATCAAGAAAACAAGTCCTTGATAGCTCAAAAGTCAAAAATCTCTTTAATCCATTTCTATTGTTAATTGTTGGAATTTTTAAGATCAAGAATCATGATTTTGTGATAGAAAGTTGTTAAAAGTACTCAAGTTAGTCTTATTTCACTTTATAACATCATAATCAGTGTTTAATATCAGTTTAAATCTCATTTTGGTCAAACTTTTAGTTTTTATCAAAAAGTCAAAAGTTCACATGGGTCGTTTTTGAATAAAATTGGGAATTTCGCTGTGGGTTCATTAGTAGGTTTCAGATTATAAGCTTTGGAGGTATTGTAGTCTAGTTGGTAAAGAAAAATATAAAAATGCTAGTTCTTGGTTTCTCAGCTGTTTAAGTGCTTATTCAAGTGCTTTTTGTGGGGTACCTGTTCTTGAAGCTGCCCTGTGCACAGTTTTGGTTCTAACTTCATAAGCTTGCACTGAGCTTATTACTTGTCCAAATCCTTTGTTCTTTGGTTCTTTGGAAAGCCAACTTGGTCATCTTGAGGATCCAAGTCTTGTTTTTAACTTTGGAACTTGTTTACTAGGGCTGCAACAAGCTTCTAGTTTGTCCCATTTTCTGTTTTTCAACATAGGAGTGATAAGTGCTTATTTGTTATTTCTAGCTTATTAGAAGTTATAGCTTGTTTATTATTGTTGCTTTTGGTCATTGTTAGCTTATTGTAGCCTCAATTTCAGTTTGGTACCTTTTTGTGTGGTTTTAGCTTATCAAAGTGCTTATTTTTAAGCACTTCCCACATCAGTTTCTATTTCCCCCATATAAGCCCTTGTTTTTATATTTTTCCTATCTTCTAAATATAATTTTAGACTTTTCCTGAAATTTTCAGATTTTTCTAAGAGGTTTTGCTATTTTTCTTAATTTAAATTAGTTTTTAATCATTTTTAATTAGCTTTTAATACAAATAATTAAGAAAAGCTTCAAAAAAATAATTTTTCTATTTTCCTAAGTTTAGATAAATGTAAAAAGCTTAAAAAGTATTTTTCCCTATTTTTCTCCTTTTATTTGGTATTTTTAATAATTTAAATTAGTTTTAAATAGTTTTAAATTAGTAATAAATACATAAAAAGTCTAAAAAATATATTTTCAGTTTTAAAATTAGTTTTATCATATTTTAGATTTTTCTAAGTCTTAATTTTATTTTTCTAGTCTTATTTTGTATTTTCTTTTATTTTAGTCTATTATTAAATAGTTTAAAATAGTTTTTAATTAATAATAATTAGATAATTAGTTATAAAAATAATTTTTCTTTTCTATAAATTTTCTTTTATCATTAGGTTTGTAAAAATGTATTTTTCATATTTTTAGGATTTATATTGTATAAGTTTCACGTTTTTACTAGTGGGTATATCCGTGTTTAAATGTCAAAAACTACATTTCTCCTTTTATCAAGTTTAACATCCGGTTTTAAATAGGCGGGAATGTATGTTTTATTTAGACAAGTTTCTTTAAGTTAAATGCCCAATTGTTAATAATCAAAATCATACGTTTACGGGGTCTATATTACATATAGTTAGGAGCGTTAACTCTTTTTAGTTAAGTTGTAAGTAGTGATAATGAATTTTATTTCAATCCATCTTATCTCAAAAGCCTTATCTTATGTCATAAGTCTATTTCGTTTCTCGTTTAACATTAACATTATATGTCATGTAGACGTTTAGTTGAGACATACTCAATTCATGTCATGCCGCAAATGGAATATATGTTGGGGTGAGATGAGAGGAAATTCGAAGAGGCTGTATTTGAGTCAAGGGAGAGACTCGAGATTACACTTCAGGAGAACTGGGCTTCAACTTGACTGAAACCAAACGGACCCTTGGAAGTTACGGGCTTCAGCCCAACCTGTTACACATACACTAAATTGGAAGTTGGGCTGGGCTTGGGTACACAGCAACACCAACGCACCCTTAAACTGTATGGGCTTTGCAGCCCATTAATTAACCACCAACATATACCCTTATGAAACGGGCTTTGAGGCCCGAATTGGTTACACCACAACAACTTTCAGACATTGGTGGGAAGCAGTTATGATAACCTTGTGGGTAGAGGCAGTTTTGACGCAAGAAGCACAAAAAAATGTATGCATAAACTAAAAGAAACGCAACATATGCCAAGACTTTTACAAGTCCTCTAAGACCTCGGCGTGGTCTGGTGTTGAGTCGGGTAGAGACACCCTCGAGGTGTTCTCCCTTGGCTCGAAGCAAGCAAGACACACGTACCCTATGGTGACTTGATACAACTTCAAATGCAAGACTCTTGTGAGTCTATACGTACACCGGAACAAGGCACCAAAAACACTAGGAGTCGGGTACTACCCGTGGCTTGCCATTTGACTTAACACTCTTGTGGTAATGGGCTATACGAGTCAAACCACAAACAAAAATCCATACACTCCTCGAGTGAATATGTTTCACAGTCGGATTTCAACACAAATGAGTCAAGAACTAAGCCGAATACCAATGAAGCTGAATAAGTTGATAATAAGCCAAAACCAAATTAGCAAATTAACAAAGTTTTAGGTTTCATAGATTTTTACCACATAATCACAACAACAATTTGTGACAACGTTAATTTATAACAATTCAAACCCCAAATTGTTGTACACAGCCGAATATCCTCCAGAATCGAAAATATACATTATCAAATAAATTCTAAAATCTAAAAATAATAAGGATATTGATCTTACAAAAGAATGAGTCGGGTGGGTTGAGGACTGAACCCTATACGCTCAAATTGAAGGGACTTGGGACGACCTGGAACAATTACCAACTTGGAATAACTTCCATGTGCACCCAATCACATAACCCCTAAATCAATTTTTGGAAAACCCTTTGATTTGGAGAAACCCTAATTTTGAATTTTGATCGAGTGAACGAGAGGTGAGCAAGATTCCTGATGATTTAGCTTCTATTTAGAGATGAGGAAGGGGAATGGAGTCTTGTAGCTTCCTTGCTCTAGGGTGTAGGCGAGTATCATTCTTGGCACTAGTCCTCTTTCACAGCTGCACCTAAAAGCATTCTCGTGAAGGTCTATGGTGATAGAAGGGCACTTGAGGAAGGTATAGATTATCCCTTTTGTGGTTGACCTTCAAGGGAGAAAGAAATTTCCATTTCCATGTTTGTCTGTTTTGTTGGTGTCGACCAGAAAAGGAGAAGGGGAAACATATAGGTAGGCATGGGGTGGGAATAGGTGTAAATAAGTTTTGTTTTATTATAATTGTTGTATTGACTGTACCCCGTATTTTGTCGAATCCTCGAGTAGACGTACCTTCCCGGTACCCGATAAATGTAGAAATTATATTTTCGGAAACGATTTCTTAAACTTAATAATATGACATTTTTATTATGTTGAAATTTGATTATAAATGTTTGCCGTTATTAATTTGGTGTCGGTATGCGTGCGGTGCCGTGACTTCCTAAATTCACGAGATAACATCTCGTTTTCTTCCGTAAATTATTATTGAATGATAAAATGTATATGTTTCACTTATCTCATTATTTATTTTTAGTCTTGTATGCTACTGCGCTGCAGTATGCGGAATAACTAATGGATTAAGCTTATGTATGCTTAAATTTTAACTTGGACAAGTAACAAATTTCACTTTTATTTATACAGATACTTAGTGGGCAAGTATCGTGTGCGCGGTGTCTTATTTCTTAGGAAACGAGATGACCTCTCGTTTTTAATTTTAGATATTGGCATATTTCTGAAAATAACCGATTTGAATTTTCTGACGTGACAAATATTATTATAATAATCCTGAAATTTTGCAGGTTGTTATATAAGGTGACGCTGTCACAATGATAACGTGGCCAAGACGAAACCCTAATGACGGCGACCCGACGGCGTCACAATTAAAGAGTGACGCTGTCGCAGTTTGTAACACTATATATAGAATCCGAATTTTTCAGTTTTAGGGAGGTAGTTTTGTGGAGTAAAAACCTAAACCGAACCAAGGCTGTCTTGGGCAGTATCTTAGGGTTCCATACCCTATTTTACAACAAGATAAGTGTTTTACTTCATTGATTCAATCATGTCTTGAATTGTTTGTGTGTATGCTTGCATGTTCCCCATGTCCGGCTAATTTACTTGTGTGTTTGCTTAGATATATGAAACTTAGTTATTGAATATTGATTGGTTGTCTCGTATCTTAATTGTGATTGACCTATTATTGCGATAGGTCATCCGTTGTGTTATTAATGCTTGATTAATCTTTGTTGAACCTTAGCTTATAGTTACTAGTGGAATTGTAGGCTAAACATCCAAATATCGCCTTAGTGTTAAGTTTATGAATCCTAGAGACTTCGTAGTCATTAACCTTAGGTAACTTCAAAGAGTTAGGGATAAACGCATACCTTACGACCTTAGAAACAAAACGCGTTAAGAATAAGGACGTGACAATTCAACCATCAATAGGAGATAACTAGGGAGTAATAACATCTAAGCAAATACATTTTTAACTATCATAAGAGCACACATCAATTAGACATAAACTACATTCACCTTAGGTTAGATAATTAGATAAGTAGAAGTAATCGGTAGAAATACCAACCCCCAAATCCAATGCCCCGAGATTCGTAATTTCCATTTTCTAAAAAACATAAAAAAGATAAAAAATAATCTTCCTCAACCCCAACCTTAGCGCAGTAATTTCTCACTAGCATTCCTATTCCCCTAGAGAACGATATCAATACCCGTGGCTTACCCTAATACTACACTACAACGATTAGGTTCACTGCCTAGGGTGTTATAAAACTTGCTCGACGAAAAAGAAGTTCCTTTGACCCCGAACGCGCTGCGTAAGCGTATCAAGTTTTTGGCGCCGCTTCCGGGGAATAGAATAGCTAGTTAGATTTCCACCTTGTTTAGGTTCCCTTGCTTGATTCCTATCAAGTAAGCTTTTTTCTCATTTTTAGCTTCCTTGTAGTCTATCCCCTTTCTTTGTGTTTGTGTTCGTAAAACCCTTTTCATTTGTCGCTATGGCAAGTGAAGTTGCATTTGAATCATTAACAAATGAGGAACAATTGAATTTCGTAGATTGGATTGCTTTTTATTGTTCTAATGAATTTGTGAGTGATCTTAGAGATATCCAAAAGAAGACGGGTGTAAGGTTGGATGGATTTGATAAATTTTGTGTTTGTGTGGCTTCTATTCAACGATCATTGTTAGAATCAACCCCTTTTAGTGAGACCCTCTGGAAATTTTTTGAGAAAAGCCTCCTAAGCATAAACCATCAGTTGTCACAACTTGAGGAAATGGATAAGGAGGATTTATCCAACCTTAGGCATCATGATCAAAAAGACCTAGTTTTTAAGAACATGGAACCTAAACCCGAACAAGATTGTGAGATGGTTATAGTTGAACTACCTAGTTGCATGCGTGGGATAGATTTCACCAAAACATATGACACGCGTGAGGAATCCTTTAGGCAAATAGAACATAGTGATCAAATTTTTGAGAATGATTCTTATGAATCAGACCAAGAATTTGAAATGGCTAAAGAAGGATTTGAGATACTTAGGAGTGTATTTGGGTTAGATCATACTAAAACACATGATGAACATTTAGGAGATCTAGATATAATGGAGAATGAGGTGGAAACTCCAAGCCCACAAGCCCTACCATCACTTGAGGAATACACATCGCCTATAACTTACCCGGAAGAAGTAGAAGAGACTATAGGAACCCCGATTGATATAGAACCTTTGGACCAAATGCCACTAGAGAATGTAGGTTTAGATGCTTGTTGTCATGACATCTCTCTTAGTCCTAGGGAAGTTCCTAATTTTGATGAACCGGAGCCTCAACCAAAAACCTTACCCAATTTTCCGTCTTTAGATGTGAATCTTGGAATTGAATTAGGCCCCAATCCACCCATCAAAATAAATAGTCCGGGTAGTTGCTTGATAAAGGTGGTAGACTCTAGGCCATGTAGAGTGAAAGCTAATATAGGAGTAACCCATGACCTTACACACTTATATCACCCATTCATGGTTGATAACAAGAAACATTATGGGTTTAATCCGGGTTTATTAGGTTAAGATGGATCCTTAACTAAGAATCTTTTGAAGTTGATAGAAGATTATCCATTTTTAGAAGAGAGATTTGATTCACCCGCTACACCCATAAAATTAGGTAAGGTTAGAATGAATGGAGCACACCCCTTTGAGCATATAAATCACCCATCATCCTCTCCTCACGTAGCAAATTTCCACCCTAAGGGTATGTATCGATAATATCACCCGCACTTAAGCTTAAGTGTAGAAAAAACTTCCCCTTTATCCGTTAAATAAGGGTAGAGTCAAGCTCGTGACTCGAACAAAAACAAGCGTTTCTTGGGAGGCAACCCATGCTTAATTGTTTGCTTATTGTGTGTCATATATCTTTTATTGATTGTTTATTCTCATGTTTGAATTTGTAAAAATGCTTTATTTTGTCTTTAACCTCATCTTAATTATATATAAAGGTATTTTACAAAAGGGATAAGTGTAGGGAAGATTACACACATTTTTAAAAAAACGTGAACATGAGAATTACGAGTATTGAAAAGATATACATGTGTGTTTGTTAGACTCAAATGCTTGTATCGAGTCATAATGGATGTTTTGCAGGAATTTTTTCAGATTCTAAAGATATAAATTTTCCAGAATTTTTCCAGAAAATCGCAGACCAGTTTCTGTCAGGATAACCTGACGGTGTCAGGATCGCAACCTGACGGCGTCAGGAGGAGCAGAAACAGCTTACTACTTTTTCTCATTTTCTGTGCTACTTATAAATTTTTGGAATTTTCCAGGTCTTAATTTTCCAGAAAATCTGTAACCATCCATTCCACAAGCATTATATCCTAGTTTAGTAGAGTCTTATATATATTGTTACCGCCGATTTTACGCGAAGGTTTCATTTGTTTTCTTCAAGTGTGCAGGTTTTATTTATCAAGAAGAAGATACAAAAGATTGAAAGAAGCTTTTCACGCATAACATTCTTCTTGAAGAAAGATTTAACTACTACTTCACACGGATCCTACCGAGCTAATCAGGGGAGTATTAGTTTCTTTCGTTTTTAATTACCTTCCATTATCATAACTTTGATACTTTCGGGGAACATTGGGGACAATGTTTAGTTTAAGTGTAGGGAGGGAAAATAAAACGAGAACTTTGAAACTATGCTTATCCTTGATTATTTGCCTTGTCCAATTTCATTTGTGTAATAAACCATGAGAAATATCGGTTAGGGTAATTTTGGCACCAAATTTAAATTTTTTCATGACATGTAGGAGTGGGCCATTAGTCTTAATAAAGCGTCTCATGGATAGGAAATTATATGACTAGCACAAAAACCCTTTACCACTTAAATTCCACCCAAAATGTGAGGATCGCCCTTAGATTAGTAGGAATTAAAGCATTCATCTTTAATGCTTAGAGTGTAAACCGGTAGTATAATAGATTCTAGAACTTGTTTTGTGATGCATTCCGAGATCGCTAGTAAGACTACACTTGTGTAGTTAGGAATAACTAAATGATAAGAGGCATTAGGATAACCCTTGTTTGATACCCGTAATATAATTACTTCTTCCACATCGGTTGAGTAATTCCCCCACACCCTTGCGTTTTACTCATCTTTAGTACACGATACCCTTAGTTAACCCCTCAGAGCCTATCCTTTTCGTGGTTCTCGTGATGTTTCGGTTTTCCGAAATATCAATGAAAAGCATTGTTTACAATCCACCCCCAAATGTACACCCAAATCGCCTTAGCCTACCTTGTATGCACTCACTTTTAGTGCATTATTGTTATCATTCTAAACCTTTAGTTCAATTATCTAGTTGTTTGCATAAGTTGCTAAGTCGAGTCATATCCTTTGTACAAAGTTTTGGGATGATTGGGACACATGGGAAAAGTTAAATTTTATGAAATGACGGGAAGGGAACGTTAAATTCAAATTCCCTTTATTTGCGTAATAATGTACTCCAAGTGTTTTGATCTTTTCAATTCGGGTCAAATTAGTGTTAGAGTAATAAAAACTCAAGTGTAGGGATGTGCCTATAAATCCCTATTATTTTGATGTTATCGTAGAGAATGGTAGAGTAAAAGTGTATGAAAAAAAAAAAAAAAAAAAAAACGGGCTACCATCTTACATTTTTTTTTTAATTTATGTTTGTTTGTTTCAGTTATCTAGAGTTTAGAGTGTCGAGCCTTGGCTTAGCAACGCCATTCTTCTCATGCTTGTAACATAAAGATTTTTGACTTGCCACTACTAAATCGCCTATCCCACCAAACCCTTTGTTTTCCTACCGTAAGCCTAACGTTACAACCGTTTAAAAGACCTCTTGAACAGTGTTTTTTCCTAGGTGCTTACGCCAAAACGATGGAGGTTTGATCTAGTCTCAAGCATATGGTAATCTATGTACTAGGACCGGTTAATGAGTGTTTATCTTCCATTTCCAACTTGATATATTTCATATACACCCGAGAGATGTGAGTATCTAAACACCCCTTGTGAGGTGCTAGTATGTAATTTCCGTGCTTGTTATGACTTTTGCGGGGCTTATATGTGTTGTGAATTGTTCTAAACTAATGCTTCATGACCCCTAACTTATAAATTAATTGGCTAAAAGCACGTTTGCTTGAGGACAAGCAAATACCAAGTGTAGGGATATTTGATAAGTATTTAAAAGGTACACTTTTGAGGGGTCATTTAAGCCCTTAATTGATCACTTTTGTATCCGTTACTACTTAATTTCGTTCCTTTTCACTTTTTAGGTCTCTTGAATGCAAATTGCTGGAATGACACTTATTCGGACGAAAAGGCGCGAATATACGAAGAAAATGGTCGAAGTCAAGAATCGTGACACTCAAGCTACTGGAACTGAAGGGGACGGCGTCAGCGTTTAACTACGACGCCGTCGCAACATGTTTTGTGATGACTTAGTAGCCAAATTGCTTATTTACAAGTGACGGCATCAGGTTTTAAAAGAGTAGGGCGTCGCAGCTCAGACGGCCTAGATTTGATCCAGACGGCGTCAGAGACTGAAGGCGACAGCGTCACAGGCATAAGGTGACGCCGTCACAATGATAACGTGGCCAAGACGAAACCCTAATGACGGCGACCCGACGGCGTCACAATTAAAGAGTGACGCCATCGCAGTTTGTAACACTATATATAGAATCCAAATTTTTTCAGTTTTAAGGAGGTAGTTTTGTGGAGTAAAAACCTAAACCGAACCAAGGCTGTCTTGGGCAGTATCTTATAGTTCCGTACCCTATTTTACAACAAGATAAGTGTTTTACTTCATTGATTCAATCATGTCTTGAATTGTTTGTGTGTATGCTTGCATGTTCCCCATGTCCGGCTAATTTACTTGTGTGTTTGCTTAGATATATGAAACCTAGTTATTGAATATTGATTAGTTGTCTCTTATCTTAATTGTGATTGACCTAGTATTGCGATAGGTCATCCGTTGTGTTATTAATGCTTGATTAATCTTTGTTGAACCTTAGCTTATAGTTACTAGTGGAATTGTAGGCTAAATATCCAAAGACCGCCTTAGTGTTAAGTTTATGAATCCTAGAGACTTCGTAGTCATTAACCTTAGGTAACTTCAAAGAGTTAGGGATAAACGCATACCCTACGACCTTAGAAACACAACGCGTTAAGAATAAGGACGTGACAATTCAACCATCAATAGGAGATAACTAGGGAGTAATAACATCTAAGCAAATATATTTTTAACTATCATAAGAGCACACATCAATTAGACATAGACTACACTCACCTTAGGTTAGATAATTAGATAAGTAGAAGTAATCGGTAGAAATACCAACCCCCAAATCCAATACCCCGAGATTCGTAATTTCCATTTTCTAAAAAACATAAAAAAGATAAAAAATAATCTTCCTCAACCCCAACCTTAGTGCAGTAATTTCTCACTAGCATTCCTATTCCCCTAGAGAACGATATCAATACCCGTGGCTTACCCTAATACTACACTACATCGATTAGGTTCACTGCCTAGGGTGTTATAAAAAACTTGCTCGACGAAAAGGAAGTTCCTTTGACCCCGAACGCGCTGCGTAAGCGTATCAAGCGTTCAAAGTAAAATGTTTTAAGTTTATGGTTAAGTAATGAGCTGAAAAATGTGAGTTGTCACAACAAAACCCTCCACTAAAACAAGAAGAACAAAAGAGTCTAGTAACAGATGCTCAATAAGAACCGGTTAGTGAATTATGGTTGATAATGAAGAGTTAGGTGATGAGTATGGTAACTTTAATGATCTTGAAGAAGGGGAGATTCCTCTAGAGAAAGCATCAGAAGAGTTCACGAAAGTGCTTTGGGGGGGGGGGGGTAGGTAGTGTTAGGTTCCCATATTTATAACACAAGCATCAATAGAAGAAATAGAAAAGAAGAGATCGGATGAACAAACACACACACACACACGTATGAAATATGTGAAGAGTTATGCGTAAAGTGAAATGTGTGAATTGAACAACCAACTCCCAAATGGGAGTTTACAAGATTATTTATAAGAGAGAACTAGGGCAACACACCAAGTTCCCATCCTTTCCTTATTGGGCTTTGGATAGGCTCATGGGCTTTCTACATGAGCCCAACCTTGATTACTAACATAAAAGCCATACTTAAGCTAACTATTATATATTAATTACTAACACTTGAATTCTAGTTTAGAAGTGATTCCAACAATCTCCCCCTAAGTGTTAGTGATTGATGATATAAACGTTGTAGGTGCTGATGTAATTGTAGCTTTGACGTCTTCTGACATTCTTCTTTCTTGTGAGAAGAAGTGCCTTGATTCGAACAATCTCCCCAGTGTAGAGAAATTGTTTTCTTTGAAGTATTCTGCTTTGACGTCATCATTATCTTTGTTCTTTGATCTTTGTAATGGTAGTGATAGTATGTTATGGTTGTCTGCATCAGGTCCGCTTCGTTGCTCCAGTGTCTCCACGTCTTTCTCCAACATGCTCACACGCTCTTTAACGTTGGATATCAGTAATGATGTAGTTCTCTTAGTCTTTAAACTTTGTAAATTCTTTGACTTTGACGAAGAATCATTTTGACTTTGTGTTGCCTTTTGAGAGAACTACCATTAGTGATGTTTTAGGTATGAGCATGTGGAGAATCTGCACGATCTTTTCCACCCGCAAGCATCCATAAGAAGAAAACATAAAACATGGGTTAGAAATATGTTGGGTTTTTGGTTCCTTGGATCAAGAATTATTCTAAGTACTGGAACTACGGACAGAGTTGATATAACCACGGACAGAAGAATGGAACCACGGATGAAGACAAACCGCGGCTAGTAGTATTGTGTAACTATGGATAGACTATTGTAACCACTGCTAGTCTTATATAGTCGGTTTAGTATTATGTATCAGATAAATATGGAAAAGATATTTATCTTGTAGGTTACGTATTGTATAATGTAAAAGACTCCTTAGCCTATAAAAGGAGGTCCTAGGTTAGATTAGATATACGTATGTTTTATATCTAAGGTCGATACACTTCAAGGTTGTAAAACCCTAATACTGGTTAGAGTATTCATATTAAGAGGTGTTGAATGTTCATTGTTCTTCTTCTTAAGATTAAGTATTAAATTCCGCGTGATACTTAATAAGTATTTGTTTCAAGTCAGTTTCTATATTAGATCGTTTGCTCAACTGGGATCAACAAGTGGTATCAGAGCTTGTGATCTAGAAATTGTAACCAAGAAGAAGTTCTGTTAAGTTCTATTCAAGTAAGCTAAGATGTCTGACGAAACTCATATGGTGACTGCTTCAAAGGTACCCATGCTCAAGCATGGTGAGTATCAAATCTGGAGAATGCGAATGAGGCAATACATTCGTATGATTGACTATGCCATCTGGGATGTCGTTGAAAAAGGTGATACTCTTCCTAAGAAGGGTGCTGATGGTAAAGCGATAGAAATTGTTAGTGAAGTTGACAAGGCTAGAAGGAAATTAGAGATTAAAGCTCATAGTATTCTTTCTATGGGAATACCTAATGAGTATGCTTTGGACTTTGAAAGATATGAGTCTGCTAAAGAGTTACTGGATGCTTTTGAGACAAGATTTGCTGGTAATGAAGCTACAAAGAAATCAAGGAAGAATATGCTCAAGCCTCTGTTTGAAACTTCACTGCACTAAGTGGAGAAAAACTTGATGGCACTTATAACAGGCTTCAAAAACTTATCAGCCAATTGAAGTCAGTGGACTACAATGTTATTCCTGAAGATATAAATTTGAAGTTCATTAGAAGATTATCTCCTAAATGGGCTCTTCATACGATTGTGTGGAGAAATAAGGAGGACTTTGATAAGATGACTCTGGACAATCTCTACAACAACTTGAAGGTTTATGAGTCTGAGAAAAACGTTGTTGGTGCATCTTCTGCAAATCAAAACATTGCTTTTGTTTCTACCAATCACATGAGTTTACAAGATGTATCCACTGCTGCCTATGGAATAACCACGGCTATTGCAAACAATACCACTGTTAGTGATAATGTCAGTGATGGTGCAATTTGTGCTTTTCTGGCTGATTTAACTACCAGTGTTACTGTTTTAAATCAAGATCTAGATCAAATTGATCCTGATGATCTTGAGGAGATTAATATTCAATGGCAAATGGCAATGTTGACTCTCCAAGCAAGGAATTTTCTGAGGAGGACTGGAAGACAGGTTAAGTATGATGGTCAAAGGAGAGCTGGATTCGACAAGAGCAAGATGGAGTGCTTTAACTGCAAGAAGAAGGGTCACTTTGCTAGGGAATGTCGAGCTCCTAAGAGAATTGAAGGCATTAAGAAGACCAAAGAAGAGCCTGCTTCTTCTTCAGCTTTGGTTGCTCAAGATGGGATAGGTGATTATGACTGGAGTGATCAGATTGAAGAAGGTCCTAATGTAGCTTTTCTTGCTAGTGAAGCTTCAAAAGAGCATAACTTTGCTCTAATGGCCTATGCTTCATCGTCCGGTTCAAATTCTGAGGTATCTAATGATTCTAATCATTCTACTTGTTCCTTTAAATCATGTCAAGATAACTGTGGAGTTTGTTATACTCCTTGAGATCGTTTTGAGCCTTAGGGTTTAACAATAACAAAGATAATAAACATTGCACAGCGGAATAAACATAAGAACACTTTGTTATTGACACAAGGTTTATCATTCACTAACTCCTCCAATATATTATTTGATCAGAATAATAACGTGTTACCTAAATGTAACAGGGATCTAAGACACCTCAGATCTTGGAGGTAAACAACTAACCTAGGCGTTCATAAACTCTACGCCCTAGGTTACACGCACACACACCTTTAGACTACATTATTGGAAGACTTGTATCTTAAACCTACACCCCATGTCCTCTTTATATACTAGAGGATTAGGGTTTACAAAATACTACGAAGGACTAAATAATAAATCTTCTTTTGCTAGCAAGTCCTTCCATCTTTTTGTAGGTTTCATCTTTGTCACTTTAAGTCCCTTTGTTTCATTCTTCTATTTACTTTGTCTCATCAAATCCAAGGAATCTAAAACCCAACAATCTTCCCCTATTTGATGATGACAAAACAAACAAAGTCGTGTACGAACTTCCCTAGACGAAGTAGCAGAAGTTGAGATGTAAACATCTCCCTAAATGAAACAAATCTTGTCTTCCTTTGTCTTCCCCTTAATCCATGCCATCACACTCCAATATTTCTTCCCCTTTTTGTTATCAACAAATAGAGAATGTAAACATTAGAAACTTCCCCTTGAGTGGTGCATGAAAATGATTCTTCAAATCAGTAAGCTCCTTGTAATGATCACTTGTGAAGAAAACTAAATATAACTAACTTGATAAAGAAGTAGAATAACCCAAACTTGTGTCTTATGTCTTGTTTATCCACGTGACTCTGAACGTATACTAACCAATGTATAAGGAGACCGTAATCTCTTGACAATAATCACTGAGCACAATAACGTCACTCCTTAAAGTGTTTGTCAATTCTTCATCACAATCATTGAAGCACGAACAAGTTACTTTTAAACGATTCCGCCGTTTAAAAATATAATAAGAACACGCATCCAAGAAATTCAACTACAACATCAAATAAATGATATTCAACCGTCTTCGTAATCAATTATTCAATAAATCCAAATCCGAGCTTGTTAAAACCTTTAAGAACAAATTCCAAACCCCTTGTGTGTGTGAACCAATCTCCTGTGTGTGTATCAATCTCGCTTCCCCTTAAGTCCAAAACTATACGAGAATAAAAACCATGTACCGTCCGATATCGAGCAATACTAGCAGTATGAACAACCATTCTCGAACAAAACTAACAATTGAAAGTGTCCATCATACTTTTAAATATACCACTGATCACTTTAATATTCAAACCCATGACCACTTAAATTAATCCAATTTATCAACCCACGATAAATATCACAACCAATATACTCAAAAATTATGATATGCATGCACTACAAAATTAAGAGTATGGGGTAATGATCAATTCGCTGGACCCCTTCAGGAAATTACTCACCGACCCATGAGAATATAAACCACTAACCTGATCCCATGAATAAAAATTGTTCGAGGTTAACATCATGCAAATTCACTTCACCACCTTCCCATGTAGCCAATTATATCACATGAATAAATGTGCTTACTATGTCAAGACCTGTGATAATTTTTGACTTACCAAGTTTGTGTTTGACCATCCTCGACAAACAAAGGTTAAAACCCATCAATACAGATTTCAGATCAACCTTAGTAGCAACAACAGCCCAACAGAAAACCAATGAGAAGTGGTATCAAGATACTAGCATGGAATACGTAGCAGCAGATACGTAACAAAGGTAGCAGTGGAAACGATAACAATAGCAGTGGTTACCTTTCGAGAAGCCCATCAGTGGTTACAAGTAAAGCTATCAGTGGTTTCGATAAACTAGAAGTGGTTTTGAGAAGCCTAGCAGTGGTTACGAGAAACTGTCGATGCTAGCAGTGGTTAGCGATCACGAGCAGGAGTAACATACCACTAGCAGTGTCAAATAGGTGAAGCTGTTGTAACAAGTGAGTGACAACAGTAACCTCGTTGCAGGATTTAATCTTTCAAGAATAGTAGCGTGACAAAGCCAGTAGCGTGATATCATGCACATGAGAAAGCCATATCATGCAAACCAATTCACAATAAAAGTATAAGATTAAATAAAGATACTGCAGTACAAGGTGTTCCTTTGAATCAACCAATGAGTAACGAATTGTATAGGTCCACCATACAACTTGCAAAACTTGAATATTAAATCTCAGTAATGTAAGTGTGAAGATCTCTTGTATCATTGGACCAAAAAATCTTTAAGAAGTACGAGATTATTAAAAAGCCAATCAACCTTGTTCAATGTTACTATACCACCGATCCATAATAAACAATAAGTACGAGGTTGATTAATGATCAATCATTGTTAAAAACAAATTAGATCCGTACGAGGTGATGTCTTGCACAAAACGTCAAATACCAATACTAGAAAACCCTTAAATTCAACTTTCTGAAAAACCCTTCAGCAGCAATTTTCGACTGTAAATAACTTTCGATTGAGCGCTCCGATTAAAAATCCCTTTGGTGAAAAGTTAGATGAATATATAGAGAACGTCCACCAAAAATTTCGTCACGATCCAACGGTTAACGAAAAAGTTATCGCCGTTTCAAAACAGTCCTGCAGAAAGTTGCGAATTCTGCACAAATCCGATTTTCTTCAAACTTTTTCGCCAAGAAACCTTGCGAATCCCTAGGTAACGAGCTCCCCAAGCTCTGATACCAATTGTGTAACCGTATTATTCCGATCAAATAATATTTGAGGCTTTGAGTGATTATAAAGAAAAACCTTGTGTCAATAACTATGATTTGTTTTATTCCGCTGCGTACCAAGTTTATTGTCATTGTTATTGTTAACCCTAGAGGCTCAAAACGATCTCAAGGAGTCCTATCAAACTCCACAATTGGTATCAGAGCCAGGTTATGCTTTTTCCTATCATCAAATCCAAGGAATCTAAAACCCAACAATAACTTAGAATCTCAAAAAGCTATCACTGAGAGTATAAGGAAAGAAGTAGAAAGACTGTCTATGGACAACCTAGGTTATAGAGTTGGTCTAGAAAGTGTGGAAGAGAAGCTAAAGTTCTGTATTAAATGTGAGTTTGAGTATGTAGATAAGATCAATATACTAGGTGGTGAAATTGATCTTAAGGATAGAGAGATTAAAATGCTTAAAGAAAAACTAGAACAGGCAGAGAGTGTAAAAGAACAGGCCCTAAAAGAAAAAGAACAACATGTTGTTAGGGTTGCTAAAACACAATATGCTTCTGATCTAGTAAATAAACCAATAGGTAAAAAATTGTTCAAAGATGGTACTGGCCTAGGTTACAATGATATTCCACCACCATCACTGATGAAACATGCACCACCTGCAAAAGAGCTCTCATTTAGCAGTGAATTTAGCTTCAATAAACCTGTAGGTGAGACTAACAAGATTGAATTACCTAAGATAGGTTCTGATAAGTCATCTGATGCTCCCACAATTGAAGTTTGGGAATCAGATTCTGAGGAAGATAGATCTGAATCAACTCAACCTGAAAATATAGAGCATGTTAAGAAAGTTGATTCTAAACAAGTCAACCTTGTACCTAGATTTGGAGCTCAAATTGCTAAGAGAGTAGTTGAGTACAAGGAAGTACCTAGGGAACAAATGAAAAGATACATACCTAGGGGAAACCAGAGAAACTTCAATGGACTAATTTCTAATAGATTAGAAGATGAGTTTCAATGTGTTAAAAAGGCTTGTTATTTATGTGGTAGTTTTGAGCACTTACAGAGAAACTATTATAAAAACAGACCACAAGTTTGGAATCATTGGAAGAGGGTAAATCATCAAAACTTTTCAAAGAAAACAAACCCTCATCCTAACAAAAACATGATTCCTAGGGCAGTATTGATGAGGAATGGGAATACAAAATCAATAGTCACTGCTGCACATAAATGGGTTCCAACCACTGCTAAGCAAAATGTAAACACGGCTAAGCAGAATCAAACCACTAGTAAGCAAATATCACCACTGATACAAAAGAAGTTTTAAAAATTCCAAAGGTGATAACTGACATAGTGGTTGGAAATCATTTTTATGCTGTTAAGGCCTCAACTAGTTGGCAATGGAAGCCTAAGACCAAGGTTTTACCACATGTCAACTGTGCATCAATGGACCTAAAGAAATTTGAATATTTTGATGCACAGGGCAGACCCAAGTCAGTATTGGCTTGGGTCCACAAAAGGAACTAACTTGTTTAATTTCATGTGCAGGGCAATCTACAAGATGAGCTAAAAGATAAAGGAGTTTTTGATAGTGGTTGCTCTGGGCACATGACTTGGGATGGGAGCAACCTGGAAGATTTTGAAGCTTTTGATGGAGGATATGTGGCATTTGGCAATGATCCAAAGGGAGGAAAGATACTTGGCAGAGGCACAATCAGAACAGGGAATTTAGACTTTGAAAAAGTCTATCTGGTACAGGGACTTAAGTATAATCTATTCAGTGTTTCTCAAATGTGTGATAAGAAAAACTGGGTACTTTTTGGTGAAACTGAGTGTGTGGTGTTGTCTCCTGAGTTTAAGATGCCTGATGAGAAGTTTATACAACTAAGGGTACCTAGGAAGGAAAACATATATTGTTTTGATCTTAAAGATGTTCTTCCAAATAGGTCCTTAACATGTTTGTTTGCTAAAGCATCTGTAGATGAATCAAAATTGTGGCATAGAAGGCTAGGTCACCTCAATTACAAAACAATTAATAAACTGGTAAAAGGAAACTTAGTGAGAGGGTTACCTTCTAAGGTTTTTGAGTGTAAGGAACTGTGTGTGGCCTGTCAAAAACGAAAACAACATAGAGCTTCTTGTAAGACCAAAATTGTAAACACCATCAAACAACCACTGTTTATGCTTCATATGGACTTAATTGGACCTACCTTTGTTAGAAGTGTGAATCATAAGCAGTACTGCCTAGCTATCACTGATGATTATAGTAGATTTTCTTGGGTATACTTTTTGGCTGCTAAGAGTGAGACTAGTGAGATCCTCAAGAGTTTCATTACTAAGATAGAAAATCTAGTAAATCATAAGGTCAAAGTAATCAGATGTGATAATGGAACTGAGTTTAAGAATGATGTGATGAATCAGTTCTGTGTAGCTAAGGGTATAGAGAGACAGTTTAGTGTTGCTAGAACACCACAACAAAATGGTGTAGCTGAAAGGAAAAATAGGACACTAATTGAGGCTGCTAGGACAATGTTGTCAGAATCTAAGTTACCAACTACCTTTTGGGCTGAAGCTGTAGGCACTGCATGTTATGTGCAGAATAGAAGTAAGGTAGTGAAGCCTCATAACAAGACCCCCTATGAACTGTTACATGATAGGAAGCCAATGATTGCATTCCTAAAACCTTTTGGGTGTCCTGTTACTATCTTGAATACCATAGACTACCTAGGCAAGTTTCAAGAAAAAGCTGATGATGGATACTTTTTAGGCTACTCTTCTAATAGTAAAGCCTTTAGAGTATACAATAGGAGGACTAGAATTGTTGAAGAGAACCTACATGTTCAATTCAGTGAAAAGACTCCTAGTGTTGAGACCAAAGGACCAGACTGGCTGTTTAACATTGATATGCTAACCAAATCTATGAATTATGAGCCTATCATTGCAGGAACTTCCACTAATGTTAATGCATGTACACAAAAGGATTCTGATGCAGAAACAGATTCTAAGGAAGCTGATTCTCCAAAGGAGTTCTATTTGGTTGAAAAGTGGAAAACTGGTGTTGTCTCACCAATCATTCACAAGCAAGGTCCCACTGATGATGATGTACTGGATAATGGAGGCAATGTTGATCATCATCAAGATAAGGATGAGTTGTTGAAAGATAACTCAGTGTCGGTAGAAGAAATTGAAAAGAAGAAGAGGAATTCTGGAAGCACTGCTAAGCCAACTGAAAGCAGTGCTAAGCTATCTTCTACCACTGATAGTTCAAGTGAAATCCCGGCTGCAAGTACTGGTGATAGTACTTTCTTTGGACCAAATGCAAAGCCATTATTTGGTGAAGAGGAGTATCCACATGATCCTAACATGCCTGCTTTGATAGAAATTGATACTCCTACTGATGATGAAGACATGGATGATTTCTTCAATGCTGATTTGTCTAATTTGGAAACTGTCATTCATGAAAGTCCAATCACCACTACAAGGATTCACAAGATTCATCCTAAGGAAAAATACTTGGAAACTTGAATACTCCAGTTCAAACAAGAAGCAGGGTTAAGAATACTGAACCCTTTCCTGAACATGGGTTCTTTGCAAGATCACTTCACAAAAGAAACAGTCATAAAGATCTACAAAATTTCCTGTTTGCTTGCTTTCTGTCTCAAAAGGAGCCCAAGAGAGTGGAAGAAGCTTTATCAGAAGAAGGCTGGGTAGAATCAATGCAAGAGGAGCTACTACAGTTTAAGCTTTAAGAGGTTTGGACATTGGTTGATCTTCCTAGTGGTAAGAGGGCAATTGGGACTAAACGGGTATTTAGAAACAAGAGGGATGAAAGAGGAATTGTTGTAAGGAACAAATCAAGGTTGGTTGCTCAAGGATACACACAAACTGAAGGTTTGGATTATGATGAAGTGTTTGCTCCAGTTGCAAGAATAGATGCTTTTAGATTATTTTTGGCTTATGCTTCATTCAAGAATTTTGTTGTGTATCAGATGGATGTTAAAAGCGCATTTTTGTATGGCACAATTGATGAGGAGGTTTATGTTTGTCAACCTCCTGGTTTTGAAGATCCTGATCATCCTGACAAGGTTTACAGGGTGAGGAAGGCTATGTATGGATTGCATCAAGCTCCTAGGGCATGGTATGAGTGTCTGTCTACTTATTTGATGGACAATGGGTTTAAAAGAGGGCTGATTGATAAAACTTTGTTCATTAGAAAGCACAAAGATGATATTTTATTGGTTCAGGTTTATGTAGATGACATCATCTTTGGCTCAACCAACAAGGAGCTATGCAAGGATTTTGAGAAACTTATGCATGATAAGTTTCAGATGAGTTCTATGGGAGAACTCACTTTCTTCTTGGGGCTACAGGTTCAACAAAGGACTGATGGTATCTTCATTAGTCAAGACAAGTATGTAGCAGATGTTTTGAAGAAGTTTGGGTTTCAAGATGTAAAGAGTACAAGTACACCTATGGAGACTCAGAAACCACTGCTACCAGATGATGGAAGTCCCAAGGTTGATTTGAAGTTGTACAAGTCCATGATTGGATCTTTGATGTATCTCACTGCATCTAGGCCAGATATTATATTCTCAGTATGTGTGTGTGCAAGATTTCAAGTCACACCAAATACCTCACACATGAATGCTGTTAAGAGAATCTTTAGATATCTTAAAGGTCATCCTAAATTGGGCCTTTGGTACTCTAAGGACTCTCCTTTTGATTTGGTGGCCTACACAGATAGTGACTATGCTGGTGCTAGTTTGGATAGGAAGTCTACTACTGGAGGATGTCAGTTTTTGGGAAGCAGACTAATTTCATGGCAGTGTAAAAAGCAAACTATTGTGGCAAATTCTACAACTGAAGCTGAATATGTGGCTGCTGCTAGTTGCTGTGGTCAAGTTCTTTGGATTCAGAATCAATTGCTAGATTTTGGGTACAATTTTATGCATACTAAGATTTACATTGATAATAACAGTACAATATGCATTATTAAAAATCCTGTTTTACATTCTAGAACTAAACATATTGAGATAAGGCATCATTTTATTAGAGATTGTAATGAGAAAAGGTTGATTCAAATGGTAAAAATCCATACTGATTTCAATGTTGCTGATCTTCTCACTAAAGCCTTTGATGTGGGGAGGTTTCAGTACCTTGTTGTTAGTATTCGAATGATTAATCTCTAAATTCTCAACTTGTTTTGTAAAAGTTTGTATATGTATTGGACTGATATTATGTAATCTTAGTATTGCTATTTTTGTTTCTAACCACTGATAGTTGTGTTCAAACCACTGTTTGTTGTTCTGTGTTTCCACTAACCATTTTGCAGATACATGAAAGTTCATTATAGAAGCAAAAGAAGTACTGAAGTTAAATTGTTCATTCATTCAAGAAATAGTTTACAGCTTACAGCTTACAGCTTACAATTAAACTTCAAGTACAATTAAAAGACTAGTTCTATACATGATTTCATACTCTTATCCTAGCTCATATCATCTATTCCAACTGCTGGATATGCATGACCATGATATGCATGACCAGTATGACGAGCTAAGGATCAAAATGGGAAGGATGGATTGATGAAAACGAAGATGATGAAGATGAATACAGTAGATGAAGCACAAAGGACATTGTCATATCACACATTCATCTACTGGTTTCACTAAAAAGCATCACTCCATCTTCCTTTTACCCTTCCCCTTTACGATATGTGAAGAAGCACCACAACCTGGTGCAGGAAGACCAAGAACCACCTCTCTGTCCTTTGGGAGTGGTGGATTTCTTGCTCGTGGTCTTGGTAGGGGTTGGGATGATGAAGGTTGGGGGTGTAAAGTTTTCTCCTTAGTGGACTCATCAGAGTCATCAGAAGACTCACTTGGATCCACTACACTGTCATCTTCAGATGAAGGGAGAAAAGGGGATTTTCTTGGTCTTGGTTCTTGTGGAGGTATGTAAAGACGCCATGGGTCAGACTTCGCGCTTGATGATGATGATGATGATGAAGAGGAAGAGGTTGATAGATTGATGATTTCTGGTTTATTCCAACTGGGATTCCACATGGTGATTGTGGTTGATTGTGGATTTTGGAGAACTAGGGTTTTGATTTTAATTGGTGTGTGCGTTATATGAGATTTGGGTTCTTTTTATAAGCAGAGATATGACTTATGTAAGTAAATGAGGGGCAGGTTAAATGTGGTTGAGGAGTTAATGAGATCATTGGGCTTTGGCTTAATATTAATACTGAAAGTTGACCTTTTTGACTTATGTATTAGCAAAGAGGCCAAAACACTGATAAGTCTAAGAATCCACTGATAACTCTATCTTTTTCTAACCACTAATAACTCTCTTCTCTGTTTTTGGTTTTTGTTGTATCCTGCAGGTATGAAGGATTTGTTTACATTGGAGCTGGTGATATGTTTAGCTGCTAATAGTTATAAAAAAAAAAAAAAAAAGAAAAGATAGTGAGAATCCTTCATATTTTTGTGAGATATTTTTGTTTTGACACATATTTGCTTGCTGTATTTTTTAGTCAATTGGAGTGACACTCTGTATCCACTGATAGTATGTATCAATCCACGGATAGAGGTCTTCAAACCACTGATAGCATGCTACTTGTTCTGGATACTACAGGGGCTGTTTGGTAACTTTGGCGAAAGTATATTTATCTCCCCAAAATCACGGATGGATCATTCATTGGTCTTCAAATCACTTCAACTTGGCGCTCTACATCAACCATAATCACTTTTCTTTGCATAATTCACAAATCCCATATCATACTCATCATCAATCATAATGGCGACCCAGTACTCAAACACACATAACCTTGTTGCTAACCTCATAAACAACAATCGATCTGAAGGTTTTCATCAAATGATTGATTTCCTTATACACAGTCCTATTCACTATGCCTTGACAATCACACCAACCATTCTTAAAGCCTACATACATCAGTTCTGGAGGAATGCTAAGCTTGAAGAGGTTGAAGGAGTCGACGTGTTTAGCACTGTTGTGGATGAGAATGCTATTTATGTTACTGAGGAGATCATTAGGGATGTTTTAAAGTTTGATGATTCTGATGGTATTGTAAACCTTTCAGATGCTGAGATAGTTGCTGGTTTGGAAAGGTTAGGATATACACACAAGGGTAATAAGGTACAATTTTTTAAGAGTTTGTTTTCAAAGCAATGGAAGTTTTTAATTCACACCTTGTTGATGTGTATGAGTAATAAGACCATAGGGTTTAATGACTTTCCTTCAAAAATTGTTACTGCAATTATTTGTTTGTCTGATGGAAGGAAGTTTAATTAGTCTAGGATGATATATGAGGGGTTAGTACAAAACATTAGGAAGAAGGGTGATGAGTGTCTAAATACTCATCATTTTTGTACCAATTAAACTGCAAAAACATCTGAAAACACTCAGAAATGCATCAAAATGATAAAAATATCACAAATAAGTGTTTTATGTGTTTTAAATGCAAAAATATCAAAATCTGGTGAAAAAAGTATCAAGTTTGCATAATTGGCAGTTTTAGTCCCCCAAGTTTAAAAAGTTATCAAAAACAGTCCCTGGTAAATCTAAATAAAGAAAAATATCATTTCAAGTCCCTAGGGATTCATGAGTTGTCAAAATTGGTCCTTGAGATTTAAATTTGCAAAATTACAACTTAGGTCCCTAAACTTTAAAAATTGTCAAAAATGGTCCTTGGAAGTTTGAAAATATCAAAAATAGTCCTTGTACTATTGAAACTTGTCAAAAGTGACCCTTGAAACAGTTTTGAGAAAATGGCAGGTTTGGTCCCTCATCTTTTAGAAATTACAAAATGGTCCTTGTATTACAAACCTTTGCACCTTTGAACCAAGCCATGACCCTTTGTATGTTTTGACCCCTGCCATACATTGTAACCCCCCTATTTTGGACCCCTGCCTAATATACTCCCTTGGTCAAACCCCGGTCAAACCAACCTTACCCCGCCACATTTAAAATAATTAAACACTCACGGGTTTCCCTTCCCCCCTCATCATCACCTGCAACTCCAACACACTCCATCATCATCACCCTATTCCTACCCTCCAAACACCCCAAGCCAAGAAAAATTTAATGCTTCTTCAACCTAACACTCAACCCCCCAGCTGTTAAAACCTTTTCCCGCCAAAAATTGATCAAACGGCTAAAATCCATCCAAGTAATCCAATGGCCTCAATTGTGAGTGGGAATTGATCAGAGGAGAGAGAGAAGACATTTGGTGTATAAATAAAGGAAAGAGAAGCAAGAGGAAAACGAGTACTTAGTTTTTTAAATTTATGTATGTCGTTTTTATTAAATTGTCTTAGCTAGTCTCCTAATTTTGTAACTTAAAGCTTTCTTGTATTGAACTCAAGTTGTTCGATCATTATAATCTGTTTTCAAGTGTTAATTCAAGGCTTCACTTAAGTTTTATATTTTCATGTTCACTGTTGCAAAATCCAGTTTCAAAATCTTATGTCCAAGCTTCTAATAGCTTATGTTAAACTCAAATAAGCTTATTTAAGCTTATTATAGCTTTTGGTAAGCTTACTAGTCATTTTTAAGCAAGTTTGGTGTTTGGTCAACAAAAGTCAACTAAGAAGAGATATTGGTTCAAGCAGTTTGGAAATGGTTATTGGTTGATGAAGTGATGGATATGGGTTGAAATTTGGTTTAGGACAGTGGTTACATTTGGTGTTTGGCAAGCCATTGTGGTCATTGTTTTCATTACTGCCATGATTGCATTAATAGTCTAGTAGCTAATTGATAATTGTAGTCATTGTTTTCTGCATCATATAGGTAGTTTAGATCTATTCTAATTATAATTATAGCTTGGACGTGTGGATTAACAGTAGTTAAGTTGAAATCAGTTGGTTAAACTAGTGTTTGGTACAGTTGGCTTAATTGAGCTTAAGCTGTTGTTTGTGTTTAAAACATGTCTATTTAGTCTCTATTAAGTCTACTTGAATCATTCTAGTCATTACTTGTCATCAAAATTCACTCAAAGTCAAAATCTCTCTTCAACTGTCTTAAACTCATGACTGTTGAAATTTGGGAATATCAAAAGCTTGATTCATGTGTAGAAATCAGTAGAATAGCTTGATCTAGTTTCATTTCACTATATAACATCAATCTCAGTCCATAAATTGGTTTCAAAGTTCATTAAAGTCAAACTTCTTCATAACTGTCAAAAAGTCAAATGTTGGAAAACTCAGTTTTCACCAAACTAGAGAGATTTATCATAGCTTCATTTCTGGTTCAAATTCAGTGAAACTTTGGACTTTATAACTTCAGTTGGTCTAGTTTATTAATATAATTTTAGTTGAATTTTGGTAATTTTCTACAAGCCTCAAAATGGCTTGTCAAAAAGGGCTTATCTGCCCTGTTCACTGACTCAGTGAATACTGAGTTTTCTCAGCTTTGTGCAGGGCTTGTCAAAAGCTCCTCAGAGCTTCTCTTGGTCTGGTCTTTGGTTTACAAGTAGCTAACCAGGTCTACTTTAGTCCCCAACTTATGGTTTTGAGCTTCCAGCTTATTGGGTAGCTTATTCTTAAGCTACAAAGTGGTAGCCAAATCTGTTTTTGGCTTTTAAGTCAAATCATCAAATCTGTTTAAATTTGCATTTTAGAGGTTAAAGCTAGTTGATACTAGTTGCTTTTTAGTACTTTTAGCATATTATAGCTTTTGTGTTAGATTGGTGCTCAGTTTGTCCTTTTAGCTTATTCTAAGTGCTTATTTATAAGCACTTGTAACTGCAGTCTCATTTTCTTACACATAAGCCACTGTTTTTATATTTTTCTCAGATTCATAATATTATTTTAGACTTTTTCTGAAATTTTCATATTTTTCTAACAGTGTTTGCTATTTTTCTTCATTTAAAACAGTTTTTAGGCAATTTTAAATAGCTTTTAATACAATTAAATCAGAAAAGTTTCAAAAAAAATAAGTTTTCATTTTTCCTAGGTTAAGATAAATATAAAAAGTCAAAAAAATATTTTTCCAGATTTTTCATAGTTTAATTTGTAATTTTTAGTAATTTAATTAGTTTTAAATAGTTTTTAATTCATAGAAAATAGAAAAATAATCAGAAAAATATAAAAATAGTTTTGAAAATTCTCTTTAGTTATTTTAGATTTTTCCAAGTCATAATTTCATTTTTCTAGCTTTATTTCATATTTTCGTGTATTTTAGGGTATTATTAAATAAGTAAAAATAGTTTTTAATTAATAATAATTAGATAAATAGTTTTAAAAATAATTTTCTTTTTCTAAAAATTTTCTCTTATCATTAGGTTTGTAAAAATGTCATTTTCATATTTTTAGGATTAATATTGTTTCAGTTCACATTTTCTTTTGTACGTCACGTAGTTTTTAATTTAAGTTTATAAAAGAAAAATCAAAAACATTAGATTTTAAAAATAGTGATAGCGTTTATTTAATATAATTTATCTTTTTAAATTTTCTTTAATTTGCATTTAAGCTCCTGTAATTTATAGACTTTGTCTTTAGGTATAATCAATCATATCTCTTTCCGTTCAAATCCTCGCGATCACTATTCGTTTGATTATTCTCGCACAGCTCGTTGGGACATAACGACCTGGGGAAACACTATACTCTCCTGGACTTCATTGCATTTGTGTCTGAAATGTTTTAAGTTTCTTACGGTTAGCCATTCACAAGTGGCTAGCTTGTGTGAGATAACTTGACGGTTTAGCACGAATCAAATTTTGGCGCCGCTGCCGGGGAAAAGGTGTGCTAATTATCTTCCGTTTAGCAGATTAGTGATTTGAATATTCACTCTTTGTTCATACCATCTATATATATATATATCTATATTTTCTTATAAAAAATCCAAAAACCCAAAAACATCCAAAAACGTATAAAACACAAAAATATTTTCCTTTTGTTTCTATATATATATAAGAGATAAAAATACAAAAAGATTTGTCTTTTTCTTTTAAATAATAACAACATAAAAAATTACCACCGCAAACCAAGGCAGTGTACTACCTAACTGGGGGTACGACCATAATAAGTTCCCGAACCAAAGATTAAAACTTGCCTTTGTGTCCTTGTGAGTGGTGTACCTTTTTCAAAGAAGCCATTCATCTTGTGATTATTGGTTTAAGTTCACTGTTGTTTTGCCTCGATATTGTTTTAATTGGATTTGTTGTTATATCTACTTTTTAAAACCAGAAAACTCAAAAAGATTCTTCTTACCCCATTTTCATAATTCATTTTCATAATTCCCTTCCTTAACTCTGAGGTCTCTTAGAGTTAACTCTAGTGTATGCGCACTCGCTCTTCTAGATCTGTGAGCCCATTTCGTGAGCTTGTCAAGATTCCAAGAAGGCGTGTCCGTAGACTTTCTGCCCCATCAGTCGGATCTGAGATCCGGACTGCTCACACTACTTCCGTTATCATGGCGGAAGAACGTCCTATGTGTGAGCTTCTCCAGGCACCCATCGACGGGTATGGAGATGCTATTGTTATCCCAGCCGTTGTGGCTGAAAATTTTGAGCTCAAAACCGGGTTACTGAATCTTGTAACCTCAAGTCAATTGTATAGTTTTGAGCGGGATGATCCTCATGCTCATATTAGATGGTTTAACAAGATTGCATCTACCATCAAATACAAAAATGTTCCTACAGATGCTGTCAAGCTTCTTCTGTTCCCATTTTCTCTTGAGGGACAAGCCCGGATTTGGCTTGAAAAACAACCCCCTCAGTCAATTGAGACATGGGAAGACCTGGTGAAGAAATTTGTGAATGAGTTTTATCCACCTTCCAAAACCACGAGTCTTAAAAATGAAATCATCAAGTTTACACAAAAGTTTGATGAGTCCTTCAGCGAATCGTGGGATCGTTTTAAGGAGTTGCTCCGCAAATGTCCTCACCACGGTTTCTCCGAGTTGATGCAACTCGATACTTTCTATAATGGAGTGAGTCAATCTGATCAAGATTCTCTCAATTCCTCCGCTGGAGGAAATTTTTTGAGCAAAACTGTCAAAGAAGCTTTAGCGATCATTGAAAACAAGTCTAAAGTCCGCACTGCACGAAGCAAGCCGGTTGTTTCCCAAGTCAGTGTTGGTCCTTCTACTTCATCGCCCGTGAGTCAATCTAGCACCGATGCTAAGATGGACAAACTCACGGAAGCAATTCAAGCTTTGGTTCTCTCCAACCAAAAGAAAGTCTCTTTTCCACAAACTTCACCTCATGCTGAAGTTAAGAAAGTGGAAGTCTGTGTTACTTGCGGTGGCCCCCATGCCTACTACAACTGTATGGCCACCGATGGTAACCCTTTTGAAGCAAACGCTGTGGGCGGGATTTCTAATCCAGGAGGCAACCAATACCGTGCTCCTATAGACCCGAACCACCGTCCTAACCACTACCCTGGACCACCCGGTTTCAATCAAAACCAAAACCGTAATCAAAATCAGAATAGAACAAACCAAGGTTTTCAAAACCAAGGTAATTTTAGTCCAAACAACGGTTTTCAAAATCAAAATCAAAACTTCCAACACCAAGGAAATTTTAATAGAAACCCAGGTCAGGGAAATTTCAACCCAGGGTATTTTCATGGCAATAATCAAGGAAATTTCCAAAATCAAGGCCCTAATCCTAACAATAGAGGCCAGAATTTTCCTACACAAACTCAAGCCATTGTTCCAACTGGACCATCATCTGATGAGTTTTTGAAGCAATTCATGAAATCCCAAGAGGAAATGAATAGGTTGTTGGTTAGCCAGATTTCTGACATTAAGAAGTCTTTAAATGATCGACCCTCGGGCTCAGGTACTTTACCTAGCAACACGATCGCTAATCCGAGGGGCGATGAAAAGGCGATCACAACCAGAAGTGGTGCTTCATATGATGGACCCACTATTCCTACTACCTCTTCTTCTTCTCTCCCGAAGGTAGTGGAAAGTGAACCTGAGGCGACAAAGGACAAGGAACTTCCTACTAATAACGGAGGTACCAACAATGTTCATCCTCAGGTTGTCCCGAAACCCAAAACCAAACCTGGAGTTGTTTTTGAACCTCCAGTTGACAACCCCAAATCCAAAACTTCTATTCCTTACCCCTCATGTTTAAATGAGCAAAAACTCCGCGAAAAAGCTAGTCATCAAATGGAAAAAAATTTCCAAATTTTCCAGGAACTTCATTTTGACATAAGCTTTGCGGATGCTATCATGTTGATGCCCAAGTTTGCATCAACTCTCAAACACATGTTGAGCAACAAGGAAAAGTTGTTTGAAATGGCCAAAACTCCTTTGAACGAGAACTGCTCAGCAGTTCTGTTAAAGAAGCTTCCCGAGAAGCTAGGAGATCCTGGAAAATTTCTTCTTCCTTGTGTTTTTCCAGGGATGATTGAATGCTTTGCCCTCGCCGATCTTGGTGCAAGCATCAATCTGATGCCTTATTCAGTATGGAAGAAACTTTCTCTTCCGGAACTTATTCCTACCTGCATGACTCTTGAGCTTGCAGATCGTTCTATATCGCGTCCTCTTGGCATCGCCGAGGATGTATTCGTGAAAGTAGGAAAGTTCCATTTTCCAGCTGACTTTGTGGTTGTTGATTTCGATGACGATCATCGGGTTCCCCTCATTGTTGGACGAGGATTCCTGAGAACGGGCCGTGCTCTTATTGATGTATTTGAGCAAGAAATCACGTTACGTGTGGGTAATGAAGCTGTCACCTTTAACCTTGATCAAACTTCGAGGTACTCCTCAAATTATGATACTGAATCAATTAATCGAGTCGATGTAATTGATATTGCTTCAGAGGAGTATTCTCAAGCGTTTCTTGGTTATCTTCATAATTCTGTGAGTGGGGATTCCACCACATCTTCTCAACCAATCATTGCCGACTCTTCCCCCTCTCTCACTCCGTTTGAGGGAGGTGACTTCTTTCTGGAAGAGATCGATGAGTTTCTTGCTAGTGATGAATCAATTCCGCCTGGAATTGATGGTGTTTATGATTCGGAGGGGGATATCCTTTATCTTGAGCAATTGTTAAATGAAGATCCATTACCTTCACTCCCTCCGAAAGAGATCACAATTGAGGAAATCAAATCAGTACAAACATCTACTAAAGAATTTCCCGAGGTTGAACTTAAGGACCTACCTCCTCATCTCGAGTATGCATTCTTGGAGGGTGATGATAAATTACCCGTCATAATTGCTAAAGACTTAACTGAGGAGGAGAAAACTGCTCTCATAAAGGTCTTGAAGTCACACAAGCAAGCAATTGCTTGGAAACTCTCCGACATTAAGGGTATCAACCCTGAGTTTTGTACTCACAAAATCTTAATGGAGGATGACTTCAAACCAACAGTCCAACATCAGAGAAGGGTGAATCCTAAGATTCATGAGGTTATCAAACAAGAAGTTCTCAAACTTCTTGATGCCGGTTTAATTTACCCGATCTCTGATAGTCCTTGGGTTAGCCCAATTCACTGTGTTCCAAAAAAGGGTGGCATTACTGTTGTCACAAATGAAGAAAACGAGTTAATTCCAACTCGACTGGTTACGGGATGGCGTGTGTGTATTGACTATCGCAAGTTAAACGAAGCCACCCGTAAAGACCATTTTCCTCTACCCTTCATGGACCAGATGCTTGAGAGATTAGCAGGGAACGAATACTATTGTTTCCTTGATGGTTTCTCGGGATATTTTCAGAACCCCATTGATCCGCTGGATCAAGAAAAGACCACATTCACCTGCCCATACGGAACATTTGCCTACAGACGTATGCCTTTTGGCCTATGTAACGCTCCTGGCACGTTCCAACGATGTATGATGGCAATTTTCCATGACATGATCGGGGAAACAATGGAGGTGTTTATGGATGACTTCTCGGTCATTGGGGACTCGTTTCAAACATGTCTCTCCCATTTAGATAAAATGCTAAAAAGGTGTGAAGACACCAATCTTTGTCTAAATTGGGAGAAGAGCCACTTTATGGTCAAAGAAGGCATAGTCCTTGGCCATAAGATTTCCAAAAACGGGATTGAGGTAGATAGAGCAAAAGTTGATTTTATTGCTAAATTGCCTCATCCCACTACCGTCAAAGGTATTAGGAGTTTTCTTGGTCATGCCGGGTTTTATCGCAGATTCATACAAGATTTTTCTAAAATCGCTCGGCCTATGACCAATCTTCTTGAAAAAGATGCTCCTTTTATCTTCTCTCCTGAGTGCATCGAAGCTTTTGAAACATTAAAGAAAAAGCTTACGGAAGCACCCATTATAGTTGCCCCCGACTGGGATTTACCCTTTGAGCTCATGTGCGATGCAAGTGATTTTGCTATCGGTGCAGTCTTGGGGCAACGAAAAACCAAGCATTTTCAGCCTATCCACTACGCAAGTAAAACTATGACTGAAGCTCAAACCCATTACACCACTATAGAAAAAGAATTATTAGCTGTGGTGTATGCGTTTGAAAAGTTTCGGCCGTACTTAATCTTGACCAAATGCGTGGTGTATACGGATCACTCGGCTCTCAAATATCTCTTTGCAAAACAAGATGCAAAGCCGAGATTGCTCCGTTGGGTTCTCCTCCTGCAAGAATTTGATATCATTATACGTGATAAAAAAGGAGCTGAGAACCTGGCTGCTGATCATCCGTCCCGTCTAGAAAACCCTCACCAGGATGCATTCGAGAAAAAGGAAATAAACGAAACATTTCCTCTCGAAACACTTAATGTGGTTTCTTTTCGTGGAGACTCTTCTACCCCATGGTTTGCTGACTTTGCAAATTACCATGCGGGTAACTTTGTGGTGAAAGGGATGTCGTCCCAACAGAAAAAAAATTCTTTAAAGATGTAAAACATTACTTCTGGGACGACCCCTACTTATTCAAAATTTGCGCGGATCAAGTCATCAGGCGATGTGTGTATGGTCAGGAAGCTATTGACATTCTCAAGGCTTGCCATTCTGGACCTACTGGGGGACATCATAGCCCCAACTACACTGCCAAGAAGGTGTTTGATTCCGGATTCTATTGGCCCACGATTTACAAGGATGCCCACGAATTTGTCAAAACCTGTGACGCTTGTCAACGTCACGGGAATATCTCACAAAGAAATGAAATGCCGCAAAACGCCATTCAAGTGTGTGAGATTTTTGACATCTGGGGCATTGACTTTATGGGGCCATTTCCTTCATCTCGAGGAAACAAATACATACTAGTGGCCGTTGACTATTTGTCAAAATGGGTTGAAGCGAAAGCTTTACCTACCAACGATGCCCGAGTTGTTGTGAAATTCTTAAAATCTCTTTTTGCTAGGTTTGGAACTCCACGAGCTATAATCAGTGATCGTGGTACGCATTTCTGCAATGACCAGTTTGATAGAGTCATGCAAAAGTATGGTGTAACTCACCGTCTCTCTACTGCGTACCACCCCCAAACAAGTGGGCAAGTGGAAGTTTCCAACCGAGGGATTAAAAGAATTCTGGAAAGGACAGTAGGCGAAAACCGTGCCTCTTGGTCGGATAAGCTAGATGACGCACTCTGGGCCTTCCGTACAGCTTATAAAACACCCATCGGGTGTACTCTATACAAGCTAGTGTACGGAAAGGCATGTCATCTACCGGTTGAGCTTGAGCACAAGGCATACTGGGCCTTGAAGCATGCCAACTTCGATATTCAGACAGCTGGTGATCACCGGAAAGTTCAAATGAATGAATTAAATGAACTCTGTAATCAAGCATACGAGAACTCTTTGATCTATAAACAAAAGACAAAGAAGATTCATGACTCAAAAATCAAAAACCGCTTTTTCAGCGTCGGTGATCGAGTCCTTCTTTTCAATTCAAGATTGAAGATTTTCTCGGGAAAACTGAAATCTCGCTGGTCTGGACAATTCACCATCACTAAAGTATTTCCTTATGGAACCATTGAGTTATCTCAACCCGATGGTCCAAATTTTAAAGTGAATGGTCATCGGTTGAAGCATTATTTTGGAGAGGACATTCCTCCTGTGATTGTCCCGGATCTACAAACTTTCCCCATGAACCAATGAATGCGGGGATCGAGTCAAGCTAGCGACTCGGGAATCAAAAACAGTAGCATGCCATATGGGTTTTCACCCATATTTCTGACTTCTTTCTGCTTTCTACCACCCTAGTGTGGGGGAGTTGCCCCCCGCTGTTGTATATAAGAGTTTCAAAAAAAAAAAAAAAAAAAAAAAAAAAAAAAAAAAAAATTCAAAATAATGGCCGTAGTATTTCCCTTTTACGTTATCAGTTTCGGCATAACAGCCGGTACTTTGAATATTGAGGGCAATATTCATTTCTAGTGTGGGGGGGAATTATCACGAATTTTATCATGTAATTATACCGCCTAATTCCCTCATTTTTGGCCAAAATTTTTTTGGAGTAAGTGTTTTGCACTTACTCAACTTATGGTTATCAGTCCGCCATGTCTAATAAAAAAAAGGGTTGGCTAATCCAGGAGCAAACGGCTCTTGGTAAAGATATCTCAAATCCGTTTACGGCTTGCAATTTGCCCAAAATTGTATGGTATTAAGCTCACCATATCCTTAAAAGTGAAGAGTTGGCTAGCCCGCAAGTTTATGGCTTGTGGTAAAGGCAGTGGAAAAACCATAATTGGTAATCAGCTCACCAAAGATAATATTGATGATTTATCTAAGAGTTGGCTAGTCCAGAAGCAAACGGCTTCTGGTAAAGACAAATCAAATCCGTTGAAAGCTGGTGGTTTGCTCAAAATCACTTGGTTATCGGTGTACCAAGGTTCTTACTTGAACTGAAACATTTGGCTACTCCAGAAGTAATGGCTTTTGGTAAAGAGATGAAATCCATTAAATTTTTCTCAAAACATTGCTAGGGACTAGCAATATCTTAGTGTGAGGGATTGATGAGTGTCTAAATACTCATCCTTTTTGTACCAATTAAACTGCAAAAACATCTGAAAACACTCAGAAATGCATCAAAATGATAAAAATATCACAAATAAGTGTTTTATGTATTTTAAATGCAAAAATATCAAAATCTGGTGAAAAAAGTATCAAGTTTGCATAATTGGCAGTTTTAGTCCCCCAAGTTTAAAAAGTTGTCAAAAATAGTCCCTGGTAAATCTAAATAAAGAAAAATATCATTTCAAGTCCCTAGGGATTCATGAGTTGTCAAAATTGGTCCTTGAGATTTAAATTTGCAAAATTACAACTTAGGTCCCTAAACTTTGAAAATTGTCAAAAATGGTCCTTGGAAGTTTGAAAATATCAAAAATAGTCCTTGTACTATTGAAACTTGTCAAAAGTGACCCTTGAAACAGTTTTGAGAAAATGGCAGGTTTGGTCCCTCATCTTTTAGAAATTACAAAATGGTCCTTGTATTACAAACCTTTGCACCTTTGAACCAAGCCATGACCCTTTGTATGTTTTGACCCCTGCCATACATTGTGACCCCCCCTATTTTGGACCCCTGCCTAATATACTCCCTTGGTCAAACCCCGGTCAAACCAACCTTACCCTGCCACATTTAAAATAATTAAACACTCACGGGTTTCCCTTCCCCCTCATCATCACCTGCAACTCCAACACACTCCATCATCATCACCCTATTCCTACCCTCCAAACACCCCAAGCCAAGAAACATTTAATGCTTCTTCAACCTAACACTCAACCCCCCAGCTGTTAAAACCTTTTCCCGCCAAAAATTGATCAAACGGCTAAAATCCATCCAAGTAATCCAATGGCCTCAATTGTGAGTGGGAATTGATCAGAGGAGAGAGAGAAGACATTTGGTGTATAAATAAAGGAAAGAGAAGCAAGAGGAAAACGAGTACTTAGTTTTTTAAATTTATGTATGTCGTTTTTATTAAATTGTCTTAGCTAGTCTCCTAATTTTGTAACTTAAAGCTTTCTTGTATTGGACTCAAGTTGTTTGATCATTATAATCTGTTTTCAAGTGTTAATTCAAGGCTTCACTTAAGTTTTATATTTTCATGTTCACTGTTGCAAAATCCAGTTTCAAAATCTTATGTCCAAGCTTCTAATAGCTTATGTTAAACTCAAATAAGCTTATTTAAGCTTATTATAGCTTTTGGTAAGCTTACTAGTCATTTTTAAGCAAGTTTGGTGTTTGGTCAACAAAAGTCAACTGAGAAGAGATATTGGTTCAAGCAGTTTGGAAATGGTTATTGGTTGAAGCAGTGATGGATATGGGTTGAAATTTGGTTTAGGACAGTGGTTACATGTGGTGTTTGGCAAGCCATTGTGGCTAGGATCTTTGTAAGTGCTTGAATGCTGTTTCATTACTGCCATGATTGCATTAATAGTCTAGTAGCTAATTGATAATTGTAGTCATTGTTTTCTGCATCATATAGGTAGTTTAGATCTATTCTAATAATAATTATAGCTTGGACGTGTGGATTAACAATAGTTAAGTTGAAATCAGTTGGTTAAACTAGTGTTTGGTACAGTTGGCTTAATTGAGCTTAAGCTGTTGTTTGTGTTTAAAACATGTCTATTTAGTCTCCATTAAGTCTACTTGAATCATTCTAGTCATTACTTGTCATCAAAATTCACTCAAAGTTAAAATCTCTCTTCAACTGTCTTAAACTCATGACTGTTGAAATTTGGGAATATCAAAAGCTTGATTCATGTGTAGAAATCAGTAGAATAGCTTGATCTAGTTTCATTTCACTATATAACATCAATCTCAGTCCATAAATTGGTTTCAAAGTTCATTAAAGTCAAACTTCTTCATAACTGTCAAAAAGTCAAATGTTGGAAAACTCAGTTTTCACCAAACTAGAGAGATTTATCATAGCTTCATTTCTGGTTCAAATTCAGTGAAACTTTGGACTTTATAACTTCAGTTGGTCTAGTTTATTAATATAATTTTAGTTGAATTTTGGTAATTTTCTACAAGCCTCAAAATGGCTTGTCAAAAAGGGCTTATCTGCCCTGTTCACTGACTCAGTGAATACTGAGTTTTCTCAGCTTTGTGCAGGGCTTGTCAAAAGCTCCTCAGAGCTTCTCTTGGTCTGGTCTTTGGTTTACAAGTAGCTAACCAGGTCTACTTTAGTCCCCAACTTCTGGTTTTGAGCTTCCAGCTTATTGGGTAGCTTATTCTTAAGCTACAAAGTGGTAGCCAAATCTGTTTTTGGCTTTTAAGTCAAATCATCAAATCTGTTTAAATTTGCATTTTAGAGGTTAAAGCTAGTTGATACTAGTTGCTTTTTAGTACTTTTAGCATATTATAGCTTTTGTGTTAGATTGGTGCTCAGTTTGTCCTTTTAGCTTATTCTAAGTGCTTATTTATAAGCACTTGTAACTGCAGTCTCATTTTCTTACACATAAGCCACTGTTTTTATATTTTTCTCAGATTCATAATATTATTTTAGACTTTTCCTGAAATTTTCATATTTTTCTAACAGTGTTTGCTATTTTTCTTCATTTAAAACAGTTTTTACGCAATTTTAAATAGCTTTTAATACAATTAAATCAGAAAAGTTTCAAAAAAAATAAGTTTTCATTTTTCCTAGGTTAAGATAAATATAAAAAGTCAAAAAAATATTTTTCCAGATTTTTCATAGTTTAATTTGTAATTTTTAGTAATTTAATTAGTTTTAAATAGTTTTTAATTCATAGAAAATAGAAAAATAATCAGAAAAATATAAAAATAGTTTTGAAAATTCTCTTTAGTTATTTTAGATTTTTTCAAGTCATAATTTCATTTTTCTAGCTTTATTTCATATTTTCTTGTATTTTAGGGTATTATTAAATAAGTAAAAATAGTTTTTAATTAATAATAATTAGATAAATAGTTTTAAAAATAATTTTCTTTTTCTAAAAATTTTCTCTTATCATTAGGTTTGTAAAAATGTCATTTTCATATTTTTAGGATTAATATTGTTTCAGTTCACATTTTCTTTTGTACGTCACGTAGTTTTTAATTTAAGTTTATAAAAGAAAAATCAAAAACATTAGATTTTAAAAATAGTGATAGCGTTTATTTAATATAATTTATCTTTTTAAATTTTCTTTAATTTGCATTTAAGCTCCTGTAATTTATAGACTTTGTCTTTAGGTATAATCAATCATATCTCTTTCCGTTCAAATCCTCGCGATCACTATTCGTTTGATTATTCTCGCACAGCTCGTTGGGACATAACGACCTGGGGAAACACTATACTCTCCTGGACTTCATTGCATTTGTGTCTGAACTGTTTTAAGTTTCTTACGGTTAGCCATTCACAAGTGGCTAGCTTGTGTGAGATAACTTGACGGTTTAGCACGAATCAAAGGGTAAATACTATTTATATCCTAGGTTTGTTCAACTGATTGTGGAAAGTCAAATAGAGGAACCTGTTGAGCATACTAGGGAGTATGAAGTACATCATATGCTTCCTAAGGTTTTTGCGCATATGAGGAATCAACCACAAAATGTACAAATTAGAGATGTTCCTTTATTTCCCCATATGCTTACTTTGCCTACTGATCCTGAGTTTGATGAAAGTCTTGAATCACAACCTTTTGTAACTAAACCCACTGCTAGTACACCTCACATCACTGTTAAACCAATTGTCTGGACTAGGAGACTGAAGGGCACCAAGCTACCTCAGGCTGGTGTTAGTGGTGTTGTTCATGAGGCTGTTACATGGAGTGGATGTGACATGATTGGAAGGGCTTCCACTACTGATTCATGCTTAGATGCTGGTCAGGATAGTGGAAACATAAATAAGATCCAACCTTTGGCAACTCCTAATGTGGAGAGTTCTTTGGAACTTAACACAGGTGGAGGAATCCCTAGCCAACTGGCTACTATAGGGTGCATAGATGATCAGGCAAGGTCTGGTGCTACGTTTATTTTATCCAAGGATTCACCTCTCGGAGCAGTTAACACAGCTCGAAGTGATGAGGATAGTTTGGAACATGCAACTGAATTGACAGATCCTAAGCTGGTACATGATGACTTTTCCAATGAACCACCTCTCGGACCAGTTCACACAGGTCGAAGTGGGGAGGATATTATTGAACGTTTTAATGAATTGACGGATAAATGTGCCAAAATGGAGGATACGATTTCAGGTCTACAGGAGCTGATTGTGTTTCAAGGAAAAGACATTAGGCGATTGAAGCACAGGGTATTGGTTTTGGAGAAAGTAAGAAGACCTGGGATTGCTGTTTTGAGAAAAATGAGAAGGATGAAAAAGAAGGTAGACTCCTCTCCAGCTCTGAATGTGGAGGATGTATCCAAACAGGGGAGGAGTGAAGGCATGAATTCAGGGGAGGCTGTAGATGTATCTATGGAAGAAGATGTTGATAGTGGAGATCAAGAATTGTTGGTATCTGATAAAGCTGGGAATGAGGCTGTTCTTGAAAATTTGAAGACTGATGGTCAAGCTTACAATTTGTTGCTGAAGTCTGAGAAAATTCTTAAATCTAGTAAGTGTTTGACTACATCCTCAAATTTAGATGTTTTGAGCTTAAAGGAAACTTGAGAATTCTGTTGGAATGTATCAAGTTTAGGGGAGGATTGTTGGGTTTTTGGTTCCTTGGATCAAGAATTATTCTAAGTACTGGAACTACGGACAGAGTTGATATAACCACGGACAGAAGAATGTAACCACGGAAGAAGACAAACCGCGGCTAGTAGTATTGTGTAACCACGTATATTGATATGTAACCACTGCTAGTCTTGTATAGTTGGTTTAGTATTCTGTATTAGATAAATATGGAAAAGATATTTATCTTGTGGGTTACGTATTGTATAATGTAAAGGACTCCTTAGCCTATAAAATGAGGTCCTAGGTTAGATTAGATATACGTATGTTTTATATCTAAGGTCAATACACTTCAAGGTTGTAAAACCCTAATACTGGTTAGAGTATTCGTATTAATAATAATATTGAGGTGTTGAATGTTTACTGTTCTTCTTCTTAAGATTAAGTATTAAATTCCGCGTGATACTTAATAAGCTTTTGTTTAAAGTCAGTTTCTTTATTAGATCGTTTGCTCAACTGGGATCAACATATTCAGCATACATGCCTCGCCAAAATTCCTGCCTTCCATTTATTCATAGAATTATTAGTGCTTAGAGTTGAACGAGAATAAAACACCTCGAGGGAGTTCTGTTTTACTTTAGGTGAGTCACAAACCCACAAAGGGTGAGTCCGGTTTGAATCAAGGGATTCTTGAGTAGCGGCTTATCTTGGTGTTTTGATTTGGTTGTGTGCGAATTTAGAGGTTTTGTAATTGGTGTTGTGTCTATTACTGAGTGTAGCCTTAGGTCGACAACCCTCACACCAACAACGGGAAACCTTGGTTTGCTATTTCTCTTCAAAATCCAAATTGCAACTTAATGAATAAAATGTTTTGGGTTTGACTTTGTTTTAAATTTAAATTTTGTTGCTTGAATGGTGTCAAGACCCACTGATAGATCGACCAGTGGGAAAGTTTGCTCTTACCTATTCTGTTACACTCAAAATCCACCTTCTAGAACTTTGTAAATTGATTGGTTTGTTGTATGTCGAGAGGTCGCTGGGCCGGCAGCCTAGTCATGAGCCCAACCAAAGCCTGAGAGTGTATGTTTTATTTGTGTCATGTCCTTAAGGTCGAGGTTGTCAAGCCGACATAGGCATTCGGTTTGTTTCTCACTGTATTCACAGTATCTTAAAACTACAAGTCTCAGTAAGTTAAACATTAATGGGCTACAAGTAATATGGAAAAAGAGTAAATTTCATTTTGTGCTTGTGTTATGTTTTTAGGCCAAGTATGGCTATAGTACAAGCCCACTCAGAGTCAATAAGGGTTCATTTGATTAGCATTTGAAAGTAATGCTCGAATTCTGATCTATTCCATGTCACATTCTTGACTCATCCGACTATCATGTCCGCGACATAATTCTCTTCTTGACTCATTCAAGTCGACACAGCTAGTACTATATATTTTAGCGCGACACCTCAAAATTTATGCTTCATATAGTCAATAATACAAAAGTTCAAGTCACAAATCAATTAATGAGAATATAAACATTAAGGGAGTATTTTGTATTACTTATAAAAAAAATTAAATATTTTCATACCCCTAAACGAAATGGTTGGAAAATATAAACGTGTAGTCATTTACTTACAATACTAAATTTGATTATTTAAATGTGATAAAAATTCACTTTTATAAAACTTTGACATTAGGCACCTCGGATAAGGTTATCCATCCGGGTCACGCCCAAATCTCTACAAATATATTATATATTTTCCATAACAATTTGAAATAATTATATTGGCACTTACATCATTTTTCTAAGTACAAGCATGATTATTTCTTTTGTGTAACCGTTCTTTTAAATTGTACACATTTATATCAATGACACATGAAATGTATTTTGAAACTTACAAATGTGTACAAGTTTAATTGTGCTTAAAACTTTTCTTTATATATTTATTAGTAACGACATAAACATATATATATATATATATATATATATATATATATATATATATATATATATATATATATATATATATATATATATATATATATATATATGCGTATATATATACTTCCTTCATTTATGATATCCACTTAGTCCGATAATGTCCTAATAAATGTACATACCATTCGTACATCGTCATTCGGTTATCATCAAATCGAAGCCTTGTTCATCCTTGATATCCTTTTCTGCGTATACCCTTCCATAAGCCAATACACCCAAACTTTTGAAAATCTATTACCAAACTTAAATAAAGCCACACAAGCAACAACAACACAAGCATTGAAAAATTTATAAAGTTAGTTAAACTTTATCGAGTCTTAAACATAAATAAAGACTAAATATGCCGTACTAAATTAGGTTGCGTGTCGGAGCCGTGCACTACCACTAATTGATTTATTCCACCTCATACTGCACATAGCTAAGGTGAGTTTCATAGCCCCTACTTTTAAACTGTTTTATAATTGTTTTGGGGGCAGATACATGCTCATTTTACTTAAATGATTTAATTTACTGAAATTGTGCAATTCCATGCTTTATGATTGATATACTATACTATTGAATATTTTCTTGTTAAAGTTACATCACGCATAGATGTTTTGTGGTCCATACCAAAATGTTTGACTTAGAATCTTACGCAGCTTAGCCCAAGTCCTTAGATCCCAAATTGCCCTTTTCATGAACCGTCAATTCCTGCTGGGAAGCGAAAATGTTATAAATAGATCTATTAGGGGTGACTCCCCCATTCGGTTGGCCCCGCATGGGTCAAGGCGAAATGTATAGCATGTCGGAATCGGGTGTATTGGGATAAACACTCGCCATGGGCCCCTTATTTGTATGACTACATTTTGCATACAGGAACTGTCGTAGCTTCGGTTGCATGAACTTAGTGCTAGCGTAATATATATACCCTACTAATAAAATTCTTTTATCAAAGGTAAACAAATGTTTTTATGACATTATGCAAGACGTAATGATCATCAAAACTAAATGTTAAATGGTATACTGAAGTTCCATTTAAATAAACCTATGAACTCATCAACCTCGTGTTGACACTTTTTAGCATGTATTTTCAGGTTTTGAGGTGATAGTTTATCTTTGGAGGCGCAAGGCAAAGGCATGGTATGGTCATAGACGACTCTTATTTATGTATTGGGACCACATTTTGATAATGGGCCATTTTCCGCACTAATCAATAATGTTGTTAGGAATTAGAAAATTCAGTCGTTAAAGAATCAGTCACCTCAAGTATAAGTATTCAATAGAAAGCTCGTAGTCGTAGTTATGTTATGTTAGTAAGTGGTTTGTTAAGTAACACCGTGGAGGACGGACTGGTCTTTACCCACTGTATGCCTGATCCACAGCCCGTAGGTGGCGTTTATTTGTAAGACACTATAAATACCCTCTACCTCCCAAGGTAGAGGGTTGGAGCTTCAATACCATTTTTCTTTGTTTCGCATAGTTCCCAATTCTCTTCCCTTTCTCACTCTAGAACTTTCTCTCTCTAAAATTTGTTAACACCCCACATGGTTATGGTTTAATGTGTTTGCGAAATCCTATATCTAACAATTGGTATCAAGAGCCATGGTTTGATCACTCATCTTTCATGCTCTTTGTTTTGGTGGATTTCATAAGGTTTTTGGGGTATTAAGTGTTTAGAAGAGTTTGATTCATTTGGACAAGTTCTAGTGGTAAAGTTTGAATTTTGCTTGTACTTTTATGTTTAGGATCATCATAGGTGTTTATGCTTTGAATTGGAAGGCTTAAATCATTGTGGTTTGGTTGTTTTTGATTGATAAAGTGGTTATATTTGAACTTTGTACAAAGCGAGTTGAGTCTCGGATACACATTTCTTCGAAGCGAGTTGCTTTGTTACTGGATGCGAGTTGTTGTATGCGACTTGGCTACTTAGCGAGTTAAGCTTTTAAGCGACTTGGTGGTTAAGCGAGTTGTGTCTGTTTGCGACTTGCTATTAAGCGAGTTGATTCCTAAAGCAACTTGCTTCTTTAAGCGAGTTGATTGTGTTGCGAGTTGATACTAAAGCGAGTTGGCTATTTAGCGCCTTGTTTCATTAAGCGAGTTGATTGTGATTGCGAGTTGATACTAATGCGACTTGGCTATTTAGTGAGTTGATTCCTTAAGCGACTTGTTCCTTTGAGCGAGTTGGTTGTTTAGCGAGTTGATCACTAAGCGAGTTGAGTGTTTTGCTAATTGTCTATCTTGACTTGACTTGTTACTTCTTCGTGATACATTCTTACGGTTGTTCTTTTGGTTTAGTAAAATCTCGTGAAAGAATCAATTTCCCGGTTTAATCAAAGAATAGTAAAATCCCGTAGAACTTGTTATCATGGCAAACATCGTTCCTACTATTGTTTCTTCCGTAGCTGAGGACGTTCAATCAGCAGGGTCAGATACTCGTCCACCTATGCTTGACAGAACTGATTATGATTCTTGGGCACAACGAATCCGATTGTACTGTTTGGGAAAAGAAAACGGAGTCAACATTCTCAAGTCAATCGATGAAGGACCTTATCAGATTGAGACTAATAGAGACTTGATTGATACAGCTGCAGATGGAACAATGATCTATGGATTAGACAGACCAAAGACGTATGATGAGCTCACTGATAAGGAGAAAAAGAGATTCGATGCAGATATCAGGGCTTCTAACATTATACTGCAAGGTCTTCCAAAAGACATCTACAAGCTTATCAATCACAACACTGAAGCAAAGGCTGTATGGGATAATGTCAAGATGCTTCTCTCAGGGTCTGAATTAACTGTTGAAGACAGAGAATCACAACTATATGATGAGTTTGAGCACTTCAAGATGAAACCAGATGATAGTGTCTATGAATACTATGTGAGATTCCATAAGCTTGTGAATTACATGAGGAACATCAAAATGACCATGCCAAACATTCAACTAAACTCAAAGTTTGTGAACAATATGAATCCCGAATGGCACAAGTTTGTCACTTCTGTAAAGCTAACTAAAGGTTTCAAGAATACAAACTATGAGCAATTGTATGCATTTCTTCTTCAAAATGAGAGGCATGCTATGTTTGAGAAAAGGATTTCGGATCAGTTCAAAACCAATCAGGGAGAAACAAGTTCGTCAAATGATTCAACAGCCTTCTACACCAATGATGGAACTACAACCAAAGCATCTCAAGTCATTCCTGATCCAAGTTTCAAACAACCTGATGCCAATGCAGTCATGGAACACTTTATCAATAAACTGGATCTTATGGTTAAACAAAACTTAACCTTCACTCCACATACTAACAGACTTCACACTAACAACAACCTCAGAACAGCATCCAATCCACACAATCAAGCCACTATCAGAGATGGGAAGGTTATGGTACAACCAGTTCAAGAAAGGCAGTATGAACAAGAGAGAGGTGGAGCTGGTAGAGGATATGTGGCAAATCAAAATAGGGGAAGGAATGGAAATCAAGGACAAGCAAAGCCGATCAAATGCTACAACTGTGGCGGTGAGGGACACATTGCAAGGAACTGCACATCTCCAAAACGTCCTCAGAATGCTGAGTACTTCAGGGATAAGATGTTGCTTGTTCAAGCTCAGGATAATGGAGCTGCTTTGGATGAAGAGGAGTTATTGTTTCTTGCTGAAGGGAATGCCAAGACTTATGATGTTGATGTTGATGAACAACCAATTCAGGAGATGGGTCATAATCATCAGAATGCCTTCCAAGTCATTGACTGTGATGCATACGACTCTGACGTCGATGATGAACCTACTGCACAAACAATTTTCATGGCTAGCATCTCTCCAATGGTCTCTCCTAAGGTCCCCTCACCACATCAAGCTAGTCCATCCAAAGAATCAATCATTTCTGAGGTATTAAAACTATATGATGATGTTGATGAGCGAAAGATGCATAATGAAGTACAAACTCTTGAGACTTATCAATCAGATATTGATTATGAGGGTAATAGCAATATTGTCCCATATGATCAATATGTGAAGCAAAATGAAAGTGAGGTTGTACCAAGTAATGCATTTTCCGCAGTCAATGATGACTATGTTTTTACTGAACATACTGCATGTGCCCCTGATGATTCTGTTGTCTCTGAACTTAATGCCTATAAAGAACGTGTTGCTATTTATGAACAACGTGCTAAATTTGAGTTGACCACACGTGAGCAGGAAATGGATGTCCAAATGCGTACAATTATTAGAAAAAGTAACTTTAGAGAAGAAGTATTAAAACAAGAGTTAAACTCGTTACAAGAAAAGCTCTCTAAAACTGTTAAGCAAAAGAAAGAACTTCAAGATAATGTTAAAGTGCTTAAACAGGAATTTCATGCTAAGGAATCAAAACTTTTGAATGAGTTTTCTAATCTAAAAACTTTGAAAAACAAACTTGAAAACAAGTTGTACGTACAAGGAAATACCATTCAGATTGCTCACTTGATCACTAAGCATAGAGTTTTAAGCGATAAGCATAGTGTTCCCATTATTAATAAACCCAACCCTGAGTACGGTAAGATTGCAAAGGCTGCTCAAAATGCAATATATGATGGCAATGAGATTCTTAAACCTAGACAAACACCTAGTTGCATTGTGTGCACTGAGGAAGATAGAAAATTAGATGATGCATCTAGGGAGAAAATGGATAAGAAGCTTAACGATCCTGAGAACAAAAAGTAAAACATAATAGTTAAACCCCATGATTACAAAAAGGAAAATTGGATTTCCTTAAACAAGTTTAAGCCTCAAATTTTGTTAACACCTGAACAAGTGTTTTGGAAAAAGGACTTAGATAAGCAAAAAGCTGAAAATATTGTTGAAACAAACCCTCCCCTTAGGAGAATGCCTGCAGCGACTGTGTATCCTCCCAATACACCAATGCATTTAGTTCCTAGAACTATTGCCACTAAGAGCAAGACCTTAATCAGTCAATATGTGATTTTTCAACTATTTGTCAATTTTGAGAAAACTTGTAAGAAAAGGATCACACCCACTGGGATAACTGAAGGGGAAAGGGGTTTTGAACAAACAAAAGAATGTTATTTAACTGAAGTCATGCCTTTCTTTAAACAATTAAAAGATCAATTTGAGAGTCTTAAAAAGGGGATGGATACAGATATTAAAGGGATGGAAAAAGAATTTGATGCAATGATAATTGAAGTTAGTGACTATGAGCGGGCATTAAAATATAATGAAATTGAGAGGAAGAACTTGCATACCTTAAATGAGAATCTGATTTCTGAATGTATCTCTCAAGATGTGTTTTATACTGCTACTAATTGCTCTATTACTGCTTCTCAATTTCATGAATTATCTGTTGCGTTGAAAGTCTCCCATGATCGTGTCATTGAGCTTGAAATCAAAAACTCTAAACTAAGTGATAAAATTAAACAGGATGATCACGATAATTTGGTAAAACATTTTTCTAAGCTAGAAGTTGAACATTTTGATTTGCAACTAAAATATCAACATCTTAAAGAAAATGTTAAAACCTCAAACATCAAGATATCCTCGGATGTTCCAGAGTTTGATGCAATTTTTGAACTAAACAAACGTGACGAACAGATTCAAGCTCACTGTAACACGATCAGAAAGTTGAAAGCCCAAATCTCTCAATTAAAGGGTGAAAAGAACAATGTGACTGGCTCCCAAATGCCTCCTCCTTTAGATTCTCGGAATTCTCAAAATTTTCATCTTCAAAACTTGGTTAATGCCTTACAAAAGGAAAATGAGAGTTTTCTAGAAGAAAATGAAAAGGTTAAACATCATTTCAATGAGTTATTTGAGTCAATTAAAGTCACTCGTAACAAAAATAACGAAAAAATAACCTCGTTGCAAAAGGAAATTGAGAATCTTAAGAGTCAGGTAAAAGGGAAAATGTCAATGTCCAATGGGGAGAATGGTGCTTCAAAGGTGTATGTCTGTAATAAATATGCGTTGTCTGTAAAATATGTTCCTCCTCATCTTAGGAATAACAAACTTGCGATTCAAACATATTTCTCATACCTTAAGGACAGCCTAGAATGTCTCCGTGAGATTGTAGAAAAGGATAAGTTAGAGAAACCAGATGATAATGCAGTTGGCCATGCATGCTTATATGCCAAACGATCTCAAGAACTTCTAGAATGCTTAATTACAATATGCCCTAAAACCTTAGGTGAGCAAGTCAATCCCTTGATACCTTGTTCTATGCCTAGTGCCAAGCATGCAAGTCATTCAATGCCCAATATTATGAATGTGAACCTTAGTGTGCCTTCAAGTAGTTCAGACTCCAGATCTGTTAGCGCTAAGAATGTGAACTCGAGTGTGCCCTCTAGGAGTTCAAAACCCAGCACTTCTAGTATTAAGAAAGTGAACTTTAATGTGCCTTCAAACAGTTCAGATCCTAGCACATCTAAACAGGAAATACATAAAGTAGCAAAACCAACTAATGTTCCCATTCCCTCTACAGGAGTAATCAGTGACATTAAAGCAAGCAGGTCAAAGTCTCAAGACAATACAAGGAATGATAGGACCTCGCAAGCTAAGAATGTGCATTTCAAGAGAGTAGAAGATCACCCTAGGAACACTAAGTTTGAGTTAAATAAAATGAATCGTGTTGATTCTAGTATTAGCTATAAGTGTACTGTAATTAATTCGAATTCTGCTACTACTTTTGGAAAAACTTGTAATGATGATTGTGTAGTTTCGGTTACTAATCCTGAGTGTGGCATGAATGATTTGTCTAATGCTATTGAATGCCCTGTTAAAACTATTAATGTTAAGAATCAAGCTAAGAAGGCTAAAAGGCAAAAGCGAAACAAAGTTAGAAAATAGTGGAAACCCACAGGAAGAACATTTAGTAAGATAGGTTATCAATGGATACCTGTTGGTCATAAGGCTAATCAGTTCTGTCCTCAATCTGTTAGGAAAATGCCCACTAGAAAATGGATGCTACTAGTAGAAATATTCCTTTAAGAAGTGAACATACTTTGAATAGGTCAAATACGGACACTAGCACTGCATCTATTCCTAATGATTCCATTGCTTCTACTTCTGATATGAATGTTTCTATTTCTGATATGGGTGTTCCAATCACTGTTACTAACCAAATGGAACCCATTCTTGCATGGGGATCCCAATTATCCAGTTATCCATTCTTGTCTGTGTTCAACTGCAGATCGTTCAAATCGTTCTGTGGTACCTGGACTCAGGCTGTTCCAAGCATATGACTGGAGACCGGTCGCGGCTCATGAACTTCGTAAGCAAATTCATCGGGACAGTTAGATTCGAGAACGATCATTTCGGTGCAATTACGGGTTATGGAGATTATGTTGTTGGTGATAGTGTTATCTCCAGGGTATATTATGTGAAAGGTCTTGGTCATAACCTGTTCTCTGTTGGTCAATTCTGTGACTCTGATCTAGAAGTAGCCTTTAGAAAACATACTTGTTTCGTTAGAGAACTTGATGGTAAGGAACTTTTAAGAGGAACACGTGGTTCAAATCTATACACCATCTCTATCGAAGATATGATGAAGCCTTCTCCAATTTGCTTGTTGTCAAAGGCTTCGAAAACAAAGTCATGGTTATGGCATCGTCGTCTCAATCACTTGAACTTCGGCACCATCAATGATATCTCCAGAAAGGACTTAGTTGTAGGTTTACCTAGACTTAAGTATGAAAAGGATCATCTTTGTTCAGCATGCCAATTGGGAAAAAGCAAGAAGTATACCCATAAACCCAAACCTACAAACTCAGTTACAGAAGTTCTTCATACAATTCACATGGACTTATGTCGACCAATGAGAGTGCAGAATATCTTTGGGAAGAAATATGTGTTAGTTGTGATTGATGATTACTCTAGATTCACCTGGCTCAAGTTCCTAAGGACAAAGGATGAAACTCCAGATATCATCATCAAGCTCATCAAACAGCTGCATGTTCGTCTTAACAAAACTGTCAGAATCATCCGTACAGACAATGGAACTGAGTTTGTTAACAAACAACTTAGTGAGTTTTATGAAAGTATTGGAATCAGCCATCAAAGAAGTGCTCCACGAACTCCTCAACAGAACGGTGTAGTTGAAAGACGAAATCGAACTCTTGTGAAAGCCGCAAGAACAATGCTGATTTACTCAAAGGTTCAAATGTTTCTCTGGGCAGAAGCCATTGCCATTGCATGCTACACACAAAATCGATCCCTGATTCACACTGTTCATGGAAAAACTCCATATGAACTTGTCCACAACAGAAAACCTAATCTCTCATTCCTTCGTGTGTTTGGTGCATTGTGTTATCCAACTAATGAGGGCCAAGACTTAGGCAAACTAAAGCTAAAGCGGACATTGGAGTATTTGTAAGGTATGCACCAAACAAAAAGGGATACCGAATCTACAACAAAAGAACCCGAAATATCATGGAAAAAAATTCACGTTACGTTTGATGAGCTGACCGGTCAAATGGCTCCTGGACAATCCTGTTCTGGACCCGCACTACAAAACAGTCCCATTGGTTCATCCCTTGTACCAAATCCCTCTCCAGCAGCTCCATATGTACCTCCTTCAGAAGATGACTTGAAGAAATTGTTTGATCCAATGTTCGATGAACACTATGAACCAAATGCCGATGAAATGTCAAATCCATCAACATAGGCTGCTCCTATCCCTGTGAATGAAGTCAACCCTTCAGTTTCAACATCATTAAGTCAAGAAGAGCCTGCTGCTGATCACTCTATCTCATCAACAAATCATCAATCATCGATTGTATATCATGGAAATGTTTCTGGAATCAATGATGAAGTTAATCCCTTTGCTACTCCTGAAGATGCTCCATTTGAAAACATATTTGCTCCTGAATCATCATCGGAACCATCCTCATCAGGAGACATCGACTCTGCTACTTCAGTCCCTCAACAACAGCCACATGAACACCTCAGGAAAGGGACTCATGATCATCCATTGGACAACATCATTGGAAATCCCTCTCGTCCAGTATCCACACGGAAACAACTTGCAACCGATGCCTTATAGTGCTTCTTCAACTCCGTACTCTCTAAGGTCGAATCAAAAGATGTTAAAACTGCCATGAATGAAGACAACTGGTTCAATGCCATGCAAGAAGAAATTCATGAGTTTGATCAACTTGATGTATGGGAATTAGTACCTACCCCAGATTGTGCTATGATCATTGCTCTAAAGTGGATCTTCAAAGTGAAGCTTGATGAGCATGGCGATGTATTAAAGAATAAGGCTAGATTGGTTGCAAAAGGATACCGTCAGGAGGAGGGTATTGACTTTGAAGAATCATTTGCTCATGTTGCTCGTATCGAGGCAATCAGAATCTTCTTGGCTAATGCTGCAAGTAAGAACATGGTAGTCTATCAGATGGATGTAAAGACGGTATTTCTGAACGGAGATCTTAAAGAAGTCGTCTACGTCAGCCAACTTGAAGGCTTTGTGAATCCAGAGCATCCTACTCATGTTTATCGTTTGAAGAAAGCTCTTTACGATTTAAAGCAAGCTCCAAGGGCATGGTATGATACGCTATCAAAGTTTCTTCTATCTACCGGTTTCAGCAAAGGAGCAGTTGATCCAAGATTGTTCACCAGGAAGTCAGGCAAACATTTAATTCACGTTCAAATTTATGTTGATGATATCATCTTTGCCTCGACTGACCCCAATGAGTGTGACCATTTTTCAAATGAAATGGGTTCCAAATTTCAAATGTCTATGATGGGACAAATGTCATTTTTCTTGGGATTACAAATTTCACAAAGTCCCGGAGGCATTTTTATAAATCAATCTAAATATGCTAATGAGATTTTAAAGAATTTGGATTTGATTCTAGTGACCCTGTGGACACTCCCATGATTGAGCGTACTAAACTGGATGAGGACCACTCAGGGATCATGGTTGACCAAACGAAATATCGTAGCATGATCGGATCCCTGATGTACCTCACAGCCAGTAGACCTGATATTCTGTTCGCTGTATGCATGTGTGCTAGATACCAGGCTAAGCCTACCAAAAAGCACCTTGAAGCGGTTAAACGGGTCTTTCGGTACCTCCAAGGAACCATCAATATGGGACTTTGGTACCCGAAGGACACCTGTATGTCACTAACAACATATGCAGATGCAGATCATGCAGGGTGTCAAGATACTCGTCGAAGTACATCTGGAGGTGCTAAGTTTTTGGGTGATAAGCTTGTGAGCTGGTCGTCAAAGAAGCAAATGAGTACTTCTATTTCCTCTACAGAGGCTGAATACATAGCCATGTCATCATGTTGTGCTCAAATCCTTTGGATGAGATCTCAATTAACTGACTATGGCTTTGAATTCAACAAAATCCCTCTGTACTGTGATAATAAAAGTGCTATTGCTCTCTCATGCAACAATGTTCAGCACTCAAGAGCTAAGCATGTCGACATTCGACATCATTTCATCAGGGAACAAGTGGAAAAAGGTGTGGTGGAACTCTACTTTGTGAGGACTGAATACCAATTAGCAGACATCTTCACCAAAGCTCTTCCTCGAGAACGTTTTGAGTTTATCCTTCCACGTCTTGGTCTAAAGAGTTTACAACCGGAAACACTCAAGCGTCTTCAAGAGGAAGACGAGGAGTAAAGGTCTTTCTTCATCTATCTCCTGTATATATTTATTCAAAAAGAAAAATACAAAACTTGAAAAACCCTCAAAAAGAAAATATAAAAATATAAAATCTTCAAAAACCATAAAAAAAATAGAAAATCTTGAAAAATTCCAAAAATATTGTTATTTTGTCATGTTTTTTCCTTATTCGATATCATCTACGGACTTTGTGTTGACATTCAAAGAATGTCATGGGTTTTTAGATGATCTTCGAATGCACATAGTTTTTGTTCTTAAAAAAAAAAAAAAAAAAAAAAGAGGCGGAGAAAAATGGTGGTTTATTGTCATTTCAGGCAGTAACCCGTTTTCAAAGAAAGAACCGAGCCATACTTTATCTTGTTTTTCAAATCTCATGCTCTGATTCTATAAAAACAATTTCTTACTATCTAATGAAAACTAATTGCTTTGAAAAATTACTCAGAAACTATTTTTGAAAATCATCAAAACTTAACGGTTGTAAAAAAAAAAAAAAAAAAAAAAAAAAAAAAAAAAAAAAAAAAAAAAAAAAATCTATCTCTCAATCAACAACTTATGTTATTGATTGAGGGGGAGAATGATTTTTCAATTAAATTAAAAAGTGCATTTTTCAAACGATGGTACCAGACCGTGGTTATTATTAAGTTTTCAAAAGATATTCAAGCATGTTTAATCCGTGGAGTCTAAAGTCTCAAAATTCGATCCTTATCAGTGAAAACGTCTTTCATAATCATGTTACAATTCTCCTTAAAAGCCTTCAAAATCAATTTAAATCTACAGAGATCACAATTCTCAAATGACTTGATAATTGTGATCGGGGGAGAATTTGTGATTTAAATTGGATTTAAACTGATAATTCGATAAATGGTTTTATAAAGATGTACAAGTTCTCCTCCCCGCATGTGACAAACGATTTCAAATTTTCCATGCACATGTTGAGGGGGAGCATCTACTTTAAACCTTAAATTATTGAAACGTGATTGAATTGTCTCTATGTGCAGGTTCCTTCTAATATGTGCAAAACCCTTTGAAAATTCGAGGCACATATTGAGGGGGAGCAAACCTTTGAAAACCTCAACCTTCCTCAAAATGTTATCTACTCAAATTGATTGGGAAGTGATGATGATCATTTTAGAAAATGTTAATCAAAAGATTGGACCTTTCATTCTTAATCTAACAAATTCCAAGATCTCTTGCCTCCATGTGCTAAACAATTTCTGAATTATATGCATATTTGAGGGGGAGCATTTCTAAAATATCAAAACAATTGAGATACAAAATGCTTTGATTTTATATCACAAGTATCTTGATTGATTTTTCAATTGGTTTGAAGGCGAAAGAACTGTACCAAAAGACCGACCAACTTTATTTTATGCATGGTGATATAAGGATGTTAAGGTTAGGTATTTGTTCCCATGATCCTCCAGAACCGGAGGAATCTACCCAGGGACAATCCACTAGATAGAGTAGAAGTCCTTAGGTATATTGTAAAAAGGAGAAAATTGAGATATGGGAAAAGTGCAGACTAAGACTGAGCTAGTACTGGAATAAGCCCAACAAGGTTCTAGTTATGAAGTCTCGGTAAGCACTGAAGGGGTTGAATAATGAAAAAGAATTGAATGAGAAAAGGGTGAAAACAAATAGCCCTCCAATTATTCAACCTTAGGGCAGATACCGGGTTCAATTCATATTCTACTGATGGTTACCATGGTAACATCGATATTGAAGACAAGATGTCATGGACCCAGTGACGCACTGCACTTCAACCTCCCAAACCACTCAAGTTCCTCTTAAAAGGACTTGTTTCATTCTCACGTGGAACCGAAATTATCTATCGACTCTCTCTTAGAGATTGTTGATATTGAAGAAGGAGACCCTCCCCCTAGTCTCCGAAATAGGAACCAAATATGCACAAATTGAGTCTAGAGCCACGAGATCATCAATAATCTCATTAGGACACTTTCAATGAATACTCTCTGTTTCACACAATGTGGAAAGAGAGATTATATCCTGAGTCCTACGCATTATCCTTGTGGTATTGCCAGAACTTCGGAGTGATATGTAATAATATTCACAATGAAGATGGAAAGCCTTCTGGAGCCAACATCAAACAAGCTCCTGGTGGGTGGCATGTGAGATCTATTCTATAGATCAACCATGTGACAACTGAACAGAAACAATGGGGCGATTCAAACTTTTGAATCAATCATGGTTCAGGTTATGGATTGACGGATACCTTTGAAAAACCGGCCGTTGTGCTTAAAAAAATTCTTTTCTTTAGCACATCGACCGTGTATGAATATTTCAAATCAAAAGATGTTTATGATTGATAATTTATCTTCATTAAAACCATCGTTGTATTGCAAAAACAATTTCTATTGAGCAATACACGATTGTTTTTCAAATCTCTTTTTATCAATCAGTGAATCTCAATTCGCTGGTTCCCTCACTCCGTGTTGTCTTCTTTGAGACGTTCCGGTTTGAGAACAGCTAGAGCAGCTGCGAAACCCTGTCAAGGAAATTCTTCGAAATTATACCTGATCACAGGCAGTACTTGTACTGATCAACGGGGAACCGTGGGCCGTGTACCTCAATTCAATGAAAGTGATCAAAGACACTTTCATATACTTTATTGCTAACTGTTTTATGCAGGTACACCCCGACGTTTACAGCTGATCAGAATGATGCGGTCAATCCACAGCCGCATGCTCACTCAATACATTCATCTCGAAAGAAATCATGATTAGTGCATCAATGACACTGATATTTTCACTCCATGCTTCTGCTAGGCTGCTACCAATATCATGAATCAACGAAAGCTTCCGCTACTCTGATGAGAATATATCATGATCAAGAATGTGAGTATGTCGGTCCAAATGTCACAACATCACATAATACCAACACCACAAAGGAAGAGTCAGAGATTTAATATAGCTGATGATCTCAAAGCAGGCTCAACAATCATTATCACGTGGATCAGTAAAAGACCTCCACTTGGATTAACCAAACATGCAATGTGAAGAATCAATGACTACGAGCTTCAGAGAAAAAAACTTATTCAAGAATTCTAGAACTATCCAATGTAACATCTGTTTGTATTCATTGTAAATTGAGGTGACCTCCCTTAGGGGAGATTGTTAGGAATTAGAAAATTTAGTCGTTAAAGAATCGGTCACCTCAAGTATAAGTATTCGATAGAAAGCTCGTAGTCGTAGTTATGTTATGTTAGTAAGTGGTTTGTTAAGTAACACCGTGGAGGACGGACGGGTCTTTACCCACTGTATGCCTGATCCACAGCCCGTAGGTGGCGTTTATTTGTAAGACACTATAAATACCCTCTACCTCCCAAGGTAGAGGGTTGGAGCTTCAATACCATTTTTCTTTGTTTCACATAGTTTCCAATTCTCTTCCCTTTCTCACTCTAGAACTTTCTCTCTCTAAACTTTGTTAACGCCCCACATTGTTATGGTTTAATGTGTTTGTGAAATCCTATATCTAACAAATGTAAACATTGTTTTCAAAAATAAATAAAAGTTTATTTATGAAAATCAGTTGTTCTATGCTTATGTTGTGATTATCAATTTAGTAGCACCCCAATACTTGTGTGCTTCCGCTGAGCCATTTTGGGGGTGTTACAGATTGGCATCAGAGCCTAGGTTATAAAGAACTGGGTAATTTTTAAAACCTAAACTATAACCGCTTTTACAAAAACTTAACCCTATGACCGACACATGCCTGCCTGCCAAGCTAATGCCTCACTCATGATCCAGTTGAGATCATACTTGATAAGATATATGTTTTATTACTACTCACCTAATTTCACTATATGTTACAATTACTTTTCCTGATACGTATATTTACGTATCACAGCACTACACCTTTTCCCTCACATAAATGGAATAATTGTTCTAGTCTTTCAAGACAACTTTTAAAAGCATTAAGACATAGTACTAGCGTAACTAAGCTAAGTATTTCAAAATTCATTGAACCTCAGTTGAATACAGATTGATCACCTATATTCAACCAGGGACAGTGAGACATAGCCTGATCACCTATGTTCGACTCAGACGTCGTAGATTTTGTAGCTTGATTTATGATCTTTAATGCTTGAGCTCGTAGACTTTGTAGCTTCACAAACTCTAACATCGTATAATAGTAGTGATTCCTTGGCTTTGAGTGATTCTTTGATATGTGATCAGCAGCTTTCATTGAGATCATCAACAATACATAATCTCTAGATCATCCGATGTAGGATTTCCAACAAGTGAAGTTGTGAATTTTGGACCGACATGCTCACATTCTGGATCATGAAATCTTCTCATCAGAGTTGCGGAAGCTTTTGTTGATTCATGACATTTGAAGCAGCGTAGCAGAAGCATGGAGTGAAAATATCAGAGTCACTTGATGAAGATATGCACTTATCATGATTTATTTGAGATGAACGTGATGTATGAGCATGTGGTTATGGATTGATGCATCAATTCTGAACAGCTGCAACCATCGGGTGTTCCTGCAGACAACAGCTAGTAATAAAAGTGCACAAAAGTGTCTTTGATCACTTTCATTGAATTGGGGTACATGGCCCATGGTTCCCCGTTGATCAGTACAAGTACTGCATGTGATCAGGTAAAATTCTGAAGAATCTCCTTGACAGGGTTTCGTAGCTGCTCTAGCCGTTCTCACACCGGAACGTCTCAAAGAAGACAACACAGAGTGAGTGAATCAGCAAATTGAGATTTACTGATTGATTAAAAATGATTTGAAAAACAATCGTGTATTACTTAACAGAAAGAGTTTTTTGCAATACAACGAAGGTTTTATTAGGAAAAATCAATTTTCAATCATAAATACCTTTTCATTTTGAAAGTGTAATACACATTCGATGTGCTATGTAAAATAACGTTTTTTGGCACAACGACCAGTTTTTCAAAGGTATCCGTCAATCCATTTCCTAAACCAGGATTAATTCATGAGTGAATCGGCCCATCGTTTCTGTCCAGTTGTCACATGGTTGATCTATTGGATAGATCTCACATGCCACCCACCAAGAGCTTGTTTGATGTTGGCTCTAGAAGGCTTTCCATCTACATTGTAAATATGATTGCATATCACTCAGATGTTCTGGCAATACCACAAGGATAATGCTTAGGACTCTTAAGATATATTCTCACTTTCCACATTGTTTGAAACAGTGAGTCTTCATTGATTGTGCCCTAATGAGATTTATTGATGATCTCTTGGCTCTAGACTCAATGGTGCACATTTGGTTCCTAGGCCGGAGACTAGGGAGAGGGTCTCCTTCTTCAATATCAACAATCTCTAAGAGAGAGTCGATAGATTATGTGGGTTCCCCGTGAGAATGAAACAAGTCCTTTTAAGAGGAACTTGAGTAGCTTGGGAAGTTGTAGTGCAGTGCGTCACTGGGTCCATGACATCTTGTCTTTAATACCGATGTTACCTTAGTAACCATCAGTAGCATATGAATTGAACCCGGTTTCTGCCCTAAGGTTGAAAAAATTGAGGGCTAATTCTTTTCACCCTTTTCTCATTCATTTCGTTTTCATTCTTCAACCCCTTCAGTGCTTACCGAGATTTCATTACTAGAACATTGTTGGGTTTATTCCAGTTCTAGCTCTATCTCAGTCCGCACTCTTCCCATTTCTAACTTTTCTCCTTTTTTTCATCATATCTAAGGACTTCTACACTATCTAGTGGAATGTCCCTGGGTAGATCCCTCCGGCTCTGGTTGGATCTTGGGAACGAATACCTAACCTAACCATCCTTATATCTTCGTGCATAAAGTAAATTTGGTCGGTCTATTGGTATTGTTCTTCTGCCATTGAAAACCATTTGAAAATCAATCCAGGTACTTGTGATACAAGATCAAAGCATTTTGTACCTGAAATTGTTTTTGATATTTTTAGAAACGCTCCCCCTCAACATGTGCATCAAATATTAGAAGTTGTTTTGGCACATGGAGGCAAGCGGACTTTGAAATCTTAGATTAGGAATGAAAAATTCAATCTTTGATTTAACATTTTCTAAAGATATCATCATCACTTCCCTTGATCAAGTCAAGTATTTTAAGTACTTTGTAAAAAATATTTTGGGAAGGGATGAGGTTTTCTTTTGATTGCTCCCCTTTGATGTGAAGAATTTTTAATGCAGTTTTGAGCTTAGAGGGGGGATATAAAGAAAAATTCACGATCATAGTAACAAATGAAACCATTTAAAATTACAATCAAGGTACTTTATGAAAAGAATATTATATTTTAGTACCTTAATAGTTTTGTTAACTTTTGAAATGCTCCCCCTCAATATGTGCTTCGATATGCGAAAAGATTTAGCACATATTGGGAGAGATGCCAATTTATTGAGACTTGAAGATTACATTTTATCAGATTGCATATTTATATCACATTTTCTCCCCCGATCAAAAATTTCATATCCTTTGAGATTTTGGATCTCAAGTGATTTAAATATGTAAAAACCTTGTTGGAGAAAAATGTATCTGGTTTTATTTGATCTGAAACGAAACACTACTATGTTCCCTCTTCAAAACAAGAGGGAAAATACAAGCCATAACCTATCACTGCTATACACATTATAGTTATTGTTGTTCATAGTACAGCCACCACATTACACATTAGAGTTAAACAAAAATATCTACTAAAAGAAGATATCATCATTTTGTTCTCTGGAGTATCTTGTAGTATCCTTCACGTACTCTCCCTCCCACAAATCTTTCAAGGCTGCGAAAAATCTTTTTTGTCTCAAGTCTTCGTTCGATAGTAGCAATGAAATCTTCACATCTCTTCACATCCTGTTCCGACCAAAACCTCGTGTTGTTCCCCGGCCTTATCTTTAGCTTGAATTCCTTGACCCTCGAACCCAATTATTCTTCATTCACCTTTAGTGTACCATCACTGAATTTGTAAAGCTCACACAGTCTTAGTAGCATTCTTGAACCATATTTATCTGTAAAGATAACTACTCTTGGAGAGTCAATCACTGAATAGTCGTGTTTGAATTCATGCCCTGTGGCTTCCCATTGAGGTTTTGTAAGATTGACTTGAGTCTGGTAGCTTTCCATTCCCAGCTGAAAGTCACCCACTCTTTGTCGTATCACTAGCCCCCTTATCCATAGATTGACTGCAGCAGTGAGGGACTTCTTTTCACGAACAGACATATGGTCAAGATGGCCTTGAAGGTTCAATAGGTACAGATCTTCAAAGTCACTGGGGAACAAGTGCTTGAAATCATTTTCTTCTATTACATGGTCTTTCAAGTCAGCTCTTCTGAGGACAATCTTCTTCAGATAATCATGACCATAAATTGGGAAGATCTCCACGCTGACCACACTCAGAATTCGCAGCTTGGATCGAACAGCTCTGCGCTTCTTTTCTGCACCATGTCTTTCAATGTAGAACTTCTTCTTCTTAAACCACCAATGAGAGATTCCGTATGAAGCAGCAATATCATACTCGTATTCTTTGTCAGTCCATAATTAGTCGGGTACCATCTGCTCAAGACCTGGATCTAAGTAAGTTGCCGCCTTCATCTTAGAGATAGATAAGGCAGGTCTTCTTCCTTGAGTGTTAGCTCGTAGATAGTCCAGATCTTTATTGAATATGAAATCTAATTGAATGGTCTTCTGTCCGGGTTCACCACCAAGAGGAATAGGATTGTTGACGTTGAATCTGCTTATATTATCATCTACTTGATCTGTCAGCAACTTGTGACACTCTTCCATTTGGAATTGCAGATGAGCGGCGTCAGAATGAAAGACTTTAACAATTTCATAAGCTGGGCCTTCAAGATCCTTTGGTGTGATTGATGAGATTCCCTGCATTTCACAATACCATTTAATGAAGCTTCCCATGTCACCGGTGATGTGCAAAAGTGATTCTTCTTAAGGATCTTCATGGTTGGCTACAATGGTGGTTGCCCAGTTATTGTCGGGAACGGTCAAATCAGACTCAGGAATGCCCCATGTTGGTTCAGTAGATTCAAGTTGTTCTTCGGGCCACCAGCTTTGAGTCATGTCTTTAGAAGGTGCAGGCATGGATGATTTGAACCGTTTTCCTCCCATGTATGCATTCCACCAATCTTCATCATCCGAGGGATTGGGAATGTGTTTTGTAGAGGCATTATCATCCTCTGAATCAGAATCTTGAACAGCATAGGACTGTTCATTCATTGCCTGCTCTTCTGGGATTTTGGTGAATGTAGGTGTGAATCGGGAGTCAGTAGTAGTCCAAGCTGCAGATGTCTTCTGAGACCCTTGACCGCCAGATGAACCAGATTGGTTTGAAGGTTTTGGTGGTGGTGTTGGTGGATTTGCCTTTTAAGTTTCAGCAGTTCTAGAAAATCCACCAATCCCAAATGACCCAGCTCCACCAGTTGAACGAGGAGGAGGTGGTGGTGATTTTGGAACCCTATACATAGATTCCAGTATAACAACTTTTCTCTTCTTCTTTCCCTCCCTTTCACGAATGTCTTCCAAGAACTGCAAATGATTATCATGCTTGATAGATTCCTGGAGAGCTTCATACAATTTCTTGTGAACTTCGTCCTTATGCTCATCTGTGTCAAACATTCTATCGGAGGGGACTGATCTCATATCCGAAGTGGGTAAATCCTTAAACCTCTGATGTCGCGGAGCCTTCATTGCCCATTCCACCACATCCTTAACTTCCACTTCAATGACATTCATAACTTCAATATCAAAATTGAAACTCTCCAGCTTGGATAGACGACGATCAAGATGATTGACAGATTCGGGCAAGTGGTGCTTCTCAAGAGCTTTAATTCGTTTCATAGCCTCTTCTAGCAATTTTTCAGTTGTTTTGCTAGGACGTGGTGATGCTGGTGGTGTGGCAGGGTCATTTACTGCGATGACAGTTGGTGTGATTACAGTTGTTGTAGAGTCAAAGATGATGGGTAGTGGAAGTGCGGTTGATCTGAGGGGTGCAGGTGGAGGAAGTGTGGATGCAGGAGCTGACTTTGACACAGATACTATTGGTACAGACATAGGAGGGACGGTTGATGTATCCTGCTGAATAGTGACTGAAAACATGGACTCAACCTCTTCCTTTTCATCATTTTGTTTTTCTAATTCAGCATCTGATGATCTGTCAACAAGGAATTGGTCACCAAATGTAATATCTGTATCAAGGTTCTTTAGAGAAGATAGTGAGCCTGTTGATACGTTCACTTCTTCAAGTTGTATTTGTTCTTCAGATCTTGGTTTTTGAACATCTTGAAGATTGGAATGTGATTCTTGCAACAGTTTATTTCCTCCTAACTGTATGTCTTGACCTTCAGTATTCGTTGGCTCAGTTTCTGCCTCTAGTATAGTTCCTGTTGTAGTTTCAGTCTGCACCTTTGCTTGAAGATCTAATTCGCTCATGTTAACATCTCCACCATCATGTCCATGAGTCTCTAACTGTGAGTCACTGGTGTCATGAGACTCTTCCTGTTTAGAAGAGTCCTCCTCTTCTACTTCAATTTGCTCATGTGTAGACAATGATTCAGCACTTCATTTCTTGAGCACAAATTTGGTTGTAGTCTTTGGAGTTGGAGTGGAAATGGTTAACAACATCTGTGCAGCTTGCTTCGCTTCTTCTCCAGCTTTCCCTTGAGAGACGAGAGTGGTTTGGCGTGGTACTGAATCAGGTTCCTGTATCATAACCCCCTTCAATGGCTGTCTTTGAGACATATCAAGACTTTGCAGGCTCTCTTGAATAGCATGTTGGAGCGCATCATCATCTTCATCCATTAAGTTCATCTCTTTCTCGGGTACCTCAGACCCTTTTCCTTTCCCCTTTCTAGCATATCTTCTTCTCCTTTTTGGCTTTTGGGATGGTGAATCAGCAGTCTCTGATCTATCTTGCCTCTTCTTAGGGAGGCTTGCATAAGTAGACTTTGAGGATGACTTGGTCTGTGACACAAATTTTGTAGATTTGGGTTATGTGGGAGTGGGATTGGGTGTGTCATCAGCTGTTATGCTAGAGGCCTTTTTCATGTATTTCTTGAAGTAATTAGCCTTCTTAATTCTTTTGGTGAGAAGTGCTTCAGGTATTGGCATTCCAAAAACCTCTTTGTTCACTCCTTTGGCAACAAATTTTAAGTTTCCAAGCACAAATTCATCACCGGCTTCATGGAGAACTGACTCACTTCTTAGAGTAAATTGATGTTTCTGCTGCAAGTGCTGGATATTGATCTTATAGAACCTTACGCTGGGAATCACCCTCTTGTCTTTGGATTTCTTTCCTTTGACTTGATTCAGAAAATTTTGTCTGTCAGTGATGAATGTGTCCATAGCCAAGGAGAATTCTTCCCAAATGCGTTCCGCAAAATCGATATTCACCCTTTTAACTATCCCCCACATAATTTGTAGAATTGGAGCCCTAACTCTGTCAAACCCTGAAGTTTTACCAGTCAAGCACATGTTGAGAATGGTGACAATAGCTCTCTATGGTTGATACACTTCATTGTTGATGACTGCTGAGACCTTTGTTAATTTCACTGGATATCCTAATTCTTCGACAAAGTCCATTAGCTCTTCAGCTGTGGGTGGAGTGACGAATGGATTTGCGGGGTCTCTTGGAGTGATTTGAAGAGCCTCCTTGAGAGTCTCTGAGGTGATGTCATACCACTTGTCTTCAAGTTTACAAGTATATGTAGCTGTGATCTTGTCCCATGTTACAGTGTTCCAGAATTGTTACAGGTAAATGGAAGGAATCGTGCACCGCATGGTTAAAGCACCAAAAAAGTTGGTGTTCTTCAAAAAAGTTGGTGTTCTTCAAAATATCAACATATAGGACAAATCGCATAGAACCAATCATTTTATGGACAAGTCGCATAAGACAAATTGCATATTGTCAAGACAAATCGCATTATGGACAAATCGCATAATGCATAGGACAAGTCGCATTGTGGACAAATCGCATATTGTCAAAACGCATAGGTCAAAGCACAAGTCGTATATATCACAATGCATTCAACATACCGCATACGTCAAAACGCATGGGACAAATTGTTAGGTCACCATAAGTTAACACAATTATCAATATGTAAGAAATAGAAAGAAAGTGATCGGATGAACACCACACACAAACACACGTATAAGAATACTAAAGAGTTAGGCGTAGGTATTATGTGAAAGTGAACAACCAACCTTCAAGAGAAGGTTTACATGTGTTTATATAGGGAAGGGAGCTAGGTCAACATGTCTAGTCCCTTCCTTCTTTTTTGGGCTTAGGCCAAGGCCTATAGGCTTTCTACATAAGCCTTGCCATTAATAACTAACTTAAAAGCCTAGTTTAAGCAACCTATTACATATTAAATACTAACACTTGAAACAGAAGTTAGGAGTGATTCCAACAATCTCCCCCTTAGTGTTGGTAATTAATAAATGATGACTCCAGCAATCTTGAAAAGTTGTTGGTGTTGATGTAATAGTTGCCTTGACGTCTTCTGACATTCCTCCTTCTTGTGAGAAGTAATGTCTTGATTCCAACAATCTCCCCAGTGTGAGGATCTTGTTTTCTTTAAAGTTTTCAGCTTTGACGTCTTCGTAATCTTAGTTCTTTGTTTAGGTTTGGATATGGTGATGTTATGTTGTTGTTGTCTGCATCAGGTCCACTTCGTTGCTCAGGTGTCTCCACGTCTTTCTCCAACATGCTCACACACTCTTTGATGTTGGATTTCAGTATTGATGTATTTCTCTTAGTCTTTAAACTTTGAAGATTCTTTGGCTTTAGTAGAAGAATCATTCTGACTTTTGTGTTGCCTTTCGAGAGAACTTCAATTTGAGTTGTTGTTGGTATGAGCATGTGGAGAATCAGCACGATCATCTCCTAGGAGCATCCATAAGAAGAAAACATAAGAATGGGTTAGTGATAAACACCAATCGATCATTGTGGTTGTTTCTTAGAGAATTGATCACTACGATTGTTCTTCTGATGAATGACTTGATTCCATTCACCTTGGTCGGGCGAATCAACCATCCGAATCCCATAAGGGATAGTTGGCATTACGTTTAACAAGTTCAAGTAAAGACCCACATCTTCAGGACTCGATTCTTGAAAGGAATCTCCTTAGCGGGATTTCCAGCACTTACAAGTTCGAACTTCGAGCGTGTTAACAACATAGTGTGAAAACACATCTCTAATTCTAGCAAAGGTTGTTCCTGAACTGGAGTCCCTCAATTAGGATAACACGATGTACCGAAGTACACCTACAGGTCAGGTGAGTCGATGAGGTACACCGAAGCATCACCTCACGACTGTAGACCGTTTTAGACAACACTAAGCGTAACCCACGAGGAGTTACCGAAGTGACCTGCTGTCAGGGCTGTTTGATGTTGACCCTGGCAGGAGTTTCCATTAAATCAATGAGGATCACAAATGTGAACCCCTCATAAATGTTCTTGACAGATTGCTAAGATCTGTGTAGGAATCTAGAATTTTATCACTTGCGTCCTTAATGTAGAACGACAAGTGATGAAATCTCAAGTGTTCTTAAGAGATCTTTTGATGAATCTCGTGGCTCTAGACTTAATAGTGCGCTTTGGTTTTCCTGAGTGGAGACTAGGGAGAGGGTCTCCTTCTTCAATACCAGCAATCTCTAAGAGAAAGCCGATAGTTTACATAGGGTTCCCTATGAGAATGAAACAAGCTTCTGTTGAGAGAAACTTGAGTGGCTAAGAAGGTTTAGTGCATGCGTCACTGGGTCCATGATGAATTTAATCTTCAATACCGGTGTCATCTAGTGACAACCAGTAGCATTTGTATTGAACCCGGTGTCTGCCCTAAGTTGAATAATTTGGAAGGCTATTTCTTTTCACTCTTTTCTTTACTTTTCTTTTTTAATTCTTCAACTTTTTCTTTCTCTGATTCTCATTTTCTCCTTTTTTATAATCATACCTAAGGACTTCTTGGTACTAACTATTGGTGGTGTCCTTGGGTAGATCCCTCCGGCTCTGGCGGATCATAGGACGTTTATTCCTAAACTTAGTCATCTTATAACTCCATGACTATCCTATGTTGCCATAAAACCATTTTCTCGAAAATCTCTTAAAGTGTTTATGAATTAAAACATTTTGTAACACTTCGAGAGTTTTGTATTTTCAGAAATACTCCCCTTCCACATGTGCTCAAGTGTTTTGACATAAATCTGCACAGTGAGGGTAGAGCTCGCACTTTTGAATTGATCGACTCAAGATAGACAATTCCCTGCAAGACACGGTTACGTTGTATAGTTAAAGAGTTGCATTTTCAACTTTTAGGTGACAACTAGCTCTAATAACTACCTTGAAGGTGTGGACAAACCTTGAAAAGGTTGTCAAACCCGTCAAAGTTCATGTCTATCAAGAGTTTCTCTAAAAGGTACAATCTACTCGGATATGTCTTGGAAGACAAATCTTTTCGATGTATGACAGTTCAGATCTCGTCAATTCATGGGTTAAGTCTTAGCACACGAAGATTTCATCATATTTACAAGATATTTGTATCACACAATTTTTCTCCCCCTCAAAAATGGCATATAAATGTTATTTTTGATGAAAATTTTGATATTGAATATGACCATTTTGAGTTTTGTGGGAAGATTTCCATGAAGAACGTTTTGTGAACAAAGATTTGTTTAGCAAATACTCCCCCTCAACAAGTAATATTAACTTTTAAGGTTTTGAAAAACATATGGGGAAGTACTTGTTCTTTTGAGCAAAACTTTGAAAAATTGATAAGTTTTACTCAAAAGTAAGAAGCTTTCGCTCCTTTTATAAGGATTGTAGCACTGATGCGTACCACAGGGTCCTTTCATTACAAGTATGGGTTGTACACTGTTATGTGTGCACAAGCCATTATGAATCGAATGATGTAATATGCATAAATTGGATTAAATTCCCCCCAATTCATGCTGCATGTCTTTAGAAGCTTTTCCGTACACTTCTTTTTGGTGAAATTTTTGAATCAGCTTCCCTTCAAACTGACAACCGACTTCAGCAGATTCAAAACTTTGATGTAGTAGACACGTCTTCTAACTTTTGAAGTTTTAAGTGTGTAGCGGAATTTATAGATGAGCAGTGAACCACACCAATAGAATCTGTCCAGTCACGTAATCACAGTTGTACACAATGCAGAAAATCCGTTCGGTCTTCTCACGAATGTAGACGCATCACACCAAAAAAACCAAGAAAGATGAAGTAATACTACTTCCCCCTGATTGTTGCGGTCTATCGGAATAATAATCACCTGTGAATATGCAAGTACTCGATAAAATGACCATGTGTGAGGCATCATAACATCATATTTAGGTAACTTCACACAAGATAACTCTGTGAAAGTGAGATGATAACACCAAAGTAAGAAATTTGAACCACAGATCGTCTCATTTCTTCCCCCTAATTGAAGAAATTCATGAAGGAAAATGGGTTTTCGAAAAAAATCGAAGAAACTGGACGTCGTACACTCTTTTTCGCAAACGCCATTAAGGAAGCAATGACCACCTACACTCTCTTCCCCCCGATGTTTTCAATGAATTAGAATCATACACCACGTATGTTGATGATGAATTGGAGACAGTGAAACCATGTATAAGGAGACAGCGAAACCATGTATGTCCAATTAATTGAACAAGTTTGAAGTACCATAAATATCTCGTGAGAATCAACTGTTGATAAAAATTCTCAACTCGTTCAGTTTGTTGATCATCAGCTGTGTCATTGTTGTTGGAAACATTTTGATCTTCTGTTATCGGAGATTTGATTGGAGGTGCAGCTACATCAATGGTTGTTGTTGTAGATTCAGGGTGTATCAAGAATTAGAATATGATCAGGTTGTGCATTGGAAACATTTGATACATCTGAAGCACAGCGTACTAAAGAATCTTCAAACAGTGGAGCAAACAAATTTTCTAATTCTTGACAATTAATTACAATGACAGAGCAGCTGATGAATCATTATGTTTAAGACGGTAAGAAACGGGTTCTAAGTTGTGTTACTTAGAAGCCATTGCTGTTGTACCTGCATAGAAAGTAGGAGGGGGCAAGATGGAAAAAACATAGATCCCCAAGTGTAGTTGGGTTCCAGATGTTAGAAGCATAAACTTGTAGTGTCAATTATCTTCTTGACACCTGAACACACTGATTTGATGATTTCCTTTCCTGCCTCAGGGATAGATGTTGCGAGTTTCACATTAGTTTTGGTGCAACTACTTAATATCTTGCCAGTAGGAATCCACCTAAGACCAACAGTTTTAAAAATTCTACCCGTGGGTATCCATATAATGTTAGATCTATGGGATGTTGAAACTTCTTTTGGAAAGAGTCTTTGTCCTATATTGATCCACCTATTAGGTTTATTTCTAACTGTTTGTTGAGTAAACTTAGGTTTTGGTTTGCTACCACTAGCATTGTTCTGTAAAGCACTTGAAGGAATCACACGAGGTCGTGAACCTAAGATTCCATCCTTTTGGAGTAGTTCCCTTTTCCTAGCCTTTTCTAGATCATAGTTCTTGTACGCGTCATTTGAATCATATGAATTTTTAATTTTAATGCTCGGTTTAGACACAGTTTTTGAACTATCCTGGATGGGCCAGGTGCAACTAATTGTTGATGTTTAATAGAAATAGGGTTAACAGGAACAATATAATTTTTCTTAGTCCAGGAATGTGGAGTGACTGGTTTTGACAAATGATTATTCTCAGCAACTTGGGAGGCAAACCGTGGTATTGAAGATTTTGATTGTTCAGATTTAAAAGCAATCGGTTGTCTAACTACTGATTGGTTTCTGATAGGTTGTAGAGACGATTTCCCCAAGGTTGCTATTTTTGCAAACTTAGTATCCAATTGTTAGCCTCGCTAAAGTGAAGTCATTATGGGAATTGCATTAGTTTCTTCTTTTACTCATTCACAAGGACTAGTTTAGTCATTTATGCTAAGTTAGGCTTGTAGATGTATAAATACCCTTCCTAGTCCCAACTAGGACGGTAGGAAGTTCTCATTTGTAAAAACAAGGTGTGTGTGATTTATTCTTCTTCTCTCTAAAAACACACACATCTTCCCTTTCTTCTATCTAATACAATACCATGTCTTATTCATTCTTTGAGCTTCCCCGAACCCTTGAACTAAAAATTCAAAATTAGTTTTTAATTCAAATAAAATCAAGAAAAACCAAAAAAACTAGTTTTAAATTTTAGATAATTTTCAAATCATATTTTTAGCTGTAGAAAATTATTAGATCATTTTTAGGGGTTAATTTAGATAAATTTGCATTTAATTTACGTTTTAGATAATTCGTAATTAGCGTTTTAGTTTAAATTTGCGTAATTAGTTGTAATTCATTGTTTGCATCATAGATTTAGTTGTTGTAATTGCTCCCCTTTATTATTCCTTGCCCCGTAGTTTAGAAATCACCATAATTCCCTATTTCACATTCAAATCCCGAATTACGCGAAGTGAGTTAAAAATTCCATTCATCTCTCGCTAGGAACGATTCCGGTGCTCAAATCTAATACATTTGAGTTACCTAAATACTATGATACTCTTATAATTGGTTTTCCTAAGAATCAATTTTTGAATCGCACATATCAAATCACATTCATCAATACGCATGAGACAAAACGCATACAAAGTATATATAGACAAAACGCATTGAGAACTTGAAGCGACAAATCGCATCACTTATTTAAGACAACAACTCGCATTTAAAGATCATACGGGACAAAACGCATACAAGAATCATTATGAGACGAATCGCATCCAAGCAAAGAACATCAAGTCGCATTCAAGAACGAATGACGAGAATCACTAAAAACAACCATCATATGCATCAAACCATACGGGACAAAACGCATACAAGAATCATTACGAGACAAATTGCATCCAAGCAAAGAACATCAAGTCGCATTCAAGAACGAATGATGAGAATCACTAAAAACAACCATCATTTGCATCAAACCATCATCAGGCATAACGATACACACAAATTAACCACCTTGTTGATCCCATTTGAGCAAACGATCTAATATAGAAACTGACTTAAACAAAGACTTATTAAGTATCACGCGGAATTTAATACTTAATCTTAAGAAGAAGAACAATGAACATTCAACACCTTAATATTATTATTAATACGAATACTTTAACCAGTATTAGGGTTTTACAACCTTGAAGTGTATCGACCTTAGATATAAAACATACGTATATCTAATCTAACCTAGGACCTCCTTTTATAGGTTAAGAAGTCCTTTACATAATACAATACGTAACCTACAAGATAAATATCTTTTCCATATTTATCTAATACAAAACATTAAACCGACTATACAAGACTAGCAGTGGTTACATTACAATATCCGTGGTTACACAATACTACTAGGCGCGGTTTGTCTTCAGCAGTGGATCCATTCTTCTGTCCGTGGTTTCATCAACTCTGTTCGTGGTTCCAACACTTAGAATAATTCTTGATCCAAGTAACCAAAAACCCAACAATCCTCCCCTAAACTTGATACATTCAAATAGAATTCTCAAGTTTCCTTTAAGCTCAAAACATCTGAATTGGAGGATGTAACCAAACACTTACTAGATTTAAGAATTTTCTCATACTTCAGCAACAAATTGTAAGCTTGACCATCATAGGGCATCAACATCTTTATACCACCAGGCTTCACCATCTGAGCAATAACTTCGGGATACTTATTCAACTGAGGATAATCACCTTCTACAAGCATATGAATAACTTCTCCAGATACAGTTAAAACATGAACTCCACAAGTTTGATATAGAAACCATTCTGTAACTTGTCCATTGCAGAGTCCTTTCCATTCAGGTTCATCATGAGTAGGTTCAAACAGAATCTTCAAGTGATTATAAACCATTCTCTCATGATAATCATCTGGTTGCACATCACCAAATTTATTCCTATAAAGCTCCCAAAGATTCAGCAAATCATCTCTATCAAAATACTGAAACATCTGTGAAAATTTATTATACTCAGAAACTTCATTATTGAGTCTTTGAATTTTCCAAAATCCTTCACTTCCTTTAAGCTTATACTCATAAAAGATAATTTGATTACTATCTTCAATCACTTTCAGTCTTTTAGAACCAGATGTCTCCTGAATCTTAGATTTTCTCTTTTTGTCTACTTTGAATCCACTCTTCTTCTTTTTCAGAATTCATTGGACAGAAATTATCATTATTAATCCTCATACACATCAGATAAAGCTCATGAATTATTTCAAATGAACATTTACTAAGATTATCAGGAATATGTATGCCTTAATTTTTAATAATCTTCATCAGTACATTCCTCATCTCACGAATTATAGGAGGTTTCTTCCTTTGAATTTGCTTCTTTTCCTTACTCATCCTCCTTGCCCATTCACCAAAGATTCTAGCTCTTTCCTCATCATCTAACAATGCCCATTCTTGAGTAGTATACTCATCCTTTATTTGATTAGAAGCTTGCAGATAATTTTGTGATTGATACCATGTATCTAACCATTTCTGATAAGCCTCCTCCTCTTCTTGCTTTTCTTTCTCTGCAGCTACTTCCTCTTCAGCTTGTATGCCTCTTGTATACTCTGCATCATAAGAAATCTGTTCTTCTCTACTTTTAAACTTCAACTCTGGTTCTGCAATTCCTTTACCCTTTCCAACATCTGGTTGAACCATCTTCTTCTTCAAAGGCTCACCAATAACTAGGCTTTTACCTTTAGGTTTGTTTGCAGTAGATTTGAGAGATGAAACAGGTGCAATGATGGGTGTAGAGTTAGTTGAGGTTTTGCTTAGATTGATCAGTGTACTTGCAGCTTCTTTCTCAACCTCTTTTAATTTAGGTGGTGACACAGAGATGGTTGTAACAATTGTGGAAGTAGTTATGATAGCAGTGGGTACAATTACCATATCTGAAACTGCAGCAGTGGTTTCATGAGTACTAGCCGTGGTTGCAGACACACTATCAGTGGTTGTGTCCTGCACTACCTCATCTTCTACCACAGTCTTCAAACTTTCAAGAACAACTTCATTCCCATCTTTATCAGATACTACAAATTGTGCTGCTTGATCTCCACTATCCACATCTTCTTCCATATGCACATCTACAGCCTCCCCTGAATTCATGCCTTCACTCCTCCCCTGTTTGGGTACATTCTCCACATTCAGAGCTGGAGAGGAGTCCACCTTCTTTTTCATCTTTCTCATAGTCCTCAAAACAGCAACCCCAGGTCTTCTTACTTTCTCTAAGACAAACATCCTATGCTTCAGCCTTCTAATTTCTTTACCCTGAAACACAGCCAACTCTTGAAGACTTGAGATTGTATCATCCATTTTAGCACATTTAGCCGTCAATTCATTAAAACGTTCAAGAATATCCTCCCCACTTCGACCTGTGTTAACTGGTCCGAGAGGTGGTTCATTGGAAAAGTCATCATGTACCAGCTTAGGATCTGTCAATTCAGTGTCAGGTTCCAAACTATCCTCATCACTTCGAGCTGTGTAAACTGCTCCGAGAGGTGAATCCTTGGATAAAGTAAACATAGCACCAGACCTTACCTGATCATCTATGCACCCTGTATGAGCCAGTTGGCTAGGGATTCCTCCACCTGTGTTAAGTTCCAAGGAACTCTCCACATTAGGAGTTGCCAAAGGTTGGGTCTTAATGATGTTTCCACTATCCTGACCAGCATCTAAGCATGAATCAGTAGTAGAAGCCCTGCCAATCATGTCACCTCCACACTGTGTGACAACCTCTTGAACAACACCACTAACACCAGCCTGAGGTAGCTTTGTGCCCTTCTTTCTCCTAGTCCATACAATTGGTTTAACAGTGGTTTGGGTTTGACTAAAAGTGGGTTGAGATTCACTAACAGTGGGAATAAGTGTACTATCAGTGGATTGAGGTGTACTAACAGTGGGTTCAGATACTATGGGTTTTTCCTCAAAATCTTCATCAAACTCATGAATAACAGGCAAAGTAATCATATGGGGGAACAAAGGAACATCCCTTATTTGAACATTTAACTTCTGATTCCTCATATGTGCAAAGACCTTAGGAAGCATATAATGCACTTCATACTCCCTAGTATGCTCAACAGGTTCCTCTATTTGACTTTCCACAATTAGTTGAACAAACCTAGGATATAAATAATATTTACCCTTCTTCCTAATATTCTGCACAAATCCTTCATAAATCATCCTAGACCAATTAAACTTCCTCCCCTCAGAAAAACATATAATAGCTGTAGCAATCTTGGAGGGAAAGTCATCAAAACCAGTGGTCTTATTACTCATACACATCAACAAGGTGTGTATCAAAAACTTCCATTGGGGTGAAAACATGCTCTTAAAAAAATTTACCTTGTCACCCCTATGTGTATAGCCTAACCTCTCTAAACCAGCAAAAATCTCAGCATCTAAATGATTAACAACACCATCAGCATCATCAAACTTCAAAACCCTTCTAATGATCTCCTCACTAACCAAAATTTCATTCTCATCCACAATAGAACTAAACACTTCTACTCCATCGACCTCCTCAAGGTTAGCATTTCCCCATAACTGATGTATATAGGCTTTAAGGATGGTTGGTGTGACAGTTAAGGCAAAGTGAATAGGACTGCGAATAACAAAATCAATCATTTGATGAAAATCTTCGGATCTAGTGTTTTTGATCTGGTTAGCAACAAGGTTATGCGTTTGGGAGAACTGGTTCGGCATTGTGATTGATGATGGAAATGATGTGGGATATGTGAATTAAGCAAAGTAAAGTGATTAGGGTTTATGTAGAGCGCCAAGTTGAAGTGATTTGAAGATCAATTAAATGATGTATCCGTGATTTAGGGAGAAATAATGTGTTTTCACCAAAGTTACCAAACAGCCCCTGAAGTATTCAAAAATCAACAACATGCTAGCAGTGGTTTGACAGCCTCTATCCGTGGTTTGAAAAACACTAGCAGTGGATACAGAATTTCACTCCAACCAGTTGACCAAGAGATACAGCAAGCAAATCTGTGTCAAAATTAGTGATATCACACAAAAATATGAAGGATTACACAATCTCTTCTTTTTTTTTCTTTTTTTTAATCACTAGCAGCTAAAAACATCACAAGCTCCAATGTACACAATCCTTCATACCTGCAAATCACAAACATAAACCAAACACAGAGAAAAGGATTATCGTTAGCAGTGGTTAGAGAAACCTAGAAGTGGTTCCATATACTTAGCAGTGGTTAGCCAATATGCTAAAGGCTAAGTCAATATGGTCAACTTCTGGTATTAATTCATTTTCAATGTTAAAAGACCTCATTAACTCCTCAACCACTTAAACCTTCCCCTCATTTACTCACTAATAGCAATTTGCTCTGCCTATAAAAGAACCCCAAGGCCTAAATAACACACACATCAATTAATCCAAAACCCTAATTCCTCAAAAATCACAATCAACAACAATCAGCATGTGGAATCAACCAGAAGTCATCAATCTAACATCCTCCTCATCCTCCTCCTCCTCCTCATCATCATCATCAAGTGATGATTCTAACCCATGGCGTCTTTACCTTCCTCCACAAGAACCACGACCTAGAAAATCCCCATTTCTCCCTTCATCGGAAGATGATAGTGTGGTAGATCCTAGTGAGTCATCAAGAGGTTCAGATGATTCCACTTAGCGTCTAGAGCCAAACTTCAATAGATTGGTGAGAGAGGAAGCAGAGAGAGCACAACCTTTACCATCCCAACCCTAACCAAGGCTACGTGCCAGAAATCCACCACTCCCAAAGAACAGAGAGGTGGTGCTTGGTCTTCCTGCACCAGGTTTTGGTGCTTCATCTCATATCGGTAAGGGAAAGGGCAAAAGGAAGATGGAGTGATGCTTTATGGTGGAACGAGTAGATGGAACAACTGAAGATTTCTCATATCACAAATCCATCTACTGTATTCATATTCATCATCTTCGTTTTCATCAATCCATCCTTCCCAGCTTCTTCGTCATACTGGTCATGCATATCACCAGCTTTTGGAATAGATGATATGAGCTAGGATAGGTTTAGGAAATCTTGTATAGAACTGGTCTTGTATTTTCATTTGAAGTTAATTGTAAGCTGTAAGCTGTAAGGTGTAAACTGTTTCTTGAATGAATGAACAATTTAACTTCAGCACTTCTTTTGCATCAGTAATTAACTTCCATTTGTCTGCAAAATGGTTAGTGGGAACACAAAGCAACAAACAGTGGTTTGAACATAACTATCAGTGGTTAGAAACAAAAATAACAATACTAAGATCACATAATAACAGTCCAATACTTATACAAACTTTTACAAAACAAGTTGAGATTTAGAGATTAATCATTCCAATACTAACAACAAGGTACTGAAATCTCCCCACATCAAAAGCTTTAGTGAGAAGATCAACAACATTGAAATCAGTATGCATTTTTACCATTTGAATCAACCTTTTCTCATTACAATCTCTAATAAAATGATGCCTTACCTCAATATGTCTAGTTCTAGAATGTAAAACATGATTTTTAATGATGCAAATTGTACTGTTATTATCAATGTAAATCTTAGTATGCATAAAGTTATACCCAAAATCCAGCAATTGATTCTGAATCCAAAGAACTTGACCACAGCAACTAGCAGCAGCCACATATTCAGCTTCAGTTGTAGAATTTGCCACAATAGTTTACTTTTTACACTGCCATGAAATTAGTCTGCTCCCCCAAAACTGACATCCTCTAGTTGTAGATTTCCTATCCAAACTAGCACCAGCATAATCACTATCTGTATAGGCCACCAAATCAAAAGGAGAATCCTTAGAATACCAAAGGCCCAGTTTAGGATGACCTTTAAGGTATCTAAAGATTCTCTTAACAACATTCATGTGTGAGGTATTGGGTGTGACTTGAAATCTTGCACACACACATACTGAGAACATAATATCTGGCCTAGATGCAGTGAGATACATCAATGATCCAATCATGGACCTGTACAACTTCAAGTCAACTTTGGGACTTCCATCATCTGGTAGCAGTGGTTTCTGAGTCTCCATAGGTGTACTAGCACTCTTTACATCTTGAAACCCAAACTTCTTCAAAACATTTGCTACATACTTGTCTTGACTAATGAAGATACCATCAGTCCTCTGTTGAACCTGTAGCCCCAAAAAGATAGTGAGTTCTCCCATGGAACTCATTTGAAACTTGTCATGCATAAGTTTCTCAAATTCTGTGCATAGCTCCTTATTAGTTGAGCCAAAGATGATGTCATCTACATAGACCTGAACCAATAAAATATCATCTTTGTGCTTCCTAATGAACAAAGTTTTATCAATCAACCCTCTCTTAAATCCATTGTCCATCAAATAAGTAGACAGGCACTCATACCATGCCCTAGGAGCTTGATGCAACCCATACATAGCCTTCCTCACCCTGTAAACTTTGTCAGGATGATTAGGATATTCAAAACCAGGAGGTTGACAAACATAAATCTCCTCATCAATTGTGCCATACAAAAAGGCACTTTTAACATCCATCTGATACACAACAAAATTCTTGAATGAAACATAAGCTAAAAATAATCTAATAGCCTCAATTCTTGCAACTGGAGCAAATACTTCATCATAGTCCGAACCTTCAGTTTGTGTGTATCCTTGAGCAATCAACCTTGATTTGTTCCTTACCACAATTCCTCTTTCATCCCTCTGGTTTCTGAACACCCATTTTGTCCCAATTGCCCTCTTGCCATTAGGAAGATCAACCAATGTCCAAACCTCTTGAAGTTTGAACTGAAGAAGCTCCTCTTGCATTGATTCTACCCATCCTTCTTCTGATAAAGCTTATTCCACTCTCTTGGGCTCCTTTTGAGACATAAAATAAGCAAACAGGCAATTTTACAGATCTTTATGACTATTTCTTTTGTGAAGTGATCTTGCAAAGAAACCTTGCTCAGGAAAGGGTTCAGTGTTCTTAACCTTGCTTCTTGTTTGAACTAGAGTATTAAAATTTCCAAGTATTTGTTCCTTGGGATGAATCTTATGAATCCTTGTAGTAGTGATTGGACTTTCATGAATGACAGTTTCCAAGTTAGTTAAATCAGCATTGAAGAAATCATCCATGTCTTCATCATCAGTAGGAGTATCAATATCTACCAAAGGAGGCATATCAGGATCATGTGGATACTCCTCTTCACCAAATAATGGCTTTGCAGTTGGTCCAAAGAAAGTACTATCATCAGTACTTGAAGCCGGGGTTTCACTTGTATTGGCAGTGGTAGAAGTTGGCTTAGCAGTGCTTTCAGTATTTTTATCCGTGCTTTTGGTTGGCTTAGCAGTGCTTTCAGAATGCCTTTTCTTTCTGTCAATTTCTTCTACCGACACTGAGTCATCTTTCAACAACTCATCCTTATCTTGATGAAAATCGACTTTGCTTCCAGTATTCAATGCAGCATCATTAGTGGGACCTTGCTTATCAATGATGGATGAGACAGAACCAGCATTCCACTTTTCAACTAAATAGAACTCCTTTGGAGAATCAGCTTCCTTAGAATCTGTGTCTTCATCAGAATCCTTTTGTGTACCTGCATTAACATTAGTGGAAGTTCTTGCAATGATAGGCTCATAATTCATAGATTTGGTTAGCATATCAATGTTAAACAGCCAGTCTGGTCCTTTGGTCTCAACACTAGGAGTCTTTTCACTAAACTGAACATGCAAGTTTTCTTCAACAATCCTAGTCCTCCTATTGTATACTCTAAAGGCTTTACTATTAGAAGAATAGCCTAAAAAGTATCCATCATCAGCTTTTTCTTGAAACTTTCCTAGGTAGTCTATGGTATTCAAGATAGTAACAGGACACCCAAAAGGTTTTAGGAATGCAATCATTGGCTTCCTATCATGTAACAGCTCATAGGGGGTCTTGTTATGAGGCTTCACTACCTTACTTCTATTCTGCACATAACATGCAGTGCCTACAGCTTCAACCCAAAAGGTAGTAGGTAACTTGGATTCTGACAACATTGTCCTAGCAGCCTCAATTAGTGTCATATTTTTCCTTTCAGCTACACCATTTTGTTGTGGTGTTCTAGCAAAACTAAACTGTCTTTCTATACCCTTAACTACACAGAACTGATTCATCACATCATTCTTAAACGCAGTTCCATTATCACATCTGATTACCTTGACCTTATGATTTACTAGATTTTCTATTTGAGTAATGAAACTCTTGAGGATCTCACTAGTTTCACTCTTAGCAGCCAAAAAGTATACCCAAGAAAATCTGCTATAATCATCAGTGATAACTAGGCAATACTGCTTATGGTTCAAACTTTTAACAAAGTTAGGTCCAAATAAGTCCATAAGAAGCATAAACAGTGGTTGTGTGATGGTGTTAACAGTTTTGGTCTTACAAGAAGCTCTATGTTGTTTTCCTTTTTGACAAGCCACACACAGTTCCTTACACTCAAAAACCTTAGAAGGTAACCCTCTCACTAAGTTGCCTTTTACCAGTTTATTGATTGTTTTGTAATTGAGGTGACCTAGCCTTCTATGCCATAACTTAGACTCATCTATTGATGCTTTAGCAAACAAACAGGTTAAGGACCTATTAGGAATGACATCTTTAAGATCAAAAAAATATATGTTTTCCTTCCTAGGTACCCTTAGCTGTATATACTTCTCATCAGGCATCTTAAAATCTGGTGACACCACCACACACTTAGTTTCCCCAAAAAGTACCCAATTTTTCGTATCACACATTTGAGAAACACTGAATAAATTATACTTAAGTCCCTGTACCAGATAGACCTTTTCAAAGTCTAAATTCCCTCATCTGATTGTGCCTCTGCCAAGTATCTTTCCTCCCTTTGGATCATTACCAAATGCCACATATCCTCCATCAAAAGCTTCAAAATCCTCCAGGTTGCTCCCATCCCAAGTCATGTGCCCAGAGCAACCACTATCAGAAACTCCTTTATCTTTTAGCTCATCTTGTAGATTGCCCTGCACATGAAATTAAACAAATTAGTTCCTTTGGTGGACCCTAGCCAATACTGACTTGGGTCTACCCTGTGCATCAACATAATAAAATTTCTTTAGGTCCATTGATGCACAATTGACATGATGTAAAACCTTGGTCTTAGGCTTCCATTGCCAACTAGCTGAGGCCTTAACAGCATAAAAATGGTTTCCAACCACTGTGTCAATTATCACCTTTGGAATTTTTAAAACCTTTTTTGTATCAGTGGTGATATTTTGCTTAGCCGTGTTTACATTTTGCTTAGCAGTGGTTGGAACCCATTTGGGTGCAGTAGTGACTATTGATTTTGTATTCCCATTCCTCATTAACACTGCTCTAGGAATCATGTTTTTGTTAGGATGAGGGTTTGTTTTCTTTGAAAAGTTTTGATGATTTACCCTCCTCCAATGATTCCAAACTTGTGGTCTGTTTTTATAACGGCTTCTCTGTAAGTGCTCAAAACTACCACATGAAAAACAAGCCTTTTTAACACATTGAAACTTATCTCCTAATTTATTTGAAATTAGTCCATTGAAGTTTCTCTAATTTCCCCTAGGTATGTATCTTTTCATTTGTTCCCTAGGTACTTCCTTGTACTCTACTATTTTCTTAGCAATTTGAGCTCCAAATCTAGGCACAAGCTTGGCTTGTTCAGAATCAACTTTCTTAACTTTTTCTATCTTTTTAGGCTTAGTTGATTCAGATCTATCTTCCTCAAAATCTGATTCCCAATCTTCAATTGTGGCATCATCAGATGACATATCAGAACCTATCTTAGGTGATTCAATCTTGTTAGTCTCACCTACAGGTTTATTGAAACTAAATTCACTGCCAAATGAGAGCTCTTTTGTTGGTGGTGCATGTTTCATAAGAGATGGTGGTGGCATATCATTGTAACCAAGACCAGTACCATCCTTGAATAATTTTTGACCTATTGGCTTATTTACTAGATCAGAAGCATACTGTGTTTTAGCAACCCTAACAACATGTTTTTCTTTTTCTTTTAGGGCTTCTACTTTTACACTCTCTGCCTTTTCTAGTTTCTCTTTAAGCATCTTAATCTCTCTATCCTTAAGATCAATTTCACCACCTAGTATATTTATTTTATCAACATACTCAAACTCACATTTAATACAGTAATTAAGCTTTTCTTCAACACTTTCTAGACCAACTCTATAACCTAAGTTATCTAGAGACAGTCTTTCTACTTCTTTCCTTAAACTCTCAGTGATAGCTTTTTGAGATTCTAAGTTATCTTGACATGATTTAAAAGAACAAGTAGAAGTTTTAGAATCATTAGATACCTCAGAATCTGAACCAGAAGATGAAGCATAGGCCATAAGAGCAAAGTTATGCTCTTTTGAAGCTTCACTAGCAAGAAAAGCTGCATTGGGACCTTCTTCAATCTGATCACTCCAGTCATATTCACCAATCCCATCTTGAGCAACCAAAGCTGAAAAAGAAGCAGGCTCTTTAGTGGTCTTCTTAATGCCTTCAGTCCTCTCAGGAGCTCGACATTCCCTAGCAAAGTGACCCTTCTTCTTGCAGTTAAAGCACTCCATCTTGCTTTTGTTGAATCCAGCTCTCCTTTGACCATCATACTTAACCTGTCTTCCAGTCCTCCTCAGAAACTTCCTTTCTTGGAGAGTCAACATAGCCATCTGCCATTGAAGATTTATCTCTTCAAGATCATCAGGATCAATTTGATCTAAATCTTGATTCAAGACAGTAACACTGGTAGTTAAATCAGCCAGAAAAGCACAAATTGCACCATCACTGACATTATCACTAACAGTGGTATTGTTTGCAATAGCCGTGGTTATTCCATAGGCAGCAGTGGATACATCTTGTGAGCTCTTGTGATTAGTGGAAACAAAAGCAATGTTTTGATTAGTAGAAGATGCACCAACAATGTTGTTCTCAGACTCATACACCTTCAAGTTGTTGTAGAGATTGTCCAGAGTCATCTTATCAAAGTCCTCCTTATTTCTCCACATAATTGTATGAACAGCCCATTCAGGTGATAAACTTCTAATGAACTTCAAATTTATATCTTCTTGAATAACATTGTAGTCCACCGACTTCAATTGGCTGATAAGTTTTTGAAGTCTATTATAAGTGCCATCAAGTTTTTCTCCACTAAGAGCAGTGAAGTTATCAAGCTGATTCTTGAGCATATTCTTCCTTGATTTCTTTGTAGCTTCATTACCAACAAACCTTGTTTCGAGAGCAGCCAGTAACTCTTTAGCAGACTCATATCTTTCAAAGTCCAAAGCATACTCATTAGGTATTCCCATGGAGAGAATACTGTGAGCTTTGATCTCCAGTTTCCTTTTAGCCTTGTCGACTTCACTAACAATAGCTATCTCTTTACCATCATCACCCTTCTTAGGAAGAGTATCACCTTTTTCAACAACATCCCAGATGGCATAATCAATCATACGAATATATTGCCTCATTCGCATTCTCCATATTTGATACTCACCATTCTTGAGCATGGGCACCTTTGATGCAGTTACCATGTGAGTTTCGTCAGACATCTTAGCTCTTGAATAGAACTTAACAAAACTTCTTCTTGGTTACATAGTGGAAGACTTAATTTTGGAGTTTGTTAGACTCCTTGAGATCGTTTTGAGCCTTAGGGTTTAACAATAACAATGGTTATACGCAGCGGAACATAGAACAAAACATTAATTGTTATTGACACAAGGTTTATATTTAATAATCACTCCAAGCCCAAAATATTATTTGATCATAATAATACGGTTACACTAAACTTGTAACAGGGATCAAAGATCCTTGAGGCTAAACTAAACAAACACTAACCTAGGCGTTTATAGGAACACGCCTACACACACACCCCATTACTAGACGTCTACATATTGGAAGACTTAATTATGAAAACCTACATCCCATGTCCTCTTTATATACTAGAGGATTATGGTTTACAAATCTCTACTAAGGACTAAATAATAAATCTTCTTTTGCAAGCAAGTTCTTCCATCTTTTTGTAGATTTCCTTCTTGTCACTTTAAGTCCTTGATTTTTCATCTTTATTGTTTTGTATCATCGAATCAATAAACCCAACAATCTTCCCCTATTTGATGATGACAAAACAAACAAGGTTCTTGTACGAACTTCCCTAGACGAAGTAGCAGAAGTTGAGATAATTAAATCTCACCATGAATGAAACATTCTTGTCTTCCTTTTTCTTCCCCTTAATCCATGCCATCGCACTCCAACATCTCTTCCCCTTTTTGTTATCAAAAAATAGAGAATGTAAGTAGTAGAAACTTCCCCTTGAGTGGTGCATGAACATTAAATGATTTTTCAAATCTGTAAGCTCCTTGTAATGATCACTTGTGAAGAAAACCAAATATAACTAACTTGATAAAGAAGTAGAATAACCCAAACTTGTGTCTTATGTCTTGTTTATACACGTGACTCCAAACTTATACTAACACCATATAAGTAGACCGCAATCTCTTGACAAAATCCTCATCTTCAATGAGACACTGAGCACTACAATGTAACTCCTTTAAGTGATAGTTAACTAGGTCTTCATCCATCCACCCCTTGACCTATGAAAACTAGATTTTTCAAGTCTTCGTCAACATCCTTTAAGCACGAACAAGTTATCTCCAAAGTGTAACACCCACTTTGAGATATGATAAGAGCACGAATCTGTGTTACTCAACTACAATATCAAATAGGTTATGATCAATCGTCTTCGTAATCACCTATTCAATAAATCTCCAGAACGAGCTTTTTAAATCCTTTTAAGAACAAAGACCAAACTCCTGTATGTGTACCAATCTCCTGTGTGTGTCTCCAAAACTCAATCTCAACCGAGAATCAAAAACCATGTACCATTATGTACTGTTGAAAACGTTCATAAAATTCCATATTACCAAACCATGTACATAAACATAACATCCCATGCGTAGAACCATGCATGTATATCCAATCCAGTAGGCTGCTTCGTAAATCACCATGACAAATAGCATAAAGTAACAATATAGACAAGTGAATAATTGAACCAAATAGCAGCTACTCATGCACAATATACGAATGTAAAATCAATTGTCACTACCAATCATGACAAAAGAATGCATGACCTACTGATCAACTCAATCCCATGTAATTCCATCTCTTAATCTCACTAACATTAACCATCAATGTAAATAGCCAATCAAACAATCAACTTCCATTTGAAACATTCACCCGAAGCATAAACACCTTACTCGTCAACGATGGTAAGTATCAACTATAATTCTTAAGCACCAACGAGATCAGTATAAACTTTCAAATGGCAGTACTAACCTCTTACCTTGACAATACTAATATCATCGAGAGCAGCAGCTGATAACGTGTAGCAGCAGTTACATAACAAGTAACATAATAGCAGTAGATAAAAAGTATCATAGCAGTAGTTAATGAAGAAGCTAGCAGTAGTAATGAGATCGCAGCAGTGGTAACGAATAACTAGCAGTGGAACGAGAACACAAGCAGTGGAAACCGAGTTAAAGCTAGCAGTGGTTACGAGTGAACACTAGCAGTGGTTACGATATCATAGCAGTACAAACTGTGACCATGTTCCGAATATACGCTGCAGTATCATGAACGTTCAAGTAGTATAAAAATCTAGCAGTAGCTTGCGTTCCAAAACACCAACCCTCGTTAAATAAATAATACGAGATGTAATAGTAGAAGGTCGGTACACATGCAACTTTAATTCAATCAATAACCGACCCATGATTCACATATCATCACCACCAATTGAAAAGAATAATATTAAAGCCTAGCTACTATTAGTAATTGATAGCACCAACCGACCAATGTGAGCTTGTAGATCCAATCAGATAAATTCATTCCGACCCCAACAAATTCCATCATCTAATAACTCATGCGTATCAACAACAACAGCTCCGAATATTCCAATCGTACCAGATAAAAAATAAGTTAATTCATTATGAATGAAAGACGTATGCATTAATCCCAGTAGCATGTGCGAGCATCATTAAAAGAGAAGTACCAATTCGTCATCATGTGCAATTAACCATGTGATGAGATTTCAATCACGTGATCTACATATAATAATACAATCTTCTTTATATTCGCACGATCCAATATAACCATGTACAATCTTCTTTATTAATTCAACCCATGATGATGATTTCGAACGGTACGAAGATTACCAGTTTCTGCAGCAAACTTCGACAATGAATAACTTTTTGTTAAGAGCTCAGATCGAAAATCCATCCGGTGAAAAGTTAGATGAATATATAGAGAACGTCCACCCAAAATTTCATCAGATCCAACGGTTAACGAAAAAGTTATGATCTTTACAAAACAGTCCTGCAGAAACATTATGAAAAATTCCAGATTCAAATTTTGTCTTCTTTTCGCCATTCTTCGACCATTAAAACCTTGCGAATCCCTAGGTTACGAGCTCCCCGAGCTCTGATACAACTATTGATCCCAGTTGAGCAAACGATCTAATATAGAAACTTACTTAAACAAAGACTTATTATGTATCACGCGGAATTTAATACTTAATCTTAAGAAGAAGAACAATGAACATTCAACACCTCAATATTATTATTAATACGAATACTCTAACCAGTATTAGGGTTTTACAACCTTGAAGTGTATCGACCTTAGATATAAAACATATGTATATCTAATCTAACCTAGGACCTCCTTTTATAGGTTAAGGAGTCCTTTACATAATACAATACGTAACCTACAAGATAAATATCTTTTCCATATTTATCTAATACAAAACATTAAACCGACTATACAAGACTAGCAGTGGTTACATTACAATATCCGTGGTTACACAATACTACTAGCCGCGGTTTGTCTTCAGCAGTGGATCCATTCTTCTGTCCGTGGCTTCATCAACTCTGTCCGTGGTTCCAACACTTAGAATAATTCTTGATCCAAGGAATCAAAAACCCAACACACCTTACACCCAAATAACTCAATCACGCAACTTATTAATCTCAACCAAAGCATTGAACACTAATTAACCTAAATCCATTCTAAGGGACACGCACGATTAAAGGGAAACAATCACCCATAAACCAAGCTAATACATAATCCTGAACCCTCTACATATACCCATTCTGAACCCAGATTACATACACAGAGATAAACACAAACCTAAATTATGGAATAATCGAGTGAAATAATGATGAGTGAATCTGCAAGGAAAACGATAATTAGATATGTATTTGTAATGAGAGATTAGTAATTAGATGTATCTCTTAGAGTTGAATCATACCACAAATGTACAAGTTAATCAAATCACTTTGAAGAATGAGTAGAGAGAAAACAAGTGTTTAGTTTGACTGAGACTTTTGATGGTTTTGACCAAGATTGACAAATCGCATTTTATATACCAAGAGTAAGTTTTAACAATTGACACATTTAGTCCCTATGTAGTGATAAATCGCATCAATGTTAATTCATGAAAAGTCACATGATGAACTTTGATTTGACAAAACTCATTCCATCAAAGGATTTAGACAAACCTCATACACACAACATCTAACATAACATAATTTGACATATTCAATCCCTCAAAGTATCATTCAAGGTTAGCAACATTACAGAGACAACAAAATTCCAAGTAGGACATGAGACTCATGATAGATGCATATAAGAGATACACAATTAAGACAAGTAATGCATATAATGCAGGAGGCATAATGACATGAATAGAGCAAGATTTATGGCACTAATTAGATACATAGAAGCACATGCATATCAATAGTATAATTGCAATCATGCAGAGAGGAATTTGCAGACAGGAATAGCATTATGATTAATTCTCTCCCTCAATCAGTGACACGATTATAAACGAGTGAGCATTGATTGAATTTAACCCATCTATGAACCCAAAGCATCATAGGTATGTGAGTGTAGATAGACATGTTTTTAAAAGAATAGTAGAACATATGTTCGAACTTCATCTAAAGTCCCGTGCCATTATTGAATGACATTTCTAGGACCGTAGATGTTATCGATAACAGATGACATGTCTTTGATTCTATTTTTGTAATTTTCTGATTTTTCAAATTTTTATGGATTTTAAAGATTTTTTTAATTAACTATCATGTATATGTGTATAAAAGAATATAAATAAATTGTATTCTTATATAATTTTTTTTTAATTATCCGTCAACCGATGAGGTACGAGTCCTGAGCAAAGGCGATCAGAAGTCATAGTACTTGCAAATCAATTCTGACAAGCTAAAATTCCTGAATGAGTAGTCTTCAATTCAGTTGGAAACCAAGTCATGATGTTCATGATTGAATTGAGCATTGTACCTGAAAAAGACTGAGGAATATTTGCACTAATAACACATGTAGAATAACATTTGGATGGGTTAGTAGCAGTTGTATCCTATTCTTTGGATGTTTTACAGTCATGCCTTGGAATGTCATTAGTGGCCAGTGTTCTGATGGGAATCCAATTAAATCCAACATTCTTAAAGATTTTTCCAGTGGGCATCCACTTAAGACAGGAGCTAAGAGTATGATTCCATTTGGATTCGATGTTCTTAAACAATCTACCAGTAAGCATCCACTTAAGACAAGAGCTAGGAGTGTTAGATCCCTTAGTCACAGTGGAAGATGTAACCGTTTCCCTATTATGAATTTTAGACATTTTGCTGTTAACTTGTTTCTTAGGGGAGTGGTCAGCCTTTTGAGACTTTTTAAGTTCTCTGGATGATCTTTTTACATTCCTGATCCTAGAGCTTTGAGCATTAGTCTGATCATTGTCTTTCATTTTATTGGAATGACTTAGTGAAGTGACTGGTTTTGACAAAACAGTGTTCTCATTAACTTGGGAGGCAAACCTTGATTTTAAGGGTTTAAATCTTTCTGACTAAATGCATTGGGCTGCCTAACTATAGATCATTCTTTAGTGATTTGTGAAATTGGCTTCCCCAAGGTTGATGGTTTTGCAAACTTAGTGTTCTCTCCATTCCCAATAATTTTTCTAAGCTCATTTTTTAAAGAGACTATGGCGAAGCTCTTATCCTGAAGTTGAGCTTTGAGGGCTTCAATGTCTGCTAATAAAGAGCTCGTTTGTTCTAAAGACTTGGTCTTATCTTTTTTAGTAGGGACATATTTTTCTAATTGATTCTTCCTCAGAGACTCATTTTCCCTTAATAATTTGGCCACACATAATGCTAATTCATCATTCCTAGCTTTAACAATATCACTAACCTCTATATTAAGATTGTTCACACCCATATTAATTTCCTTATGCAGGTCTGAGATGTGTTTTTTCAGATTACATATGATTGAGTCTTTGTCTTGAAGCTGAGTTTTTTACTGGTTAATTTCAAAAAATTCACGAAATTCTGGGAATTCCGGATTTATGCAAGATTTTGTAGCTTGAAAACTTTCTTCTTTTCGTTGTATTGCAATTTCCAGAGAAATGCAATGTTTTTCAAGAATTGAGTATATGTTTGAAAGTTTGTCGAAATTTTTTTTATCAACCACGTTATTAGTCATGATATGTTTTATCATTGACTCAGCCTCAGTTACAGAACATTTATCAACATTTTGTTCTGTAAGGTCATTATTTTGCACAGAATTAAGCACAAATGGATCATTAATAATAGTTACCGAAGATTATTCACCCAATGTTTGTTCATTCATCATTCTGCACTCGGCATCCTCCTTCTGTGAGACAAGAGTTTCTGAACAACTTGTTGCATCCATTTTTGATGTGTCTGTAATTCTGGCTTCAGCAATACCCGATAAGTTACCTAACTCATCACACTTCTCCATTGACTGCATCTCACATTCATTCACGTAATCACTATTTTGGGTAGCTTTCTCAATGTACTTCTTTATTTTAGGTCACTAGTTTTACAACACAAGCTTAATAGAAAGAGATAAAGGCGATTGAACAATAAATCAAACACACACACACACGATATGAGTAGCACGGTTATGCATAAGGCATGAGTGAAAGAAATAAATTGCACAACCAACCCTCAAGTGAGGGTTATACAAGAGTATTTATAGGAGGGAATCTAGGGCAACACTTCCTAGTCCCTTCCTTTCTCCTATGGGCTTGGGCCTAAGCTCATGGGCCTTCTACATAAGCTTAAGGCTAATAACAAACATAAAGGCCATAATTAAGCTAACTATTACATATGAATTACTAACACTTGATTTAGGTTTAGGAGTGATTCCAACAATCTCCCCCTAAGTGTTAGTGATGAATAAACGGTGAAGGTGCAGTAGTAATAGTAGCTTTGACGTCTTCTGACATTCTTCTTTCTTGTGAGAAGAATTGCCTTGATTCGAACAATCTCCCCAGTGTAGAGAGATAGTTTTCTTTGAACAGTTTTGCTTTGACGTCATCTTTAACTTTGTTCTTTGATCATTGTTCTTTGTGATGAAAGTGATAGTATGTTGTAGTCTGCATCAAGTCTGCCTCAGGTCTACTTCGCTGCTACAGTGTCTCCACGTCATTCTTCAACATGCTCACATGCTCTTTGACGTTGGATTTCAGTACTGATGAAGTTCTTTAAGTCTTTAACTTTGTAGATTCTTTGGTTTGACGAAGAATCATTCTGACTTTTGTGTTACTTTTAGATAGAACTTCCATTAGTGATGATGTTGGCATGAGCATGTGAAGAATCTGCACGATCATTCCGCTCCAGAGCTTCCATAAGAAGAAAACATTAAAACGGTTAGTAATAAGCGGATTCCGACACTTACAAGTTAGAACTTCGAGAGTGTTAACAGCATAGTGTGAAAACACAACTCTAATTCTCACAAAGGCTGTTCCTGAACTGGAGTCCCACAAGTGAGATAACGCGATGTACTGAAGTACATCTACAGTTCAGATGAGCCGCTGAGGTACACCGAAGCATCACCTCACGACTGTAGACCGTTTGAGACACACTAAGCGTAATCCACGGGGAGTTACCGAAGTGACCTGCTGTCAGGGCTGTTTGATGTTGACCCTGGTAGGAGTTTCCATTCAATCACTGAGGATCACAGTTGTGTACCTCTCATAAATGTTCTTGACAGATTGCTAAGATCTGTGAAGGACTCGATAACGTATCACTGATGTTCTTATTGTTGAACATCAAGTGATGAAATGTCAAGTGTACCTAAGAGATCTTTTGATGAATCTCGTGGCTCTAGACTCAATAGTGCGTTTTGGTTTTCCTGAGCGGAGACTAGGGAGAGGGTCTCCTTCTTCAATACCAGCGATCTCTAAGAGAAAGCCAATAGTTTGTGTAGGGTTCCCTGTGAGAATGAAACAAGCTTCTGTTGAGAGAAACTTGAGTGGCTAAGAAGGTTTAGTACATGCGTCACTGGGTCCATGACGACTTTTAATCTTCAATACCGGCGTTACTAAGTGACAACCAGTAGCATATGAATTGAACCCGGTGTCTGCCCTAAGTTGAATAATCTGGAGGGCTATTTCTTTTCACCCTTTTCTTTGCATTTCTTTTTGATTCTTCAACTCCTTCTTTCTCCGATTCTCATTTACTCCTTTTTATAATCGTACCTAAGGACTTCTAAGTACTAACTATTTGTGATGTCCTTGGGTAGATCCCTCCGGCTCTGGCAGATCATAGGACGGTTATTCCTAACCTTAGTTACCTTATAACTCCATGACTAACCTATGTTGCCATAAAACCAATTTTCAAGAAAATCTCTTACAACAGTTATGATTGTAAAACATTTTGTACCATTGTAAGAGTTTGATCTTTTGCAGAAATACTCCCCCTCCACATGTGCTTAAGAGTTTTTACGGAAATCTGCACAGTGAGGAAAGAGCGCGCACTTTATGAATTGATCAACTCAAGATAGACAATCCCCCGCGAGACACAGTTACGTTGCATAGTTAAAGAGTTACATTGTCAGCTTTTAGGTGACAACTAGCTCTAATAACTACCTTGAAGGTGTAGACAAACCTCGAAAGATTGTCGAACCCGTCAGAGTTCATGTCTACCAAGAGTTTCTCGAATGGTACTTTCTACTCGGACAAGTCCTTTGCGAGACACATTTACATTACTAGCGAACAAGTTTGAAATTATTACCCGTACTGGACAAGTCTTTTCGAGTTGCTAACAGTTAAGTACCGTCAATTCGTTGGTTAAGTCTATAGCACAAAGATTCATTTGCATTTACACAACATATTTCTTATCACATAATTTTCTCCCCCTCAAAAATGGCATATAAAATGTTATTTTTGAAAAGTTGAGAATAAATATGACCATTTCGAGTGTTGCGGGAAGATGACCACTATGAACAAATTGTGAACAAAGTTTTAATTCAAATACTCCCCCTCAACAAGTGATATAAATGGTTGAGGTTTTGAAAATCATATGGGGAAGTACTTGTACTTTTGAGTAACACCTTGAAAAATGAAAGGTTTGATAGGTTTTACTCAAAAGTAAGAAGCTTTCGCTCCTTTTATAAGGATTGTGGCACTGAAGCGTACCACAGGGTCCTTTCTTGACAATTACGGGTTGTACACTGTTATGCGTGCACAAGCCATAGACATATATAATCACACATCCAAAGTAATAATGAAAGAAGCAGTTCAAGGGGTACCAGGAAGTCCAGTGATGTTGCCACGAGTGCGAACAGGGTGTTGATAGCCAGTGATGTTAATCCTGGGTCGACCACCAACAAAGCTTTCCAATGTTCTGAACTGATCCCTTCAATACAACCTTTCATCAATCATTCTGATGATCCTCTGCACATCCCTTCTGTCCTAAGAGTTCCATCGCTTTTAAGACCCTATGCCTTCATATATCGCCTTCAACCGATAAGCCAATCCGTCCCTAACCTTCTTCAAAGTGTGATCTCCAAACTTGTGAAGATCTCTACACGCCATCAAGCAATTTTTTTGAAGTTCACTGCGATAAATGACGCCGAATGGTTTGCTGACAAGTGTGTATTGTGGAAGCTGGTTGATGTCGGGAAGATCTAGCTGAGGTGGAGTGAAGTTGACACGGGTCTGATATGATTCAACTACAAGCTGGAGATCTTCTACACGTTCCTGTATGACTATGCTTCTGATGAATATTAGAAAGGACTTGATGTATTCACGTTGTACTTCAGTCGAGAATTGTCTCATGCGTCCCAGTACTTTGGCAAGATACAGATCTTCAATGTCGTTGAGAGACAAATTCTGAAAGTCCGCTTCACTGAATGCATAATCTCTTTCGTCTTGTCTTTTGACCACGATATTCTTGAGAAAAGTGTAGTCCCATTTAGACAAAAGATCAACATGTTTAACAGCAACGATTCCTTTAGTACTGAACACTTCATTTTGAGACTTCTAAACTTGGCAGCTTCTGTAGTAGATTCGTCGGCGTTCCGTCCAATGGTGAATCCCATACATTGCATCACGGTCATACAATTCCACATTGTTAGAAAACATGTGGGTAGCCTTTTCCTCGATGGCTATGCAGTTTGAGTATACGGCTGCCGGGAACGGAAGTGTCAGATATGTAGCATATTTCCTTGAATCATCACTGCCGTGTAGAAGAAATTCCAAGTCTTTGTTGAAGAAATATTAGAATGGAATCCTAGGCTCATCTGGTTGGCCAATTGTTGGTAGAGGTTTAGACCAGTCGGTGTAATATGAAGGGTTGTCCCGTTTGGTGAAGTCGATGTTTGCTTCTGGGTTGAGCCAATCCATGTTGTTAGACATAGCTCGAGCAATGTTTTCAAGGTGATATTCGACCTCGATGGCACTTTTCGAGCTATCTTTTAACAGTTGAAAAGCTTCATTCTTGATTCGTCTCAACTCAGATTTCGTCATCTTCTTTACACAGAATTTTTCTTGCAGTATCTTAGCATGCTCCAATGTATTACCGTCTACCAGATCTTGACCTTCAGCTGGATAGGGGGTGGAGTTAACAAGTGTAGAAAACCATTCAAATTCTTCAGTGTTATCTTCATCTAGCCATGATACGACGTCAGCCTTGGGCGCCTTCTTCTTCTTTTTCTTATGCCTAGATGAGGATTCTGGTTTCTGTACTTTGTTGGTAGAGGGGGGTTGTTGTTGGGGCTCATGGAATTCTTCATCGTCACCACCCGTATACTCAAAATGATCACCAGTTTTCTGAGTCTCGGGTGGTAACTCAGAAGAATCCTGAGGTTTTTCAGAAGAAGAGCGAGGAGGACACTTTTGTTGTGCTGGAGTCTGTTGGGGTGGAGGTTCCATTGAAGATGATTCACCAGACTTCCTCGGGCGTTTGGGCTCGTTGTCTTTATCCTTATCCTTGTCATCATCATCTCTTGGACGTTTCGGCCTTTCAGCTTCTTCTCTACATGCTGATTTTAGTTGGTATTCCAGCAATGCTTCAAGCAATTTACCTTTATGAGAGGCAAGTGTTGCAGATCGTTTGGACAGTTGAGCTACCAGTCGGTCAACTAATTCAGCATCTGAAAAGATTATGGGATCAACAGGATTGATGTTCACGTGTATTGGTGTTGATTTCATAGTCTGCTTGGCCAGATGAAGTAGATTCGGATAGAGTTGTTTGGTGAATAACTCCTTTGTAACTTTAGGAACAAAGTCAAGAAGGTAATTGTGAGTGTAACCTTTGATCATTTCGTCCATTTTCCCTTGAAGATCATTTTTCATGAGCTTCTGAACATACTCCCTTTCAACTTTCATCTCGTCATTCTTGTCATGAAGATACTGTATCTGATCAGCGTAGAAATTCATCTTCCTGTAGAGCATGTCTTTCTTTCTGACTTGTTTGATAGCATTCACAATTATTTTATGAGTTTGAGAAATCCAAGATCGAGTTGGCTTTTTCACTGATTTGGATGTTGATTTGGTTGATCTTTTAGATGGTGGTGGTGAAGAATGAGATGATGAATTTGATGATGAGGAGACATGATGAGGCTCAGGGTCCTTTGGAGGTGCAGAAGTATCCTCCTTGGAACGAATTGGACTGTTGAGAAGATAATCATCATAATTCCCTTCGTTATCTTGTCCAGATTTAGCTTTTACTTCCGTCTGAGCCTGGGCTTCTTCATCAGCCTTTTCTTTCTCAGACTTATCCTTTTCTGGTTCCTTAATGTTATAATCAATAGAGTCTTCCACAAGCTTTTGCTGTTGCACAAGAGTGGTGGCACCAGTTCCCTTATCGGGTCGATTAACCGCATCAGGATCTGGTGAGAGTGGACACCACCACTCGACCCTCCGGGGCCACGCATTTGATCTTGTTCAAATTCTTTAGCTTTTTGTAGGTGTCGAACGATTTTAAACTTCTTCCTGTATGATGTATCCAATGCTACTTCATCTGAGCTTGAGCTTTCATCATAAGGTACAAGTACTGGAGTCTTACCTTTTCCTTGAATAGCTGGAGGACTGGGAGGTTTGACTACTGAAGGAGGTGCGTCGGTTGCAGATTCAGAGTAGAAGACCTCTTCGTCTGATTGTGTATCTTCAGAGCTTTCGTCCACTAGCTTTCTTTGTGGTTCAAGCTTTGGAATAGGAGTAGGACCAGCTTCCTTAGAAGGAACAGTCTTTTTACGAGGAGGATTCCTCTTAGGAAACTTCCTCTGACTCTCAGTGCTTATAGCACTTCCTGCACTGCCTCTTCTAGTTCTCCGTGTAGGTGTTCCAGAAGACTTCTCATCGAGATAACCAACTTTGCCTTCTTTTACTGCTACCAGATACCTTTTGTATGTGTAGAGCTTTTTGATTTCGTCAGACAGAAGGTGATCAGGTAACACAACACCCTGTTTCTTTGTTGACGATTCCTTGATTCTGACAGTTAAAATAGGCTCAGTCAACATGTCGTGATTGTCGGGGTATTTGAGCCTTTTGGGAATATCAGGATGAAGTCCAAGTGCTCTCTGAATCAACAATTTAGTGTATCTGACATAAGGAATCTTTGAGCCAAGCTTTTTGAGAAATGACATCATGTCATCCCATATCAGAGCTTCAAGCTCAATGTGCTTCATGTTGATTAATGACCAAAAAATTTGCAGTTCTATGAGCTTGGGATGCTCATAGCCGCTATCACGACCAGAGACAGATTTGGTAATGATGATGTAGAGAGTTCTCCACGGTTGAGGAATGTGCTTAAGCTACACATGAGAGTGCTTAGTGATAATTCCTGAAGCTTCATCATAGCCAATATCAATCAAGAATTGCAAAACTGTCTCTTCAGCAGGTGTGGCATAGAAGTCGGTTGGCTCGATGTCAGGGATGAGAAGAACAGACCGTAAGTCTGCATGTGTGATGGTGACTTGTTTGTGATTGAGCGTCACAGTCACTGCACTTTGACCTTTGATCCTCTGCATTGAATTCCAGAACTGTTGCATGTAGATCTCCGGTACTGTAGCAGAATGTGAGAGCATGTTCTGGTAGGGATGATTCTTGAGAATATCCATAGCAATCAAACAGGAAGATTTTGTGCAGGTGAGGGTTTCAAAGTCAACCCTGAGGTTGTTCTTTCCAATCTTCCTTGGATAGCCATTAGGGAAGATATCAGCAATTGTGAGAACATCTGGTGCATCCACATTCATTTGAGCTGCCATATCTTGATCTGAAATAACATTAGCCAAAAGAACCAACACATCGAAAGACATTATGTTAGTCAACAGAAGGTTTTATTGTCTAATTATTGAATGAACAATGTTTATGATTGTTACGAGTCCAAAGTCACTTGTTTGTTCAATAGTCCAATGACATCGTGATAAGTTTCGTGAGTTAGTTAACTTTAAGTTTTAAAGTTTATGTTATCACTTATTTAACACAACATATTAAACGTTTAAGTTTATTAGTGACATTATTGGTTTCGTGACGTTATGATTTGTTTATTTACAAGTTTGCACGCGTAACAATTCATAATTAAGGTCAATCAAGGCTTAGGCGTAAAAGTGGAAAAGTTATGCGTAAACAGGAGTGTTATACGCGTAGACGAAAGCTTATGCGTAGGATCCTGACTTACGCGTAATAAATATTATGCGTAGGAACAGGGGACCTTATGCATAGAGCTTACGCGTAGGCGTATAAAAACCTTATGCGTAAGTCTTACTCGTAAGAGTAGGCCTTATGCGTAGAGGTCACTGTTTACGCATATCCTTTACAGGATACGCGTAGTCCCATTGTAGAACCTTATGCGTAGACGCTACGCGCAAGATTATTCTTACGCATAACATGCTACGCGTAAGGTGATCCTTATGCGTAGTTTGCTTAGAACCTTGATTCTGCATTCTCACTTGTAACAGACCTGAAATAAATTCATCATATCATCAATATTAACCCATACATTCATCTTATAATAGATCATTGCATGAAAACTTGTTAAACAGTTTAAGCGTAGAAAATCTTACGCGTAGAACTTAAACCCTAATTTCAAGAATTACGCTTAAGAAATCTAGCCATGGAAATTTCACCAAATCATTTTTAGGAAGTCTTAGAAGCCTATTCAGTTTTTTTGTTCAAGTTTTAATATCAAACACCATGTGAATAAAAAATACCCAATTCGTATGAACTAGAACCCTAAATTACAATTCTTTCACTTTTGTTGTTTCTGGGCAAGTTCTAAGCATGGATATAGTTAACTCATCACTTAAACAACACATTATAAGCAACCAATTAGCCAGAGTCGTTCACACATGAAAACACCCAATTTTACGCATAAACCCTAGTTTTTCAAAATCAATCAATTCGTGTTTTTGGGTAAGTTTTGAGGATAAACATAGTATCATTGATGTTATTGAAATGTTTTGACACAATTGTTTTAACCACAAACACACACCAATGATTGTGTTTTCATACGCTTATGCGTAGAACACATAATCACACATATCTCATGTTTTAGCCGTTGGATTTGCATAAAAATCAAAACCCTTGCTTGTAATTACGTTTAGATTATGAAAACACTTACAATATGATGATCAAAAGCACGGATTTCTTGAACGATTTTAAAGCGTAGGATTTGTTAGGTTATGAGTAATAAATGTGAAGTGAAAGGTTAGGTGGAGGAGTTTTATTAAAAGTAACTTTAAGCTTTTGACAACAATAGTCCCTCCACCTTTTCCATTTTCATCCAAAACCATTTAACTTCCATTTTTGGTTACCAAACGAAGAATATTTGGAAATAACTTTGACGACACTCCCCCTCGACTTAAGAAGTAATGAAAGGTTATAAATTTTAGTCTGGGGAGTGTCAGAAACCAGAAATGTGACCATCATTTTAAAGAAACAACCAGGATAGGATAACATGCAAGTACACGGATGTTTTGAAACAGTTAAGTAGTTATTTTCTCCCCCTCAACACTTGATCGAAAAAATACTGAATTTTGAAAGATTTGAGTGTTGACGGAAGAAATGTACTTGCCATGTTTGAAGAAATATGGATAGAAGAATATTTTTGTTGTTTTATCTGATTTTATATTTTTATATTTTGTTTTTGAAAAATTATTTACAAGAGAGATTTTGGTGTTTGACTGGTTTTAAGACTGTTTTAAGAGTTTATCCAATTCCTCTTGAGTCAAACACCTCATACCAATACGGCGGACCAACTCATTAAACCTAGCAGGAGGCAAGGCTTTGGTGAGTAGATCTGCCAATTGGTATTCTGTACCCACGAAGTATAATTCAACTGTACCCTGTTCCACATGGTCCTTGATGAAATGATAGCGAAGATCGATGTGCTCTGATTTCGAGTGTTGAACTGAGTTGCACGAGATCACAATGGCACTTCGATTATCGCAGTACATCGGGATTCTGTCAAATACGTAACCATAGTCTTTAAGTTGTGTTCTCATCCAGATGACTTGAGCACAACATGCCGGCATGGCTACATATTCTGCTTCGGTTGATGACAGCGATGTACAATCTTGCTTCTTCGATTGCCAGGACACCAGTTTATCACCAAAAAATTATAGTGCTCCTGAAGTACTTTTCCGTGAATCTAAACATCCTGCGTGGTCAGCGTCTGAAAAAGCGATTAGTTCAAAACCAGAATCCTTCGGATACCAGATCCCCAAGTTAATGGTTCCCTTGATGTATCGGAGGATTCTTTTAGCCTCAGAGAGGTGGGTTTCAGTTGGTCGCGACTGATAACGGGAGCATAGATAAACGGCAAATACAATATCAGGTCTGCTAGCTGTTAGATACATGAGAGACCCAATAATACTTCGGTATTTGGTAGGGTCCACTAATTTCTCATGTAAATTAGCGTCTAGCTTCTTAGTATGAGTCATTGGTGTGGCATAAGTGTCACAGGTTTTCATTCCAAATTTGTTTAACAATTCAAGGGCATATTTGGACTGACTCAAGAAAATACCACGAGGTGATTGATGAACTTGCAGTCCTAGAAAGAACGTAAGTTCACCCATCATGGACATTTCAAAATTTTTCTTCATTAGTTTTGCAAAAGCGATTGAGTACTTTTTATGCGTAGACCCAAAAATGATGTCATCCACGTAAATTTGAACAATTAAGATATGTACCCCGTGATATTGTATAAAAACAGTAGAGTCGACCGACCCTTTGGTGAAATTATTAGAAATGAGGAAAGATGATAGCTTATCGTACCATGCTCGAGGAGCTTGTTTGAGACCATAAAGAGCTTTGTTCAGTTTGTAGACATGGTTCGGGAACTCGGGATCAACGAATCCTTCTGGTTGGCTGACATAAACTGTTTCTTTCAGTTGTCCGTTGAGAAACGCAGTTTTGACATCCATCTGAAAGACCGTCATATTCATATGAGCCGCGAACGCGAGAAATATCCGAACAGCCTCAAGACGAGCAACCGGAGCAAAAGATTCTTCAAAGTCTATTCCCTCTTCCTGACGATAACCCTTAGCAACTAGACGTGACTTGTTTCGGATTACATTTCCTTCAGCATCCAATTTGTTTTTCCAAATCCATTTGAGACCAATGACGTAGACCCCTGTTGGTCGTTCAACCAGTTCCCATACTTCAAGACGTTTGAATTGGTTGAGTTCTTCTTGCATGGATTCAATCCAGTTGTCTTTTGTCATTGCGTCTTTAATGTTTTTAGGCACAGATTGGCAGACAGTGAGTGCATAAATGCAATGTTCACCATCTGTGTGAAGACGTTGTCTCGTAACGACTGGTTAATTCGGGTTGCCAATAGTATTTGCCAGAGGATGGTCTTTTGTCCATCGATGTGTAGAGGGTTGATGTTGGTATACATTGTGTAGATTCTGAGGATTCAAATGGTTTGTTGATGATTACGCGATATCAGGTGCAGCAGTCTCATTAGCAAACGGGTTAAAGAACGCATTTGGATCAAAATCTGCAGGTGGGGGTACTTCATTAAGAATATCATCAGCTGGTTCATCATTGTTGGAAGCGGTTTGTTCAACTGTTGTGGTGGAGTCAACTGGTGGTGCTTCTTCAACAGTAGTTGTTGTAGCAGGTGTATCAGGTATAAGAGTAGTATCAGGTTGAGCAGCGGAAACAACGGATACACCTGGAGCACTTTCATCAATATCGTCACTGAACAGTGGAGCAAATAACCTTTCCATTTGTTGACGAGTGAGCTGGGGGCTTTGTTCAGCTGATGATGGGGTTTAAGGGAAGTTTAAGCGGTTGTGACCGAGTTTCAAGCTGTTATACTCAGAAGCCATTCCCGTAAGTTCATCAAAATGAGCATGAATCGTTTCCATAACCTGTTTTGTACGACGATTCCAGATCCGGTAACCTTTAGAATTCTCACAATATCCAATAAAGACTCCAATGTCAGCTTTGGCTTTGAGCTTTCCAAAATCATCACGATCATTATTCGGATAGCAAAGGGATCGAAATACATGAAAGTGTTTGAGATTCGGTTTACGGTTATGGAGAAGCTCAAAAGGTGTTTTGTTGTGGCGTTTAGTAATCATCGAACGGTTTTGAGTATAGCATGCAGTAGATACAACTTCTGCCCATAAGTAATCTGGAAGTTTAGCATTGATTAACATTGTTCTTGCAGCTTCCACTAACGTTCGGTTTCGTCTTTCAACAACTCCGTTTTGTTCTGGTGTACGTGCAATAGACGTCTGATACTGAATTCCCACTTTTTCATAAAATTCACGAAGGGTTTGGTTAACAAATTCAGTTCCTTTGTCTGTTCTGATTTGGCGGACGGTGTTCCGGAGCTGAACTTGAATTTTTGTGAGAAAGGTGATGATCATTTGTGGAGCTTGGTCTTTGCTTCGAAGAAAGTAGACCCAAGTCCATCGTGAATAGTCATCAACAATTACTAAGATGTAGCGTTTGCCATTGATCGTTTGCATGCGCATCGGGCCACACAAATCCATGTGAAGAATATGAAGCACATGCTGAGAGTTGTGTTCCACCTTTGAAGGAAAATGAGCACGAGTGCTTTTCCCTTGTTCACAAGCTGAGCAAAGGTGATCTTTAGAATACCGGAATCATGGGAGACCTTCAACTAGTTTGTGTCGAGCAAGATTGGTTATAGTTTGAAAGTTTAAATGTGAGAGACGACGGTGCCATAGCCAGGATTTTGTTGATGTTGCCTTTGAAAGTAAGCAGATAGGAGATGAAGCAACCATGTCTTGCATAGAGATAGTGTAAAGACTTGAGTTACGCGAGCCAGACATAAGGTCGTTTCCTTGTAGATCACGAATGAAACAAGATTTCTCCCTAAAAGCAACCTCCAAATCTCCATCACAGAACTGACCTACTGCAAAACAGATTGTGACCGAGGCCTTCCACATAATAAACCCTGCTAATTTCGATGTTCCCATTGATATAGTCTCCGTAGCCCATGATAGCTGCGAAGTGATCATTCCCGAATCTGACAGTGCCAATGAACTTTGCAATAAAGTTTGATAACAGTTTAAGGTTGCCTGTCATGTGTCGGGAACATCCGCTATCAACAATCCAGAGAATGATCTGTATCACTTGCATTACACACAGACGACACAGATGGAATAGAAGTAGATGTGGAACCCGAAATGTTAGAGGGTTCCGGAGCAGTTATAGTAGACATACACACATCAATAACTTTAGGCATCCATTTAAATCCTAGTGTGTTATATATCCATTTCTGCCATCTATAACTACTATTTTCTTTAGTCTTAGTGAATGCACTAGGTGGTACTACATTCTTTGGAGGTGAAACTGGAGCTACAGGGACATCAATGTTTGCCTTAGAATCTAAAGAAGGCGGTCTACCAAGCACAGACTTAGAATGATTAGTGGGCCTAGACGTATTCGGATTCTTAGGATTCCGTAAACGAGAGATTATAGCTTTAGCAACACATTTGTCATGACAATCAGAATTCATACTTTTACGACAAATAACACAAGGTGCATCAGACTGAATATCAAAAGTACTTAAAGGTTTAGCATTCTCTATTACATTTGCCAGACGCAATATCTATAGTGGAAGCAACGTGAGTCTTATTCATAGTCCTAGGGTGTTCTTCTACTTTAGCATTCCTTATTGATCTTTTCTTAGGTCGCAACTTCCTATTCTTCGATGTAGTGCTCCTAGGCTGTGAAGTGCGGACGTTTGGAAAAGATGCAACTATTCATGTTTCAGTAGAAGGAAGCACGTTAGCAACTTGTGATTTGGTAGTAGGGATTCTAGGTTCACGATTACTAAGTGTTACTAGTGCAATTCTCTTAATCACGGTAGGCGGAAGTTGTTCATACTTTCCTAACATTTCTCTTAACTTAGAGATAGTGTGAATCAAATCTTGATTTTCAGAATGAATATTACCAGCAAAATTCATTACTTCTCTAGTGTGTGCAAGATAATGATCAAGTTCATTTGATGCTTCATGACGAGTCTTATTGAGTAAATCAAATATGACACCATATTCCTGTTTAACTTTTACAAGTTCTTGTTCATATTTTGAGATTTGATTTTTCAAAGACACGTTTTGATCATCCAGTTACTCAAATTTTGGATTTAATTGCAACTGGTGAATTTTGTTTTGCAAAGCAAGTTCACGATTTTGATAATCTTTTTGACACCATTGAAGACGACGTTTTGCATTTGACAGCTCGTGTAAGAGATGTTCGTTTTCAACTTTTAAAGACTCGATCTAAAGCACATTATCAGTATTCTCAACAGTTACAATATTATCAATAGTATCAGCAGAGATATAATTAGATGCATGTGGCAAAGAATTGAATAACACAACATTATGGATATCAGCACAGATAACATCTTTCAAGAGTCGATCAACATCTTTTCTCAACATTTTCTTTTTACTTTTAGTATTAGAAATAGATGTTTTTGTTTTCTCGAAAACGACCTTCATCACTCCAAGTTCCTTATGAAAGTCCCGTTCCCAAGACAATGCACAATTTTTCAAATTTTTAACATTTGGTAAAAGATTTTTCTAAAAAATGTCTCTTTGTTCTCGCGCCAGAGGCGATTGAAAATGTTGAACTTTGATTTCAGAATGATATTCTATCTCATGTTGTAATGTTTTGAGGTCAGCCATGAAAATGTCAAAATATCTAAGAATTTTGCGATTTTCAGGTTTTGAGTTTACTTTACTGATGGAAGGTAAAGGACCATAAATTTGTGCATAATCTGGTTGGGGATTAACATTAGAAGACTCAGACGTTTTTATGATAACCCTTGGTGTGTTAGAAGAATCCGTTGGTGTGACGAAAGTGACCGGTTTTGAATAATTAAAAGGTTTGTTGTAAACAACAGTTTCTAATTTTGATCGACCCTCGTCTTCTGCATCTAATTCCTCTTGACGATGGAATTCAACAACACTCATAACAGAATTATCAATTTTATATTCTGCACTGGAAACTTCAGGATTTGGTTTGAATGCTTTGGTTGAAAGCTTAGGTTTGTAATCAGCAAGATTCGGTCCATATCCATTTGGATTGGGTTTTAAAGTAAACTTTTCAATAGCTGTGACCGACTTACCATGTTTATAAACAACAGTTTTAAACTCTTTAAGTTTGTTTTGCAAGCCGATGATTTCTTCAAGATGATCATCTATTCGTTTCGTTGAATGCTTTTTGTATGCAGAGAACTGTTTTTGACAAGTTAACAACTCAGCCTTAGCTTTTTGATTTTCCAAGGTGAGAACGTTAATTTTCTTTTTATGTTCATGTTTCAGTTGTTCTATCTCAGACAACAAAGCATTCTTCGAAGCGGCTAAATCACGCATTTGTCTCTCTAAATATTTTTCGTTTTGATGAGATTTAGTAAAGGCTGCTTCAAAACCTTTTTCACGTTTTTCTTGAGTTTTGAAAAAGTTGAGTTGCTTTTGTAAACATTCAAAATTCTTGGTTAACAGTGCATTTTTACTTTTCAAGGTCTGATTTAATGCACAACATTCTTCAATTTGGGATTGCTGGTCTTTAAGTAAAAGAGCAAGATCTGGATGAGGCAAAAGTTCGGCGTGTTCAACGTGAGTCACAACATGATCATTACTTAGATCCTCAAGTATAACCACAGAGTCAATTTGATTATCAATGGAAACCATAAGGTCATCTTGATCGTCAAATGTAACTACGGGGTCTTATTGAAAATCGTCGGAATGAGATGTGGATGACTCATTTTGAACATTCTGAGCCTTGCCGGATTCAGATGTTGGCAGAGATATTAGATCAGAGATAAATATGGTTTGTTCGGGTACCTGAGACAATCCGTCAGTGTCGTACACTGGACCTGTGTCACTCATGTGTAACTCATGCATATTAGCCATCAACATAACAGCTGCATTGGCCTGCAAGTCCTCCATATCATCATCTGAGTCTGCATCTGCCATAAAACTCTGTTCTTTGTCTGTGAGAGTTCCACCAGCTTCATCCTTAAGAGCCAAAAGAAGAGCCTCTTTGTGATAAGCACTGCCCCTAGTCCTCGGCTTTGGGCATGCATTAGCCAGGTGTCCCTTTTCATTTCAGTTGTAGCATCGAAGACCATTCAACCTATTCTGAGCATTTCCATGTTCCACCACTTGAGTTCTGTTGTTATTCCTACCCACAGCATTAAACCCTTGACCACCGCCCATCTGACGACCATAACCACGATTCTGAACTTCAACTCGTCCATTGTTCACAACAGCCTGATTTCGTGTGTTAGATGAGGAACGAATACGATTGTTGGATTTGTTGGTATAACGGCTAAAAGCATTAGCAATCATAACAAATCCTTGTTGCAATGCTTCGAACGGATCAGATTCCTCATTAGATTCACTGACAAATGCTTGAGCATTGTTGTTGTTGTATGGAACCAATTGATTATGTTGATATTGTTATGATTGATCATTTGGTGTGATAGTAGCAGTTGGTTGAGTTGCTTGTTGAGGAGGATAATTGTTTTGAGCATACAAGGCAAGTTGTTGATTTTCCGGAGTTGTTGTTGAAGCAATTTGAGCACGGAGAATCCTTTCCCTATCAACTTCCTTTTCATGAGGCTTCAAGTAATCATACAACAATCCTTATGTAGAATGATGCATGTTCTTCGCTTGACGGAGAAAAATGACATACTTCTCCCATTCAGGACCAAGACTACTCAGGAACTTAGTATTAACTGCAATTCTTGGCATTATGATGTTGTGTTTATCCAAATCATTTATGATGTCTGAGAATCGATGATGATAAGACTCTAGTGTCTCTCCAGGTTCAGTCATGAAGTGTTCATAAGCCAAGTAAATTTTAGATTCCATATCCTCCTGACTGAGTGCAGATCCTTCCATAAGTAGATGAATGTGTTCCCACATTTTCTTTGCAGCCTTTTGAGCATCAAAACTTCAAAGAATTGGGTTTGGTAATCCTAAAAGGATATATTGCATTGCAAGCTCGTCAGCTTCATAGTGTAGAAGTTCTTCTGGATTCAGGTCTGCAACAGTAGCAATGTTTGATTGTTCATCTCTTGGTGGATTAGCATTTGGATCTCCGGGTACAATGACAGTAGGCATCTGAAATGGACCTTCCAAGATAACCTTCTTTAAGAACTTTCCATGTGGCTTCTTCAGATCACAAAACCTAAAGAACCTAATTACCCATTGATCGTAGTTTCCTGGAGTGAGAATTGGAGGTCTATCAAGTGATCCAGCCTCATGAATTGATTGTTGGCTACTTAAAGCTTCACACATCTTTGCAAACCAAGTGGGTTCCTTCATAGTGTTCCTTGACGGATGTTGATTGAAATCATTTGTGTAGGGTTGAACTTGAAGACTTGGTGGTGTTTGAACCATTTGTGGTGGAGGAATTGCTCCAAGTTGTGGAGTATGTTGTTGATTAAACTGTTGTTGATAAATTGCTTGTTGTTGATTCCGTTGTTGATGTTGTGGACTTAGTTGTTGTTGTCGTTGAGAATAAGTAAGGGAAATAGTTAGAGTATGGTGGTTGTGACATGTTGATAAACTTGTGTTATAAAATGGATCTTTGTATTCGAATTAACCGTTGTTGATGAAGTATCCTTAGGCGTAGAAATCACAATAACCATGTAGCACTTATGCGTAAAAACACCAAAGTTACGCGTAACAATCAAGAGTTACGCGTAGGTTTAGCTTACGCGTAAGTAGGGAAAAGACACTAAAGTTATGCGTAGACACAAAGTTAGGCGTAGAAACTTAGGCATAGGATTACCTTATGCGTAAGACTAGGCTTAGGCGTAAGATGAATCTTATGCGTAGGATTTTCTACGCGTAAGCTTTATGCTTATGCGTAAGTTTAGGGTTTTATCCCAAGTGATCTTTTACACTATCACAGTGCAAAATATATCAAAAGTCGACGTATTTTCAGGCTTATCCAAGCAAGAAAACACGGAGTAAACCACGAAACTGAAGATCAAACCACGGATAAAGTTACGCGTAAAACTAGGGTTTTGATACGTGTAGCTTTACTCGTAAAAATGATTTTACCCAAAGTTGTTTCTAAACCAGATTTTTGTTATGGAATAGCTTCAATATCACCAAAATAACACAAAAGTGTGAAACTTGATGAACCAAAACGGCTAAACAGGTTACGCGTAGAACGACACCCACGAACAAAAACAAGCTTAAAAACTTAGATCCACGCGTAAAGTTTGAAACTTTTTGCCAAAAACAAGTATTTTAACACCTTAAAACATTGAAAGGACAAGAATCTTGGATTAAAAAGTGTAAAAAACGTGTTTTTAAGCTAACGAAAGTATCAAGGACGAAACGTGTTTCTTACGCGTAGGACCAAAAAATGTTCACCCAACTATTAGGCGATTGATACCACTGTTAGGTCACTAGTTTTACAACACAAGCTTAATAGAAAGAGATAAAGGCGATTGAACATTAAATCAAACACACACACACGATATGAGTAGCACGGTTATGCGTAAGGCATGAGTGAAAGAAATAAATTGAACAACCAACCCTCAAGTGAGGGTTATACAAGAGTATTTATAGGAGGGAAGCTAGGGCAACACTTCCTAGTCCCTTCCTTTTTCCTATGGGATTGGGCCTAAGCTCATGGGCCTTCTACATAAGCTTAAGGCTAATAACAAACATAAAGGCCACAATTAAGCTAACTATTACATATAAATTACTAACACTTGATTTAGGTTTAGGAGTGATTCCAACACTTCACATTGTCCATAAGATGGATAAATGTCTCAATGAACTCATGGATTTCCATTCCAGTATGTTTTTTGAAATAAATTTCAGTCGTATGTTGATCATAATCTGAGGAATATTCCCCACTGATGAATGGCTGAAATTGTTTGTAGATTACTTGAAGTGCAGCACTGGAACCAACCTTTTGAACCTTTTCTTTGTCAATTTGTAGCTCCAATTGTTCTAAGTTTAATAGCAAAGTTCCTGTTAATATGGATAAGTCCTGATGGAAGAGAGCAATACATGTTCGTTCCATTGTTATGGGTAGAAGTAACATGAGGTGAGAGTAGATTTGTAAAACCCACAATTTCGAAAATGTTAAAAATACCAAAATACCCTCCAATCTCGAACTTTTGAAAGACGGTAATTATTAAATATATCGTCACTTAAATGTCTAAACCATTATCGTCCGAAGCAAGTAAAGTAACACGGAATAAAAACGTACGCTAAATCAATTTGTACACGTTTTTGTTATGTCACATTTTCCCTTTAAAATGTTCCCAAGTCGACTTTAACAATGTGCCAACGTATCGAGTCGAGGAAATAGACCAGGATCAAGATTGAAGTGAATATGGCAGGTACCCTATCTAAGTATTTGATTGATTTTGTTTCCTACTTTGTCTCCCCTTTTTCTCGACATAACATAACCGGTTGCCCCATTTGTTTTGCCATAACATTCACCAAAAACAAAGCACTCTAAAACCCTAACATCAAAACAAGCGACTACCATTTTTTTTCTCATTTTATGTCGATCAAAAAGGAGGTCAAAGGGAGATTCATTCGTGGGTGGTAAAGTCTGTGATCGTGAGAGTGTAACTGGTTCCATTCGTGGGAAGGGTCTTGGGGACGAGGGTCTCGAAGGCTGCTGCCGCTGGTGTTTTCATTTGAACCTGTCTCAATCCTTTTGTCCGTATCTCGTTCTTGTAATCACGCTTCGAGGGTAATGATTCGACCTCATGTAATCCTCTCTTTGATTGTTTATTTTGTTCATTCTAATGCATGCATGAAAAATGGAATTCGAGTAACATTCATGATAAAACCAAGGATGTGTCACATAAAATCATATCATTGACTTAAGAAATATAAAAAGGGAATTTGGGTTTATGTGTTTTATAGGTAATCAGGCCATGCATCTCCTGTGGTTTCAGTTTTGTCGTGTGGGTATTGAAGATCTTATGCATGTCGACTTTGGTTTCTGTTATGCTTTGAATCTGCTGTGATCATAAGACCCAAACCTGGTATTGTCAACCCTTGTATGGACTATAAAACACGCTACTATAACCTGGTATTATACGCAAGAAAAAAAAGGAGAACGTGTGTTTAAAATGGTTAGGGTCGGCTCGTTTAGTGTTTTGAAAGGGCGTCGTGGGAGTCAAGCCAGGGGTTAATCATAATATATTTTTACTAAGTCGTAAATGTTAATCTCTTGAACCGCGAGTGGTCGTAAAAACGTATCGAGCATAGTATGGAAATGGTATATGAAATTGTATATGTATCTTTAGTATACGTATTAAAGTATGCATGTTATTTTATATTTGAGTTATTTTAACATTAAACCTTCATCTTTAGAAAGTTGTCGCATGCAAACCCTGAACCTTATAAATTGACATATTACACCCTAGACTATAATATTGATATTATTAAAACCTTAAGGTCATTTATTTGTCATTTTTAACCCTGAATTATTAAGTTACTTAATTATGAAGACCTACTTATTTGGAAAGTTTCTAAAAATAGAAAGAGAAACCCTAATCATGAAATATGAATAATGATGAACCCTAAAACTATGAAATGTATTTCTAAATATTAAGCGATCATTATTCGTGTAGATCCGCGGAGGAAGGAGTAGCCTTATTTTCCTTGTGTGTTTCTGGTGATTTGCTTTACGGTTTGAGGTACAGATATTCTATCCCTTTTCAGTAGGGATTTCTCATGACTTTCTGATCCCTTGAATTTGTTCGCTTATGATATTTCTTTGCTATTGATCCTTTGCTATTGACCATTGCTATTGAACCATTGCTATTGAATCTTTACTTTGCTATTGACCCCTCTGTTATTGCACCACTGTTACTGAACTTCCGTTATTGAACCCATTGCTACTGAACCTTTGCTACTGAACTGTTGCTATTGAATATGTGCTATTGAACCTTTGATATTGAAATATTGATATTGGACCTTGATATTGAACTATTGTTATGAACCTCTGAATTGTGAACTACTGATATTGCACCTTTGTTTATGAAGACCTATATATCGCTACACTTTGAACTTTTGTCTGACCCTTCAGATTGATACCCGAGCCATTAACTAGGCATGGGGGTTCCATGTCCATGTCATTGATGCACCAATGGCATGACTCCAGTGTGGATGAGTGATGTTCCACACCGTCCCCATATTTGTATTGATTAATGCGCGCTTCAGATATATGTATTGGATTTGGCCACTATTTGTTTTGCAGGGGGCGTATGGATGCATCCTAGATTTGATTTGATTTGCATTTGATATGATATGATTTGTTTTGGTGATGCGGTGCGTGTGTGCAATACACCCCCTGACATTTTAGGAGCTAGCTACTCCACTGGTTACTGAGGTCTCCCCTCATATTGGTTTGGTATTCCGAGGTCACCCCTCCGAATACAATGGTTACTATTGGTTACTTGGCTACTATTGCCACTATTGATATGGTTTGTTTTGTTGGCTCGGGGTAGATTTCTGATAACCCTTACACTTTTGATATACCTATATTGTACCTTCCGTATTCCCCAACGCACCATAATCTGTATTACTTGTTCGTTACTCAATACCCTATATGATTCACTTTTACCAAGATATAGAGACTACATTACATTGATCTGTCACACTTTCATTTCGTCACTTCAGACTATGGTTCCATTCACGTACTGGGTTGTTATATGTCATTGGATTGATTATGATATTCATGCTTATACGACTACTGATTACTCTGTATGATATGTATGTATGCGATATAAGATTTACCTGTTGTCATCTGATGATATGCTATCTTACCGTTATGTGATCCTTTTGATTTGTCTGGTAACCATGCTTGTGTGTAATCAATTGTTGATCTGTCTATCTTTTGTACCTCAACCGATTAATCTCGTGGAATATGACTATGTATGGTATCCTTATCTGCTGGTTGTTGACCTGCCATGTTTGAAATTCTATTTATGCTACGTTTGATTTGGTAGATGGTTCAACTTATGACGTCTAGCTTGTTAACTTGTTAATTGCCCTGCTATGTCTTTAATTCATTCAATTATAGTGTTCATACTGTATTCCTACTTGTTACGTGTGAATGCCATGTTTTGACTGCGGTTATGATACTGGTTATGTTTTCAACTAAGGGTTTTGACCTGTGTGAATTGCCATGCTCACTGATTAATTAAGTTCTTCCGCTTTCCTGTAGATATCTGTTTGGCTTGTATGTCTCCCGATTTCCTGAATTGATTGTATGACATATATGTTGTATAGATGTGACGCCTGCTATGTTTGCTTATGTTTCAGTCTTTGTATGCCTGGTTTGTATGTGCTTGTTTATATGTCATCGATGCTTTACTTTGCTTCGTTCTCCTTGTTATCTGTTCGTTTTGGATATCTGTATAATTGTGTTCTGCAGGATCCTCTTTGACTCATTATTCTCATTTCGCTGCGACTTTGTTATCCGTTTCCCTTGCTTCATTTTGCATTTCAGATTTTATTTAGCTTTCGTTTTGTTATATCTGTTCACTGGGCTTTTTAAGCTCAGCCGCATTTCTTTTCCTGCGGCAGGTTTTAGGTTTGAAGATGGGCTTTGATGGGCTGTGTTAGATATTAACTTTTCACATACACATCAAACCATAACACAAAGTAGTATATAGATGGTATTCTAGAGAGAGAAAGTTAGAGGTTTAGGGAACTTAGTGAGAGAAAGTGAAAGATATTATTATGAGCTCCAACTCTCTACCTTGGAAGGTAGAGAGTATTTATAGTCTTACACAAATCGCCACACTTTGGGCTGTGGATCAGGCATACAGTGGGTAAAGACCCGTCCGTCCTCCACGGTGTTACTTAACTAAATAACTACTTAACTTAAAAGAACTACGACTACGAGCTTTCTAACGATTACATATACTTGAGGTGACCGACTCTTTAATACTGGGAATTTCTAATTCCTAACAATCTCCCCCTAAGGGAGGTCACCTCAATAATGTACCAAAATTACATAGAATACAAATAAATATAACATTTAACAATTGATCTTGCATTCTTGATGTAGTCCTTCGCTCCTAGGCTCGTAGTCATTGATTCTTCACAATGCATGTTTGGTTATTCCAAGTGGAGGTCTTTTACTGATCCACGTGATGATACGTTTGAGCCATCTTTGGAGATCATCAGCTATCAAAAATCTCTGAGACATCCATTGTGGTGTTGTGACTTTGGGACCGACATGCTCACATTCTGGATCATGATATCTTCTCATCAGAGTAGCGGAAGCATTTGTTGAATCACGATATTGGCAGCAGCGTAGCAGAAGCTTGGTGTGAAAATATCAGAGTCATTGATGCACTAATCATGATTTCTTTTGAGATGAATGTGTTAAGTGAGCATGCGGCTATGGATTGACTGCTTCATTCTGATCAGCTGCAAACGTCGGGCGTACCTGCATACAACAGTTAGCAACAAATCGCACGAAAGTGTCTTTGATCACTTTCGATGAATTGAGGTACACGGCCCACGGTTCCCCGTTGATCAGTACAAGTACTGCCTGTGATCAGGTACGATTCCTAAGAATCTCCTTGACAAGGTTTCGCAGCTGTTCTAGCTGTTCTCAAACCGGAACATCTCAAAGAAGACAACACGGAGTGAGTGAACCAGCGAATTTAAAGTCCACTGATTGAAGAAAAGAGATTTGAAAAACAATCGTGTATTGCTCAATAGAAATTGTTTTTGCAATACAACGAAGGTTTTATTGAAAATCAATTATCAATCATAAAAATACCTTTTGGTTTGAAAAATGAGTACACAGTCGATGTGCTAAAGAAAAGAGTTTTTAAGCACAAAGACTGGTTTTTCAAAGGTATCCGTCAATCCCTAACCTGAACCAGGATTGATTCAAGAAATTGAATCGCCCCATTGTTTCTGTTCAGTTGTCACATGGTTGATCTATATGATAGATCTCACATGCCACCTACCAGGAGCTTGTTTAATGTTGGCTCCAGAAGGCTTTCCATCTTCATTGTGAATGTGTAAACACATCACTCAGATGTTCTGGCAATACCACAAGGATAATGCGTAGGACTCAAGATATAATCTCTCTTTCCACATTGTGTGAAACAGAGAGTCTTCATTGAAAGTGTCCTAATGAGATTAATTGATGATCTCGTGGCTCTAGACTCAATTTGTGCATATTTGGATCCTATAACGGAGACTAGGGAGAGGGTCTCCTTCTTCAATATCAACCATCTCTAAGAGAAAGTCGATAGATAATGTCGGTTCCCCGTGAGAATGAAACAAGCCCTTTTAAGAGGAACTTGAGTGGTTTGGAAAGTTGAAGTGCAGTGCGTCACTGGGTCCATGACGTCTTGTCTTCAATACCGATGTTACCATCAGTAGCATATGAAGTGAACCCGGTTTCTGCCCTAAGGTTGAATTAATGGAGGGCTATTTGTTTTCACCCTATTTTCATTCAATTCTTTTTAATTCTTCAACCCCTTCAGTGCTTACCGAGACTTCATAGCTATTACCTTGTTGGGTTTATTCCAGTACTAGCTCAGTCTTAGTCTGCACTCTTCCCATATCTCACTTTTCTCCTTTTATCATCATACCTAAGGACTTCTACACTAACTAGTGGATTGTCCCTGGGTAGATCCCTCCGGTTCTGGCGGATCATGGGAACCAATACCTAACCTTATCATCCTTATATCACCGTACATAAAGTAAAGTTGGTCGGTCAATTTGGTATTGTTCATCTGCCATTGGATCCAATTGAAAACCATTTGAAAATCAATTCAGATACTTGTGATATATTATCAAAGCTTTTTGTACCTGAATTGTTTTTGATAATTTTAGAACGAGAACTCCCCCTCAACATGTGCATCAAGTATTTGAAAATGTTTTGCACACGGAGGCAAGAGAAAGAATTAGCTTCTTTTGATTACCATTTTCTAAAAGATATCAACATCACTTCCCTCAACAGATCAAGTAGGTATAGCATTTCCGGGAAGGATGAGGTTTCCATGAATTTGCTCCCCCTCAATATGTGCCTCGAGGTTTGAAAAGAGTTTTGCACATACTACAGGGAACCTGCGCATTAGGATGAATGATCACGTTTCAAATCATAGGTTTAAGACAGGTGCTCCCCCTCAACATGTGCATTAAAAAAATTGAAATCGTTTGTCACATGTGGGAGGGACAGCATGTTCATTCATGTGAAACCATTTACCTTAATATCAGTTTAAATCTAATTTAAATCACACATTCTCCCCCGATCACAATTATCAAATCATTTGAGATTTGTGATCTCGTATAGATTTAAATTGATTTTGAAAGCTTTTAGGGAGAATTGTGACTTGATTGTGAAAGCGTTTGAACTGATAAGGATCGGATTTTAAGACTTTAAACTCCATTTATAAAACCATGCATGTATATCTTTTGAAAACAATTTAATGCCAAATAACTTTTTAATTTAATTGAAATCATTCTCCCCCTCAATCAATGACGTAGGTTGTTGATTGAGAGATAGAGATTTTGACAAATAAGTCCTGATGATTATCAAAAATAGAGATTGAGTTATTTTTCAAAGCATTTAGTTTTCAGCAGATAGGAGTTTATAGAATCAGAGCATAGGATTTGAAAACATGGTAAAACATGGCTCTGTTCTTTCTTTAAAACCGGGTTATTGCCTGAAGATGACAATAAACCATTGTTTCTCTTTCTCCCAAAAAATATTCTTTGATTTTTTGATTTTTTTTTTTTTTTTTTTTTTTTTTTTTTTTTTTTTTTTTTATAAAAATTCGAACAACATCTAAAGTCCCGTGTCATTCTTTGAATGACATCACAAAGACCGTAGATATTATCGAATCGAGAAAAACATGACAAAAAGACAATATTTTTGGAATTTTTCAAGATTTTTCAATTTTTATGGATTTTTGAAAGTTTTATATTTTTCTATTTGCTTTTAGAAGGTTTTATAATTTTGTATTTTGCTTTTCGAATAACTATTTACAAGAAATAGATGAAGATAGACCTTTACTCCTCGTCTTCCTCCTGAAGACGTTTGAGAGTTTCTGGTTGAAGGCTTTTCAAACCAAGACGTGGAAGAATAAACTCAAACCGTTCTCTTGGAAGAGCTTTGGTGAAGATGTCAGCTAACTGATATTCAGACCTCACAAAATATAGTTCCACCACACCTTTTTCCACTTGTTCCCTGATGAAATGATGTCAAATGTCGATATGCTTTGCTCTTGAGTGTTGAACGTTGTTGCATGAGAGAGCAATAGCACTTTTATTATCACAGTACAGAGGGATTTTGTTGAATTCAAAGCCATAGTCAGATAATTGAGATCTCATCCATAATATTTGAGCACAACAAGATGACATGGCTATGTATTCAGCCTCTGTAGAGGAAATAGAAGTACTCATTTGCTTCTTTGAAGACCAGCTCACAAGCTTATCACCCAAAAACTGAGCACCTCCAGACGTACTTCGACGTGTATCTTGACAACCTGCATGATCAGCATCTGCATAGGCCGTTAGTGACATACCGGTGTCCTTCGGGTACCATAGTCCCATATTGATGGTTCCTTGGAGATACCGAAAGACCCGTTTAACTGCTTCAAGGTGCTTTTTAGTAGGCTTAGCCTGGTATATCGCACACATGCACACAGAGAACAAGATGTCTGGTCTACTAGCAGTGAGATACATCAGGGATCCAATCATACTCCTATATTTCGTTTGGTCAATCATGATCCCTGAGAGGTCCTCATCTAGTTTGGTCCAGTCAATCATGGGGGTGTCAACAGGGTCACTTGAATCAAATCCAAATTTCGTTAAAATCTCTGTTGCATATTTAGATTGATTTATGAAAATGCCTCCGGGACTTTGAGAAATTTGTAATCCCAAGAAAAATGACATTTGTCCTATCATTGACATTTGAAACTTTGAACTCATTTCATTTGAAAAACGATCACATTCCATTGGGTCAGTCGAGGCAAAGATAATATCATCAACATAAATTTGAACATGAATCAAATGTTTGCCTGACTTCCTGGTGAACAATGTAGGATCAACTGCTCCTTTGATGAATCCGGTTGATAGAAGAAACTTTGACAGTGTATCATACCATGCCCTTGGAGCTTGCTTTAAACCGTAAAGAGCCTTCTTCAAACGATAAACGTGAGTAGGATGCTCTTGGTTCACGAATCCTTCAGGTTGGCTGACGTAGACAACTTCCTTAAGATCTCCGTTCAGAAATGCCGTCTTTACATCCATCTGATATACCACCATGTTCTTACTAGCAGCATTAGCCAAAAAGATTCTGATTGCCTCGATTCGAGCAACTGGAGCAAAAGATTCTTCAAAGTCTATACCCTCCTCTTGACGATATCCTTTAGCAACTAATCGAGCCTTGTTCTTCAACACATCACCATGCTCATCAAATTTTACTTTGAAGATCCATTTTAGAGCTATAATCATAGCACAGTCCGGAGCAGGTAATAACTCCCATACATCAAGACGATCAAACTCATGAATTTCATCTTGCATAGCATTGAACCAGCTATCTTCGTTCATAGCAGTTTTAACATCTTTTGGTTCGTTCTTAGATAGTACGGAGTTGAAGAAGCACCATAAGGCATCGGTTGCGAGTTGCTTCCGGGTTGATACAGGGCGAGAGGGATTTCCAATGATGTTGTCTAATGGATGATCGTGAGTCCATTTTCTGAGGTGTTCATGTGGCATTTGTTGAGGAACTGAAGTAGCTGAGTCGATGTCTCCTGAAGAAGATGGTTCTGATGATGATTCAGGAGTGGCAAATATGTTTTCAAATGGAGCATCTTCAGGAGTCGCAAAGGGATTAACTTCATCATTGATGTCAGAAACATTTCCATGATGTACATTTGAAGAATGATGATTTGTTGATGAGACTGAAGGATCAGCAGCGGGTGCTTCTTGACTTAAAGATATTGAAACCGAGGGATTGACATCATTTACTGGAATATGAGCATCCTCTGTTGTAGGGATCAGCACCTCATTAGAAGTAGACTCATACAGTTCATCAAACATTGGATCAAACAATTTCTTTACATCATCTTCAGATGGAGATACGTATGGCGTTTCTTGAGAGGAGTCTGGAACAAGGGATGAACCAATAGGACTGTTTTGAAGTGCGGGTCCTGAGCTGGAGTGTCCAGGAGCCATTTGACCGGTCAGCTCATCAAACGTAACGTGAATTGTTTCCATGATATTTCGGGTTCTTTTGTTGTAGATTCGGTATCCCTTTTTGTTTGGTGCATATCCTACAAATACTCCAATGTCAGCTTTAGCTCTAAGTTTGCCCAAGTCTTGTCCCTCATTAGTTGGATAGCACAAGGCACCAAACACACGAAGGAAAGATAGATTGGGTTTCCTGTTGTGGACAAGTTCATATGGAGTTTTTCCATGAATGGTGTGAATCAGGGAACGATTTTGTGTGTAACATGCAGTGGCAATTGCTTCAGCCCAGAGAAACATTGGAACCTTTGAGTAAATCAGCATTGTTCTAGCAGCTTCAACAAGAGAACGATTTCGTCTTTCAACTACACCGTTCTGTTGAGGGGTTCGTGGAACACTTCTTTGATGGCTGATTCCAACGCTTTCATAGAATTCACTAAGTTGTTTGTTGACAAACTCAGTTCCATTGTCTGTTCTGATAATTCTGACAGTTTTGTTTAGTCTAACCTGCAGCTGTTTGATGAGTTTGATGATGATATCAGGAGTTTCATCCTTTGTCCTTAAGAACTTGACCCAGGTGAATCTGGAATAGTCATCAACCACAACTAACACATATTTCTTCCCAATGATATTTTGCACCCTCATTGGTCCACATAAATCCATATGAATCATATGAAGAACTTCTGTGACAGAGTTAGTAGGTTTGGGTTTATGGGCATACTTCTTGCTTTTTCCCAATTGACATGCTGAACAAAGATGATCCTTTTCATACTTTAGTCTAGGTAACCCTACAACTAAGTCCTTTCTAGAAAGATCGTTGATGGTGCCGAAGTTCAAGTGATTGAGACGACGATGCCATAACCATGACTTCGTTTTTGAAGCCTTAGATAACAAGCAGATTGGTGAGGCTCTCATCATGTCATCGATAGAGATGGTGTAAAGGTTTGAGCCACGAGTTCCTTTCAACAGTTCCTTACCATTAAGATCTCTAACAAAGCAGGTATGTTTTCTGAAGGCTACTTCTAGATCAGAGTCACAGAATTGACCAACAGAGAACAGATTATGACCTAAACCTTCCACATAATACACTCTGGAGATGACACTATCACCAACAACATAATCTCCATAACCCATAATAGCACCAAAATGATCATTACCAAATCTAACAGTCCCGATGAATTTGCTCACGAAGTTCATGAGCCGTGACCGGTCTCCAGTCATATGCTTGGAACAGCCTGAGTCCAGGTACCACAGAACGATTTGAACGATCTGCAGTTGAACACAGACAAGAATGGATAACTGGATAATTGGGATCCCCATGCAAGAATGGGTTCCATTTGGTTAGTAGCAACAGTTGGACCTCCCACATCAGAAATAGAAGCATTCATATCAGACAGTGAGGTAATGGAATCATTGTGAATAGATGCAATACTAGTGTCTGTATTAGCCCTATTTACAGTGTGACCACTTCTTATGGGAATAGTTCTACCAGTAGGCATCCATTTTCTAGTGGGCATTATCTGATTAGTCTTATGACCAACAGGTATCCAATAAAAGCCTATTCTGCTGAATGTTCTTCCTGTGCGTTTCCATTGTTTTCTAACTCTGTTTCGCGTTTGCCTTTTAGCCTTTTTAGCATGAATTTTAGCATTAACAAAATTAACTGGACAATTAACATCATTAGGCAGAACATTAACATCACATTCATGATTAGAAACAGAATTCAAGCAATCATCAGTACAAGGTTTGCAAATAGTATCAGAATTCGAATTAATTACAGTACGCCTATGGCTAATACTAGAATCAACACGATTCGTTTTATTCGATTCAAACTTAAGGTTCCTAGATTGTTCTTTTACTCTCTTCCAGTGCACATTCTTAGCTTGAGAGGTCCTATCATTCCTTGTATTGTCTTGAGACTTTGACCTACTCCCTTTAATGTCACTGATTACTCCTGTAGAGGGAATGGGAACATTAGTTTGTTTTACTACTCTTTGCACCACCTGTTTAGATGTGCTGGGATCTGAACTACATGCAGGTGCATTAAGGTTCACTTTCTTAACACTAGAAGTGCTGATATTAGTACTCCTAGAAGGCACATTTGAGTTCACTTTCCTAGCATTGACAGATCTTAAATCTGAACTGCTCAATGGTACACTACTCCTCACATTCAAACCATTGGGAATCGAGTGCATGTCATGTTTGGCCTTAGGCATTGAGCATGGAATCAAGGGGTTAACTCTCTCACCTAATGTCTTAGGGCATATTGTGATCAAACATTCTAAGATTTCTTGAGATCGTTTGGCATATAAGCATGCATGTCCAATTGCATTATCATGAGGTTTCTCTAGCTTATCCTCTTCAACAATCTCACGCAGGCATTCTAAGCAATCCTTAAGGGATGAGAAATATGTTTGAATGGCAAGTTTGTTGTTCCTTAGGTGGGGGGGGACATATGTCACAGATAAAGCATATTTATTACCAGAGTGAACCTTTGATACAACATTTTCCTCATTGATCATTGGCATTTTCCCTTTTACCTGACTCTTCAGATTCTCAATTTCCTTTTGCAATGAAGTTATTTGTTCGTTGTTTTTGTTACGAGTGACTTTAATTGATTCAAACAACTCATTGAAATGACGTTTAACTTTTTCATTCTCTTCTAGAAAACTTTCGTTTTCCTTTTGTAAAGCATTTACTAGGTTTTGAAGATGAAACGTTTGAGAATTCTGAGAATCTAAAGAAGGAGGCATTTGGGAGCCCGTCATATTGTTCGTTTGACCCTTTAATTGAGAGATTTGGGCTTTCAACTTTCTGATCGTGTTACACTGAGCATGAATCTGTTCATCTCGTTTGTTAATTTGAAAAACTGCATCAAACTCTGGAGCATCTGAAGGTGTCTTGATATTTGAAGTTTTGACATTTTCTTTGAGATGTTGATATTTTAGTTGTAGATTAAAATACTCAACTTCTAGTTTAGAAAAATGTTTAATCAAATTGTCATGATCATCCAGTTCAATTTTCTCATTTAATTTAGAATTAGTTTTTTCAAGCTCAATGACACGATCATGGGAGACTTTCAGGGCCAAAGATAGTTCATGAAATTTGGAAGCAGTAATAGAGCAATTTGAAGCAGTGAAAAAGACATCTTGAGCAACACATTCAGTAATAAGATTCTCATTTAATGTATGCAGGTTCTTTCTCTCAATCTCATTATATTTTAGTGCACGCTCATAGTCATTAATTTCAACTATTATTGCATCAAATTCCTTTTCCATTCCCTTAATATCCGTTTCTATCCCCTTTTTAAGACTCTCAAAGTGATCCTTTAGAAGTTTAAAGAAAGGCATGACCTCAGTTAAATAACATTCTTTCATTTGTTCAAAACCCCTTTCTCCTTCAGTTATACCAGTGGGTGTGATCCTTTTCTTGCAAGTTTTCTCAAAATCAACAAATAGTTGAAATATAACGTATTGGCTAATTAATGTCTTGCTTTTAGTGGCAATTGTTCTAGGTACAAGATGCATTGGTGTATTAGGAGGATACACAGTCGCTCTAGGCATTTTCCGAAGGGGAGGGTTTGTTTCTACAATATTTTCAGCTTTCTGCTTATCTAAATCCATTTTCCAGAAGACTTGTTCGGGAGTCAACAAAGTCTGAGGCTTAAACTTGTTCAAGGAAATCCAGTTTTCCTTCTTGTAATCATGAGGAGAGAAGATTATGTTTTTCTCTTTGCATTTGGGATCATCTTGCTTCTTATTCATCTTTTCCCTAGTGATTTCATTTAAAATCTTATCTTCCTCAGTGCACTCAACGCAACTGGGTTTCTGCCTAGGCTTAAGGACTTCATTACCATCATAAATTACCTTATGAGCATTTCTAGCCTTTTTAATTACCTCTGGATTTGGTTCCTCTACAAGGGGAACGCTATGCTTATCGCTTAGAACTCTATGCTTAGTGATCATGTGAGCAGTCTGAATGGTGTTTCCTTGTAAATACAACTTGTTTTCAAGTTTGTTTTTCAAAGTTTTCAGATTAGAAAAATCTCTCAAGAGTTTTGATTCCTTTGCATTAAATTCTTGCTTAAGCATTTTCACATTTTCTTGAAGTTCTTGTTTTTGCTTAGCTGTTTTAGAAAGTTTTTCTTGCAAGGAATTTAATTCTTGTTTCAATACTTCTTCTCTAAACTTACTTTTTCTAATTATTGTACTCACTTGGACATCCATTTCCTGCTCACGAGTGGTCAACTCAAATTTTGCTCGTTGTTCATAAATAGCAACACGTTCCTTATAGGCATTTAGTTCAGAAATTATGGAATCATTAGGAGCACATGCAGTGTATTCATCAAAGACATAGTCATCGTTGACTGCAGAAGATGCATCACTTGGTACAATTTCACTTTCACTTTGTTTCACGTATTGATCGTATGGGACAATATTGATATTACCCATATTTTCAATATTTGATTCAAAAGTTTCAGTTGGTTGTACTTTGTCATGCATCTGTTGCACATCAGCATCATCGTATAGTTTTAATACCTCTGAGATGAGTTTGTCCTTGGATGTGCCAGCTTGTGGTGAGGAAGAGATCTTGGGAGAAACCATTGGAGAGATGCTAGCCATAAAGATTGTGTGTGCAGTAGGTCCATCATCTACATCAGAGTCGTAAGCATCACAGTCAGCGACTTGAAAGGCATTCTGATGATTCTGACCTATCTCCTGAATAGGCTGCTCATCCACATCTGCATCATAGGTCTTTGCATTGCCCTCAGCAAGAAACAGCAATTCCTCTTCATCCAACGCAGCACCATTGTCCTGAGCTTGTGCCAGCAACATCTTATCTCTGAAGTAATCAGCATTCTGAGGACGCTTTGGAGATGTGCAGTTCCTTGCAATGTGACCTTCACCACCACAGTTGTAGCATTTGATTGGCTTAGGTTGACCTTGGTTACCATTTCTTCCTCGATTCTGGTTTCCAACATAACCTCTCCCAGCTCCACCTCTTCCCTGATCATACTGTCTTTCCTGAACTGGTTGCACCACGATCCTTCCATCTTTAACAGTGGCTTGATTATGTGGGTTAGATGCAGTTTGAAGGTTGTTGTTGGTTTGTGGGAGAGAATTCATGTTTTGACTAATGAGTAGAGCTAGTTGATTAACGATGTTATCCACGCGTGCATCAGCATCAGCTTGTTTGAACATAGGATCAGGAATGAGTTTGTGATTACCATTACCCAAGGGTATGACTTGTGATGCTTTGGTTGTGATTCCAATGTTTGAGTAGAAAGCTGTTGAGTCATTAGACGAACTTGTCTCTCCCTGGTTGGTTTTGAACTGATTGAGAATCAATTTTTCAAACATGGCATGTCTCTCATTCTGAAGGAGGAAGGCATAGAGTTGCTCATAGTTTGTGTTCTTCAATCCTTTAGTAAGCTTCACAGCGGTAACAAACTTGTGCCATTCGGGATTCATGTTGTTCACAAATTTTGAATTCAACTGAATGTTAGGCATAGTCATTCTGATGTTCCTCATGTCATTAACTAACTTATGAAATCTCACATAGTACTCATAGACACTCTCATCGGATTTCATCTTGAAGTGCTCAAATTCGTCATAGAGTTGGGATTCTCTGTCTTCCATAGTTAGTTCTGAACCTGAGAGAAGCATCTTAACATTATCCCAAACTGCCTTTGCTTCAGTGTTATGATTGATCAGCTTGTAGATGTCTTTAGGAAGACCTTGAAGAACAATGTTTGAAGCCCTGATATCTGCATCAAATCTCTTTTTCTCCTTATCATCAAGCTCATCATACATCTTAGGTCTGTCCATTCTGTAAATAGGAGTACCATCTTCATTAGTATCAAGTATGTCTCTAGTCGTTTCAACTCGATATGGTCCTTCATCAATGGATTTAAGAATATTGACACCATTTTCCTTTCCAAGGCAATACAATCTGATTCGTTGAGCCCAAGAATCGTAGTCAGTTCTGTCAAGCATGGGTGGACGAGTATCTGATCCAGCTGCTTGTACATCCTCGGCAACTGTGGAGATGACAGTAGGGACGTTGGTGGACATGTTATCAGATTATACGGGATTTTATAACTCAATGATTAAACCGGGAAATAGATTCTTTCACGGGATTTTACTAAATCAAGAGAAAACCGTAAACAATCACTCAAGTCGCTAGAAACAAATCCACTAAGTCGCTACCAATTAATTCGCTAGACAGCCAAGTCGCTAGAATCCCAAGTCGCTAACAGAAAAACAAGTTGCTAAGTAGTAACTCGCTACGGACCAAGTCGCTAACCAAATTTTGGCAGCAATTCGCTACACAAGTCGCTAGAAACACAAGTCGCTACCACAAGTCGCTACCCGTAGTGGAGATTCCACTACTTGTACTTTAACTCGCTAGATCTAACTCGCTAGATTTAACACTGTAACTCGCTACAATTTAATGAAGCAAGTCGCTATGAAGAAAACTTATCCGTGAACTAACTCGCTACCATGAAAAACCATATAAACATCACTTTTCAATCCAAAAACAACCCAACCAAGATGATTCAAGCTTACCAAATGAACACCTAAACACTTATGATGATTCTAAACACAAAAGTACCAACAAAATTCAAACTTTAACACAAGAAATCAACCAAATGATGCAAAAACCACTAAACTTTTTCAAACTCAAAAAACCACCTAAAAACCACTATAAATCCAAAGATGTGTAAGATATGATCCAACCTTGGCTCTTGATACCAATTGTTAGATATTAACTTTTCACATACACATCAAACCATAACACAAAGTAGTATATAGATGGTATTCTAGAGAGAGAAAGTTAGAGGTTTAGGGAACTTAGTGAGAGAAAGTGAAAGATATTATTATGAGCTCCAACTCTCTACCTTGGAAGGTAGAGAGTATTTATATTCTTACACAAATCGCCACACTTTGGGCTGTGGATCAGGCATACAGTGGGTAAAGACCCGTCCGTCCTCCACGGTGTTACTTAACTAAATAACTACTTAACTTAAAAGAACTACGACTACGAGCTTTCTAACGATTACATATACTTGAGGTGACCGACTCTTTAATACTGGGAATTTCTAATTCCTAACAGGCTGAGAGTTGGATTATCTGAATGGACCAACCCTAGTTACCTTATTATTTGGACTTATTTTGACGGGCTTTTGTTTTGAGATTTCATTTTATCTTAGACATTTTGGGTTTTGAAATTTTCCGTGTAAATCATTGTTTGAATGACTTGATACTTTATTCTTAAGACTTCCGCTTTTAATTGTATGTTCTGATATGACACCAGAATGTGACACTTCTACCCTTATCGGGTTGGGGTGTTACAATTATGGTATCAGAGCCCAGGTTTCGTCTTGTTGACCTTAGGATTGACATGTGAGGAGTGGGTAGACATTAGGCTTCCGTCTGTTCTGATATCTTTCGATTCCTTTTGATTGTCGCTCAGATTTGACTCTGATGTTCTTTTGTCTTCACTGACTTGGCCTTCTTCTTTTCGCATCGAATTTTGTTTATCTTCGCACATCTGTTTGTCGATCGTTATATGGAGACTACTCGAAGAGCCGAAGATGATGGTGCCGACCCTGCATTGCTGCAACAATTTCTGGAGAGGTTCGTGAAGCAGAAGCCGCACCCGATCGTGATGCTGCCGAAGACATCAAGATGCTGCTGGAGGGAGCTGGACGGATCAACCAAAGATGCAAAGACGGAGACAAGATTCAACTGGTGGCTGAGGAGATTCATCTACTTCACATGATTGGGCGCGACCTGTGTTACTCCGATTTGTTTGTCATGCGTTTGTGGCGGTTTGATATTTTGCTATGTGATTTTGATCGGCATTGCTTTTCTTTGATTCGTTTAGAACCCGGTTTGAATCATGAAGTTTTATCATTTAGCATTTTGGTAATATCTCAGCTTTTCTTTTGGATCGTCAATAATGAGTCATGAGGAACCGTTCGAGCTAGTTGGTGGCATTCTCTCCTTGTGGTATGGTAAGTTGTTTTGATGTGTTATGTGATGTATGTATGTGGATCTGGTCTGCTTTGGTTTGATGCTTGCTACCTGTATGTTATCTGTTTTGTTATTATATTGGTTATGTGGTTTGTCATGACCCGAGGCAGAATATGAGGACAATAAGGACTTGTTATGTGATGCAAGTATTATGACGCTTGATCAACGTGATAATATCGAGATCATATAATTTGACCTTATTGAAATCATACGACATCTTGGGAAATGCCTGGGGTTGGTACGTGAATGGACTACGACTTATATCCGTTATTTCTCACTCCTCATGTTCGTTTGGAACTCTGTACCTCTTTACGAGATTCTCACCGGCACCTGTTATGTATAAGTTTTGGTACGCTTTGGAACCGGAAGAGTTATAATCTGTGTAAAACTATGGATCGCTACGTCTGCACTAAACTTGTACGTCTTCGTATACCCTGCGACTTCAATTTTCGAGGACGAAAATTTTCTTTTAGTGGGGAAGAGTTGTAAAACCCACAATTTCGAAAATGTTAAAAATACCAAAATACCCTCCAATCTCAAACTTTTGAAAGACGGTAATTATTAAATATATCGTTACTTAAATGTCTAAACCATTATCGTCCGAAGCAAGTAAAGTAACACGGAATAAAAACGTACGCTAAATCAATTTGTACACGTTTTTGTTATGTCACATTTTCCCTTTAAAATGTTCCCAAGTCGACTTTAACAATGTGCCAACGTATCGAGTCGAGGAAATAGACCAGGATCAAGATTGAAGTGAATATGGCAGGTACCCTATCTAAGTATTTGATTGATTTTGTTTCCTACTTTGTCTCCCCTTTTTCTCGACATAACATAACCGGTTGCCCCATTTGTTTTGCCATAACATACACCAAAAACAAAGCACTCTAAAACCCTAACATCAAAACAAGCGACTACCATTTTTTTTCTCATTTTCTGTCGATAAAAAAGGAGGTCAAATGGAGATTCATTCGTGGGTGGTAAATTCTGTGATCGTGAGAGTGTAACTGGTTCTATTCGTGGGAAGGGTCTTGGGGACGAGGGTCTCGAAGGCTGCTGCCGCTGGTGTTTTCATTTGAACCTGTCTCAATCCTTTTGTCCGTGTCTTGTTCTTGTAATCACGCTTCGAGGGTAATGATTCGACCTCATGTAATCCTCTCTTTGATTGTTTATTTTGTTCATTCTAATGCATGCATGAAAAATGGAATTCGAGTAACATTCATGATAAAACCAAGGATGTGTCACATAAAATCATATCATTGACTTAAGAAATATAAAAAGGGAATTTGGGTTTATGTGTTTTATAGGTAATCAGGCCATGCATCTCCTGTGGTTTCAGTTTTGTCGTGTGGGTATTGAAGATCTTATGCATGTCGACTTTGGTTTCTGTTATGCTTTGAATCTGCTGTGATCATAAGACCCAAACCTTGTATTGTCAACCCTTGTATGGACTATAAAACACGCTACTATAACCTGGTATTATACGCAAGAAAAAAAAGGAGCACATGTGTTTAAAATGGTTAGGGTCGGGTCGTTTAGTGTTTTGAAAGGGCGTCGTGGGAGTCAAGCCGGGGGTTAATCATAATATATTTTTACTAAGTCGTAAATGTTAATCTCTTGAACCGCGAGTGGTCGTAAAAACGTATCGAGCATAGTATGGAAATGGTATATGAAATTTTATATGTATCTTTAGTATACGTATTAAAGTATGCATGTTATTTTATATTTGAGTTATTTTAACATTAAACCTTCATCTTTAGAAAGTTGTCGCATGCAAACCCTGAACCTTATAAATTGACATATTACACCCTAGACTATAATATTGATATTATTAAAACCTTAAGGTCATTTATTTGTCATTTTTAACCCTGAATTATTAAGTTACTTAATTATGAAGACCTACTTATTTGGAAAGTTTCTAAAAATAGAAAGAGAAACCCTAATCATGAAATATGAATAATGATGAACCCTAAAACTATGAAATGTATTTCTAAATATTAAGCGATCATTATTTGTGTAGATCCGCGGAGGAAGGAGTAGCCTTATTTTCCTTGTGTGTTTCTGGTGATTTGCTTTACGGTTTGAGGTACAGATATTCTATCCCTTTTCAGTAGGGATTTCTCATGACTTTCTGATCCCTTGAATTTGTTCGCTTATGATATTTCTTTGCTATTGATCCTTTGCTATTGACCATTGCTATTGAACCATTGCTATTGAATCTTTACTTTGCTATTGACCCCTCTGTTATTGCACCACTGTTACTGAACTTCCGTTATTGAACCCATTGCTACTGAACCTTTGCTACTGAACTGTTGCTATTGAATATGTGCTATTGAACCTTTGATATTGAAATATTGATATTGGACCTTGATATTGAACTATTGTTATGAACCTCTGAATTGTGAACTACTGATATTGCACCTTTGTTTATGAAGACCTATATATCGCTACACTTTGAACTTTTGTCTGACCCTTCAGATTGATACCCGAGCCATTAACTAGGCATGGGGGTTCTATGTCCGTGTCATTGATGCACCAATGGCATGACTCCAGTGTGGATGAGTGATGTTCCACACCGTCCCCATATTTGTATTGATTAATGCGCGCTTCAGATATATGTATTGGATTTGGCCACTATTTGTTTTGTAGGGGGCGTATGGATGCATCCTAGATTTGATTTGATTTGCATTTGATTTGATATGATTTGTTTTGGTAATGCGGTGCGTGTGTGCAATACACCCCCTCACATTTTGGGAGCTAGCTACTCCACTGGTTACTGAGGTCTCCCCTCATATTGGTTTGGTATTCCGAGGTCACCCCTCCGAATACAATGGTTACTATTGGTTACTTGGCTACTATTGCCACTATTGATATGGTTTGTTTTGTTGGCTCGGGGTAGATTTCTGATAACCCTTACACTTTTGATATACCTATATTGTACCTTCCGTATTCCCCAACGCACCATAATCTGTATTACTTGTTCGTTACTCAATACCCTATATGATTCACTTTTACCAAGATATAGAGACTACATTACATTGATCTGTCACACTTTCATTTCGTCACTTCAGACTATGGTTCCATTCACGTACCGGGTTGTTATATGTCATTGGATTGATTATGATATTCATGCTTATACGACTACTGATTACTCTGTATGATATGTATGTATGCGATATAAGATTTACCTATTGTCATCTGATGATATGATATCTTACCGTTATGTGATCCTTTTGATTTGTCTGGTAACCATGCTTGTGTGTAATCAATTGTTGATCTGTCTATCTTTTGTACCTCAACCGATTAATCTCGTGGAATATGACTATGTATGGTATCCTTATCTGCTGGTTGTTGACCTGCCATGTTTGAAATTCTATTTATGCTACGTTTGATTTGGTAGATGGTTTAACTTATGACGTCTAGCTTGTTAACTTGTTAATTGCCCTGCTATGTCTTTAATTCATTCAATTATAGTGTTCATACTGTATTCCTACTTGTTACGTGTGAATGCCATGTTTTGACTGCGGTTATGATACTGGTTATGTTTTCAACTAAGGGTTTTGACCTGTGTGAATTGCCATGCTCACTGATTAATTAAGTTCTTCCGCTTTCCTGTAGATATCTGTTTGGCTTGTATGTCTCCCGATTTCCTGAATTGATTGTATGACATATATGTTGTATAGATGTGACGCCTGCTATGTTTGCTTATGTTTCAGTCTTTGTATGCCTGGTTTGTATGTGCTTGTTTATATGTCATCGATGCTTTACTTTGCTTCGTTCTCCTTGTTATCTGTTCGTTTTGGATATTTGTATAATTGTGTTCTGCAGGATCCTCTTTGACTCATTATTCTCATTTCGCTGCGACTTTGTTATCCGTTTCCCTTGCTTCATTTTGCATTTCAGATTTTATTTAGCTTTCGTTTTGTTATATCTGTTCACTGGGCTTTTTAAGCTCAGTCGCATTTCTTTTCCTGCGGCAGGTTTTAGGTTTGAAGATGGGCTTTGATGGGCTGAGAGTTGGATTATCTGAGTGGACCAACCCTAGTTACCTTATTATTTGGACTTATTTTGACGGGCTTTTGTTTTGAGATTTCATTTTATCTTAGACATTTTGGGTTTTGAAATTTTCCGTGTAAATCATTGTTTAGATGACTTGATACTTTATGTTTAAGACTTCCGCTTTTAATTGTATGTTCTGATATGACACCAGAATGTGACACTTCTACCCTTATCGGGTTGGGGTGTTACAAGATTTGCTGACAGGGCTCAATGCCGCATTCCTTTTGCATGGTGTTCTGTAGCATGAATAGGTGCAATTCTTTCTCATTGGACTCAGAGTATGAAGGTCTCAGGTCATCATTGGTTGAATCAGTCATGGTTAAACATTCAGAGTAGCAAATACTTTCTTTGTTATCCACATTATCATATAATTTGAGCACATTTGAGATTACGGGATCAGTGGTGTAAGGCATTGTGTTAATATCAGATGTCAAGTCTTAATTTTCAATAAAATATCAGACAATTAAGCACAAATCGCTTCAAACAATCCTCCTTTTGACAAATCGCACCCTAGACAAATCGCACCCCAGACAAATCGTACCCTAGACAAATCGCACCCTAGACAAATCACATAAGTGTCAAAACGCTTAGCAGACAAATTGCATAACACGCAAATCGCATAAACTGACAAATCGCATAGTACACAAGTACACCCACTACTTCCACTACTTTGTCCTTTCTTGTCGTTTTGTCTCAATAGACAAATCGCATAATAGACAAGTTGCTTCAGAGAAGGTGACAAATCGGATACAAAATGTAACAAATCGCTTCAATAAGCGTTCACAAGAGAGACAAATCGCATAGATTTTGAGACAAATCGCATAGAAGAAAATTAGTACGAGACACAAATCGCATAGAAGAAACTTTCAAAAACACAACTTTTCAATACAAAAACAACCCAACCACGATGTTTCAAGCCTTTCAAACCAAAACCTAAACACTTATAATGATTCTAAACACAAAAGTACTATCAAAGTCCAAACTTTTATACAAGAAATTATCCAAATGATGCAAACTACTCTAAACTCATTCAAACCCAAAAACCTTATGAAAACCACTAGAAATCCAAGAACATGAAAGATGAGTGATCAAACCATGGCTCTTGACACCAATTGTGACATAATGGTTTTCATAAACACATAATCAAACAAGTATATGGGGCGTATAAATGAAGTTCTAGAGAGAGAAAGTAAGATGTTCTAGAGAGATAAAATCCAAAGGAAAAGTTAGATTAGTAAGTGAACATCCAACCCTCTCCCTTGTGGGGAGAGGGCTATTTATACAAATGACTACCCCCTCCTTCGGGCTGTGGATCAGGCATACAGTGGGTAAATACTCGTCCTTCTTCCACGGTGTTACTTATACTACTAATAGTCTAACTAATATATTGTTATGTCTACGAGCTATAATATGCTAAACATATGTTGGGGTGACCGACACTTCTGCATGGATTTTCTAAATCTTAACATGGAAGGTGTCGTGGATTCTGCTAAGTTCTTCAGGAACTTCAAGTTTATATGCCACTGGACCAATTCTTTCTAATATTTTAAATGGTCCAATGTATCGAGGCTTAAGCTTTACACGTTTACCAAATCTGACCATTCTTTTCTAAGGAGATACTTTCAACAGGACTATATCGCCTACTTGGAATTGCATAGGTTTCGTCTAACATCAGCATAGCTTTCTGTCGATCTCTTGCAACTTGCAAGAGTTGTCGGATTTGTATGATTTTCTAAGTTGTGTCTTGGACAATTTCAGGTCCGGTAAGTTGAATATCTCCAACTTTGGCCCAACAGACAGGTGATTGATATTTGCGACCATAGAGTGCTTCAAATGGGGCTGCCTTGATGCTAGCATGGTAACTGTTGTTGTAAGTAAACTCTGCTAGTGGTAAGTGTCTATCCCAACCTTTACCGAAATCAATCATACATGCTCTAAGCATGTCTTCTAAGGTTTGAATACTCCTTTTAATTTGACCAACGGTTTATGGATGACATGCGGTACTCATATCCAAACGAGTACCCAAAGCCTTTTGAAGAGTCTGCCAAAATCAGAATGTGAAACAGCTATGTTAGGATTTGGAAAATCCAGGTATTAAAGTGTCGGTCACCTCAAGTATATGTAATCATTAGAAAGCTGGTAGTCGTAGTTATTTTATGTTAAGTAGTATTTAGTTAGGTAACACCGTGGAGGACGGACGGGTCTTTACCCACTGTATGCCTGATCCACAGCCCGTCAGGTGGGGTTTTATTGTAAGACTATAAATACTCTCTACCTCCCAAGGTAGAGAGTTGGAGCTCATAATAAGATTTTTCTTTCTCTCGCTAAAGTTCCCAAACCTCTAACTTTCTCTCTCTAAAACTCATCTTATACGCCTCTTTGTGTTTATGGTTTGATGTGTATGTGAAATTCAATATGTTACAAATGGTATCAAGAGCCATGGTTTGATCATCTCTTACATATCCTTGGATTTCTAGTGGTTTTTAGATGGTTTTTGAGTTTGAAAAAGTTTAGTAGTTTTTGCATCATTTGGTTCATTTCTAGTGTTAAAGTTTGAATTTTGGGTGTACTTTTGTGTTTAGAATCATTGTAAGTGCTTGGGTGTTGTTTTGGAAAGCTTGAATAACTGTGGTTGGACTTGTTTTGGATTAAAAAGTGTGTTTTTGAAGTTTTTCTTGGTAGCGACTTGGTTCTCGTTGTGAATTTCATCATAGCGACTTGCTTCAGAAAAAGGTAGCGAGTTGTAGTGCTTTTTGGTAGCGACTTGGTCCTAGCGACTTGTCTATTGAAACAAGCCGACAAATAGTACAAGTTAGTGGATTCTCCACTACGGCTAGCGACTTGGTGAGGTTAGCGACTTGCTTCAGAAATTGTTAGCGAGTGGTAGTGTAAATTGTTAGCGACTTGATAGTAGCGACTTGGATACTTAGCGAGTTGCTCTTTAGCGACTTGTGTTTAGCGACTTGGTTCATAGCGACTTGTGCTTAGCGACTTAGTGACTTAGTGACTTGTTCTCAAGGTTTATAGCGACTTGTTGACTTTTCCTGACAAAACTTAAAACGGCTATAACTTTTTATCCGTAACTCCGTTTTCAGCATTCTACCCATCAAAACGACCGTGAGAACGAGGAGAATGGCACGCCGAATGAAATAAAGGCCTAAATCTGCTCTGAACAGAAGTTATTGAGGTTTTTAAGTTTTTAGACCTAAATTTCTCCGTTAAATCGTGCATCAAACAACCCAAATCACAACCAAACAACATCTCTGCTAATCCTACATAAGTCCTAACATACAATTGTCTATCATTGTGTCTATCCATCAGTTATCTTAACACATTCTAATGGCATTGCTTAACGGTTTGGTCTTGATCTTAATAAAATCCCGCGAAAGATTCTATTTCTCGGTTTAAATTATAGACTTGTAAAATCTCGTGCACGTGAACATCATGCCTAACGATTCGGATTCAGTTGTATCTAAGATACTCAGTTTATACGACGTGACCAATGAACAGAAGATACCCAACAATGTACTACAGACTATCGTGTTTGAGTCAGATAATGCTAAAATGGGATCTTCGTGCTGAAATTCACAAGAGAAAGAGGTGCACCAGCCACAACCTATGCAAGTTAATGCAAAGGAACGCTCCATGGAAGCTTCAGATTTACCTAAGATAGAGGTACACCAGCCACAACCTGTGCACGTTAATGCAGAGGAAAGCTGCATGGAAGTTTCTGGTATACCTAATTGTGCATCTTCTACTCAAAATGATGATTATGAGTTGCATGAGTACTCTGCATTTATCCTTGAGGACTCCCTTACCACTAAGCTTAACATATATAAGGATCAAGTTGCCATCTATGAACAGCGTGCTAGATTTGAGCTGACCACACGTGAGCAGGAAATGGATTGCCAAATGCATACATTAATCAGAAAAATTAACTTAAGGGAAGAAACATTAAAACAAGAGTTAAATTCCTTACAAGAGAAACTTAATAAAACTGCTAAGCAAAAACAAGAACTTCAAGAAAATGTAAAAGTGCTTAAGCAGGAGTTCAAACAAAAGGAATCAAAATTTTTAAATGATTTTTCCAACCTTAAAACTTTAAAGAACAAACTTGAAAACAAGTTGTATGTACAAGGCAACACCATTCAGACTGCTCACATGATCACTAAGCATAGAGTATTAAGCGATAAGCATAGTACTGGCCTTGTAGAAGAACCCAATCCTGAGTATGGTAAGAAAGCTAAAGCTGCTCAAAAAGTGATCTATGATGGTAATGAAATCCTTAAGCCTAGACAAATGCCTACTTGTTTAGAATGCACTGAAGAAGATAGAGAGTTAGAAGATGCCTCTAGAGAGAAAATGGAAAAGAAACTAAAAGATCCTTGGTGTATAGATCATAATATAACGTTCAAAACTCCAAATTACACTAAGGATAATTGGATTGCCTTAAACAAGTTTAGACCTCAAACTCAGTTAACCCCTGAACAAGTGTTATGGAAATTAGATATGGAAAAGAAAAAGGCAGATGAACTTATTTAAAATAATCCTCCCCTTAGGAAATTCCCTCCAGCCACTGTGTATCCTCCAAAACACCAATGCATTTAGTGCCTAGATCTATTGCCACTAATAGAAAAACCTTAATCAGCCTTTATGTAGTTTACCAACTATTTGTTGATTTTGAGAAAACGTGTAAAAAGAGAATCACACCTACTAGGATAACTGAAGGGGAAAGGGGTTTTGAGCAAACTAAAGAATGCTATTTAACTAAAGTCATGCCTTTCTTTAAGCAATTAAAAAGTCAATTTGAGAGTCTTAAAAAGGGGATAAACTCAGATATTAAAGAAATGGAAAAGGAATTTGATGCAATGATAGTTGAGGTCAGTGATTATGAACGGGAACTCAAATATAATGAAATTGAAAGGAAGAATTTGCATATCTTAAATGAGAACTTGATTTTGAGTTGTGTTGCTCAAGATGTGTTTTACACTGTTACTAAGCTTTCTATTACTGCTTCTCAATTTCATGAAATGTCTGTTGCATTGAAAGTATCCCAGGATCGTGTCATTGAGCTTGAGACAAAAAATTCAAAATTGAATGATAAAATCGAAAATGACGATCATGATAACTTGGTCAAACATTATTCTAAATTAGAAGTTGAATATCTTGGTTTACAATTAAAATATCAACATCTGAAAGAAAATGTTAAAACTTCAAATATCAAGACATCTTCGAATGCTCCTGAGTTTGATCCAGTTTTTGAAATCAACAAACGTGATGAACAGATTCGAGCTCATTGCCACACGATCAAAAGATTGAAACTCCATATTTCAAAATTGAAAGATGAAAGGAATGAAGTGACTGACTCCCGAATACCTCCACCTTTAGATTCTCAGAATTTCCAACTTCAAAACATTATTGATAAATTGCAAAAGGAAAATGAATGTTTTAAAGCTGAAATTTCAACAGTTAATGATCAAAACAAATAGTTATGTGATTCATTCAAAGTTAATCATGATAAACACATTGAAAAAGGTAACTTCTTTGCTTAACGATATTGAGAATCTGAAGCGTGAGGTGAAAGGAAAATTGCCAATCCCTAATTGCAAATATTTTGTTCCAAAGGTTCCTGCTTGTGATAAGTATCCTATTGATATGTTATATATTCCTCCCCCTCTTAGGAATAATGAACTGGCACATAAAACATATCTAACACAACTTAATGATACTTTAAAAGGCCTCCGTGAGATAGTAGAGGATGATAGATTAGATAAGCCTTTTGATAGTGCAATCACTTATGCCTGCATGGATGCCAAACGATCTCAAGAACTCTTAGAGTATGTAATTTTCACAAGTCTGAAAGCGAGTAATAGGCGAGATAGAATAGTTGCACCCAATTCTGTGCCTAAGGATAAGAATGTGATTCTTAATGTGCCTCTGAAAGCCTCAGGACCCAACACTTCTAGACCAAAAAATCAAATGGCAGTAAAACAAACTAAGGCTCCCGTCATCACTTCTATTGATGTTAATATTGACACTAAAGTTAGCGGGTCAAAACCTTGTAGCAGTACAAAGAAGCACAGAATTTCGCTGACTAAAAGTGATCATGAGAAGAAAGTGAAAGAACACCATAGGGAAAATAAGTTTGACTTGAACAAAAAGAAGCGTGTTGGTTCTAGTATTAGCTCTAAGCTTACTGAAATTAATTCGAAGTCTTATGCTGTCTGCAAAACCTGTAAAGAATGTCTATCTTCTGGTAATCATGATAAATGTGTTGTGTAATTTCTGAGATCTAAGAATCATACCCCAGTTAAGAAAGTTTGGAAAGCGAAACAGATTAAGAAATCCTGGAAACCTACAGGGAAGGTTCTTACCAATGTAGGATTTCAGTGGAAGCCAACAGGTCGAATATTCACGAATGGCAAACCTTGCCCCTTAACTAGATCCACTATGCCTAGAGTAGTGCCTGTTAAGGTTTGGAAGCCAACTGGTAGAATAATCCCATTAAGCACAAAATGTCCCTCGACTAAGTCTGATGCTTCTACTAGTTCAGCTCCTAGTGACAATGGCATTGCACCTAGGGTTTCTACTGATTCAAAGATTGTTTGTGCTAACCAAAAGGACCCCATGAGCACATGGGGATCCAATGTTTCCAATTCTCTGTCTTCGTCTATTTTCCAAAGCAGGTCGTACAAATCGTCCCTTGGTATTTGGATTCGGGCAGCTCTAAACATATAACTGGGCTCTAAACAATGACATCTGTTCACATCAGTTCAGGCCTCGTACTTCATCATTATGGCGTCTGCAGATAACACTTCAGGCCCCGTTCTTCAAAGAAAAGAAAAGTGTACGCTCTTCTGTGCGCTTAATCTTCAGTTTAAGAGAAATTATCTCGTGAATGGCCATTCTCATCTACATTCTCCATCTTCGAGCATCATGTCTTTCTCCATGTTCGTTTCATCATCAAGTGGATCTATATTCATTAGAGTTTACTCTTAGTCACTTGTTCAACTCAAAAATGGCAACCTCAGATGCAATTTTTGAGGGGGGGGGGAAGTGGATCTACATATTGATGGATGTTTGTATAATGGTCAGACTACTCAAGAAGCCTAATCTCCAGTTATTCTTAGAAAATGAAGCATTAGGCGTTGAAGGAGAGTCATATGACCATAATTTAAGCTCCATCAACATTTAGTATATGCACACTTCTCCCCCTCAAAAATTGCATCCGAAGTTGCCATTTTTGATTTGAACAAGTGAATAAGAATATACTTTGTTTGAGCAGTTGTCTATTCGGGAGAACAATATATCAACACCTTCATTTCACCGGATGCATTCCAGTTATCTTTTGATTAACATTTTCTAAAATGATCATCATCAAGAAGCCTAATCTCAAGTTATTCCTTAAGGCGTTGTTAATGACTATCATTGCAGTTGCACTCATGAATAGTGATTCGCTCTTTGGTATTCCTTTGCCAAATCTTCACGGATCATTGTTTCATTGTTCTTTCCTAAAATGTGCACTCTGTAAATCAACCTCATGAACTTTAAGGAAAATGACTACCTCATCCGCTAGAAAACATTATTGGTGATTCTTCCAGATCAATCTCTACATATATACCTCTAGGAAGAATGCATTGATGTTGAGGAATCATTTGTTCCCGTTCATTCAGTGAGTCAATATACACCCGATTGTATGTTTATTCACGTGTTGGACATTTGACACAAGTTGATTACTTCGGAGTTAATCATTTATCACTAATTTGAGATTGAAGTTAACTTTCAACAAAGGCGTGTTCTTATTTGATAACTTTCTCGGGCTTAAGAATTTGAGTTGAAGTCTTGTTTTATCTAGTTACCAGCAGTCGAGGTGGATGGTTGAAGACCTGGTTAACTATCACTTTTAGGAGTTACTTTGTTTTACTTAGTGTCACACGCTATGACGGTGTGGATAATCGCAAGAGGTGTTAATGTCTCATACTTTTATTGAGTTGTGAGTACTTAGAGATTTGCTTCAAGCATAAATTCTCGACACCGTTCTTCCATCATTAGTGCAAGCTTGAGATACAAATGCGGGGAATTCATCTTTAGTTTCAAGTTTGGGATATTGAGTTTGCTTCTTCAGTGGTTACGTCAAATTGTCTACGTCTGGGTTGGTTAAGATAGTCAGAGAGAGTTTTTGCAGCAGTTGATTCTCATAAGATTCATTTGAGCTTATTGTGTCCTTCTCATAATATTTCATGGATATGAGTATGTTATGTTTTGTTGATTCTGAGGTATCAAAACCAGCAAGGGGGAAGGAGACATACATCTAAACACACAACGAGTACGCGTGATGAACTTAATACTTCTTCTCTATTGAAGTAATCCCGGGAAATACAAATGTCACAACCGTAGAGAAACTCAGTGTTTAACTCGTAGCCTTTGGTGTGTTATTCCAACTATTTGGGGGAAGGATGTATTATTCCAACTATTTGGGGGAAGGATATATTATTCTAACTATTTGGGGGAAGGATGTATTATTCCAACCATTTGGGAGGAAGTGGTCTCTGGATACTTTCGGTATGTGTTAACTCAGCTTTCAGTAGGAAGAAATATGAGAAGAATATGATATAGGTTATGATAATGTGTTGGGAATAATCCGTTACCACGGATAGTAGTGGTTTACACTGTTTGGTTTAACACTAGCAGTGGAAACATATTCCCACTGTAAGTTATTTATTACCACTGCTATTAGTTTATGATATGGTTAAACGCGTATTGATAAGTATAGAATAGATTTTGTGTATATTCTATTATGTTAGCTATATACTTATCTTGTAAAGGACTCCTTGTTGTATAAAAGGAGATCCTAGGTCATTGTCTTAGGTACGTATTACTTTACAATATTATCTACAAAAGCTTCAAGGTGTAACCCTAGTGATACCAAGATCACTCGTATTATTTCATTAATAATATTGGAGCTTGAGTTTTGTGTTAATTTGTGTTTACTCTCATACATCATATAATTCGTCTTCTAAGTATTACTTAAGTAAATTCCGCTTGCTTGATAATATTATACAAAATATCATTGACACAAGGAGAGTGTCTTAGATCCATCAAGTGGTATCAGAGCAAGGTTCTGATATTTTGTTTTAGAAGATCCAAAGAATTAGCTTGACTCACTCTCTCAAGACAATGGAGATGGAAAACAATCAATCAAACTCTTCTTCTACACCCAGACTCCCTAAGCTTAAGCTTAATGAGTTTGAGATGTGGAGGATACTGATTGAGCAATACTTCCTCATACAGGACTATGCTCTATGGGAGATAATTCAACTTGGTGATTCTTTCAAATCTGTGACCACTACTTCAAAAGTTGGTGACACAGATGTTGTGAAAGTTTCTGTGCCTGAATCAAATTCTGAAAAAGCTCAAAAGAAGAATGATCTTAAAGCTAGAAGTCTATTGCTGATGACTCTTCCTAGAGACCAGATTATTGCATTCAGCAAATTCAAGACTGCTAAAGAACTGTTTGAAGAGATTTGCTCACTTTTTGGTGGTAATGATGCAACAAAGAAGACTCAGAAGACATTGTTAAAGCAAAGTTATGAAAACTTCTCTGCTTCAAGCAATGACTCACTTGATAGCATTTTTACCAAACTTCAGAAGATTGTTACACAACTAACTGTGTTTGGCATTGAGGTAGAAAAGGAAGATCTCAATTTGAAGTTTCTAAGAAGTTTGCCTTCAGAGTTTCAAACCAATGTTACTGTATGGGAAAACAAAACAGACATTGAAACAATGAAGCTCAATGATCTTTACAACAACTTCAAACTTATTGAGCAAAGGTTGAAGAAGGCAGGGAAACTTGGTACAAGCTCTAGTAGCTTGGCATTGTTGTCAAATTCTGTTGACAGTGATGATTCTGAAGATGAAAGTGATGATGATATTGCCACTGTAGGTTCTAAAGTTTCCACTGGTAATGTTAATGTTACCACTGCAGGTTCCAAAAAGAAGGTTGCTAGTATTGGAGATCCTACCTTTTATGATTTTATCTCCACACAAGTTGATGGCTCTGTCTTAACTCATGAAGACATAGAGCAAATTGATGAAGATGACTTGGAAGAGATGGATATAAAATGGCAGATAGCTCTTCTTAGCATGAGGGCTAAGAAATTCTACAAGAAGACTGGCAAGCCTATTCACATTAATGGTGATGATACTGTAGGTTTTGATAAGAAGAAAGTGGAGTGCTTTAACTGCCACAAGTTTGGACATTTTGCTAGAGAATGTAGAAGACCAAAGACCAAGGACAACAGGTCTACATGGTACAAGCAAAAGAAGGGACCAACTGTGGAAGAACCAAAGGCAATGTTGGCTATTGATGGTGTGAGCTATGATTGGAGTTTCATGGATGATGAACAAGAAGAAGAACATTCAGATGCTGCTCTTGTTGCTACTGAATTTGCTCTCATGGCTTTCTCTGATTCTGAGGTACAAAACTTTGATAGTTGTTCTAAAACATGTAGGGCTGCTAAAGAAGTTGAAATACTTAATGATTTATACTCTAATGAAAGGCAAGAATTATATACTGCTAATTATAATGTCGCTAATCTTAGGAGAGCTATGGCAGTATTAGAAAATCAAATAGAGCACTATCAGGCAAATGAGTCAAATTATAATGATGATATGATTCTTCTTATGAGAGAGGTAGAACATACAACTGCTGTGAATGAAGCATACCAAAAGGAGCTTGAAAAACTCCAAAAGAAACTTGAAAATGTCAATTTAACTGTAGACACATGTTATCATCAGTCTAATTCAATTGATAAAATTTGGAATGCTCAAGTAATTAATAAAGCTAAGTCTGGTATGGGTTATAATACAATGCCACCACCACTAAGAGGTGTTCCATCACCTCCAGGTGTAGATTTAGCTCATACAGGTTTAGAAGACTTTAAGGAACTTGTTAGAGAATATGGTCCTTTAAAGGACATAGTGGTGAAGAGTGAGGAAGTGAGTAAGCTTGATAATGATGTTTTTGAGGGTGCTAGTGACTCATCAGTTGTTGATGAGGATGTTAAAAATAATATAGAGACTACTATCCCAAAAGTTGTTAATACTGTTACAGAGGAACCTAGGAAACCAGTTAATAAACCTAGACCAACTGTAAGGTATGCTGAGATGTATAGGAACCAGCCTACAGCTCCTAGGGGTAACCAGAGGAGTTGGAATCATGTTAAATCTCAACAACTAGGTAGTGATTTTGTTATGAACAATAAGGCATGTTATATCTGTGGTAGTTTTGATCATTTACATGCTTATTGTGACTATCATGTTGGGAGAAGGGAAGTCTATGGGTATAAAAGGGTGGAGACTAACAAGTATCAACATAATGTACACCCTAATTCCCATTGCAAAATGGTCCCAAGAGCAGTTCAACTTAGAAGTGGACTCAAAACACTTGCCACTGCAAAATCTGTTAACACTGCTCATCCTAAGTCACCTGTTAAAAGTGCAAACACTAAAACAAGTTTTAATAAATCTGCACAAACAGAAAAAAGAACCTTTCAAACTAAAAAGGTTTATAATAACCAACAGTGGGTACCTAAAAAGAAACCAGCAGTTACCACTGCTCATTCAAAAGTTACCACTGCAAGGGTTTTTAATAAGAAAAGGGGGACATGGGCAATGCTGTGAAGGCCTCAGCACGTTGGGAATGGAAACCTAAAGGAAATACCTCTACAACCAATCCCAATGGTGTATCAATGACCTTTGATAGATTTAACTATATTGATACACGAGGCAGATCCAAGTCAATCATGGCTTGGGTCCCCAAAAGAAACTAACTCTTTACTTATTTGTGCAGGAACATCCAAGGACGAAAAGGTCAGATCAAGGATATACAGATAGTGGGTGTTCAAGACACATGACTGGCAACAAGTCCTATCTTTCTGATTTTGAGCATTATGATGGACAGTATGTCAGCTTTGGAGGTGGAGTAAATGGAAAAGTTGCTGGTAAAGGTGTTATTAAAACTGGTAACTTGGACTTTGAACCTGTGTATTATGTAAAGGAGCTTAAGTACAATCTCTTTAGTGTGTCACAAATGTGTGACAAGATGAACAATGTTCTTTTTACCAAAGATATGTGCTTTGTTCTCTCTAAGGATTTTAAAATGCCTGATGAAAGTCAGATTCTTCTTAAAGTTCCTAGAAAAGGCAATCTCTATAGCTTTGATATGAACAACATTGTAGCTAAAGATGATTATGCTTGCTTGCTTGCAAAGGCCACAGTGGATGAATCCATGTTATGGCATAGAAGACTTGGTCATGTTAACTTCAAAACCATTAACAAGATTGTTAAAGATGGTTTAGTGAGAGGTCTACCTCAGAAAAGATTTGAAAATGATCAAACCTGTGTAGCTTGTCTTAAAGGCAAACAACACAGAGCTTCTTGCAGGTCAAAGTTTGTTAACTCTATTGCTCACCCACTTCAGATGTTACATATGGACTTATTTGGTCCTATATCTATGAGCAGCTTGAATCTTAAGAAATATTGTCTTGTGGTGACTGATGATTTTAGCAGATTTACATGGGTTTTCTTTCTTGGAACTAAGGATGAAACAACAGGCATTCTAAAAATATTTATCACTGAAGTTGAAAACCAATATGATATGAAAGTTAAAATCATTAGGTGTGATAATGGAACTGAATTCAAGAATAGAGTTATGGATG
>BPTQ01000001.1:225195658-225295010 GCA_019973895.1 Chrysanthemum seticuspe
GATCGAGAGAACGGAATAGTCGAGTTCTCAAATGAAGCGGAGAGTGTTAAATATATAATGCCCCACAAAAATAAGAAGTTTGAGGGCATGGATAATTTAGATGTGGATAACATTCCGGCATTCGAAGTAGACTGGAAGAACAAAGTTTACTACACTGCTTGTCTTGAACTAGGCCCTGAATATATTCGTGATGAGAGAAGGGTTAAGGAGATCAAATGGGCCTCTAAGATTAGGAAAACGTAGGAGTACGACTACGAGTCTAGCTACAAGACTCTTAAATAAAGAAAAGCGCTTCGTGGGAGGCAACCCATGCTTAATTGTTTGCTTGTTAGTGTCATATATCTTTTATTGATTATTTATTCTCATGTTTAAATTTGTAAAAATGCTTTATTTTGTTTTTAACCTCGTCTTAATTGCATATAAAGGTATTTTACATAAAGGATAAGTGTAGGGAGGATTACACACGTTTTCAAAAGAAACGTAAACATGAGAATAGCAATTCATTAAAAGATATATATGTGTGTTTGTTCGAGTCAAATGCTTGTATCGAGTCATAATGGATGTTTTGCAGAAATTTTTCCAGATTCTAAAGATGTAAATTTTCCAGAATTTTTTCCAGAAAATCGCAGACCAGTTTTTGTCAGGATAACCTGACGGCGTCAGGATCGCAACCTGACGGCGTCAGGAAGGAGTAAAAACAACAGATTATTTTTTTTCTCATTTTCTGAGTTACTTAAAAAAAAATTGGAATTCTCCAGGTCTTAATTTTCCAGAAATTCTGTAAACATCCATTCCACAAGCATTATATCCTAGTTTAAATCGAGTCTTATATATATTATTACCGTCGATTTTACGCGAAGGTTTCGTTTGTTTCTTCAAGTGTGCAGGTTTAATTTATCAAGAAGAAGTTACATAAGATTGGAAGGAGCTTTTCACGCATAAATTCTTCTTGGAAAGGATTTAACCATTACTTCACACACGGATCCTACCGATCTAATCAGGGGAGTACTAGTTTCTTTCGTTTTTATATACCTTCTATTATCATAACTTTGATACTTTCGGGGAACATTGGGGGCAATGTTCAGTTTAAGTGTAGGGAGGGAAAATAAAACGAGAACTTTGAAACTATGCTTATCCTTGATAATTTGCTTTGTCCAATTGTATTTGTGTAATAAACCATGAGAAAATGTCGGTTAGGGTAATTTTGGCACCAAATTTAAAATTTTTCATGACATATAAGAGTGGGCCATTAGTCTTAACAAAAGCGTCTCACGGATAGGAAGTTGCATGACTAGCACAAAAACCCTTTACCACCTAAATTCCACCAAAAATGTGAGGATCGCCCTTAGATTAGTAGGAATTAAAAGCATTCATCTTTAATGCTTAGAGTGTGAACCGGTAGTATATTAGATTCTAGAACTTGTTTTGTGATGCATTCCGAGACCGCAAGTAAGACTACACTTGTTTAGTTAGGAATAACTAAATGATAAGAGGCACTAGGATAACCCTTGTTTGATACCCGTAATATAATTACTTCTTCCACATCGGTTGAGTAATTCCCCCACACCCTTTGCGTTGTACTCATCTTTAGTACACGATACCCCTAGTTAACCCCTCAGAGCCTATCCTTTTCGCGGTTCTCTTGATGTTTCGGTTTTTCCAGAATATCAATGAAGAGCATTGTTTACACCCCACCCCCAAATATACACCCAAATCGCCTTAGCCTACCCTGTATGCACTCACTTTTAGTGCATTATTGTTATCACCTTAAACCCTTAGTTCAATTATCTAGTTGCTTGCATGAGTTGCTAAGTCGAGTCATATCCTTTGTATACAGTTTTGGGATGATTGGGATTCATGGGAAAAGTTAAAGTTTATGAAATGACGGGAAGGGAACGTTAAATTCAAATTCCCTTTGTTTGCGTAATAATGTACCCCAAGTGTTTTGATCTTTTCAATTCGGGTCAAATTAGTGTTAGAGTAATAAAAACTAAAGTGTAGGGATGTGCCTATAAATCCCTATCATTTTGATGTTACCATAGAGGATGGTAGAGTAAAAGTGTATGAAAAAAAAATCATCGGAAAAAAAAGGAGAAAAAGATAAAAGAAAAAAAATATAGAGTGAAAAAAAAACCATACGGGCTACCATCCTACATCTATCCTTTAATTTTATGTTTGTTTATTTCAGTTAGCTAGAGTTTAGAGTGTCGAGTCTTGGCTTAGCAACGCCATTCTTCGTATGCTTGTAACATAAGAGATTTTTGACTTGCCACCACTATATAGCCTATCCCACCAAACCCTTTGTTTCCCTACCGTAAGCCTAACATTACAACCCTTTAAAGACCTCTTTGATAGTCTTTCCTAGGTACTTACGCCAAAGCGATGGAGGTTTGATCTATTCTCAAGCCTATGGTAATCTATGTACTAGGACCGGTTAATGAGTGTTTATCTTCCATTTCCAATTTGTTATATTTCATATACACCCGAGAGAGATGTGAGTATCCAAACACCCCATGTGAGGTGCTAGTATGTGATTTTCGTGCTTGTTATGACTTTTGCGGGGCTTATATGTGTTGTGGACCGTTTTGAACGAATGCTTCATGACCCATAACTTATAAATTAATTGGCTAAAAGCACATTTGCTTGAGGACAAGCAAATACCAAGTGTAGGGATATTTGATAAGGTTTTAAAAGGTACTTTTTTGAGGGGTCGTTTAAGCCCTTATTTGATCACTTTTGTATCCGTTATTGCTTAATATCGTTCCTTTTCACTTTTTAGGTCTCTTGAAGGCAAAATGCTGGAATGGCACTTATTTGGACGAAAAGGCGCGAATATACGAAGAAAATGGCCAAAGTCAGAATCGAGACACTCAAAGCTGCTGAAAACATAAGGTGACGGCGTCAGGTATTAATTGCGACGCCGTCGGAGGATTTTTGTGACGGGACAGAAGCCAAAACTCTTATTTTCAAGTGACGACGTCAAGTTATAAAAGAGTAGGCCGTCGCAACTCAGACGGCCTAGATGTGATCCAGACGGCGTCAGAAGCTGAAGAGGACGGCGTCACAAGCATAAGGTGACGCCGTCATAAGTCTAACGTGGCCAAGACGAAACCCTAATAACGGCGACACGAAGGCGTCACAAAACATAAGGTGACGCCGTCGCATATGTAGAATTATATATAGAATCCGAATTTTTTAGTATTTAGTGTGTAGTCTTTTGGTGTAAAAACCTAAACCGAACCAAGGCTGTCTTGTACAGTATTTTAGGGTTCCAAACCCTATTTTACACCAAGATAAGTGTTTTACTTCATTAATACAATTATGTCTTTGATTATTTGTGTGTATGCTTGCATGTTCTCCATGTCCGGCTAATTTACTTGTGTGTTTGCTTAGGGAATATGAAACTTAATTATTGAATATTGATTGGTTGTCTCTTACCTTAGTTGATTAATGATCTAGTAATGCGATAGGTCATTCGTTGTGTACTTAATGCTTGCTTAAATCTTTGTGAACCTTAGAATATGACTCCTTGAGTAGTTGTAAGCTAAACCATCCAAAGAGTGCCTTAGTGTAAGAGTTTATTATCCCTAGTGGGATTTGTAGACGAGACCCTTTGGTAAGTTCAAAGAGTTAGGGAGAAACGCATACCCTACAACCTTAGACACACAACGCAACTAGGAATGAGGACGTGACAATTCAACCACCAATAGGAGATAATTAAGGAGTAGTAAAACCTAAGTAAACACATCTTTAAACTATCATACGAGCACACAATAATTAGACATAGACTACATACACCTTAGATTAGATAATTAGATAAGTAGAGTAATCGGTAGCAATACCAACCCCCCAAATTCAAACCCCGAGATTCGTACCTTTCCATTTCATAAAAAATATAAAAAATACAAAAATAATCTTCCTCAACCCCAACCTTAGCGTAGTAACTTCTTACTAGCATTCCTATTCCCCTAGAGAACGATATCAATACCCGTGGCTTACCCTAATACTACACTACAACGATTAGGTTCACTGCCTAGGGTGTTGAAAAACTTGCTCGACGAAAAGGAAGTTCCTTTGACCCCGAACGACGCGTGTAGCGTTATCAGGGGTGTTTGATACAAGCTAATTTCTATTGATCCATTTTGGTTTTTCTCAAACAATTTTTTTCCTGAAAACTTCACTAAAATTATTTCAAATATAACCTTGTTATCAAGTTATAAGCAAAATACAAACAGATTTCCAAAATAGTTTTGAATAACTGATTCTAACAGTTACTATGTGCGTAACTTCATCAGGATACCCGTAAATTTCACCACCAATTACCCATTTTATAATTGAGCCATCGAGCTCCATTGACATGGCCTACAAAGAAGCGACTTGCAACCTGAATTGTCAGTAGAACTGAATCGGACCTGACTTGTATGTCATTGACCATGTTGGACTGAGTCGAGTTGACTCGTCACTGGTTCAAGTAATGTAGAAAGGTGAAGTATATAATTAAAATGGATTTAGGTTGAAAAGTGAAATTTTAAGTACATACCAGATTAACAAGAAAATATCTGTGTCCATTTTTCGTATCTAACAAAAGGCCTAAACTATGACTATAATACTAACAGGCCTTTGGCCCTTTGATCTTCATTTTTTCTCTGAATGACTTTCAGCCCATTTGACCCGTTAACTTTTAGCCAAAGTTTATTATCTGACCACTTAGAGATAAACATCACCTAAATTGTGAAATCCAAAGTGGGTCAAAATTTCCATCTCTAGATAGTAGGATTATGCAATAGGCAACTGACCTTACGTAGAGTGTAAAATGATTCAAGATACTGGCAGAGAGTATATGAGTCATGGAGATCATGCAGAGGCATAAGAAGATTCCGCAGCAAGACTATATCATATAAGGCTACCGTCATTCGTACACCTGTCAAAGGATGGTGCATGTTGAATGCATCTCCCATTAACAAGGCACCTGGAGTTGGGAGAGGAGCCGCAGGCATGCTTCTGTTTGGCATTGTCCTGATGTTTCCTTTATCAACAAATCAGCATCAAAGGGATACAAATCAGCAACGCCGTTTCTCTAAGTTTGCTGCAGCATGCTTTTTCTACAGAGCTTCACAAGATTTCTGCTCTGCTTGCAGAGTAAGTTGCACATTTTGGAGCTTCTGTTGAATACTCTAAAATTCTCTCCATGGAGTTGGTCACTGTTGCACGGCCAGCAGGAGTATTAAGCGTATCATGAAACTATGAACTCATGGAATTTAACATCGATGTTTCCTTTAGCATCAACTCTTTTATTTCCAACAAAGTGTTATAGGTAGCATAGTATTTACGAGTTTGCCGAAGCTTTCCCTGGATGTGAGCATTAAGTTATGAAAACCGACGTTCATACTGGATGAGTTTCGCTTGTGTAGGCACTTCATCACGTAGAAGCTTTAATGAAGTAATTTCCCTTAGCTTTGCGGCAAGCTCCATCTTAGCCAAATTCAGTCTCTCAACAGCATCAGCAAACGAACATTCAACATGCTGTGCAAAACTCCCCTCACCATACCCCTTCTCCACCTCACTCACCTCCAACTCCAAACCTCCAGGTGGAGGTGTAAGCATCCAAAATACATAAGTGTAGAGAACTATTGCTCCTACCTGAAAGAGAGTCATTTTAAACATGTTATTAACAGTAAAATTACCGCCTTTTCTACTCCCAACACAAGTAATGCATGCCATTTCTATTAAAACGTCAAAGACACTAATTGTGCCTTGGACACCCCTTGACAGCAGGAAGTGCCAAACAAACTAAAAGCATGGAAAAATAAATAGAATGTGCATAAGATGCAATTTCAGTTTGACAAGGAGCGACACAAGTGACAAGCATGAGCGACACACAAAATATAGAATGATAACCACAAAAACGCTTTGCTTATTGCTTTTTGAGCAAATACTAAACAGCCAACTACACTATTTCTGCATTTAAAATTCATTTTTTTTACCTTTCAGAGAAAGGTCATGTGGCGATACTAAGCTTTTAATATGACTTCAAGCTCCAAAAGTAGAACATTGATACATTTTAGTCGGGGTTGGATGTAACAAGATGCACAGTAAATAACAGACCTTTTAGAGAAAGCATCTGTGACCTAAACTACATAGCTGAACTTACTCTAGTAAAGCAAGAATTTATTGGTCCTCAATAGTACATCTGTGACTATTTATACCGAAAGAGATGAACCATTTTCGGCCATTGTGAGATTTAGTATCATATCAGCTGCCTTGGGAGCCCTGTAAATAAATGAGGTAAATAAACAAATCAATAACATAAATAATTGCATAATAGATAAAACAGTTAACTCAAGACATGAGATATATAAACTTTGTTTTAGTACACTGAGTTGTGCAAAAATGACCCCACTTTTTTTTGCATTTATGCATTTTTTACGGTGAGTATATGATCGATTGTCGTATTTCTAAGAGCCCCGGTTTATGTAGTTTAGTGAAAGGTTTGATGGTTTTCCAAATTCTTAAAATACATGTCTGTTTGAAGATTATTCTAACATGGGGTTCTATATAATACATAAAGAAACTATGTACCAAGAGTCTGGTGCCTGGTACAAACTGGATGAACTGCCAAAGCATGATGCAAGCATGTCGGTGTTTATCACCTTGGAATAAGAGCAACAATTGCCATTCCACTCGGCACCTCCTTTGCCACTGACTTGGTCAAACCTTCCACTGCCCATTTTGAAGCACAATAAGGCGCCACCTGGTGCCATATTACACAATTACAGATCATGTCAATACCTTAGCTTCAACAAGGTTGGTGTAAAAATCACAAATCAAGTATCACTTTTTCCAGTTACAACCGGGCTACTGAAAAGTTTACAAACAGAATACACAATTCAAATTACTTAATTATATAACAGAAATGGACATTTTCAAGATAAAAATTCAAGCATACATCACCTTTCAGAGAATACAAGAGCAGCTAGGATCTTTAGCTGCGTTGTATAATTGTATTAGCAACCAAGCAAGTTTTCTATCGGGAAGGACTATCGTTTCCATTGGATTATCTTCTTGTCGTCCTCCTTTGGATGCGACATGACTGAATCTGACGCTCCACTATTCCCTCAGTACAGACCTACAAAACAAAACAAAACAAAAATAAGCATTTCATCAAACACCTTATCTACATTAACTCAAAAGCCAAAAAAAAAACACCCCATCCACCAACAATTAAAACACATCAAGAAAAGTTAATTATACCATAGATAGTATAACAACCTCAAACATTTTATAAGGGTGATTGTAATTAAGATGTGCTTACTGATTTTTATTTTTTTTTATTTTTTCATAAGTACATGTGATGTGGGTTAAAGTTTGGGATTAATGAGAGATCTGATTGTTTTTGGAATTGAAGAATGAATGTTGGTGTGACTGAATTTGGGGTTTTCTAATTTTCAATTTCAAAATCAGGTTTTGGATTTGGCAGTGTTGTTGTGTACTTAGATGAACATGAAGATGGATCTTAATTGCTGCTGATGCTATATATCCACAAGAAGAAAGACTTGGATTGGATTTTGTGTGGGTGCGTGATTTGTTTTAATTAAAAATGTAAAATGACTAAAATATCCTTCTGTATGAATACAAGTTGCCCAAAAATATAAAGTTGCCCAAAAAACAATACATGACATATACTTGCAAAATACGTACTTGTGTCATAAGTTGTCGGACACATGGCAGCCCCTGGTTGGGTCCAAGAAAATCGCTGGGCAACCTGTCTATTTTCGAATGTCAAGAGTGTGTGGTCCATAAAGTGATATGCACCAGGGCGCGCGGTCTATTTGACTAATTTTCCCTTAAATTAATTGATTAAAAATTAAGAAACCATAAACCCTAGGATGAGGATGATGAAAATTAGAACATGTTAGTGTAATTACTTACAATGATGTTCTAGAGAAGAATACTTTGAGGATATGGAGTCCTATGAAGATGAAACCAGCTCTTGGATCATTTGTGTGTTTTGTGGGGAGAGGGAAAATGAGCAGGTTTGGTTTTGAAAAGCGTATAGCTGTTTGCTGTCCCACGGTTCCCTCGGATCCCATGTATAAGGGATCCGGCTAGTACAACTAGAGGGATCCGACTACTGTAGACAGAAAAGAAGTGTTTGGCAATATTTTTGTTATAAAAATAGCTTATGGAACAAAAATAGTTTTGGGGAAAAAGAATAAAATAAATAATGTTTGGTCAACGTGATTTGATTAATTATCGAGAATCCATTTGTGACGACGGTGTTAGTTAGACGAGATAAAAAAGAATACTATTCTCGATGATGAGTAAGTCGGGAAAGTGGCGAAAGGAGACTTTTTGAAATACTAGCATTTTAAAAAATATATTAACATATTCATGTAGATATAAGCTAGCTAATGAAGAGTAAACATACCCCTATGCTCTTGATTTTGGTTTGTGAAGACATAAGACCAAAAATACTTCATGAGCTCTTAAAGTAATCCATTGTACTTAGAATAAGTAGGTTGTGATTACTTTTTGATTCTTTCTTGAAAGTTGACTTCATTATTCTTTGAATGGAAATGAAGGTTTTGGAGAGATCCTATCATGAGATTTCTTGAAAAGAATATGTTAGAATAATCTATCAAAATCCAACATGAAAGAGAAAAGAAAAATGTTTTAAAAGATTTCCTTCTTTGTAGTTTTCAAACATACACGGATCGTATCAACTTTTTAAAGTACAACATACTCTAAGAAACTTGGTAACGAAGCTCTGATGCCAATTGTGGAAAACTAGAAGGGGGGTTGAATAGTTTTACCAATTAAAACTTCGTTTTAAAATATTTAGATCGACTTATGTCATTTAGATGTTTATGTTGGACATTGATAGATGGATACATAAAAGTGTAATGAAAGATAAAGAGTAAGAAGAACATAACCACGACACGAGTATTTATAGCGGTTCGGCTACAATGACACCTTCTTTGACCTACTCCACTCTCCGAGTTACCTACTCGAGAGTTCGTAATCACTACACGACACCAACTCCTTATGGCGGAGAAGCCTTCACAACTTCGCCTACTCTTTTTCCGGTACTAGGATAACCACCGGGTTCTTTCACTAAGGTGAGCCACACCTATCACAACGTCGCCTACCCTTTATCCGGTACTAGGCTAAGTACCGAGTTCCATTACAATGGAGGAACTACTACCCAACACTACACAACACCTAATCCCAAAGGAGACCCACTCCTTATTACAACATCATCAAGGATAACAACATCCTTGGAAACAAATTATCACTATTTGTATAACGATGCACCTCATCGATTATAAAACCTTGGCATCCTTCACTAATGCCACTTGATTTGACTCCTAGGCATCTTTCACTAATGCCCTTGACACGAACGCTTGGAACCTTTCACTAATGCCTTCGTCTTGACTCATTTAGCATTCTTCACTAATGCTTTTGACACGGACGTTAAGCACCTTTCACTAATGCTTTTGTCTTGACTCTTTCGGCATCCTTCAGTAATGCCTTCGATACAACACTTCTATGGAGGAAGAAAGAAGTATCAACAAGAGAACCTCAGTAGTCTTGATGATGACGAAACATGGCAACTCATGAACTTGAGCTTGCTCAAATTCAAGAAGTGGTGATCTCGCCTTTAAGAGGAGAGAATCACACAAAAACTAAAGATAAACTACATAGAAAGATCCCTTAGGATCAGTGGTTAGAGAGTTACAATACTTGGGGAAAGTATGTGTGGGAGTGGCAACCCAAAAGGAAGAAATGGCTCGCTATTTATAGAAGAAAACTAGTTACTGTTCCCCGGATCCCACGGAACCCTCCCTTGAGGGATCCGTCTAGTGTATTAACTGGGATTCGTGGGACGCTCCCTTTTGCCCATGGGTTTTTTGGTTATGGGTTGGTCCATGGGTATTTCCTTAGATACAATGTATCTAATAGGTGCAATGCATCTAGTCAAATGGATATGGGTCAATACCATGGGTTATGGATATGCTTCATGGGTTGTAGTTTTTACCCATTATAATACATACTAGTTATGTATATATTTGCCCAATATGTAAACACTAGTTGTTTGTAGATATGTATTTAAATCATAAAATCACTTATACTTGTTTTAGTATTTTATGTGAAAACGTAAGTGTGTTAGAAAACTATTGGCTCAAACCATTTACGCATTTTATTTGTTTCGTTAAAAATGATTTTACGTTTGTTATCGACAAAACATTAGAAGATCGTAAAATATAAATAAACGTTTTTACGGCTAATTTGTATTAACACTCCGTAAGGTTTTTGTCTTCCAAACGAGCTCTAGCCAACATCACCGCATCGAGTTTCTTGCGGCAAATAACATAATCTTGTAAAACTTCGATCACGGGTTTCTTTTCATTAAGCTCAAGGAATTTTTGTTCTAGGTTCTCTAGAATAGCCTCCTTTTGCTCTTGTGTCAAAGGCTTAAAGGTGTTTGGTGAATTTGGTGGTGATGGTGTGTAATCTTGGCTTTTGGTGGTGGAAGTGGTTGGAGTGAGTTTATTCGACGAAGTCTTCTTCCTATTCGCTTTTCCCATCTTCACAACCTCCACATTTTCCTTATTACCATACTCCATGTTTTCACACAACTCCGTGAGCATATCATTCACATTCTTCTCCTCCTCTAAATCCGTAATATTGATTCTCATTTCACCAAGAGCAAAGCCCAATTGGCACTTAGTCGTCACTAGGAAATCACGTCCAAAACAAACATCTGGTTCATCTGCATTACCTTCTTTTAAAACCACAAAATCAACCTCAAAGATATGGCCATGGATATTGATGCGTAGATTCTTGACAATTTTCCTTCCATACCCTTCGTAATCTAGCCGAACATGGCCAATTTTGTCAAGTACCTTGTCAACAATGTAGTTATCCCCATATGCCATGTTAAGCTGGGCAAACCAAGCACTTACTCCTTCGATACTACAAGGTGTTCCAAACAGCATGAAAGGTGAGTCATACCCCGTGAGAGGTTCTTGAGTGAATGTCACTACCTTATTCTTCTTGGGAACATAAACTTTATTTTCCCCGACTTCTTCCAAACATTCCGTTTCAACGGCTAACTCCTTCTTGCTCTTCTGCAACATGTTTCCAATTTTCTCCAAAGAACTACCGATATCTTTGAACATTTCATCCAAATTGCGAAGATACTCGGAAATACCACTCAAACTATCCATATCAAACTTATCTAAAAAAAACAAAACAAAACAAAAAACAAATCATCCAAATTATTAGCGTTAGAGTTAGTTACAATCAAAACAAACTATAGAAATACATTCTAAAAAGTTCTTTAGAAGAAAGGGAAGATATGTCAAGCAACCATATGACGACAAGAAGGGGTTCCAGAAAGGCAAAGATGACAAGAAAGCAAAGGATGAACGCGCTTGTTTTAAATGTGGGGACCCTAATCACTTTATTAGTGAGTGCCCCAAACGTGACGAACAAAAAGCGTGGGGAATGAGCGAGGATGAGGACGAAGATATTTGTCTCATGGCAAATGACGAGGTGTGCTTAAAGGTCGACCTAGATCCGGATGAATGGATCAAGGATAGTGGGTGCACGAGGCACATGACCAGTAATAAAGATTTATTTTTCACATATTAATCCTCCAATGGAGGAAATGTGGTATTTGGAAATAGCAAAAACAAAATCATCGGTGAATGTACGATTTCTAACAAATATCTAACCATTAACGATGTGTGTCACGTAGAAAACCTAAACTTTAACCACTTAAGTATAGGACAAATATGTGATAAAAAGTGTAATGTACTTTTTAATGAAAGCGGTAGTAAGATATTGAAAAACGGTATCACTATTGGAAGAGGAATTATGAAACATGGAGTCTATGTCATTAAAATCGGTAATGAACCTAAAGACAAACTTTTTCTTACTTCTATGGATGATACTTCGAATTAAAGATTGGGTCATGCTAATATGCGACTTCTTCAATCGCCATCATCCAAAGATCTAGTGAGAGATCTACCAAAACTAAAATATGAACATCAATTTCGTGATGCTTGTAACGTAGGTAAACAAGTCCATGCTAGTCACAAAGCTAAAAATATGGTCTCTACAACTAAGTGTCTAGAATTACTTCACACGGATTTATTTGGTCCATCCACTATACAAAGTTATGGAGGCAACTACTACACTTTGGTTATAGTGGATGATTACTCTAGGTACACATGGACTAAATTTTTAAAGAATAAAACTGAAACGTTTGATTACTTTGAAATATTAAGTAAGAAAATTCAAAGACAATTAGGAAGTCCTATAGTGTCTATTAGAACAGATCATGTTAGGGAATTGGATAATGAAGTGAAATTTGGAGCATTTTGTGACGCTAATGGTATTACTCACAACTTCTCGGCTCCTCGCACTCCACAATCGAATGGGGTAATTGAAAGAAAGAATAGAACCCTACAAGAAATGAGTCGCACCATGTTAAATGAGAAATCCATACCTCAAAAGTTTTGGTGCAATGCCGTTGATACATCAACGTACATACTTAACCGAGTCTTAATTATACCATTTTTTAGGTAAAACTCCATACGAGTTACTTCGAGGAAAAAAGCCTACATTAGGACATTTTAGAGTCTTTGGTAGCAAATATATTCTACTTAACACTAAAGATTACCTTACTAAATTTGATCCTAAATCAACCGAAGGTATCTTTTTAGGTTACTCACCTAATAGCAAAGGTTATGTCATATTAAATAAAGAAACAATGAAGGTTGAAGAGTCATTAAACGTAAAATTTGATGAGAGTCTACCCAAACTTACCCTACCTCTTGTCGATGACGAGATAGTCGAAAGTGAGGCCATAGAAATAAAGAAAATACAAACAAAGAAGATGAACCATTAAACAATGAAATCATCAATATTAAAGAATCTAAAGATCACCCCGTAGATAAGGTCATAGGAAAGTTAAACGAAAGAACCTTAAGGTCTCAAGTCCAAAACCAAAGTAGCTTATTTTGTTTTGTCTCAACCATAGAACCTAATAATACACAAAAAGCCATAAAAGATGAAAGTTGGGTAATGGCTATGCAATAAGAGTTAAATCAAATTTGTTTCTAACGATGTTTGGACACTTGTCCCTCCACCTAGTAATCAAACCATAATAGGAACCAAATGGGTATATAAAAACAAGTTAGATGCAAATGGTGTAGTGTCTAGAAACAAAGCTAGACTCGTTGCCCAAGGATATAATTAACAAGAAGGAATAGACTTTGATGAGACCTATGCCTCCGTGGCTAGATTAGAGTCTATAAGAATACTTCTTGCTTATGCTTGTGCAAATGATCTTAAGCTCTTTCAAATGGATGTTAAAAGTGCTTTTCTAAATGGTTTTAATTATGAAAAAGTTTATGTAGCTCAACCTCCGGGCTTTATCGATTTTGAAAAACCTAAACATGTATTTAAATTAAAGAAAGCTCTTTACGGTCTTAAACAAGCCCCAAAAGCTTGGTATGATAGACTCAAGTCATTTTTAATAAAAAAACAACTACACCATGGGGTTAGTTGATAATACACTTTTCACTAAGGAAAAGGAATCACATATAATTATTGTTCAAATATACGTGGATGATTTAATATTCGGATCTACTTGTCAAGACATGTGTGATGATTTCTCTAAAATCATGCATGACGAGTTTGAGATGAGTATGATAGGAGAACTAAGTTTCTTTCTTGGTCTACAAATCAAACAAGTAGAAGATGGTATCTTCTTTAATTAATCTAAATACATAAAAGAGATGTTAAAGAAATTTGGTCTAGAAGATTCAAAACCTATAAGAACACCAATGTCATCCGACACTAAACTCACAAAAGATGAAGAGGGTGAATCCATTGATAACACAAAATATCGTGGCATGATTGGTAGTCTTCTCTATCTTATGGCTAGTCGGCCGAATATCATGTTTAGTGTTTGTCTATGTGCTAGGTTCAAGAAGACCCTAAAACATCACATCTAGAAGTGGTCAAAAAAATATTTAGATACATTAAGGGAACGACTCAATTAGGATTATGGTATTCTAAGGGTACGGGGGTAGAAACTATTGTATACGCAGATTCTGACCATGCAGGTGATTATGTTGACCGAAAGAGTACAAGTGGTGTATGTACTTTTACGGGATGTTGTTTAACATCTTGGTTCTCGAAGAAGAAAACGGAATTGGCCATATCAACAATCGAAGCCGAATATGTCTCTGCCGGCAAAGCATGCCAACAAGCACTATGGATGAAACAAGTATTAGTTGACTACGACATTCATCTAAGTAACATAGCCATTCTATGTGACAAAAAAGGTTCCATCGACTAAAGCAAGAATCCGGTGTTGCACTCTCGCACCAAGCATATAGAGATCCGTCATCACTTCTTAAGAGACAATGTTCAAAAGGGGAACATCTTTATTGAGAAGGTAGCATCCGAAGACAACATAGCCGACGTCCTCACCAAACCATTGAAGCGGGAACAATTCAACTTGCTTCGTCTTGGTCTTGGTCTTATAGAACAATCATCGTAATTAGTTTTTTAAACTCTACAAGGTATGTAAACACTAGCCTTCTTTTTTTCTGAGTCTAGGATCTCTATTTGACACACAAGTCACAAACAATACAGGAATTTTCAAAACCCAAGATAGATTTTATTTACAAAACATGTAATTTCATACTTATTTTTCTTAACTAAACGATAAACGTTTTTCTTCAAACAAAGAATTTTTTTTTTCTTTTTTCTCTCTTTTTCAAAATGCTTTCTAAAAGGATACTTCTTCCCGTATCACTTTCATAAAAGCTATTTCTCACGTCTAGGACAAACCTCTTTTGCATTATTAATACAAAGTAAAAACCCGTTTTCATTACATCTCATGTCTTTTGAATGCTAAAGGGAACGTATAACTAATATGTGTTTTCGGGTACATTCATTTAAGCAACAATCAATTAGGAGCACTCGGGTTATCTCACATAATAGTATGCTTTTTCACTTCTAGTCTATTTTCCTTTTCTTTTTAGGAGTCGAGATAACCGCAACTCCAAATGGTTTGCATATAGGCACACACTAGGCACAAATGTTTCCAAAAAGAAAATTTTAAGTTGCCTGAATCACCAGTACCACGGATCCCAGCATTAACGTTGGACGGTTCCCTCAAGGGAAGGATCCGTGGGATCCGTGAGACAGAAGCTGAAATTTTCTTCTATTTTTCTCACTTTGGCTAAAAACCTCTATATTTTCATCATTTTATCCTTTTTACTAATGAATATGTTTCTTAATGCTTGTGTTCTCATGATCACATGCATTAAATTCATATCTAATCATTAGATTTTAGTCCACATTTTGGGTCAAGCATTCATTATAATGCATTATTTTCTCGATAAATAAGGTTCCCAAAATGCTTGCATCTTCATCACTCTCAACCTCACAAAGAACCATCATCATGTCATCCAAAAGATCCTCCAACATAGATGAATCACCTAGTACAAACAATCCTCTTCAAGAAATCCAAAATTTTATCCTACCACATTCCGTAGTATCACCACCTAAATCTAGAAAAACCGCACGAATTAGCATCCAGCCTTGTTGTTTAGCAAAAACATTGTCAAATATTTCTTCACCAACTACCCTTTCACCACCAAATGGTTCCATAGTAGCACCTCCCTCATCTCCAACAAGCACACCACCATCATCACCTATCAAGTCTCCACCTAAAGTCACTCTATTGGAACTCCTTAATACTCCAACAAGATCCCAAAAAATCAACCCAAAAGAACTAGTCTTTTTAACACCTCTCACATCTCCAAACACAATTTACAAAGACCTTGTAACTTCACCACCTTTAGCTCCCATTCTCTTACAAGAACATCTAAGTTCTTTTCTACCACATCTTTCGCATCTCACAAATCAAACTAACCCGGAAAACTTTCACACACATTACCCACATCATTTACATTTTGAACATTTCCAATCCACTAGGGAACTTGCAATAGAAATTAAGGAAGAAATACGATTCATACTTAACCACATCCTTGATCGCATCAACATCATAACTCACCAAAACCTCCATCACTAACCTTATGCAAACATGGAAGAAATAATATAACTATTTTCTCTAGTTTTTCTTTTGAGTCATTTTAAAGAACAAACCCTGTTCTTAGTTTTACATGTTTGTATGTGGCATATATACCACTACATTTTGTTATTTTATTACAAGACTCTGTTTACATACCTTGGATCCCAATCTTGTTTCTCGTCAATCACAAGATTATTTATGCATGTTACTACTAACTTTTTCTTTGTAGGTTTTTATATTTTCTCACTTGACGCCCTATTCTAGGGGGAGCTACCGTCAAGGGGGAGTTAGAGATACGTGAACTATTTTTCCACACTTTATTTCTTCATTAGGGTTACTTTTTGTTTCGACAAAAAGGGGGAGATTGTTAATACAAATAAACCGTAAAAATGTTTATTAATATTTAGTGATCTTTGTGTGTTTTGTTGATAACAAATATAATGTTATCATAAGTAAAATTATAAGGATACATGTTACTTTTGTAAAGCATCTACATATATAGTCATTTAATATAAATTGTTGTAATAATTCATTTATTATAATAGTTTATTAGGATGGGTAAAAATCATAACCCATGACCCATACCCATGGAGCATATCCATAACCCATAAAGTTAACCCATAACCCATTTTCTAGATGCATTGCATCTTTTAGATACATTGTATCTACTTAGATACCCATGGTCCAAAGTCTAGGACCCATGACCCATGACTCATAACCCAAAAACCCATGGGCAAACAGGAGCGTCTCACGGATCCCTCCGTTTACACTAGACGGATCCTTCAGGCAAGGGATCCGTGGGATCCGTGCAACAGTAGCAAGAAATTTTCTATAAATAGAGAGCCATTTGTTCATTGTAACTCACCCCTCTTCTTACAAACTCTCTCATATATTCTTACATTCTTCTAACCTAAGATCACTTGATCTAGAGAGTAGTTCTTCTTTCTTTTGTTGTGATTCTCATATAGGTCCTTCTCTAAGGCGAGATCACGAGCATTCTACAAGTCATCCAAGCAAGGGGTCCTTGATTAATTTTTTCCTCCACAAGATTTCTGTAGCGAAGATCTTGTATTTCATATTTTACATATTTGTTGTGTTATAGTAGTGTTGGTTTGGTCCTCCGTGTTAAAGACTCGGTATTTAGCTTTGTACCGGAAAAAGTGTAAACGACGTTGTGAAGGCTTCTCCGGCGAGTTGAAGGAGTTTGTTGACATAATGCTTAAACTCTCGAGTAGGTGACTAGGGGAGTGGAGTAGGGAAAGGAAGGTGTCCTTGTAGCCGAACCACTATAAATCGGTTATGTCATTTCTATCATTTACTTTACTTGCTTTCTTTACTTGCATTACTTTTAGATCTATACTTTCTCTTCATCCATACGACTTCACATAACATCGAATCTAAAGTTTTTGAAACTAACTTAAAATCGGAAAAACTATTCAACCCCCCCCCCCCTTCTAGTTTTCCACATTACGGATTATGATGATACAAATGTTCAGAAGCAGATAAATAAAATGTTCAGACATTCAAGTAACAACCATTTCGTATATAAGATGAGATATTAAACTTCTTAGGATTTTAAATAAAATGTATGATGTAAAATCTTAAAGATGTTTAATCCCTCATATTATACTAGCAGGGTATTTGCGCGATGCGGCGGCGGGTATCCTGTGACTGAATTTTCTGGTAATGTGATGTTATACGGCCATATTTTTTTAACAATTAATTTAGAAATAATAATAACGGAGATCTTGTTTAGTTTCCTTTTCGTTTTCGAGTCTAGGTAGATTTTTGTTATTACTGTGAGTTGGAGAGTGAACAGTGGGTAGCCTAACAAACAAACAAAAAGAAAATCTTACAAAGTTAAAAATGTTTTTTCAATAATGTAACGGTTCACTTTTTTGTTTTTAGTTGAGTGAGTTATCGGTCGAGAGGATGAACCCTTCGTCAATTTTGGAACCGACCGACCCAGTTCGACCATCATGCTGCAATGTCGGCTACTCGGTCGACCGACCACTGCGGGCAGCCTATTGGCTTTATTTTTAAGTGCTTGGCTTAGTAGCTTGATTAGATTGTTCATTGTGGTTAAATGATTGTATATTTTGATGAAAGGGTAAATTAAATAGTGTATTAATTGTATATGTTGAATAGTGTTTTTTAGTTTTATTTGTACTTCAAATAGTTGTAACTTATGCTTTTTTATTTGTATTTGCTTAAAAGTTCTATATTAGGAAATCTTAAAAAATTAATAGGAGTAAAGGTAAAAGATGCATTATAACTAGTATAGATATACAAGTATACATTTGCAAGTGATGAAACATCTTATATATACATCAAACATTCAAGTAACAACCATTTCGTATATAATCTAGCCAAACTCATAAAAATCTAAAACTAAAAACCAGCCGTAACAATTGGAACAAATTAGCTCAACCACAACACGCGAAAGTCTAATTCCTTATCAAACAAACTGAAGATAATTTAGAACAAATATCATATTCAAATTAGCTCCGTGCAACGCGTGGTAGCCTTATTCCTCGTTAAGAACGTATACAAATAAAGTTCAAAAGCCCTTTAAAATGACTCATAAACTTATCAAATAAGTTAAAACATAAAAGCCCATATAGCTAAGAACATTTTATTAACTTGCAACTTCTATTTATCTTAGGAAATAACAAATCTTTTTGATGTTAGAAGCAAGGTTGTCAAGATCGGGATCTTACCCAGGATCGTTTTCGTCTTTGCAAGATCGAGATCGTAAGATCGGATCGGGATCTTAAGATCCTACTCTAATGTTATTTCTTAATAGTTTATGTAATTTTATACAAATCTACAAATTCTGATATATTATAACCATAAAATACTATGAATATTTCATATAAATGTTGTCCTAAATTATGATTATAAAATGTTTAAAAAGATTAACATGTTGTTTTTTGAATTCTACAAACAAACAACCCATAAATTTGTAGTTTTTTAGTTTGTAATTCGAGAAAAGTAAGATCGGATCGGATTAGATCGTAAGATCGTATGGTAAAGATCGAGATCCTATAAGATCTTAAGCTTGCAAAGATCCTATGTAGGATCCGGATCGTTTTTGCTTTGCAGTATCGTAAAATCGTAAGATCCTAAGATCAGGATCGTGATCCTGACAACCATGGTTAGAAGCATGTTCTAAACCCTAAGTTCGCTACCTTTCTGTCGAGTTAAGCATATAAGCTTTTCTTTCTTCTTGAGAGAGGTTACTATTTAGTTTTTTTAAGGGCAAATAAAAAAAAAAAAAAGTATTATATTTGACACCATTTGCTCTTGTGGGTAGCGAACAAATTTTTTTGCTTTTGTGGGTATTATACTTTCAAATTCATCCTCTTTAGGGTATTTTGCGAAATTTTTGGATATTTTTTGCTCCTCTTAGCTAATAGAATTTTTTTTTCCCGAAGGGCAAAAATGTCACATAGTACCCTAAAGATGATGAATTTGAAAGTATAGTACCCACAAAAGCAAAAAAATTTGTTTGCTACCCACAAGAGCAAATAATGACAAATATGATACTTTTTTTCGTCATTTGCCCTTTTTTTAATGATGTTAATAGTTCTTTTAAAAAATCATATATATGTATTTAAGTTTATTATTTATTACTAGTATTACTATATCATATTGACTGTGCTCCTGTATGTTTGACTATATGCCACGATAAATGTTTTTGTGTTTAATTGGCTTGTGCGATAATGTTATTTTGTATTTTTTTTTAAATCCAGTGCATCTTTTTTTTTTTTTGAACGGCAAAAAACAATATATTAAGAAAAAAAAATGACAACTAGCAAGACGCTAGATACCAAAAAATACAAATACAACTACAGTCTAGAACCAAAGCAAGCAACCAATTCTAGACCCATCCCGTGACATTAACTGCGAGGTCCACAAAAGGAATGAAAAAACTCGTGCCAATGGAGAGAAGCGAGAAAAATTCCCAACCAACGAGGGCCGAGCCACCGGTTTTCACCTCGTAGCGTTTTTGATGTTGACCCAACCATGTCACGGGGAAGCAACCAAAAACATACAGCAAGCAAAACGAAAAGTACCAGACACAATAATATCCAAAGAAACACAAAGTAGCCACAAAGAAGCCACACACAAGTCGCATGAAAACATAGCAAGAAGCGACCACCTTAACCATCAGGCACGGGACAGACGATCCAATCATAAGGAAAGTGATCGCTCCATATAGATTAGCTTTTAATTCCAAAATTAAGTGATCCATTCCAAAAGGAAACGTGCAAGCATATTCCCCTAGTCTCCGTCTATCAACGGCCGAACGTAAAGAAGCCCCCGCTCCTTACGATTTAATTGCGGAAAAAAAAAGTAAGAATAGGTGTTGCGATGATTTTCAAATTTTTTGTTTAAAGTTGATTTTTGAAGAAAGATCCACTTTGGGTGCTCTTTACCGACGGGTCTCACAACTAACTAATAGGAGTAGTAAATCGCGTAAAACCATTGTTAAATGGATACAAGGAATATGATTTGAACTAATAATGTTTGCTTGTGCTATACGCTGCATGTCACCAACAGTGCAGGACTAAATGCATGATTAATTGATTATGATCAATGTTATCGTCCAATATATCACAATGCAAGTTGTATATATGTAAAGTGATATACTCCGTAATACGTAGATTAATTTAATATGTTCTATTAGTAATTACATAATACCCCTTTTACATCATTTCATTTGGCTGTTGAGCTAACACAATTATTAAGCCAAATTTATAAGCTTATTAGCTTATATGTGTTAAATAACCTAATTTAAGTGTTTGGTTAAGTTTATATGAGTGGGTTTATGAGCTTAAAGGTTTTGATAAGCCTTAACTCTGTGATTATTTAAGGAGTGATAGGCTTATGAAAAAAAAAAAAAAAAATGGTGTCACCTCATTTAATATTGACACCTAGGCTATGTTTGGCGCGAAGCTTTTTGGAGCGATGAGCGATGAATAATGAGTTTTTTGATTTTTATTGTTCATTTGACAAATGAGCGGTGAGCTTTGTTATTTTTAAAAAACGCTAATTTTTTCAATACTTCTTTAAAAAAGTTGTGAGCTGTGGTTATTGCTCACAGCTCACTGCTCACTGCTCACTGCTATGTTTACCAAACACACCCTAATTAATATTGATAGATTTTTTCGTCAATCTATTTTATTAATCGTAGTAAGCTAAGCCAAACACTTGATAAAAACTTATAAGCTTATGATATATAAATCAAGCTTATGATATATAAATCATACACCACTTATACAAAATAATCATAAGCCCAATTCATGCCTTACCCAAACAGGCAATAATATATGATGTATTTGTTTTGCTTAGAGCACACGGTATGGTGCTTGATAACATGTTAAAAGAAAAAAACTTATACCAATGGCATGCCATTGCCGTACCACCTCAACATGCCAAATCCATGCCAAATACATTTGAGCCACTCCATTAACTCAAGCCAAATGCAAACTTTGTGTGTGTTTTTTTTGGTATTGTGAGTGGGTGGGTATTTTTAGTGGGGTATTTTGTGGGACCCAATAACATGTTAGTAGTGTGTTATGAGGGAGGGGTGTTTGAGTGATTGGTGTGTTATTGAGAGGTGTATGATGTGGCGCTGAGGTGGCATACCAATAACATGTTATTGGTATCTCCCTCACCTTGTGCTCTTAGAAATTAACTAATACATGTTGAGTGGGTCCAACCCATGTGGACGGACTATAGCTTCGGCGATAGTTAAGTACTTGACCAATGACTCCTCAACTATAAAAAGACTTGAATAAGCTGATCACCTCCCATACTTTTGGACAAAATTGTTCACCTCAACACATAGAAGAATAAGAAAGATGGCCTTAACAACAACATGCTGTTTCAACTCTCGGCCACCGACAGCCGCCCCTCCCACCACCACTCAACCACCGTTGTCTGCCAGGTATGTATGTCAAGTTAACCACGTATGATATTAATATTAATATACATGTCATATAAGACATGACTCATTTGTATTACGGATATTTTTTGAAATATCTTCAAAGCTTGTGCATACAAAATGTGATGAAAAAATAAAATTGCTTTTGTATTTGACATTTTCTGGTTGTGTTTGTGTAGACCAAAGAGGGAGATTTCTTGGAGGGACCGATGTGTAGTTGGGATAGCAACTGTGATTATTGGTCTACAAATGGAGGGTATAGGAAATAACCATGACTACGCGATTGCTATGGAACCAAAGGCCGCTATAGAGTCGAAGGCAAAGGGAAAGAGGTGGAGTGGTAAAAGAATGTGCCCAGCATGGCAACTGAATTCTTTGGAGACAATTGTGCCTGAAGATCTGCCACGACCATCACACAAGCGACGATGGGAAGGGGTTGGTGATCATTCAAGAGTCGCCCCGCCAGTTAAATCCCATTCCACCACCATCACGGCCGCTAGTAGTGATTGTTTCTCTATGTAGATTCTTGATCGGTTAAAAATTAGATTTTTAAGTACACTTGTGGTTGTAAATATCATACAAATATACATGTTTATATCAAACAATTGGATCAAATCAGTGTTTACGTTCCAACTTATTCTTTTAGTGACAACACACTTGATAAATATTTGTTTTTGTCATGATGAAATGAAACAATGAACTCGCTACAAGGAACGCATTCAGAATGATCTTAAAAAGTTGTTTGAATGTTTTGTGCAAACAATGGATTAACATTTTTATGATAGGGAATTTGGTTTTACATGCATGAAAGTCATTTGATTAGGTTTGAGTGAGTAACAAATAAAGTATATGCCGTGACGTGTGTAACATACAAACGTGTTTGAGATATAACACAAGATGCACGCCTTTGAAGAATACGTTTTATTTTAGATATAACACAAACGCACACGTTTGATGGATATGTTCGAGTCACTATTAATGACCATGTGACATAATATATAAACGAGACCAAGACTAATTAATATACAGGGCCGGATTTGAGGTGGTGCAGAGTGCTCAAATAGCACAAAGCCTCCATTTTCCGAGGGGCTCTAAAGTTTTAAGTGTCAAGAGTGATTAAAATGCATGATAACGTATTCTAAAACTTAAAGCAGTCGATTTCCTCGGTAATATACTTGTTGATTGATAACGATTATTACATACAAAAAAATATCTTAGGTAGGTGAAGAATATTGCAAGAAAGAATTTAGTAGTACAAAACTTGTAAAGTTGAAGTACAAGCAGTACAAAGAAGGAAGCTACAACAACTATCCTTGGTCCACCATTGAGTTGTGGTTGTCTAATTGACTACGCTTTTAGAAGATGTTGATGCTACTGTCGTTTTTTGATCCAGCTCGTCTTGATTGAACTCAAATTTGTCAATCAGTAACATGAATTTGAACCCATCTAGCACCATTCGTGACCAAAACAAGGATGATCTACCGGTGTTCAACAAGCCAATTGAAGCGATATATGTTTATAAAAACTGTAAACGATACATCAACATAACAACCTTTTTATATGCTCCACTACATATGGCGTCGTAACTATTGAAAACTAATACAAGTAATATATGAACAAAAACTGTATCCGCTTTTTGGAAATACCCTGTACCTGAACATAATTTGTCAAACTTTAGAACCAAGAACTAGTCCCGCGGCCAGTGCTAGTTTCGTTCAGTCAATTTTGAAGGTTCACACTGATATTTCCATACCCCTGTTTTAGTCTGCTCATGTTTTTCACATTATTTTACAGTGATAACCATAAACATCAAGCACCAATAAATCTCTAAGAAGTCTTAAATTTCTAAACAGAATAAGCAACCTCCTATCTTTCCATAAACATTGTAGCATGATATACGTTGCATATACTTAGCTATAGAAAAATAACTGCAATTAACTTCTTGTTCTTGAAATAAATTCAAATATCTTAACGAATAGCATGGAACAACATAAGCGGAAGAAAGGTTAAAAGATCCCTATTTAAACAATGGTTAAATCCTCAAACCAAATCAAACGGTTCGATAATCACATTATCTTAATCCAACAAGACCAGGCGTCTCTGGGTAAGTTCCTTTATATTTATTTAATGAAAATTGAAAAATCAGCTATCATCAACAACAGTTGGTGAAATTAGATATAAAATTACGGTCTATTAGTATCGGGCAACTCTACATTAGATGAAGATAACCTAACAGAATCAACGGTTTTAAGTTGATCAAGTTGCTTCTTACCACGGCGAAGAAGATACTCAATATGTAGGAAATTCTTGCGATCAATCATTTGTGCATTTCGACGAAACTCAGCTGATACAAGTGATTCAATGTGGGTCCGGTTTTCTGGTTGTTTAGAGCGTGCGGTTCTAAGAAATCCCCTGTATAATGAAAGAACTTGCTTCTGAATTCCAGATAACTTTTGTCCCCTTGAGGCTACCATTGCATGATCTATTCAAGATTAAGTTTATGGTCTCTTATCCTTTTGTAATTTCCCCTGCATACCGAAATTAGATGATTAATTAATTTGTAACAATGATAACAGATAATCAGATAATCTTATATTGGTCTCGAACTATGAAATTAAATGTTTGCCGATCCTTGTAAACAAGCACTTGTAAGTTATAACCCATTACCAAAACCAAACATCACTAGAATCTAAACCATCAACATAGATCGACATTAGGAGTAACTAATAACCAATCTCCATTAAGAGACACACTAATCACAGGGGTGTTTTCATGAGCATTTCAATGCGACGACTTAAACAATCTAAATAGAGAAAAATGAAGTTACAGAGAGTTACGTAGTTATACATTTCTATCAGAAGTAAGTTTCCTTAGCCAACTTCGTTAATCTGCTTATTGACCGACCATAAGGGTGTGTTTGCGATTGTTTAGTAAAACTGTTTATGCGTTTTAGAAATACAAGGAAACATATATCCAGATGTAACAAAATGCCATACAAGATAATAGTTCTTGGGTTTTCTTATGTTAAAACGAAACAAATTTATCCTCTAAAGGTATGGGATCATATTCACAGCCTAAAAGCAACGTGCGGTTTTTGCAGAAATCAGATGGACTCACTAACACACTTATTATTAAATGCTCGTACCCAAAACAAGTTTGGAACTACATCAAATCCTATGCGCGGATAGATGGAGTTTCACATAAGTGGCAAGAGATGGTGGAATTCCTTGAACCAGGAAGCAAGGGAAAATCAATAGTAAGCATTTTAACAAGTCAAACGTTTGTAGTAATGATTTATAATAAATAGCAAGAAGGAAACAAGAGATTAATCAAGAAAGGGGAGTGTACAAGAAAACAAGTGGGCAAACAAATATTAGAAGTGGATCAACTTAAACTTATGTGTTTCAAGTTCACGCCTACGGTACCAGAATTCAGAGTTGCTTGCGTTCTGTTTTGGTGCCTATAAATAGTGATTTTAGTGGTCTGAATTGTTAGGGGTATATGTTTACGGTATTCTCACAATCATATAGGTTTTTTTGGATAGAAGTTTTTTATTTCGCTATATTGTGACACAATGCCACATGCCCACATCAGTGGTTTAAGTTTGCTGGGGTATACCTGTTTACCAAAAACAAATGTTAAAACGGAGCATAATGGTGTGTGGCAATTCTAATTGAGGTAAAATAAACAGAATTGGATTAGTTGTGTGGAAGGAAATCCTAAACTGATTATTTCACAATCAAATAAGCCACTAATTATAAACAGTTTGCTTTTATCCAAGAGCTCAAAGCTACCTAAATGGTTCTAATCATTAGAGAGTCACTGGGATTTCTTATTTATGTGCCTGTGTGCTTTTTTTTTATACGGCAGATTTTTAGTGCTCCGATGAACAACTTATATGCTTATTCACTAGTAGACAAACACTTGAATATTATCAAGCTGGTATCTAAAATAGACTCCCTAACACCTCCTTAGGGAGTAAACGGGATTGCTTATTGTAAACAGCTTATATGCGTACAACCTGCTAATCTTTAAGTGTATTTACTCTAAAATAAGCTATTAAAGATATTTTACCTAAACACTCAAATCTGCTTATCCTCTATAATAAGAAGCAGATAAGCACTTAAATAAACAATCACATAAAGCCTCTTAGAGGGTGTTTGCCTGAAACTGATAAAAGCCTGTTGCAAGCGCCTTTAGAGGAAAGGCAGGGCATAGCTATCTCGTAGTTTTCCTTTTAATAAAAGGAAAAAGCCGTATAGGGTATACCCCTTTACCAAATACAAATGTTAAAACGGAGCACAATGGTGTGTGGCAATTATAATTATCAGATTTATGAGGTAAAACAAACAGACTGGATTAGTTGTGTGAAAGGAACTCCTAAACTGATTATTTCACAATCAAATACCAAGTTACATGGAATCGGTGGATACATTCTCCTGCGGAAATGAGACCTCCATAGCTTTTAAAGGCCTCTTTTTTGGTGTGTTGTTTTTTTCTCTCTTATTTTATTTTTGTTGCTCTAGCTCGGAGCCTTATGTTGTATCTTTCTTCTTTTCGCCCTTGTGGCTTTTAATATCATTGTCGTTTTTCCAAAAAAAAAAAGCCTATAATTATAAACAGGTTGCTTTTATCCAAGAGCTCAAAGCTACCTAAATGGTTCTGATCATTAGAGAGTCCCTGGGATAGCTTATTTATGTGCCTCTGTGTTTTTTTATAAGGCAGATTTTCAGTGCTCCGATGAATAACTTATATGCTTATTCACTAGTACACAAACACTTGAATATTATCAAGCTGATATCTAACATATATTCCTAAACACCGCCTTAGGGCGTAACCGGGATTGCTTACTGTAAACAGCTTATATGCGTACAACCTGCTAATCTTAAGAGTATTTATCAAAAATAAGCTATTAAAGATATTTTACCTAAACACTCAAATATGCTTATCCTCTATAATAAGAAGCAGATAAGCACTTAAATAAACAATCACATAAAGCCTCTTAGAGGGTGTTTGCCTGACATTGATAAAAGCCCGTTGCAAGCACCTTTAGAGGAAAGGCCGGGCATAGCTATCTCGTAGTTTTCCTTTTCATAAGATGAGTCGGGATCCTAATCTTACAATTGCAATTACAGGATCAACTCTTATTTGCAATCTTCCTTACATAAAGTCTAAGGTAGTTGCATATCCATTTTCTTTTTCCTATAATATGCGAGATTCCTACTCGGAGGTAAGCTTATCATAAAAGCTAATGGCTTTTAGCCTCGAATAATCCCTTTTCAACAAGTGTGTCAGTATGCTTAAGCCATTAAACCTCAAATGAGCTTTTACCCAAACACTACCTAAATAGTCTCAAATTACACAATCTTATACTCATTTCATACATAACCAAACATCAAACACAATAGTAATCCAACCAATCAAACAACAAGAAACAAAAAAAAGAAAATGAGAACTAAAAATAAGTAACTAAATTTTTTAAAAAACCTTTGGTACAGATTGAAGCAGCTTCTAGTACCCCGTTTGATTTTGTAACACTATGACGAAATGTAAGATGCAGAACCGAATTTGTGTTTTTTGTTTCTTGGACAAAAAGATGGCCACGGGGCGGTGGTACTGGTTGGCGGTGGTTAAAATTTATTTGGGCTGACTTGAGATATATGGGTTCTTTTAATGTTGTTTTTGGGCTATATAAGTTTACTTGCTTTTGCCTTGACCAAATAGTATTCATGATTAATCTTTGTGGTTTTAACACAAGGTGCATTCTAAAGAAAAAAGGGATGTTTTTTAAAACAATTTTGCTCTACGAAAGAAAAATTCATGTGATTTATATACACTAACAGAAACCCCTAGATCCGTCCCTGATAAACAATTTATTTAGTAGATATGATTTGCTTTGATAAAAGAAGATTGTGTAAAATATGGTCAGAAGTAATTATGTAAGTTCTAAAATACAGAAATTAGATGCCTAAATATACAGAAATTAGTCGAGCCCAAGTCCAACACTAAGACTATCAAAGTTCGAATTCAAATGGTTGAATTTATGGAGCTCGAGCTTGTTTCGAGGCTTACATTTTTTGCTTGAGCTTGCCTCGTGACAGATTTCACAAGCCTTGGCTCGGCTCATTTTGGTGATGAGCTTAAACTAAATAAAGCTCTATTTTAGCTCGGTTTGTTAAACACGTAATTCTTGAGCTCTCTTATTTATTTTGAGCTTTTCTATATAGAAATACACGTAAGTGATGTCTTTTTCAACAAATGGTCTTTGGGTCTCAGTTGTTAAATGTTGTTCCAATGCAGTGGCGGCGAAAAGGGTGTGCAAGTGGTACGGTCATACAGGGGCTCACAATCTAATGGGCCTTATTTTGTGTACTTATATATGCTATATATCCAACTACCTCTTCTTTGTAAATCTCATTAGTTAAATACAACCAATCTTGTCACAATAAATAAACGGTCAGTAAGAGGACTCATTATAAGAAATTGTTATAAATGAACACCTTTTATGCACACATTTAAGTTTCTTTTTAGTTTTGATGGAGCCTCTTTTCAATTTCGCTCGGGGCATCAAAATTCATTTGCGGCCCTGTTCCAATGTGAATTTTTTGAGTATTGATCTCAACGAGATTACGATGAAAAAATGTGAAATTGTAAAAATACCCTTGTGTGGCACATAATTGGATCAAATGCTCAGGACCTTTAGTAAATCAATATTCTTACTGCAATTGTGTCTGATCGTTATACCTCTTCTAATAGAGATTAGGCTACTCACTGGGCATGGCACAGGATGCCTAGTGAATGAACTTATAGTGGCTTTCTGTCAATTTTTAACCTTATTGATGGTCTTGTTATTGATGTTTCTAAAAGTTTAGTCCCCTAAACTTTTAAAGGTGTAGGATGGTATCTTGAAACATTAAATTGGTTAAGTGGATTTTCTACTACCATGTATTCATTTAACATTTAAACTAGTTAAGAATTTCACGGCCATTATTGACGTAAGGTCAAGCTTTCAACCTTTAGACAGTATATCTAATCGATTTAGCAAAGTATATCAAAAGACTACACACCGAAAATTAAAAAATTCGGATTCTATATATAAGATTACACATGCGACGGCGTCACCCTTTGATTTGTGACGCCGTCAGGTAGCCGTCATTAGAGTTTCGTCTTGGCCATGTTAGTCTTGCGACAACGTCACCTTATGCTTGTGACGCAGTCCCCTTCAGTCTCTAACGTCGTCTGGATCAAATCTAGGCCGTCTGAGTTGCGACGCCCTACTCTTTTAAAACCTGAAGCCGTCACTTGTAAATGGGCAATTTGGCTACTGAGCTGTCACAAAAGTTGTCTGACGGCTTCACTAGTTTGTGCCTGACGCCGTCCCCTTCAGTTCCAGCAGCCTGAGTGTCTCGATTCTTGACTTTGGCCATTTTCTTCGTATATTCGCGCCTTTTCGTCCGAATAAGTGTCATTCCAGCATTTTGCCTTCAAGATACCTAAAAAGTGAAAAGGAACGATATTAAGTAATAACGGATACAAAAGTGAACAAATAAGGGCTTAAACAACCACTCAAAAAGGTACATTTTAAAACCTTATCAGTTATATAGAACTAACTTGTATTTTAAACAAATTGGACTATAACTACATTTTTTAAATGGACAATTTTTACACCATCACTTTACGCCCTCCGTGCCTACCTTATACCAACCATATGTATTGAGATTTGCTTGATAGATAATACATAACTAGTAAAATGTTACATGATACAAGATTAATGATTTACATTTATCATTTACTAAGGCATTGAGATTTGCTAGACAGATTATGCGCGACTAACTAAACTTTATTTACCACATGACATCAACTTATGCTTATAATAATTATTTTTATGGGTTGTTACAGTACCATGTTGTCAGAGTCACGCCCCATTGACCTATCCTCATATACGGAGATTGAGGACGCTATGTTCTCCACGACTGTGCCTGTGCCTGTGAGTCCAGCCCCAACCTCACCAGTTATTGCTTCTGGTGAAACCAAAACCTTCGAGGAGGGGGAGGTTGCACCCACTCCACTCATCCCGGCCATTCCTGTTTACTCTCCCTTGTCCAACGACAATTATGATAGCGTCATAAGGGCTGTTGGGAATAATTCATTACTACGGATAGTTGTGGTTTACACTGCTTGGATTAACACCAGCGGTGGAAACGTATTCCCACTGCTAGAATATTATTACCACTGCTATAAGTTTATGTTTAGTTAAACGCGTTTAGATAAGTATAGAATAGATCTTGTGTATATTCTATTATGTTAGCTTTATACTTATCTTGTAAAGGACTCCTTGTTGTATAAAAGGAGGTCCTAGGTTATTGTCTTAGGTACTTGTCAATTTACCTACGTATTACTCACAAAGGCTTCAAGGTGTAACTCTAGTGATAAGTTAAGATAGCTCGTATTATTCATCAATAATATTGGAGCTTAAGTTTTGTGTTTAATCTGTGTTTACATATAATACATCATATAATCCATCTTCTAAGTATTACTAAGTAAATTCCGCTTGCTTAATAATATCATACAAAATATCATTGACACAAGGAGTGTGTCCAGATCCATCAAGTGGTATCAGAGCTCGGGGAGCTCGTTACCTAGGGATTCACAAGGTTTCTTGGCGAAAAAGAATGAAGAAAATCGAAGTTATACAAAATTCGCAACTTTTCTGCAGCACTGTTTTAAAAACGCGATAACTTTTTCGTTAACCGTTGGATCGTAACGAAATTTTTGGTGGACGTTCTATATATATCAATCTAACTTTTCACCGAAGGGATTGTCGATCTGAGCTTCCAATAAAAAGTTATTACTTGTCGAAGTCTGCTGCTGGTAAGTTGGTTTCCACTGCTAGTTAACTCGTTTCCACTGCTAGTTAACTCGTTTCCACTGCTAGTGTTATTGGTAACCACTGCTAGTTTGTCGTAACCACTGCTAGCTTGTTGTAACCACTGCTAGCTTGTTGAAACCACTGCTAAGCTTATTGAAACCACTGGTACATACTCGTATCCACTGCCATACTATTTTGATTCCACTGCTCGAATGCTTGTTTCTACTCCTTGTGTTGTCCGATATAGAATGTTTCTACTGCTTATATTACTCGATATTGGATAGTACATATTTTTGGTTCTCGTATGGTTTGGAAGATGTTGGACGACACACACAAGATTGGTTATTTGGTTTACGCACAATATGGTTAACACATTGATTTCAGGGGAAGCATATTATGATGTGTTTAATCTTTTGAAATTCATGCTTACATCCCTATTTGTTGATAACAAAAAGGGGAAGAGATAAGAAGAGATAGCATGGATTAAGGGGAAGACAAAGGAAGACAAGATTTGTTTCATTCACAGAGATGTTTACATCTCAACTTCTGCTACTTCGTCTAGGGAAGTTCGTACACAACTGCAAAGGAACTGTTTGAAGAGATCTGCTCAGTGTTTGGTGGTAATGATGCTACAAAGAAGACACAAAAGACATTATTGAAGCAAAGCTATGAAAATTTCTCTGGTTCAAGCAATGACTCTCTTGATAGCATCTTCACCAAACTTCAGAAGATTGTTACTCAACTGACTGTGCTTGGCATTGAGGTAGAAAAGAAAGACCTCAATTTGAAGTTCCTAAGAAGTTTGCCTTCAGAGTTTCAAACCAATGTTACTGTCTGGGAAAAAAATCAGATATAGAAACAATGAAGCTCAATGACATTTACAACAACTTCAAACTTATTGAGCAAAGGTTAAAGAAGGCAGAGAAACTTGGCACAAGCTCTAGTAGCTTGGCATTGTTGTCAACCTCTGTTGACAGTGATGATTCTGAAGATGACAGTGATGATGAAGTTGCCATTACTGGTTCTAAAGTTTCCACTGGTAATGTAAATGTTACCACTGCAGGTTCAAAGAAGAAGGTTGCTAGTATTGGAGATCCTACCTTTTATGCTTTCATATCCACACAAGTTGATGGCTCTGTCTTAACTCATGAAGACATAGAGCAAATTGATGAAGATGACTTGGAAGAGATGGATATAAAATGGCAAATAGCTCTTCTTAGCATGAGGGCTAGGAAATTCTACAAGAAGACTGGCAAGCCTATTCGAATAAATGGTGATGAAACTGCAGGCTTTGATAAGAAGAAAGTGGAGTGCTTTAACTGCCACAAGTTTGGATATTTTGCTAGAGAATGTAGAAGACCAAAGACCAAGGACAACATGTCTACTTGGTACAAGCAAAAGAAGGGACCAACTGTGGAAGAACCAAAGGCAATGCTGGCTATTGATGGTGTGAGCTATGATTGGAGTTTCATGGCTGATGAACAAGAAGAAAAACATTCTGATGCTGCTCTTGTTGCTACTGAATTTGCTCTTATGGCTTTCTCTGACTCTGAGGTACAAAACTTTGATAGTTTTTCTAAAACATGTAGGGCTGCTAAAGAAGTTGAAAGGCTTAATGATCTATATTCTAATGAAAGACAAGAGTTATATACTGCTAATTATACTGTGTCTAATCTTAGAAGAGCTATGGCAGTGTTAGAAAAGCAAATAGAGCACTATCAGGCAAATGAGTCAATATAATGATGATATGATTCTTCTTAGAAGAGAGGTAGAACATACAACTGCTGTGAATGAAGCATACCAAAAGGAGCTTGAAAAACTTTAAAAGAAAATTGAAAATGTCAATTTAACTTTAGACACATGTTATCATCAGTCTGAGTCAATTGATAAAATTTGGAATGCTAAAATATATAATAAAGCTAAGTATGGTATGGGTTATAATACCGTGCCTCCACCACTAAGGGGTGTTCATTCACCTCCAGGTATAGACTTAGCTCATACAGGCATAGAGGATTTTAAGGATCTTGAAAGAGAATATGGTCCTTTAAAGGAAATAGTGGTGAAAAGTGAGGAAGAGATTAAGCTTGATAATGATGTTTTTGAGAGTGCTAGTGACTCATCTGTTGTTGATGAGAATGTTAAAAAGAATGTAGAGGCTTCTATCCCAAAAGTTGTTAATACTGTTATAGAGGAACCTAGGAAACCAGTTAATAAACCTAGACCAACTGTAAGGTATGCTGAGATGTATAGGAACAAGCCTTCAGCTCCTAGGGGTAACCAGAGGAGTTGGAATCATGTCAAATCTCAACAACTAGGTAGTGATTTTGTAATGTACAATAAGGCATGCTATATATGTGGTAGTTTTGATCATTTACATGCTTATTGTGACTATCATGTTGGGAGAAGGGAAGTCAATGGGAGTAAAAGGGTGGAGACTAACAAGTTTCAAAATAATGTACACCCTAATTCACATTGCAAAATGGTCCCAAGAGCTAAGAAGTGGCCTCAAAACTTTTGCCACTGCAAAAACTGTTAACACTGCTCACCCTAAGTCACCTGTTAAAAGTGCAACTCCAAAACAACTTTTGCAAAATCTGCACAAACAGGGAAAGGAACCTTTCAAGCTAAAAAGGTTAATTATAACCAACAGTGGGTGCCTAAAAAGAAACCAGCAGTTACCACTGCTCATTCAAAAGTTACCACTGCAAGGGTTTTGAACAAGAAAAAAGGGGACATGGGCAATGCTGTGAAGGTCTCAGCACGTTGGGAATGGAAACCTAAAGGAAATACCTCTACAACCAATCCCAATGGTGTATCAATGACCTTTGATAGATTTAACTATATTGATACACGAGGCAGATCCAAGTCAATCATGGCTTGGGTCCCCAAAAGAAACTAACTCTTTACTCTTATGTGCAGGAACATCCAAGGTCAAAAAGATCAAATCAAGGATATACAGATAGTGGGTGTTCATGGCACATGACTGGCAACAAGTCCTATCTTTCAGATTTTGAGCATTATGATGGACAGTATGTCAGCTTTGGAGGTGGAGTAAATGGAAAAGTTGCTGGTAAAGGAGTTATTAAAACTGGTAACTTGGACTTTGAACTTGTGTACTATGTAAAAGAGCTAAAGTACAATCTTTTTAGTGTGTTACAAATGTGTGACAAGATGAACAATGTTCTTTTTACCAAAGATATGTGCTTTGTTCTCTCTAAGGATTTTAAGATGCCTGATGACAGTCAGATCCTTTTTAAAATTTCTAGAAAAGGCAATCTCTATAGCTTTGATATGAACAACATTGTAGCTAAAGATGATTATACTTGCTTGCTTGCAAAGGCCACAGTGGATGAATCCATGTTATGGCATAGAAGACTTGGTCATGTTAACTTCAAAACCATCAACAAGATTGTCAAAGATGGTTTGGTGAGAGGATTATCTCAGAAAAGATTTGAAAATGATCAAACCTGTGTGGCTTGTCTTAAAGGCAAACAACACAGAGCTTCTTGCAGGTCTAAATTGGTTAACTCTATGGCTCATCCACTACAAATGTTACATATGGACTTATTTGGTCCTACATCAGTGAGCAACTTGAATCTTAAGAAATATTGTCTAGTGGTGACTGATGATTTTAGCAGGTTTACATGGGTTTTCTTCCTTGGAACCAAGGATGAAACAACTGGCATCCTCAAGATCTTTATCACTGAATTAGAAAACCAATATGATATGAAAGTTAAAATCATTAGGTGTGACAATGGAACAGAATTCAAGAATAGAGTTATGGATGAGTTTTGCAGAGATAAGGGTATTAAAAGAGAATTTAGTGTGGCTAAAACTCCTCAACAAAATGGTGTTGCTGAGAGGAGGAACAGAACACTGATAGAAGCTGCTAGAACCATGTTGGCCGATTCTAAATTGCCAATCACTTTTTGGGCTGAAGCAGTTAACACTGCATGTTATGTGCAAAACAGGGTTTTAGTGGTAAAGACAAAGAACAAGACACCTTATGAATTGTTTAGGGGTAGACCACCTATCCTTGACTTCATGAGACCATTTGGGTGTCATGTATCTATTCTCAATACCATTGATTATCTGGGAAAGTTTGATGAAAAGGCTGATGAAGGGTATTTTGTTGGGTATTCCATGAGTAGTAAAGCTTTCAGAGTATTCAACTTAAGAACCCAAAAGATTGAAGAGAATCTGCATGTGGAATTCCTGGAAAACAAAGTCAATCTCAAAGGAACTGGTCCAGAAAGGCTGTTTGATCTTGATACTCTAACCAAAACTATGAATTATGTACCTATTTCCACAGGAACATCTTCTTTTGATTTTGTAGGTTCAGAAGAGTTTCTTGATGATGATGAACCAAGCAAAGATCATGCAGATGACCAAGATGAATTCAATTTACCTCTTTGGGACTATGCAGATAATGATGATATATCAAAGAATGGAGATGCTCATCCTTCTAGTGATTTGGGAAAGGAAGGAGGTAGTAATTTGAATGCTGAAAATTCTGAAAGTAGTGAAAATTCAGATTCCACTGCTAGACAAAATGTTTCCACTGCAACACCAGATGTGGAAATCATAACTCCAGTTACTGAGGAAGCTCAAGCCAATGATGTTGAAATCTCAAATATGCTAAGTGAGATTGCAGTTCCTTAGACTCCCCACACTTCTATTCATAAATCACATCCTCTTGAAAATGTGATTAGGGATGTCTATTCACCTGTGAAGACTAGAAGACAAACTAAGCTGCCTGATGTCCATGGATTCATTAGTAAAATATATGAATCTAAGACTCATGAAGGCAAGAATGAATGTCTCTTCATGTGTTTTCTGTCACAAATGGAGCCAAAGAATGTTTACAAGGCACTTGAAGATGAAAGTTGGGTGGAAGCAATGCAAGAAGAATTGCTCCAATTTAAGCTTCAAAAGGTTTGGGTGCTTTGTGATTTGCCTTCTGGCAAGAAGGTAATAGGTACTAAGTGGGTGTTCAGAAACAAGAAGGATGAAAGAGAAATTGTTATCAGAAACAAGGCTAGGCTTGTAGCTCAAGGATACACTCAAGAGGAGGGTATTGACTATGAAGAAGTGTTTGCCCCAGTTGCACGAATTGAAGCAATTAGGCTATTCTTAGCTTATGCATCCTTTATGGGCTTTAAAGTTTATCAAATGGATGTAAAGAGTGCCTTTCTATATGGGCAGATTGATGAGGAGGTTTATGTCTCACAACCTCCAGGCTTTGAAGAACCTGAATATCCTAACAAAGTATACAGGGTAGTTAAAGCTTTGTATGGCTTACATCAGGCACCAAGGAAATGATATGAAACCTTAACCACTTATCTTCTCACTAATGGGTTTCATAGAGGCAGAGTGGATCAAACTTTGTTCATCAAGAAAGACAAGAATGATATCTTGCTTGTTCAAGTGTATGTTGATGATATCATTTTTGGATCTACCAAGACAGAGATGTGCAAAGAATTTGAGAAACTGATGAAAGAAGAATTTCAGATGAGTTCTATGGGTGAACTCATATTCTTTTTGGGACTTCAAGTACTACAGAGGCCAGATGGTATTTTCATTAATCAAGATAAATATGTGGCTGAGATACTTAGGAAGTTTAAGTTCTCTGATGCAAAGTCATCCAGCACCCCTGCAGACAAGACTACACATCTACTTCTGAAGGAAAATAGTGGTGAAGCTGTTGATGTGCACATGTACAGGTCTATGATTGGTTCTTTGATGTATCTTACATCATCTAGACCAGATATTATGTTTGCAGTGTGTGCCTGTGCAAGGTTTCAAGTTACTCCCAAGTTCTCTCACTTGACTGCTTTGAAGAAGATTTTCAGATATCTTAAAGCATTTCCTACTCTGGGATTGTGGTACTCCAGAGATTCTCCTCTAGATCTGGTTACTTATTCTGATAGTGACTATGCTGGAGCTAGCTTGGATAGAAAATCTACAATAGGTGGATGCCAATTTCTTGGCAACAGATTAGTGTCATGGCAGTGCAAGAAGCAAACAATGGTGGCAAATTCTTCAACTGAGGCAGAGTATGTGGCTGTTGCTAGTTGCTGTGCTCAAGTTCTATGGCTTCAGAATCAACTTTTGGACTATGGGTACAATTTCATGAATACCATCATTCATATTGACAATAACAGTACCATTTGCATCATTAAGAATCCTGTTCAACACACAAAGACCAAACATATTGAAATTAGACACCACTTCATTCGAGATTGCTATGAAAAGGGACTAATTCAGGTTGTCAAAATTCATACTGATGACAACTATGCTGATTTATTAACAAAAGGCCTTGATGTGGGGAGATTTCAGTACTTGGTAACAAGTATTGGAATGCTTAATCCATAACCTTTTTGTCAAAATGTTCTCTGGTGTTGAGGGGAGGCTGTAGGGTACTGAAATTGTTGTATGAGTTTGTATATATTTGCTTGATGGGAGTTAAATGTAAAAGGTGTATATCTGAGATACACAACAAATGGTTATTGATTCACCATGTCTTACACACATAAGAATCAACTAGTCCAGAGCAAACGGCTACTGGTAAAGACTTGACAAATCCGTTTATGGTTGATAGTTTACCAAAAACTATATGGTTATCAACTCACCATATTCTTTATGATTAAGAGTTGGCTAGTCCATAGCAAACGGTTCATGGTAAAGACATATCAAATCCATTGATAGCTGGTAGTTTGCTAAAAACTATGATAAGAGCAGTCTTGTTATCACATGATTTTATTTACCATTGCTCTTTGAAATTTTTGTGAAAAAATTACCACTGCTAGTTCACAGTTTCCACTGACAGTGTTATTTTACCACCGTTGTTCTAGCCGTTACAACTGATTGTGTCAGTAACTAATTTTTTACTAGCCGTTGAAAGTAACCACTGATTGTGATATATACAGGGTTAATATATTAAGGAAATTATCTTCTTTCCATGTTATGATAAATACTTTCTAAAGGTAATTTTACTTGGGCAATACTTCTAAACCCTAACCCTATATATCTGATAAGGTTTTAAAAGGTACCATTTTGAGGGGTCGTTTTAGTCCTTATTTGATCACTTTTGTATCCGTTATTGCTTAATATCGTTCCTTTTCACTTTTTAGGTCTCTTGAAGGCAAAATGCTGGAATGGCACTTATTTGGACGAAAAGGCGCGAATATATGAAGAAAATGGCCAAAGTCAAAATCGAGACACTCATAGTTGCTGAAATTAGAAGGCGATGGCGTCAGGTGCTAATTGCGACGCCGTCCCAAGATTTTTGTGACGGTTCAGAACCCAAAACTCGTATTTTCAAGAGACGACGTCCAGTTGTAAAAGAGTAGGCCGTCGCTACTCAGACGGCCTAGATGCAATCCAGACGACGTCAGAAGCTGAAGAGGACGGCGTCACGGACATAAGGTGACGCCGTCACAAGGTTAACGTGGCCAAGACGAAACCCTAATGACGGCGACACGACGGCGTCACGAAACATAAGGTGACGCCGTGGCATATGTAATCTTATATATAGAATCCGAATTTTTCAGTTTTAGGGAGAGTCTTTTGGAGTGAAAACCTAAAACCGAACCTAAGGTGTCTTGTACAGTATTTTAGGGTTTTAAACCCTATCTTACATCAAGATAAGTATTTACTTCATTAATTCAATTATGTCTTTGATTATTTGTGTGTATGCTTGCATGTTCTCCATGTCCGGCTAATTTATTTGTGTGTTTGCTTAGGAAGTATGAAACTTAATTATTGAATATTGATTGGTTGTTTCTTATCTTAGTTGATTAATGATCTAGTAATGCGATAGGTCATTCGTTGTGTACTTAATGCTTGATTCATCTTTGTGAACCTTAGAATATAATTACCTGAGTAGTTGTAGGCTAAACCATCCAAAGAGTGCCTTAGAGTAAGAGTTTATCATCCCTAGTGGGTTTGTAGACGAGACCCTTTGGTAAGTTCAAAGAGTTAGGGAGAAACGCATACCCTACAACTTTAGACACACAACGCAACTAAGAATAAGGACGTGACAATTCAACCATCAATAGGAGATAATTAAGGAGTAATACAACCTAAGTAAACACATCTTTAAACTATCATACGAGCACACATTAATTAGACATAGACTCCCACAACCTTAGTTTAGATAATTAGATAATAGTAGAGTAATCGGTAGAAATACCAACCCCCCCCCAAATCCAATACCAGAGATTCGTACCTTTCCATTTCATAAAACATAAAAAAGATAAAAAATAATCTTCCTCAACCTTAACCTTAGCGTAGTAACTCCTTACTAGCATTCCTATTCCCCTAGAGAAAGATATCAATACCCGTGGCTTACCCTAATTACTACACTACAACGATTAGGTTCACTGCCTAGGGTGTTATAAAACTTGCTCGAAGAAAAGGAAGTTTCCTTGACCCCGAACGACGCGTGTAGCGTTATCAAGTTTTTGGCGCCGCTGCCGGGGAATAGAATAGCTAGTTAGTAGTCCACCTCGTTTAGGTTCTTTGCTTGATTCCTATCAAGTAAATTTTTCTCATTTTGTTAGCCTTGATTATTTTTATTAGAAGTGATGGTCATTCACGATTAGGAACTTTGTAATGTGTGTTAGATATCGTGATAGAATAGTCAACGGGCTCGTGGATTGGGCTAAGCTAATTGGGCATTAGTTATGTTAAGCTAGCCTTGCCTAGTTCGTGTAACCCAAGCCCAATCCAAGTCCATCTCAAGGCCCATGGCCAAGCCTTAGGGCATCATCCTCTCTTACTATAAATACCCCTCAAGTATGTCATTTGAGGGGTGTGCTTGAAAGTGTGTGTGTGTGTGTTTTTCTTTATTGAATATACAACTTATTGTGTTCATTCTTCTCTCTACCTCTCTAAACATACACGATTTACATCATCAAGTCACCAAGTTCTTTCTTTTCTTATTTCTCTACGCCTACTGTTTGTGTTTGTTTCACGTGGTATTTGTGTTGGGTTTGCTTGGTAAAGTGATAAGGTTGATATATCTAAGGTCCTACAATTGGTATCAATCGCCTAACAATGGTTTAGGAGTGTTTGTGTTTGTTTTGAAGTTTTGGCAAGATACGTATAAGCTCACGTTTTACCTCTTTGATACGCATAAAGCTTTAATTTTTGCACTCAAAAATTCAAGATTCTTGTGGTTTAAGGTTTATTTGGTGCTAAAGTTTTAGTTTTTTTGCAAAAAGTTCGAAGCTTTACGTGTTTTTCTTCATTTTTAAGCTCGTATTTGGTGATTGGTCATTTCTACTCGTAACTTTTCTAGCCACTTTGGGTGAAAAAGGTCAACATTTTTGGGTTATTCGAGTGTTTTTAAGGATATCTGTGCAAGTGAAATCATTTGAATCGTTGGAAATTTCTTACGAGTAGAAGTCAAAAAGTCAAAACCCTAGTTTTCTACTCGTAACTTTTCTAAGCACTTTGGGTGAAAAAGGTTCACATTTTCGTGTTATTTGAGTGTTTTTAAGGCTATCTGTGCAAGCGAAATTGTTTGAATCATTGGAAATTTTTTACGAGTAGGTCAAAACCCTAGTTCTACTCGTAAGAAAGTCAACTACTCATAAGGTTCTACTCGTAACTTTTTGGTGAAGAATCTTCGTGTTATAACTGTTACTCAGTGCTTCCCTCACTTGGATAAGTGTGTGGAACACTTCGACTTATGGATATCTCTTACGCTGTGACAGTGTAAAGGATTTTTGGTTCTTAACCATAGTTTACGCATAAGCTAAAAGCTTACGAGTAACTCTACGCATAACTTCACAATTACGCGTAATGGTTTACGAGTAACTTTTTGTCTACGCATAAGCTTAAGGTTACGCGTAAGATACTTTCTACGCATAAGATCCTACGCCTAAGCTTCCTACGCATAAGATCCTACTCGTAACTACATCCTACTCGTAACCATATCCTACTCGTAACCATATCCTACTCGTAACTTCTTTGGTCTACGCCTAAGCTCTTTCTACGCCTAAGGTTTAAAAAAAAAAAAAAAAAATTAAATTTTTGAGGAGACTAAACGTTCAATTTTTACGCGAGATTCAAATTTTGGTTTAACTGTGAAAATTTTGGTCAAAAATTCAAATTTTTGGGCCTAAATTCAAATTTTTCGGGTCAAATTTTGCGTCAAAATTGTCATAACTCAAAATTTTCTCACGACCTTAAAATTGATTTTTATAGTGAATTTCAAATTTTGGGCGAAAATTTTTAAGAACCAAGTTTACGAGTACGACTTTCAGAATCACCTCAACCGAGCTTAATCTTCATCAACCACAACTCCTTTATCGTTGAATCGATCCTACATCAACTTTATCAGATCATACCTTCATCAATGGCAACTCAACAAGACATTGATGCAGCCGGTGCCGAAAACCGACCTCCTATGTTGGCAAAAGGTGGTTATCTTCAATGGACAAGTCGTATGCTTCGTTACATAAAGACCAAACCTAATGGCAAACTCATGATTAAATCCATTCAGGATGGACCCTTCAAGCCTCGACAAGTTCATGTACCTGGAAATGCAGATGCAACACCTCCCATCCCACCATCCTCTCATCTTCAAACTGAATCAGAATACACTGAAGAGGATCAGAAACAAGTCGATGCAGATGACATGGCAATTCATATTATCCAACTGGGTTTACCAATAGACATCTTTGCTGCTGTAGACAGTTGTGAAACTGCTTTCGATATGTGGGAACGTATTAGACGGCTATGTTTTGGAACAGAAATTGGTAAACAAGATATGGAGAACAAGCTGCTAACTGAATGGGAGAAGTTTACATCTACACCAGGAGAATCCATTGAATCCTACTATGGAAGGTTTTGCACTTTGATGAATGAGCTTATCAGAAACAAGTTGGCACCCAGAACAATCGTTCAAAACATCAAGTTCCTGAATAATCTTCCAGAAGAATGGGGACGATATGTAACTATTGTCAATCAAACAAAAGACTTACATCAGGTAAACTTTGATCAACTCAACGATTTTCTGAAACAAAACCAAGCTGAAGCGAATGAAGTCAGGAAAGAAAGATTGGCAAAAAATCATGATCCATTGGCACTTATTGCTAAGACTCAAACTACAGTAAATACACAACAACAAGCTTCATCATTTTCCACCAACAACAACTTGCAGCAATACATTCCACAACCTCAACAACAATTCTATCCACAAGAACAACAAGTCATTCAACAACCGTATCCACAATACCATGAACAAGGAATCACTGGTCCTGAAGCTGAAGTAGAAGCGACCTTGCAACAGGTATTTTCTTTATTGGATAAAGCATTTAGCAGTCGCATAGGTAATCAGGCGGTTCCGTATCAGGGTAATCAGTTGGGCCAGAATGTTGGAAATCAGATGGGATAGAATTTTGGGAATAGAGCAGTGGGTAATCAGAATGGCAATGTTGCAGCTCCAGTCGTTGGGAATTATGGAGATGGACATCAAGGGGGTCAGATTGTGAATCAGAATATGGGATATCAAAATGGGAATAACTGTTTTATGACTTCGGTTCAGAATGCTATCTCCGAACCTCAAAGCCAAGATTCAGGGCATCGTCGGTTCAGTATGCTACCTCCGAAACTCAAGTACAGGGTGTTGTTAGCACAGAAAGAAAAATTGGGAATAGAGTTGACTGCTGAGGAATACGGAATTCTATATCCAGGACGGGCAGAGAAAGCAAATGATAATGCAAGCTACTGTCTTACAGTCAACCAGCAGGACACAACATCAAGTGGTACTTTTGATACACTTCCTGTCTATGATACAGATTCACTCAATGAGGTACCACATTCGTTTACTCATGAGAAGCCACATTCTGTGTATCCCGAACCTTATTATGACACATATGTGGGAGAGCAAGTTAATAGCAATGTTAACTCTGAAACTCCATATATGGATCCTAATGGAGGTCAAGTGATACACAATGGTGCTAATGATGAGGAAACTCGTGCTTATTTTGAATCATTAATCAATCAATGTGGCATTGAAGTTGAGAAAGTTAGAACGGTCAATCGCGAAGTTAAGGCCGCGAATGCTAAATTGACCGCTGAGCTTGAGAGTTACAAAGAGCATGCCAAAGCCTATGAATTTCATACAAACAAAATGTCAGAATTAGAAATTGGTTATCGAGATTCTGTTTTAAGAGAAAAAGATTTGCAACTCAAGTATGACACACTTGATGTGAATCTGAATTTGAAAATCAAATCTTTAAACAAGGAAATTTCTGAACTAAATGACCAACTTTCTAAACAAAAAGCAATGTATTCTGATCTTGAAAAAGAGAAGAAGAAGTTGATTACTGATTTTGCAAAACAAGAAGATTCCCTTCTTGATGAGATTCTGGACAAAAATGAAATGATCAAAAAATTGGACAATTTACTTCTTACAACGGGTCATTCCGCTAAGACAAACAAAATGCATTCTAATCAAGTAAATCCGATTTTTCATACATCTCACAAAATGGCTCTTGGTAACTCACCTCCTTGTTTTCTCAAGAAAGCTCAGAAATCTCAGAATGTGTTGCACAATGGAAAACCTTTGCATGAACCTATAATTGTGCATGATTCTCTTGAAACGTTGGAACTATCTGAGGAGAGTAGATCTAAAATGAAACAAAAACATCCGGAAATCAAACCGATTGATTATAACAAATGGAACCAAATTAATGTTCTTCCTTTTGTTTCTCAAAAAGAACAATCAAAGTTTTCCACCACACAAAGTATTTCAAACAAAGTGTCAACACCAGTTTCAAAATCAGTTTCAAAACCAGTAGAAGTCTCAAATTCTCTTTCGAACATTGAACAAATGTCTTCAAACAATCCTTTTAACACAAGTGAAGCGCGAAGTATTTTGGAAAATGTGAAAACTAGAATTGCAGATCTTCAAGAGACAGTTAAAACTAAAACCAATATTAGAAACATCTGGTTTAATAGTTTTGATAATGAACAGAAAAAGTTTTTTGAAACTCAAATTGCCCCTCAGCTGAATAACATCAGTGCAAGAGTAATTCATTTTGAACAAGCGTTTTTGAAAGAAACAACTGACTTTGTCAAGGACCATAAATCCCTGGTAAAGCAAGCTAATGAAAGTGTTGAACACATCAAAGTTTTGGAAAAGTTTAATGACTCTCTCTCCGAAGATGTTCTGACCACTGATATTATGTCCATCATTTTGCAAACATATTCTGTTGAAGATCATGAAAGACTCCAGTCTGAGACCTCCGAAATTGTTTCAAAATATGAAAAAGCTCTTATGAAACTTGAAAAAGAAAATATCTCATATTTTAAACAACTTGATCGAAAAACTGAGGAATGCAAGTATGACAAATTGTCGTATGAGCGCGCCTACAATGACATGAAAGCTAAAAATGATCTTTTGAGGGCTCAGCTGGAAAGTCAAAAGGGAAAGGCAGTGGAAACTGTGATTAAAAAACCATTGACTGCGGAGAAAGCAAATGTTCCCAAACCGGTTTCCAAACCAAAAATGTCTGTTTCTATGCCTCCTCCAAAAGTCAATGAGAAAAATGATTTGTCAAAAACAGTCACTCCACAGTCCCTGCCTATTAAAAAGAGAATTATCAAAAGTTTTGAAAAAGGAAAAGCAGTTGCTGAAACACCAAAAGTGATTACACCTGGCATCTCTAAGACTAGTACAAGGAATGTGACCAAAAATCAAGTTAAAGAATCTGTTGGTTCTAACAACATGGTCAACAATCAATATCTAGAAGAAGCTAGGAAAAAGGCACAGACTCGAAAAGATGGAATTCTAGGTGCAACATCTAGGGTGATGAATTCTACAAGATTTCAAGGCACTGCTAGTAGTAGTAAACCATTACCTAGGAACACTCTACAAAAGACTAGGGATTGGCTTGCATCTAAGAGTAGTTGCGCAAAAGAAAATGCTATGCCCTTAGAAAACAACACTAGGAATTCTAAGTCTTTTTCGAACAAGAATCAATTTCCAAAAGACTGTAGTGACAAAGTTAAAGCTGCTGTTTTAAACAAGAATATTGAATTTGTCTGTACTACATGTAAAAAATGTATCTTTTCAGCTAATCATGATGCATGTGCCTTACAATATCTCAAGAAAGATAATTCTCGTGCCAAGGCACAATCCACTAAGACACCAAATAGAAACAAGCCCGTTGATAACATGTCAAACAAAAAGAAACCTAATAGGTGGATCTCTTCAGGACGTAGTTTTTCTAAAAATGAGTCTTCCGCTGCATCTGCTAAGAAAACAACTCCTCGATCTTACCTTAGGTGGATACCCACGGGCAAAGTTTTCAACCAAATAGGTCTTAGATGGATTCCCACAGGAAAGATTTTTGATACTTGCTCCAACACAGATAATAGTGACAATCATTCGGATAATGAAGTCAGATCCACTACAACCGTTGATAGTGATCACCCTCACCGTGAGGAAACATGTACTTCTAACACTGTTATTTGTGAAAATTCTTCTTCTGTGGATGCAGGTACTTGTAAAAGTGTTGAAGATTCTTATACCCCGTGTGGTAAAGATGAATTTTATGCCAATTTCGCATGTGGAAATCCTTTTCTAGTTCCACTCTTAACTCCACTTTTACTTGGCCAAACATAATCTTCTTTCTTCAAATCTTCTTTGTAAATATTTTTGAAAAACAAAATACAAAATTTGAAAAACCAACAAAAGCAAAATATAAAATTATAAAACTTTCAAAAATACAAAAACAATATAAAATCAAAAATACAAAAATATTCTTCTCACGACATGTCTCTTGTATAATCGATATTCTGTACGTTTCTAGAAATGTCATTCAACAATGATACGGGCATGTACAGATGCTTGAGCGAGAGTTCTTTATTTGTTTTCTAAAACATGTCGTTTCTCAAAATTTCTTCATAAAAATGGCTTTCGTATACTTCAGTACGAAACCCGGACCGAAATGATGACTTTTGATTATTTTCAAATCAAAACTCGTGCTTTGATCGAAAAATGAGGTGTACGCTTCAGTGCACTACATTTAAAAATGGTGAGAAATCATCATCATCTTGAGCACCTTTTCAAGATTGTTCAAAAATATTTTCAAAATCTTTCAAAATATTTTGTGCTCAAGATAACTCCCTCTAAAACCCTTTAATTGAATATGCTTTATTAAAGGGGGAGTATAAAACCAAAATGTTCCAAATTCATGCTTAAATCAAATTCGTTTGTCTCCCCAAAATATTCTAAAATGTTGTTTAATCCGATGACATCAAAAATATCACGAATATGCTATTTTTGAGGGGGAGGAGACGTGATTAAAATGTGATCAAAAAGTTTAATGATCGTGGTTTGAATCTCAAAAATGAGCTCGACTCAGTTGAAACAAATGAATTGACGAAGGAATCATGTACCATCTCGAGAAACTTTCTATGGACTTGACCAGGACGGGTAATAATTTCAAGCTAGTTCTCTAGTGATGTAAACGTGTCTCGAATCGGTCTTGTTCATTTAAAGTCGATCAATTCAAAAAGTGTGATCTCTACCCTCTATGTGCAGATTTCTGTCAAAACATATAAGCACATGTGAAGGGGGAGTGTTTCTGAAAATATAAAACTCACGAAGTGTTTCAAACATGTTTTCTATCATAAACACTCTGAGAGATTTTCAAGAAAAAATGGTTTTATGGCAACAATAGGACAGTCATGGAGTTATAAGGTGACTAAGGATAGGAAATCCGTCCTATGATCCGCCAGAGCCGGAGGGATCTACCCAAGGACATCACCAATAGTTTAGAACTAGAAGTCCTTAGGAATGATTGGAAAAAAAGGAGTAATGTGAGAAAGGAGAAAGAAGGGGTTGAAGAATTAAAAAGAAATGTAATGAAAAAGGGTGAAAAGAAATAGCCCTCCATATTCAACCTTAGGGCAGAAACCGGGTTCAATACATATGCTACTGGTTGTCACTAGATGACACTAGTATTGAAGACAAAGACGTCATGGACCCAGTGACGCACTGCACCTAACCTTCTAGCCACTCAATTCCTCTTAAAAGGATTTGTTTCATTCTCACTGGGAACCCTACATAATCTATTGACTTTCTCTTAGAGATAGTTGGTATTCAAGAAGGAGACCCTCTCCCTAGTCTCCGCTCAGGAAAACCAAAATGCACTATTGAGTCTAGAGCCACGAGATTCACCAAAAGATCTCATAGGAACACATGACATGACATCGCTTGTTGTTCATCAGTAAGGACACAAGTGATACAATCTAGAGTCCTTCGCAGATCTTAGCAATCTGCCAGAACATTTATGAGAAGTTTCACTTTTGTGATCTTCAGTGATTGAATGGAAACTCCTGCCAGGGTCAACATCAAGCAGCCCTGACAGCAGGTCACTTCGGTAACTCCCCGTGGATTACGCTTAGTGTGTCTCAAACGGTCTACAGTCGTGGGGTGATGCTTCGGTGTACCTCAACGACTCATCTGAACTGTAGATGTACTTCGGTATATCGTGTTATCTCACTTGTGGGACTCCAGTTCAGGAACGGCCTCTGTGAGAATTAGAGACGTGTTTTCACACTATGCTGTTAACACCCTCGAAATTCAAGCTTGTAAGTGCCGGAATCCACTTATTACTAACCTGTTTTATGTTTTCCTTCTTATGGAAGCTCCGGAGCGGATGGATCGTGCTGACTCGCCACATGCTCATACCAACAACACATGAATGTTCTCATCAAAATCAAAGGCAACTCAAAGTTAAAGATGATTCTTCGTCAATGTCAAAGAATCTACAAAGTTTAAAGACTCGAGAACTTCATCATTGGTAATTCAAAGTCAAATAGAAGTGTGAGCATGGTGGAGAAAGACGTGGAGACACCTAACCAACGAAGTTGACAACTGCAGACAACCACATTAACTGATCACAAAGCATGAAGGAACAAAGAATTAAGACTATTCTATATCTACTCACAAAGTTCAAGCTCAAAAAGATTAAAGACCTATTCAAGTGGAGCATCTTTTGAATGACCACCCCTTAGGGGGAGATTGTTAGCCTTGATTATTTTTATTAGAAGTGATGGTCATTCACGATTAGGAACTTTGTAATGTGTGTTAGATATCGTGATAGAATAGTCAACGGGCTCGTGGATTGGGCTAAGCTAATTGGGCATTAGTTATGTTAAGCTAGCCTTGCCTAGTTCGTGTAACCCAAGCCCAATCCAAGTCCATCTCAAGGCCCATGGCCAAGCCTTAGGGCATCATCCTCTCTTACTATAAATACCCCTCAAGTATGTCATTTGAGGGGTGTGCTTGAGTGTGTGTGTGTGTTTTTCCTTTGAAGCAATATAACATCTTATTGTTTTCATCTTTCTTCTCTCTACCTCTCTAAACATATACACGAATTTATCATTCAAGTCACCAAGTTCTATTCTTTTCTTTCTTTATTCTACGCATAATAACAGTTTGTGGTTTACGTGGTATACTTGTGTTGGGTTTGTGATAAGGTTGATATATCAAAGGTCCTACACATTTTTTAGCTTTCTCTTAGTCTATCCCCCTTCTTCATGACCTTTGTTCGTAATTCCATCACTTTTCATCATGGAGGATGATAACCAACCACCACTCGATAACCAACAACCAAACAACGCTTCACCACCAAACAAATACCCACTGCTTGACCCAGCCTCTGCTAACCAACTTCGAGCCCGTATCATGAGTGAGATTGGAGAGCTTAGGAAATTAAATATGATAATTGAGAATACACTTGAGGAAGCCCTTAAGGAATCTGATCAACCTCTAGATAGTGATTCGACTACAAGTGATTCGGATGATGATCTAGAAGAAGGAGATTATAAGATGTTAGAAATTATGGAGGGTAGTAAGGAGAAGGGAGAACTTAGGGAGTACTTTGATTCATACCCTAAAAGGAAAGAAACCGCTTATCACCATAATGTGGTTAATTTTCCAAGACCACCTTTCGAGCCTCGTATAAGGAGGGGAAACCCTAAAAACATCAAAATACCGTGTATGATTGGATACTTATACAGGGATCACACCTACATTGATTATAAGGCACCCATGAATATAATGTCTAGGCTCTATTACAATTGGATCATGAGCAAAAAGCTAGAGCCTATGAGGGACCCCTTTCTCCCTAGGAAAGCAAGTAACTATGTGGGGAGGGTTAAGGGATTGCACGTGTTCATAGGTAACTTCACATATAGGTGTGATTTCATGATTCTGGAAAATTTCAAAGGAATCATTGATGTTTTTTTAGGAGATGTAATACTTGGGAAACCATTTATAGAAGAGTCTAAGATGGTTTATGATAAAGAGAAAGGGATAATCGAGTTCTCAAATGAAACCGAGAATGTTAAATATATAATGCCCCACAAAAATAAGAATTTTGAGGGCATGGATAATTTAGATGTAGATAACATTCCGGCATTCGAAGTAGACTGGAAGAACAAAGTTTACTACACTGCTTGTCTTGAACTAGGGCCTGAATATATTCGTGATGAAAGAAGAGTTAAGGAGATCGAATGGGCCTCTAAGATTAGGGCAACGTAGAAGCACGACTATGAGTCTAGCTACAAGACTCTTAAATAAAGAAAAGCGCTTCGTGGGAGGCAACCCATGCTTAATTGTTTGCTTGTTAGTGTCATATATCTTTTATTAATTGTTTATCCTCATGTTTGAATTTGTAAAAATGCTTTATTTTGTTTTTAACCTCGTCTTAATTGCATATAAAGGTATTTTACATAAGGGATAAGTGTAGGGAGGATTACATACGTTTTCAAAAGAAACGTAAACATGGGAATAACAATTAACTAAAAGATATTTATGTTTGTTTGTTCGAGTCAAATGCTTGTATCGAGTCATAATGGATGTTTTGCAGAAATTTTTCCAGATTCTAAAGATGTAAATTTTCCAGAATTTTTTCCAGAAAATTGCAGACCAGTTTTTGTCAGGATAACCTGACGGCGTCAGGATTGCAACCTGACGGCGTCAGGAAGGAGTAAAAACATATGATTACTTTTTTCTCGTTTTCTGAGCTACTTATAAATTTTTGGAATTTCACAGGTCTTAATTTTCTTAGAAATTCTGTAAACATCCATTCTACAAGCATTATATCCTAGTTTAAATCGAGTCTTATATATATTATTACCGCCGATTTTACGCGAAGGTTTCGTTTGTTTTCTTCAAGTGTGCAGGTTTAGTTTGTCAGGAAGAAGTTACATAAGATTGGAAGGAGCTTTTCACGCAATAATTCTTCTTGAAAAGGATTTAACCACCACTTTACACGGATCCTACCGAGCTAATCAGGGGAGTATTAGTTTCTTTCGTTTTTAATTACCTTCTTTTATCATAACTTTGATACTTTCGGGGAACATTGGGGACAATGTTCAGTTTAAGTGTAGGGAGGGAAAATAAAACGGGAACTTTGAAACTATGCTTATCCTTGACTATTTGCTTTGTCCAATTGTGATTGTGTAATAAACCATGAGAAAATGTCGGTTAGGGTAATTTTGGCACCAAATTTAAATTTTTTTATGACATATAGGAGTGGGCCATTAGTCTTAACAAAAGCGTCTCATGGATAGGAAGTTGCATGACTAGCACAAAAACCCTTTACCACCCAAATTCCACCCAAAATGTGAGGATCACCCTTAGATTAGTAGGAATTAAAGCATTCATCTTTAATGCTTAGAGTGTGAACCGGTAGTATATTAGATTCTAGAACTTGTTTTGTGATGCATTCCGAGATCGCAAGTGAGGCTACACTTGTGTAGTTAGGAATAACTAAATGATAAGAGGCATTAGGATAACCCTTGTTTGATACCTGTAATATAATTACTTCTTCCATATCGGTTGAGTAATTCCCCCACACCCTTTGCGTTGTACTCATCTTTAGTACACGATACCCCTAGTTAACCCCTCAGAGCCTATCCTTTTCGCGGTTCTCGTGATGTTTCGGTTTTTCCGGAATATCAATGAAGAGCATTGTTTACACCCCACCCCCAAATATACACCCAAATCGCCTTAGCCTACCCCTTATGCACTCACTTTTAGTGCAAATGTTTGTTATCACCCTAAACCCTTAGTTCAATTATCTAGTTGCTTGCATAAGTTGCTAAGTCGAGTCATATCCTTTGTATACAGTTTTGTGACGATTGGGATTCATGGGAAAAGTTAAAGTTTATGAAATGACGGGAAGGGAACGTTAAATTCAAATTCCCTTTGTTTGCATAATAATGTACCCCAAGTGTTTTGATCTTTTCAAATCGGGTCAAATTAGCGTTAGAGTAATAAAAACTCAAGTGTAGGGATATGCCTATAAATCCCTAGTATTTTGATGTTATCGTAGAGGATGGTAGAGTAAAAGTGTATAAAAAAAAAAAAAAAAAATCGAAAAAAAATTAGAAAAAGAGGAAAAGAAAAAAATAGAGTGAAAAAAAAAAAAAAAAAAATAACATACGGGCTACCATCCTACATCTATCCTTTAAATTTATGTTTGTTTATTTCAGTTATCTAGAGTTTTGAGTGTCGAGTCTTGGCTTAGCAACGCCATTCTTCATATGCATTTAACATAGAGATTTTTGACTTACCACCACTAAATAGCCTATCCCACCAAACCCTTGTTTCCCTACCGTAAGCCTAACATTACAACCCTTTAAAAGACCTCTTTGATAGTCTTTCCTAGGTGCTTACGCCAAAGCGATGGAGGTTTGATCTATTCTCAAGCCTATGGTAATCTATGTACTAGGACCGGTTAATGAGTGTTTATCTTCCATTTCCTATTTGTTATATTTCATATATACACCCGAGAGAGATGTGAGTATCCAAACACCCCATGTGAGGTGCTAGTATGTAATTTCCGTGCTTGTTATGACTTTTGCGGGGCTTATATGTGTTGTGGACCGTTTTGAATTAATGCTTCATGACCCCTAACTTATAAATTAATTGGTTAAAAGCACATTTGCTTGAGGACAAGCAAATAACAAGTGTAGGGATATTTGATAAGGTTTTAAAAGGTACCATTTTGAGGGATCGTTTTAGTCCTTATTTGATCACTTTTGTATCTGTTATTGCTTAATATCGTTCCTTTTCACTTTTTAGGTCTCTTGAAGGCAAAATGCTGGAATGGCACTTATTTGGACGAAAAGGCGCGAATATATGAAGAAAATGGCCAAAGTCAAAATCGAGACACTCACAGTTGCTGAAATTAGAAGGCGACGGCGTCAGGTGCTAATTGCGACGCCGTCCCAAGATTTTTGTGACGGTTCAGAACCCAAAACTCGTATTTTCAAGAGACGAAGTCCAGTCGTAAAAGAGTAGGCCGTCGCTACTCAGACGGCCTAGATGCAATCCAGACGACGTCAGAAGCTGAAGAGGACGGCGTCACGGACATAAGGTGATGCCGTCGCAAGGTTAACGTGGCAAAGACGAAACCCTAATGACGGCGACACGACGGCGTCACGAAACATAAGGTGACGCCGTGGCATATGCAATCTTATATATAGAATCCGAATTTTTCAGTTTTAGGGAGAGTCTTTTGGAGTGAAAACCTAAAACCGAACCTAAGGTGTCTTGTACAGTATTTTAGGGTTTTAAACCCTATCTTACATCAAGATAAGTATTTACTTCATTAATTCAATTATGTCTTTGATTATTTGTGTGTATGCTTGCATGTTCTCCATGTCCGGCTAATTTATTTGTGTGTTTGCTTAGGAAGTATGAAACTTAATTATTGAATATTGATTGGTTGTTTCTTATCTTAGTTGATTAATGATCTAGTAATGCGATAGGTCATTCGTTGTGTACTTAATGCTTGATTCATCTTTGTGAACCTTAGAATATAATTACCTGAGTAGTTGTAGGCTAAACCATCCAAAGAGTGCCTTAGAGTAAGATTTTATCATCCCTAGTGGGTTTGTACACGAGACCCTTTGGTAAGTTCAAAGAGTTAGGGAGAAACGCATACCCTACAACTTTAGACACACAACGCAACTAAGAATAAGGACGTGACAATTCAACCATCAATAGGAGATAATTAAGGAGTAATACAACCTAAGTAAACACATCTTTAAACTATCATACGAGCACACATTAATTAGACATAGACTCCCACAACCTTAGTTTAGATAATTAGATAATAGTAGAGTAATCGGTAGAAATACCAACCCCCCCCAAATCCAATACCCGAGATTCGTACCTTTCCATTTCATAAAACATAAAAAAGATAAAAAATAATCTTCCTCAACCTTAACCTTAGCGTAGTAACTCCTTACTAGCATTCCTATTCCCCTAGAGAACGATATCAATACCCGTGGCTTACCCTAATTACTACACTACAACGATTAGGTTCACTGCCTAGGGTGTTATAAAACTTGCTCGAAGAAAAGGAAGTTTCCTTGACCCCGAACGACGCGTGTAGCGTTATCAATATATTTCTCTCTCAATTGGCTAGTTATTCTTTCAATTCTTACTGACATAATATTATTTTTCCTCAAAAGTTTCTATGGCATCTTTAAACTTTGCAGATGAACACAACCTAGTGGCCTACCTACAAAAGTCTAATGAGAAGAGTGGCCCTGTTTATCATCAAATTGTGGACTTTCTTCATACCACACATATAAGGTATGCTTTGCTTTTAAAACCCACAATTTATATCTCTCAAATCAAACAGTTTTGGACTTCTGCTCAGTCCATAACACTTAAGATTGGAGATACACATGAAACAGTGGATGCTCTACGAGCCACTGTGGATGGGGTAACTATTGATGTTACTGAGGCATCCTTGAGGAGAGTATTCCAATTGGGTGATCTCAATGGTCTCATCACATTACCTATGCCCGAAATTCATGATACTTTATCATTCATGGGGTATGATACCACTGACAAAAAGGCTACTTTCAAAAAGAGTGGTTTTTGTCCCCAATGGAGATTTTTGATTCATACTCTGTTACATTGTCTCAGTCCAAAGAAAACATCTTATGAGCAATTTAGTTCAACCATGGCTTACCCTTTGGTTTGTCTAGTCACTGATAAGATTTTCAACTGGTCAAATTATATTTTTACAAGTATGAAAGGCAATGTACAGAGTAAAACCAAATTTTTAATGTATCCAAGGTTTGTGCAAGCAGTGCTAAATGAGGTTTCAACTGCAACCCCACACAAATGTTTATCAAATCAGTTGCCTCAAGCCTAAAGTTTTTCAAAATTTGAACAAAGATGGCAATATGATTTTTACACATCTCCTACCCCAAATGCTTGCTAAAATTACAACTGAACAAAACACACCCATAATTAATGTTCCAAACATTGATTATACCCCACCTGTTTCAAGAACCTATGAGAGAAGGCCTAAACAGTCAACTCCTCTCATGACAACACAACAAGTTTTTGAACCTTATGGTCTAGGAACAAGCAGTGGTGGTTCTAGACTTCAACCTAGTCCAACTAGGGAGGAATCTGAACCTTTGCCCCATGATTCACCTCTCCCAACAGGTAACACAGTTGGAAGTGATGAGGGCAGTGGGAACCAATTGGAATTGATGGTTATGTGTGCAAAATTAGCCAAGCAGGTTGAATCTCTACAGAAGGATTTGGCATATGTCAAGAAGCAGCATGCCAAGGATGTTCAACATTTAAAGGAAGAGATTCAGACCTTAAAGGAAGAGATACAGGGGATGAACATGCACAAGAGGTCTGCAAAGCTGGTGATTTCATCTTCATCCTCACCTATTGATGGTGATTCAGCTGATCATGATTTGGGAAATTCTCCCAAACAGGGGAGGAAAATAGGTGCTAACACTGAGGGGAGGACAATTGATTTTGAAGATGAAGGAGATACAAGTAAAGGAGTAAAGGAAGCTGAAACTCACGGAGAGCAACTTGAAGATCAAGACATTTTTCAAACTGTAACTGATTTTACCACTGATTTTATTTCCACTGCAGAGCCAACTTTTGCCACTGCAAGTGACGTTGATAAACTGAAGAAAGACAAAGGTAAAGCAGTTATGGAAAATGTAAAGCAAACTGGAAGAAAGATTTCAAAGAAAAGAAAAGCACAAATTGTTCTTGATAGAGAAATTGCTGTAAAGATCTCTGAAGAACAAATGGCTGAAAAGAAAAAGCTTGAAGAATTGGAAGTTGCAAGCTTTATGGAAGCTAAAAGATTGAATAGAATGGAAGAAGATCTACTGCTCAATGTTCAACCTACAGTTCTTAGAGAGAAGACTCCAGAGTTTAGTTATGTTACTACTGAAGAAGATATTGAATTCTTGATTGCTAATAATGCAGAAATCAAGAAAAAGGCAATTGACCTGGTAGCTGATGCATCCTTAACTGAGGAACAAAGAACTGCTCAGTTGAAGGATTTCATACTAATTAAGAACAATCAAGCACTTGAAGATGTGATTAGTATAGTCAAAAAGGGTCAAAAGAAATCAAGACAACCTACCAAGAGACAAATTCTTTCATATATGAAAACTTATTGTTGTCATGTTGGTGGTTGGAAGATGCATCAATTCAAAGGAATGTCTGATGATCAAGTTGAAAAGCCTTACTACAGAACTCAAAAACAAGATAAAGATTTTATTGCAATGGGCTCTGAAGAAGAAGCTAGAAGATTTCCTAGTTTGAAGAGAAAGGCCAAAGTAAGTGATTCTCAAACTGTTAAGAAGACTAAGGTTGATGGAGATCAAACAATGTCTACTGAGAAGGAAATTCCTACTGAGAAATTCACTGAAGATCAATTGATTGGAATGATTGTGATTGAAGAAAGAGATTTTTATCCAGAACCACTGCAAGTTCGACATCCTATTATTGATTGGGAAGTTTTCACTTCTAGCAATTTTGCTCCATCATGGAATATCACAAGGCTGGAGGTGAAACTTCATTATTCATGACATTTGAAGATCTTATTAAAGCTTTTGACAGAGATGATCTTAATACATTATGGAGGTTAGTTCAAGAAAGGTTTAATGCTCAAGGTCTCAAAGATACTAAGGAGATGCAGTTATGGGTGAATCTTAGAAGGCTTTATGAACCTAATGTTGATGATGATTTTTGGAAGTTCTCATGTCCATGTTCTGGTACTAAATGGTTTTACTATGACTCATGTGAAGTTCATCATGTTTCTACAGCAAATGGAGTAGGTGCGTTTATGCTTGCTAAGAAAGAATATCCAATCAGAGCTGGAACTCTCACTGTGATGTTATGTACAACAATAAGAGTTCATGAAGACAATGAGAAAGTCAGAGAATTGTTACAAAGGCTTCAAGATCAATGTTCAAGAGCTATTCAGAAGTTAAGAAAGAAGTGAAGTGTTTGGTTGAATTCCCCAAATCCTTGAAGATAATGCATATTGAAGAAACTTATTGATTTGCAGAGAAATCATAAGTTTAGGGGAGGATTGTTGGGAATAATTCATTACTACGGATAGTTGTGGTTTACACTGCTTGGATTAACACTAGTAGTGGAAACGTATTCCCACTGCTAGAATATTATTACCACTGCTATAAGTTTATGTTTAGTTAAACGCGTCTAGATAAGTATAGAATAGATCTTGTGTATATTCTATTATGTTAGCTTTATACTTATCTTGTAAAGGACTCCTTGTTGTATAAAAGGAGGTCCTAGGTTATTGTCTTAGGTACTTGTCAATTTACCTACGTATTACTCACAAAGGCTTCAAGGTGTAACCCTAGTGATAAGTTAAGATCACTCGTATTATTCATCAATAATATTGGAGCTTAAGTTTTGTGTTTAATCTGTGTTTACATATAATACATCATATAATCCATCTTCTAAGTATTACTAAGTAAATTCCGCTTGCTTAATAATATCATACAAAATATCATTGACATAAGGAATGTGTCCAGATCCATCACTTCCTGCTCAAGGCATCTACCACAATATTTGCCTTTCCAGGGTGGTAGCGGATTTCACAATCATAATCACTGAGCAACTCTAGCCATCGGCGTTGTCGCATGTTCAGCTCTTTTTGATCTAGGATGTATTGCAGACTTTTATGATTTATGAAGAATGTACATTTGGTGCCATACAGGTAGTGTCTCCATAGTTTAAGACCAACTACCACTGATCCTAATTCCAGATCATGAGTGGTGTAAATCTTCTCGTGGGTTTTGAGTTGTTGAGAAACATATGCAATCACTTTACTCCTTTGCATCAATACCGCACCTAATCCTTGATATGATGCATCACAGTATACCACGAAGTCTTAAATTCCTTTTGGTAGTGCTAAGATAGGAGCTTCACAAAGCTTTTGCTTCAAGAGTTGGAAAGCGGATTCTTGATCGTTTCCCCAGTTAAACTTTTTGGTTTTATGTGTTATTTCCGTCAAGGGTTTGGCAATCTTGGAGAAACCTTCCATAAGCCTTCAGTAATAACCAGCAAGGCCTAAGAATTAGCGAATTTCAGTAGGGTTTGTAGGAGTAGCCCAATTTTTAACAACTAAGATCTTTGTAGGATCGACATGAATGCCTTGGCTATCAATCACGTGCCCAAAAAATTATACCGTTTGAATCCAGAAATCACACTTGGAAAATTTTGCATACAATTCTTCTGTATTAAGTAATTCCAAGCTAGTCTTTAAATGTTTGGCATGCTCTTCCTTGTCGCGAGAATAGATAAGAATATTGTCAATAAACACTATTACGAATTTATCCAAGTACAGTTTGCACACACAATTCATTAAATCCATGAATAATGCTGGAGCATTGGTAAAACAAAATGGCATTACTTGAAACTCATAGTGGCCGTAACGTGCTTTGAAAGCAGTTTTAGGAATGTCTTCTTCCTTGACTCGCAGTTGATGGTAACCCTACCTAAGATCAATTTTCGAATAAACATTCGATCCTTGTAACTGGTCGAACAAATCATCAATTTGGGGTAGTGGATATCGATTTTTAATCGTAAGTTTGTTCAACTCCCGATAATAGATACACATTCGGAAAGATCTGTCATTCTTCTTGACAAACAAAGCCGGAGCTCCCAATGGCGAAGAACTTAGTTGGATGAAACCCTTATCAGATAATTCTTGCAACTGGTTAGATAGCTCTTGCTTTTCGGATGGAGCTAATCGGTATGGTGCTCGGGCAATAGGGGTTGCTCTCGGTACAAGATCAATTTGAAACTCGACCTTCTTAATGGGTGAAAGACCGGATAAGTCTTCAGGAAGCACTTCCAGAAATTATTTTACTACAGGAACATCTTCAAGTTTCTTCTCCTCTGACCTTTTCTCCGTTACTTGATATACTTCACAGTTTTGATGTAGGATATGGTGCTCAGAAGAGTTTGACTTCGTTCACCTCGGATAATCAAAGTTTCATCATTGAATAGATTGTGAACAACTTTTTTGTCACATATGATTCTTGCATGGTTCTTGGATAGCCAATCCACGACAATAACAACATCGAAACTACCAAGCTTGATAGGAATAAGATCTATGTCTAAGGGTTGATCAAGTAAGAGTAAGGTACAACCTCGGATGATAGTGTTAGTGCTTACCATTTTTGCATTAGCTAGTTCTACTTCATAGGTGGTGTTTAGGGCAGTTGGTGTGATATTAAGCAAAGGTGCAAACGAAGAAGACACAAAACTTTTATCTGCTCCAGAATCAAATAATACTTTAGCTAAATGGTTGTTGAGTAAGAACGTACTCGTGACCACGTCAGGCTTCTGTTGTGCATCGCCATCTCCTAGCACATAAGCTCTTCCCCGAGCATTGTTGTTGCGGTTGTCATTCAGCTTTGGGCAATGACTCTTGACATGCCCAACCTCTCCACACCCAAAACAAGTTACATTCACTGGTTGCAGATTATTTCAAGTGCTAGGTATTCGGTAAATTCTGGTTGGATGACCCACCTTGTTATACTTTCCACACTTAACAGTGCAAGGTCCAATTTGATGCATAGTGCATTGAGTACACAAAGGGTGAGGTCCAACGTACCCCCTTTCCGTAGTTGGAGTAGTAGCATAAGCCCTTGCAGCTTCTTGCCTACGATTCTGTTGGTTGTGGTGGTTGTTTTAGTTTTCGTGATACTGATTGTTGTTGTTGTGGTGTTGGTTGTCGTGGTTGCAGTTGTTGATGTTATGGAATGAGTTGTTATGATGATGAAAGTTGTTGTGGTTGAAGGTATTGCCCTTTCGATCATCGAACTTCCTCTTATTATCATTACCATTCTGTACAAATCCATATTTCGAAACCTAATCCATGAGCTAATGGGAAATCGTGATCACTTCTTCCACAGTCTTAGGTTTTGATGCAGTGACATTACCCTCAATGTTTCGAGGTAAGCTCCCGATGAGTCTTTCTAAGAGTTTAACCTCATAAGAAACCATAGCTGGACACAAAGATTTCAGTTCTTGAAATCGCTTGAAGTAAGTCTTAAGATCATTGCCTTTAATAGTCACATGATAGAACTCATCTTCCAGTTTACTGACTTCAGTTCTAGGGAAATACTGGTTCATCATCAACTGTTTCAATTCTGCCCAAGTTGTCTTGTAAGCCTCTTCCATGCCAATAGGTTTGGCATAGGCTTTCCACCAAGACAAAGCATCTTCTAGCAGAGTACCAGTAGCGAACTTAACCTTGCAATCTTTTGAACAGTCACTTAAGAGAAACACAATTTCAGACATTTCGAACCAATAATAAGGCTAACAGCGCCTTTGGTTCCCTAAAGAAAGTGGGCTTGCGATTCATAAATTCTTTGTAACCGCATTTGCGAGTCACAACAGATTCACTTCGGTTAGTCTGATTATCGGCTTCATTTGAGTGGACAAACTCAGTAGGTCGTGCAGCAATAGCGGCATCAACCTCATCAGCTTTTGAATTACAGCTAGAGTCATAGCGGGAGCAGGAGTAGATATAGTTTTCCTCTTAGCCATTTTTCTAAAATTAACAAGAAACATACATCACGATTTTTAGAATTATTGACAACATAAGTGAAAATTATTATAAAAACAAATTTCATAATAGTCAAGATCACCACATTAAATCACTTGGAATATAATCATCATAAGTAGGAATCATACAACATAACGACATGTCTGAATAGGTTCACAACGTACATGGATATATATAAATTATCATCTCGATTTGCACAAACCGATATATATAAAAGAATCACCATACAAAGGAATATAAGAAAAAAACCACAATATCATAAATCAATCATCCATACATAACAAATACAATAACCGATCAGCATCACATTAATAACTTGTTCATTTGTTTGACAAAACATAAAGATACAAGGCCCTTTTATTAATGCCACATGCGGCAGGCTAAAATACTACTAAGATACATAGGTGCATCTACGATCTATGAACCTCATGGTGCGCCTCCCAACCAACGCTGCAGATCTCTCACAGTCTCTGTCAAGTCATCAATCCTCTAGTCTCTAACCTCCTCCCTAGCTCGGGAGTCCTCTAAACTCTGCTCTAGAGTTGGTGCATGACTAGCAATGGTAATAATATCCTCAGACTATCTCTCGGTGGCCTCCTCCATCAGTGCGACTTTGTCACGCAGCTCGGCTATCTCTTGCCTCTCGGTCTCCAATCTCCCCTCCAAATCTGTCACGGCCTCCCTATCCTGCTCAATTTGGGTGCCCATACAATCAAAAACCTCCTCCATAGCAATTTGTCTAATCACGAGGTTCTCCACCTCGTCCTCAATACTATATATACGAACAAGCAGGACCTCATCAACATACCCAAGAATCTCATCCAGATGGTCCTCATGCCTCACCAATCAGGCAGCCAGCAAAGAAACGAAGCGTTGAATAGGCTCTCCCGTGACCGGAAGAACCCTAGCTGGAACAGTAAGATAACTCTCTCCTAGCTCAGTGGTGCTGAGAGTACCCTCCTACGATCTCCACCTATGGATAACTGGCAGTAGGAAGGACCAACGGCGGGCATCGACCCTCCTGCGGGGTCAAGAGCGGGTGGTAGCAGCGACCATGGCCTCAACATACGGGTAAGATGAAGATGGAAAGAACCGATCACTATGAACACATAGTGGTGATGAAGTAGGTGGTGGAGTATGGGATGCCAAGGGCACACTGGTGGTCTGGTAGAAGAAAGTGGTAGGTGGTGGTAATGGGGAAGCAGTCGCATGTGGTGATATAAATGGAACTGATGGTGGATGTGCATAAGATGATGGTATGTCTGATGGAGGTGGTACAAAGGGAACAACAGGTACATGCACTCATTTTCGAGCGGTGTGTTTGAAGACAGGACCTTCCCGACACTGTCGATAAGGTCGACCAAAAGGTGCAGGCTCGTATGGTTTAAGAACCCTAACTTTCCTACGTCGGTGACGAACCGGTGCATATGGTAAAAGTGATGCAACAGAAGACATGGACGTATCGTCCTCAGAAGACTCGAACTCAGAGTGCTCATCATCGGCCTCTGAGTCGGTGGTGTAGTAAGCCCTTGTGGAGTTTGTTAGGACTCCATGAGATCGTTTTGAGCCTTAGGGTTTAACAATAACAATAATAAAGAACATGGACAGCGGAATTAAACAAACATAAATGTTATTGACACAAGGTTTTTATTCAACATCTCCCCAATTATTATTTGATCAGAATAACAACGTGTTACCTAACTGTAACAGGGATCTAAGCCATCTCAGATCTTAGGGATAAACAAAACAAACACTAACCCTAGACGTTTATAGAAACACGTCTAGGTTACACACACACACACCTTTAAACTACATTATGGAAGACTTGTATATTAAACCTACACCCTATTTCCTCTTTATATACTAGAGGATTAGGGTTTACAAGTGTAGGATCGATATATTTATTGTGTTGATGATTCGGGTAATCTTGGATGATCAAAATACATGTTTGCCATTAGAGAGAGAAAGTAGAGAGAGAGGGTGTTCTTGCTAGAGGTTTACACAAAGGAAATGTTAGATTGAATAAGAAGCACCACCCCTTCCATGGATGGAAGGGGTATTTATAGTTACAAACATACCGTCCTCCTATCGGACTGTGGATCAGGCATACAGTGGGTAAAGACCCGTCCTTCCTCCACGGTGTTACTCTAAACTATACTACGCTACAAACTAACTAATAAACTGCTAAATAACGTAAATAACTACAAGTCTACGAGCTAACTTATGCTAGATAATATTTGGGGTGACCGACTCTTTACTATGGAATTTTCTAATTCCTAAAAATCTCCCCCTAAGGGAGGTCACCCCATGTTTTACATTTCGAATCCTAGCATTCTATTCTTGACTTTGTTCTTGAGCTCGTAGACTTCAATTCTTCATTTCAACAATCTTTATGCAATAGCAGTGATTCTTCAAAGTCCGCACTGATTTGTACTTGTAGTGGAGGCCTCTAACTGATCCACATCTTTGATGATCTTCGAGCTTTCATTGAGATCATCAGCCACATTAAATCTCTGGATCACCCTTTATTGTGTTGCCATCATGTGAAGTTGTGACTTTTGGACCGACATGCTCACACTTTTGAATCATGACATCTTTCCATCAGAGTAGCGGAAGCTTTACTGGTTCATGATATTTGCAGCAGCGTAGCAGAAGCATATTATAAAAATATTAGAACCAGGTTATGTAGATATGCACCAGTCATGATTTCTTCAATTAAGTATGGATGCTATGAGCATGCGGCTTTGGATTGACTCCTCAATTCTGATCATCTGCAACCGTCCAAATGTACCTGCAAACAACAGTTATTCTGATCATCTGCAACCGTCCAAATGTACCTGCAAACAACAGTTAGCAATAAAACACACGAAAGTGTCTTTGACCACTTTCGTTGAATTGAGGTACACGGCCCACAGTTCCCCGTTGATCAGTACAAGTACTGCCTGTGATCAGGTAGGATTCCTAAGAATCTCCTTGACAGGGTTTCGCAGCTGTTCTAGCTGTTCTCAAACCGGAACGTCTCAAAGAAGACAACACGGAGTGAGTGAACCAGTGAATTGAGATTCACTGATTGATGAAAAATGATTTGAAAAACAATCGCGTATTGCTTGAAGAAAGAGTTTTGCAATACGACGAAGGTTTTATGAGAAAGATCAATTTTCAAACAAAATACTTTTGTATTAGAGAATGAGTACACATTCGACGTGCTAGCGAAAAGAAGAGATTCGCACATCGAACGGTTTTTCTAAAAGTATTTTTCAATCAGAGATATTTTTTTTTGAATTTGAAAACATAAGTACACATTCGACGTGCTAGAGAAAAGAAGGTTTGCACATCGAACGGTTTTTTCAAAAGTATTCGTCAATTCCATTCCTGGACCAAGGTTGATTCACGAGTGAATCGCCCCATCGTTTCTATCCAGTTGTCACAAGTTTGATCTTTTGAAAAGATCTCACATGTCACCCACCAAGAGCTTGTTTGATGTTGGCTCTAGAAGGATTTCCATCTTCATCGTGAATAATTTTACATACCACTCAGATGTTCTGGCAAAACCACAAGGATAATGCGTAGGACTCTCAATATATTCTTACTTTCCACATTGTGTGAAACAGCAAGTTTTCATTAATTTTGTGTCCTAATGAGATATTGTGGATGATCTCTTGGCTCTAGACTCAATAGTGCACATTTGGTTCCTGTGCCGGAGACTAGGGAGAGGGTCTCCTTCTTCAATATCAACAATCTCTAAGAGAAAGTCGATAGATAATGTCGGTTCCCCGTGAGAATGAAACAAGCCCTTTTAAGAGGAGCTTGAGTAGCTTGGGAAGTTTAGTGCAGTGCGTCACTGGGTCCATGACGTCTTGTCTTCAATACCAGTGTTACCTTAGTAAACACTAGTAGCATATGTATTGAACCCGGATTCTGCCCTAAGGTTGAATTATTGGAGGGCTATTTCTTTTCACCCTTTACATATTCATTTCTTTTTCATTCTTCAACCCCTTCAGTGCTTACTGAGACTTCATAACTAGAACCTTGTTGGGTTTATTCCAGTACTAGCTCTGTCTCAGTCCGCACTCTTCCCATTTCTCATTTTTCTCCTTTTTTCAACATTCCTAAGGACTCTACACTATCTAGTGGATTGTCCTTAGGGAGATCCCTCCGGTTCTGGCGGATCGTGGGAACTAATACCTAACCTCACCATCCTTATAACACCATGCATAAAGTAAAGTGGTCGGTCTTTCGGTACAGTTCAGTCCTTAAAACCAATTGAAAAAACATTTGGAAAAACAATCAAGGTACTTGTGATACGAGATCAAAGCATTTTGTACCTTAATAGTTTTGATCATTTAGAAATGCTCCCCCTCAACATGTGCATATGATTTTTAAATTGTTTAGCACATGGAGGCAAGAGTTCTTTGAAATAATTTCTTTAAAATAATTTCTTGATCACAATTTCCTTAGAAAAAACCATTTGATTTTCTTTGGTAAATTCTCCCCCTCATTATGTACGTAAGATATTTTAAAAATATTTTTATCACATAGAGGCAAGAGTTCTTTTGAAGTACATCCACGATCACAAAATCCATTAAGAAAACCATTTGAAAACACAATCAAGGTACTTTATAAATCTCTTTAAAAAGCTTTTGTACCTCGATAGTTATGCTCCCCCTCAATATGTGCTTCGAGATTCGAAAGCGTTTAGCACATATGAGAGAGCAGCCTGCACAATTGAATCAAAACGATCATCATTCATCAAATTTCATAATTAAATCACAAATTCTCCCCTGATCAAAAATATCAAACCCTTTGAGATTTTGGATCCCAAGTGATTTAATTAGGTTTAGAAAACATGGGAGAAAATGTGGCCTTGTTTAAATACTCATCTGGTTTTTGGATAAATCCTCCTCCTCAACATGTGCATTGTGTATATTGAAATCGTTTGGCACATGGAGACAGGAGTGCCTTTGAAGGACTAAAACCAATTCCATTTCAAACAGATTTGAGATTTAAATCACGATCTCACCCCCGATCAAAAATTTCAAACCAATTGAGATTTGTGATCCCAAAAGATTTAAATCATTTAGAAAATTTTGGGGAAAGACGTGGCAAGATTTAATTTTTGAAAAATGACAGATAAGGAACAGTTTTTCGACATTAAATATTGTTAGTGTCAGGTATGATAGTTTTAAGAGACCTTTTAAGTAAAATTAAATAATTTCACAATCAAACAAGAACAGAAAAAATTTCATTTTGACAGATCTTTGAGTTTTAAAGAAAATCATACCATGACATAACATTAAATCTTTAGATCACCACTTTATTACGTACAAACGGACTTTTATGAAGAAATATCGTTTGAAAATATTTTATTATAAATCACTCTCCCCCTCAATCGATGACCGAAGTCGATAATTGAGTGACTTAAGTTTTGATAAAAAGAAGTCCGGTGATTTTCAAAATTTAGTCCAATTAATTTTCAAAACAATATTTTCCATTTTCAAAACAATTTAAACAAATTATCAAAATTATTTAAAAATGGTATCCTGCACAAAGATACGTTAGGTGGTTGAGAAGCTTCCGTTGTTGCTGTAGGGCTTGGAAGAAAACCGTCTGCAGATGCAGTGAGACTTCTTCTTACGTTGCATTTTGAATGCCAACTGAGGTCAAATTTAAGCTCCGTTTCTTCAATCACTTAGAAGAAAACCATCTGCTGATGCAGTGAGACCTCTTATGTTGCATTTATGCCAACTTTCCATTGAAGTCAAATTTAAGCTCTGTTTCTTCATTTGTCAACTCAAGATATAGTTACCCTTTCCTTTCGGCATCCAATCATCTTCAATTGTGGGATCCGGATCGGGAACATTCTTATAACCAATATACCTGCATACGTTAATGAACACGCATACAAATATATGGTGGTCGACATCACCCAAACAACAATCGACTAATAAAAGTCAATTCAACATGTCAATCAGATCATATAAAGCATGGGAATTATGTGTTCATCAAACTTTAATCATCTAAACCTAACAATCATATCCTAGAAACCTAGTCCTTCAACATAGGCAATTATAATTTTTTCAGATAAACACGTAGGATAATTAAGAAAGTCCGTTAGATGATATAAATTTGAAAAATATTCTTCCCCTCAATCAATGACTCTTTTTCTAAAAAGTTTAAAAGCGCTGAAGTCATTAATTGAGTTTTCAATTTTCTCGAAAACTCTGAAACTGGTTGATTTCCAAGCAACTCATTTACCACCATTTTTTTTGAAAACAACAAATATTTTTCTGAAGAATTTTAGACGGAAAAACATTTGTGTATGAACAGCAGTCCTTCGACATACTTTCCTCAAATTTGTTTTTAGGATAAGTGCACGAAATATTTGAAAAGTTGGTTTAGCGCAACACTTTCCTTTCTTGAAGAACGGGTTGCTATCTGAAATAATAGCAAGCCATAGTTTAAGCACGGGTTACAGTCTGAAGTAACTGCAAGCCATAGTTTTAAGCACGGGTTACAGTCTGAAGTAACTGCAAGCCATATTTAGAGACATGTTTAGAAAAAATATTTACACCTCCTGCTCGAACTTCATCTATGGTCCCGTGCCATTATTGAATGACATTTCTAAGACCGTAGATGTTATCGATACCAGAAGACATGTCATGAGAAAACATATTTTTGGTATTTTTGAATTTTTCTGATTTTTATGGGTTTTTGTTGATTTTATATTTTTCTATTTTGTTTTGTTGGTTATATATTTTTGTATTTGGTTTTTAATAGATATATACAAGGATAGAGAAGATGATATAGTAAAAGAAGATGATGATACGAGTACCGAGATAAGGATATCGAGCAGCACGTCGTAGAAGATAGAAGTCATCATCCCTAAAACTTTCACCACCAAAGCTTTCGAGGCTCTTGCATTGAAGAAAGAAATTGAACCATCTGAAAGTGAGACTTTGGCAGCTTCCCCCCAAACCGAAAATCCTTTAGCTGAGCAGATTCAAAGCTTTCTTTCAAGCTTCTCTTAGCCAGGTGCACAAAGAAGCACACCATTATCATCGAACTTGCTGCTCCTTTTAAGAATAATCACCGTGATTCTTCGTTCGAGGTTATATCATCCAAAAGAACAACAACATATCATCCCACACATAAATAACACTTCTCAAATTTCCTTTCAACTGATGTCTGAAACGAACCATTCCAAAAGGTGTCAAGAGAACAATTCCCCCCAAGTAGTTGAATTGATGCAGTCAGTCTCTTTGTATAATGCTCAAGAACTCTCCCGAATACACATCATGAGGGTAATGAAGAACAACTCCCCAATGTTCACATCTTTCGTCCCTGATGAATGTGTATGAAGCTCAAGAACCCAAAGTACACCAATATCCAAGAACTCTCCCGAATACACATCATGCCCGGAAGGAAAACACCTCCCCAATGTTTGTGGTAAACAATGGCTTTCTTCCCTGATGATCGTGTATGAAGCTCAAGGACCCGAAGTAAACACATTCCCCAAAGAGAGAACAACCGATAACATTGAAGAAGCAGGCCGAATCACTGATTATCTCTGCGGGTGACAATCTCTGCGGATGTCAACACCGGAATAAGTGATTATATCTCTGAATCACAGATTAAGCCCTCAAGTAAAACAGCTGAGCATCCCCAATGTACACAATCTCTCTCCCCTGATGATTGCGATAACATCGAGATCATCACACACCAGTGTACCTCTTATATCTTCAGAAAATTTCTCTAACATCTCTTCCCCCACATAGTTGAAATAAACACTAAACGCCATGAGTCAAACCTTGAGTTTCTCTGCGGTAATGACAATAGTCTTCCCGAGATATCTTCAATCACTTAGAAGTATTAAGCTCATCAAGATTACTCGCGTTTAGTTACGGGTCTCCTTCCCCCTTGCTGGTTTTGATACTTCAGAATCAACAACACTTTGTAAGCCCATGTACTAGAAATCATTTAAGAAGAACATAATTTAGCTCAGATGTATATGTGAGAATCAACTTAATTGGGGATTAAATTCGACATATCACATTCCCCCAATTAGTGCTCTCCCCTAGACTGACAATCTGTTTGATAATAGCCTAGATTAAGAAGAAGTCTTTAGATTGTTAAATGCAACACGTCTTTAGTCTTCTAACACGCAGCAGAAAGTGTAGAACAGACTGTAGACTCAACCTTCTTCAAGATTGTCCAGTTGGGGAATAGATAGTTAACATCTTCGACTCACCAAAACACAAGAACATCACCAAAAATCATCCCAATTAACTTACATCTTGCAAATCCCCTTAATTAAGATCCCTCCCAATCAAACAAGAACAGAAAGATGTTCATCAAGGAAATCAGCAATCAGCCCGCAACGAACACACTAAATGGTAACACCAAGCAAACAATCACATCAAACAAGAACATAAGGTTGTTCGGAATCATCATGTTGATGTGCACGTGAAGCATTAACCGGAAGCACTTTGTCAATAAACTCATATCAGCTTGTGAAGATGTCAACTAACGGCTCTTAGAAGAGAAAAACTCCATGTGAATATGACCCGATAAGAAAAAGCTCGATTCTTACATGAGTTTAGAGCCGTATGACCATTTATATTCTCAAATGTCAATCAACCATGCAGTAAATTCACACTTCTTCTCCCCCTAAAGAATTGCATACGGAGATGCCATTCTAGATTAAACAAGTGATTATCATCTAAATGTATTCTATTCACACTTCTCCCCCGCAAAATTAGCACAGGATGTCGCCATCGTCATTATAGTTGAGCAAGTGGAATAAGAAAACACTCAACAGTAGCCCGTTTCACTTGATGACTGAAGCACATGGAAAAAGCATGAAGCATGTTGATGAGAATGGTCATAACTGAGAAGATTTCTCTTCTTTCGAAGATAATGCGCACTGAAGCGTACACATTTCTTTTCTTTGAGTACGAGGCATGAACTGTTGTGTTCATACGTCATCATGTTGAAGTACGAGGCCTGAACTGATGTGAACAGACGTCATAAGAAGATTTCTCTTCTTCAGAAGATAATGCGCACTGAAACGTACACATTTCTTTTCTTTAGAGTACGAGGCATGAACTCAAGTGTTCATACGTCATAATCTCTCTCATTTAAGCTCTCTTAGCAAAACATGTAATTATCCCCATTATCATTCTGTAGGCTCTTTGTCGTGACAACAGATGGAGAAAAACCAATATGATGAATTTGACCCTGAAGTAAACAACCCCGAACACGTGACTTAAACTTGCACATATGAAACAAAGAGCGGTGCCGATTTCCATTAGCATCTCTAAGTACTCTCTATGTACTCTATACTCATCAACCAACTAACCATCAAGTATAAGACGTACATTACCTCTTGAAAATCCACAATTGAATGTGACACTGAGCACTACAACGTAACTCCTTAAAGTGATAGTTATTTTGAGGTGATAAGAGCCCAATTCCCCCAAGTGGTAAAAGAAAAGGTAAAAGTCACCCAACAATAACTAGATTTCCAAGTCTTCGTTTTTAATAATAAGCTTGAGCAAGGATCTCGAAGAATCTTCATCCATCCATCCCCGATACCTTCAGATACTAAGTACACTTGCCCGTGATAATTCACTTTAACCTCAAATAAATAATAGTGAATTAACTCCGTTGTCACATCTTCTGGTTAAAAGCTCAAATCTAGCCTCCTTTGACATTTAAATGAACTTTGATAATGGTTTCATCCCGACCATGGTTTAATGAGCATAACCCCGTAAAACTTTGAAGTAACCAAACCGCCATGACGAATATCCAAACACACATCCAATTCATGAAGTACACCCTTTTATCCCTTCTTCGAAGCAGAAACCGTAGCACCAGCATCAAGTAAGATCCAGAATTACACTTTCTCTTCTCCAAGATGGTTCCATCATTACGAGATTTTACAACTCTATGGTTTAAACCAAGAAATAGTTTCTTTCGCGGGATTTTATAAAACCAAGAATAAACCGTAAGATAGATCCGGAAATGCACTTTACTAATACCAGGATGTTTCCATTGTCACGGGATTTTACAAGTCTATGATTTAAACCGAGAAATAGATTCTTTCGCGGGATTTTACAAAATCAAGACAAAACCGTAAACAACGTCAGCTTGAATGTGTTGTGACAATTTTGGTTTCGGTGAATATTTGTTTTAGGGGAACATGCAGCGGTTCATCAACGGTTCGTTTACCAACATCAACATCATCATCCATCCAATAAACACTTTCGTAAACACATCATTCACGCATTCTGTCGGTCATTGCAGTGACAACATGGTGAAGTAAACCCGATATGCCAAACTTGATCATGAAGTAAAATTCCCAGATTTGTTACTTAAACTTGTACTAATCCTTGTGAAAAGAAACGGTGTACCCAATGTACAAAACCTCTTGACATTCTCAACTGAGTGAGACACCGAAGTGATAGCTACGTTGTGGGTTAAGTGAGAAAGAATCACAAACGCAACTAAATAGCCAAGTCTTTATCACCCTCTATAAACGCCCAAACAAGTCATCTTCGCGGAATGGTAGAAAGACAGAAGAAGAAATAAGTAAACGCACCCGGAAAACCTCACTTCAAATTCAAATAAGAAATATCGACCAAACAACCCCGTATTCAACTTTGTACACTCATCAATTCAAGCCGTGAAATAATATCCTCCGTGAAAATGCATACACCAAATTTCCAAACTTCATATCAAATCAGATCTCATCATCAAGTCTCATCATCAAATCGCATAAAATAAAGTCTCAACACCCAACAAGTCTCATTGTCATACAAAACGTACACCGGATCCAAATTAATCCCACATAAGATAAGCACATCCGATATTAAAAGCCCATCCGGAATTAATCACTCTTAAAGTTCAAGTAATCATAAAGTACAAGGACATGGCACCAACTCATGTAGTATATCCGAATTAAAAAAAACCATTTCACAACATTACTTTCCATTAAGAGTACGAGTCTGTAGATAACCGATTCAAGTGATTAAAATCCGAAGCCCAAAAATTACCACATAACTCAATCCTAAATTAGTACAATTTGTGATCAAGTTTGTGATTTAATACACAACGAAAATCACATTCTCATGCCCATTCTACCTCACTTATGCATCCAGCATAAATCCCATAATATCACATAACTTATGACACAATTCTTACACAACATAGCCATAAGATCAAACAAACCACGGCCCAACATAATTCCAGCAAATTAAACACGTTAGGCCCAGTACACAAACCACGGCCCAAAATGAGAATAACACATGATCCAAATAAGCCTTTCACGCAATCCCACTTACAAATCTGGTGTCCTAATAATTAGGGTTATAAAACGCATATTAACACCAACTCAACCCTAATATTTCTCACATCTTAAATCCTCGCCTCCATCTCTGACTAAAACACACACATCAATCTCAACCCTAATCTCACAAGATAGTCCGCCTCCCTCTCCAAACATCCTTCACCAAAGCGCAGTCAATCCCAACAACAAAAATTAAAGACGCATTCTCAATTAGTACAAACATCTTAAACATGATAATCACTTATAGCCGAGCAACACATCCCACAATAAGACATGAGCACAATCAATAATTTCGTTCAAGAATGACCTAGCCACAGGGATGGCTCAAGGTTTTAGTCACGGTATCAAGGTAGGTACATTTTTGTTCCATTGTTGTTGTAGTAGAGTCATAAACGAGCCAAAGATATTGGGTAAACAATCTTGTTTCACCCATTTGCTTTATTTCGTATAGTGACAAAGTTGGATATATGAGGATATTTGATTCGAAATCTTTGTCAATTCGTACAAAGATCGATGATGTAAATCTTTGTGAAATAATGGATCTGAAAAAGGTCTCGATAAAACCATGAAAGATGAAACTGAGATCTATAAACCATGTTTGTTTGACCCTTTATATTTCATATCGTTGCTAAATTAGTTTTGAGTCAAGAATCGAACCAATGATTTGAACTAACATAATTGTTAAGTTCACTTCATAAGTATTCGAATATTATTATAAGACTCTTGATCTGTGAAGATGAATATCGAGGGGTTTTTTATGAAAACCTGAGTTGAGATCTTGATGGTCTTATCCATACCTTGAATTAATCTGAGATCTTTGAATGCTTAACCCTTTTCCATATATTCTTTGAGTCTTGGTTTTAATGTAGATATGTCATTGATGTTTTCGGATGAGATTGCAAATATTTCATATCGATTTCGTTTCATATAACTGGACTGATGATGGGGTTGTGAAACAGAGGTTGAGTATGTTGGTATTTGGTGTAAGTCGAGTTGTGGTCGAGGTCTGTTCTTCTTCTACCTTTCTGTCGTTACAAGTCGCTAGCAGAGTTTTGTCACAACTCGCTACCATGTGGGTCAAGTCGCTAACATTTATGGAGAACAAGTTGCTAACATCTGTTGTCAAGTCGCTAAGCAGTTTGAGTCAAGTCGCTAACCTAAGTTGCTACATCATTATGAGTCTAGTCGCTACCCATAAAAACACAACTCGCTACTTGTTAAATAACAAGTAGCTACCTTACTCAAATCGCTACCAGTTTGACTCAAAAGTCAAACCGCCACTTTTTTCATTGCAAGTCGCTATATGAGTCCAACTCGCTAGGTTAAGTCGCTAGGTTGGAATTCCGACAATATTCATAGCAAACCGATGAGTTTTGAGTTTTCCGATGAGTTTTGAGTTTTTCGATGAGTTTTCCGACCTCTTTTCCGACCAAATGCATGATAAACCCAGAAAACCACCATATGAAACTGCTTCTTTAGACTGGTTTGACCATGAATACGTTAACCATTTGACCACCGTTTGGACCATAAGAAATCTGACCATATGACTACTCAATATGACCATACAGTGTTTGAAACAACAAAAAGTTCAATATGAACACAAGACAGAAATGACATGATATTGAGACCATGAACTTTTAGACCAATATAGGAGTTGTTAAAAACAGTTATACCATAAGAATAAACAAGACATAATCTTTTGACCAAAAAATGATACGGAAACAGTTTTTAAAACACTATTCGAACCAACATAAATCAATGAAACACAATAACCATGGTACAAAAACTACACAAATCAACACAACACAATAACCTGTCTCTGATACCAGTTGTAGGATCGATATATTTATTGTGTTGATGATTCGGGTGGTCTTGGATGATCAAAATACATGTTTGCCATTAGAGAGAGAAAGTAGAGAGAAAGGGTGTTCTTGCTAGAGGTTTACACAAAGGAAATGTTAGATTGAATAAGAAGCACCACCCCTTCCATGGATGGAAGGGGTATTTATAGTTACAAACATACCGTCCTCCTATCGGACTGTGGATCAGGCATACAGTGGGTAAAGACCCGTCCTTCCTCCACGGTGTTACTCTAAACTATACTACGCTACAAACTAACTAATAAACTGCTAAATAACGTAAATAACTACAAGTCTACGAGCTAACTTATGCTAGATAATATTTGGGGTGACCGACTCTTTACTATGGAATTTTCTAATTCCTAACAACAAGATACTACAAAGGACTAAATAATAAATCTTCTTTTGCAAGCAAGTCCTTCCATCTTTTTGTAGATTTCTTCTTTGTCACTTTAAGTCCCTTTGTTTCATTCTTCTATTTACTTTGTCTCATCAAATCAAGAATCCCAACAGGAAGGAACGACCCAAACCACTTCGAGTAAGATAGTTAGGAATGACGATTAACTCTCCACTTCCATCAAAGATTCTTGAGGATCAAACTGAGGCACTCAAAGAAGAAAACCAACCCAACGAGAAAATTTTTGGAATGCCGGAAAGCGAGAATGAATTCGTAAAAAGATTTGATGGGTATTGTATTTCAATGACAGAAGTTGGATTCCACTTTATGGGGGAGTTCGTGATCTCATTATGCACAAATCCCATAAGTCAAAATACTCCATTCATCCAGGCTCCGACAAAATGTACCAAGATCTTAAGAAACTTTATTTGTGGCTAAACATAAAGCTGAGATCGCGGAATATGTCGGAAAATGTCTAACATGTTCTAGAGTCAAAGCCGAATGTCAAAAACCCTCTGGTTTGCTGACGTAACCAGAAATTCCAGTTTGGAAATGGTAAAGAATTACCGTGGACTTCATCACCAAACTGCCAAAGACTGCCAACGGATTTGACACCATCTGGGTTATCGTCGACCATCTTACCAAATCTGCTCATTTCCTACCTATCAAAGAAACAGAAGAAAAGAATATTGTTGCTTGGTTATATCTGAAGGAAATTGTATCTCGACATGGGGTGCCAATTTCCATCATCTCCGACCGTGATAGCCTTTGTAACATATTGGATTTCACATACACATCAAACCATAAACACAAAGAGGCGTATAAGATGAGTTTTAGAGAGAGAAAGTTAGAGGTTTGGGAACTTTAGTGAGAGAAAGAAAAATATTATTATGAGCTCCAACTCTCTACCTTGGGAGGTAGAGAGTATTTATAGTCTTACAATAAAACGCCACCTGACGGGCTGTGGATCAGGCATACAGTGGGTAAAGACCCGTCCGTCCTCCACGGTGTTACCTAACTAAATACTACTTAACATAAAATAACTACGACTATGAGCTTTCTAACGATTACATATACTTGAGGTGACCGACACTTTAATACCTGGATTTTCCAAATCCTAACAATCTCCCCCTAAGGGAGGTCACCTCAAGCATACATTACAATTACATAGAATACAAACAGATATTGCATTGAAATTGTTCTTGGATTCTTGTTCATGTTCTTTGTTCTGTAGCTCGTAGTCTTTGATTCTTTATTTTTGCATGTTTGAATAATCTGTGTGGAGGTCTTTAACTGATCCACGTGATACTGAGTTTTGAGCCAGCTTTGAGATCATTAGCCACAGTAAATCTTTGACTCATCCATTGTGGTGTTGGTATTATGTGATGTAGTGACATTTGGACCGACATGCTCACATTCTGGATCATGATATCTTCTTATCAGAGTAGCGGAAGCTTTAGTTGATTCATGATATTGGCAGCAGCGTAGCAGAGGTATGGAGTGATAATATCAGAGTCATTGATGCACTAATCATGATTTCTTTGTAGATGAATGTGTTGTTTGAGCATGCGGCTATGGATTGACCGCTTCATTCTGATCAGCTGCAAATGTCGGGTGTACCTGCATAAGACAGTTAGCAATAAAGCGTACGAAAGTGTCTTTGATCACTTTCGATGAATTGAGGTCACGGCCCACGGTTCCCCGTTGATCAGTACAAGTACTGCCTGTGATCAGGTATAATTCTGAAGAATTTCCTTGACAGGGTTTCGCAGCTGCTCTAGCTGTTCTCAAACCGGAACGTCTCAAAGAAGACAACACGGAGTGAGTGAACCAGCGAAATGAGATTCACTGATTGATGAAAAGAGATTTGAAAAACAATCGTGTATTGCTCAATAGAAATTGTTTTTGCAAAACAGCGAAGGTTTTAATGAAAATCAATTATCAATCATAAACACCTTTTATTTTGAGAAATAAGTACACAGTCGATGTGCTAAAGAAAAGAGTTTTTAAGCACAACGACCGGTTTTGCAAAGGTATCCGTCAATCCATAACCTGTACCAGGATTGATTCAAAAGATTGAATCTCCCCATTGTTTTTGTTCAGTTGTCACATGGTTGATCTATTGAATAGATCTCACATACCACCTACCAGGAGCTTGTATGATGTTGGCTCCAGAAGGCTTTCCATCTTCATTGTGAATATGTATGCATATCACTTAGATGTTCTGGCAATACCACAAGGATAATGCGTAGGACTCATAAGATGTAATCTCTCTTTCGACATTGTGTGAAACAGAGAGTCTTCATTGAAAGTGACCTAATGAGATTTATTGATGATCTCGTGGCTCTAGACTCAATAGTGCATATTTGGTTCCTATGCCGGAGACTAGGGAGAGGGTCTCCTTCTTCAATATCAACAAACTCTAAGAGAAAGTCGATAGATAATGTCGGTTCCCCGTGAGAATGAAACAAGTCCTTTTAAGAGGAACTTGAGTGGTTTGGGAAGTTGTAGTGCAGTGCGTCATTGGGTCCATGACGTTTGTCTTCAATACCGATGTTACCTTGGTAACCACCGGTAGCATATGAATTGAACCCGGTTACTGCCCTAAGGTTGAATAAATGGAGGGCTATTTCTTTTCACCCCTTTTCACATTCAATTCTTTTTCATTCTTCAACCCCTTCAGTGCTTACCAAAACTTCATAACTAGAACCTTGTTGGGTTTATTCCAATACTAGCTCAGTTTCAGTCCGCACTCTTCCCATATCTCATTTTTCTCCTTTTTTTTCAATATACCTAACGACTCTACACTATCAAGTGGTTTTGTCCCTGGGTAGATCCCTCCGGTTCTGGCGGATCATTGGACCTCAACCTAACCTTATCATCCTTATATCACCATGCATAAAGTAAAGTTGGTCGGTCTTTTGAAATAGTTCTTCCGCCTTGAAACCAATTGAAAATCAATCAAGATACTTGTGATATAAAATCAAAGTGTTTTGTATCTTAATTGTTTTGATATTTTAGAAATGCTCCCCCTCAACATATGCATAAAATTCAGAAATTGGTTAGCACATGGAGGCAAGAGATCTTTGAAATTGTTAGACTAAGAATGAAAGGTCCAATCTTTTGATTAACATTTTCTAAAATGATCATCATCACTTCCCAATCAATTTGAGTAGATAAAAACATTTTGAGGAAGGATGAGGTTTTCAAAAGTTTGCTCCCCCTCAATATGTGCCTCGAAGTTTGAAAGAGTTTTGCACATATTAGAAGGAACCTGCACTTAGAGACAATTCAATCACGTTTTAATAATTTAAGGTTTAAAGTAGATGCTCCCCCTCAACATGTGCATGGAAAATTTGAAATCGTTTGTCACATGCGGGGAGGAAAACTTGTTAAACACTTATGAACCCATTTATCGAATTATCCGTTTAAATTCAATTTAAATCACAAATTCTCCCCCGATCACAATTTTCAAAACATTTGAGATTTGAGATCTCTTGTTGATTTAAATTGATTTTGAAAGTTTTTAAGGAGAATTGTGACTTAATTATGAAAAAAGTTTTAACTGATAAGGATCGGATTTTGAGACTTTAAACTCCATAGATTAAACATGCACGATTTTCTTTTGAAAACAATTGTATGACAAATAACCTTTTGATTTAATTGAAATAATTCTCCCCCTCAATCAATGACATAAGTTGTTGATTGAGAGATAGATATTTTAACAAAAGTTAAGTCCAGATGATTTACAAAAATAGAGTACGAGTTATTTTTCAAAGCAATTAGTTTTCATTAGATTGAAAGCAATTGTTTATAGAATCAGAGCATGAGATTTGAAAAAGCAAGATAAAGCATGGCTCTGTTCTTTCTTTGAAAAGCGGGTTACTGCCTGAAATGACAATAAACCATTGTTTCACTTTCTCCCAAAAATATTTTTTGATTTTTTGGATTTTTTTTTGAAAATTCGAACAATATTTAAAGCCCCGTGTCATTCTTTGAATGACATCACAAAGACCGTAGATATTTTCGAATCGAGAAAAGCATGACAAAATGACAATATTTTTTGAAAATTTTCAAGATTTTTCAAGTTTTTATGGATTTTAGAAAGATTTATATTTTTCTATTTGCTTTTTGAAGGTTTTGTAATTTTGTATTTTGTTTTTCGAATAAGTATTTACAAGGAGATAAATTAGTTTAAGAGGATGATGAAATGAGTACCGAGATAAGGATATCATTCAGCACGATGTAGAAGAAAGAAATCGACATCTCTTAAACTTTAACCACCAAAGCATTCGAGGCTTCTAAGAAAATCGTCGTCTGAACATGAGCCTTCTAAATGAGAATCTTTGGTAGCTTCCCCCAAAACCGACAATCTTTGAAATAAGACCATTTCCCCCAAGAAGTAGAATGTGAAGAAAAACAGTCTCATTGAATGAAGCTCAACAACCCAAAGAACATGATAACAACGAAGTAACAAGTTAACACGAATCATATCTGCGGTTATCAAACCCGGAATACATGATTAATCTCGATCACGTGAACCTGTTGTGCGTCCCCGATGTACACATTACTCTTCGAGTTTGAGCAGTTGTCTATTCGGGAGAACAATATATCAACACCTTGATTTCACCGGATGCATTCCAGTTATCTTACATATAACCAATCAGCCCATAATGTACACATGTACCCAACAAGAGAAGAGACGATGACATCCAAGTAACATGTTGAGTCACTGATCATCTCTGCGGATATCAACTCTGGAATAACTGATTAAGCTCGATCATGTGAACATGTTGTGCATACTTGATGTACACATATCTCTCCCCTGATGGTTGCGATCTCATCGGAATCATCATTACATTGAGTGCATGAAGCACTAACCGGAAGCACATTATGATGGATCTAAGACACTCTCCTTGTGTCAATGATATTTTGTATAATATTATCAAGCAAGCGGAATTTACTTAAGTAATACTTAGAAGACGAATTATATGATGTATGAGAGTAAACACAAATTAACACAAAACTCAAGCTCCAATATTATTAATGAAATAATACGAGTGATCTTGGTATCACTAGGGTTACACCTTAAAGCTTTTGTAGATAATATTGTAAAGTAATACGTACCTAAGACAATGACCTAGGATCTCCTTTTATACAACAAGGAGTCCTTTACAAGATAAGTATATAGCTAACATAATAGAATATACACAAAATCTATTCTATACTTATCAATACGCGTTTAACCATATCATAAACTAATAGCAGTGGTAATAAATAACTTACAGTGGGAATATGTTTCCACTGCTAGTGTTAAACCAAACAGTGTAAACCACTACTATCCATGGTAACGGACTATTCCCAACATCCTCCCCTAAACTTATGATTTCTCTGCAAATCAATAAGTTTCTTCAATATGTATGAACTTCAAGGATTTGGGGAATTCAATCAAACACTTCACTTCTTTTATCTTAACTTTTGTATAGCTCTTGAACACTGATCTTGAAGCCTTTGTAATAATGCTTTGACCTTCTCACTGTCTTCATTAACTCGTATGTGTAAGCTTAACATTACTGTAAGAGCTCCAGCTCTAAGTGGATATTCTTTCTCAGCAAGCATGAAAAAGTCTTCTCCATTAGCTGTAGAGACATGATGAACATCACATGAATCATAATAAAACCATTTTGTACCAAGACATGTGAATAAGGTTTTCCAGTAGTCATCATCAGCATTTGGTTCAAAAAGCCTTCTAAGATTTACCCATAGCTGCATTTCCTTTGTATCTTTGAGATCTTGACCATTAAACCTCTCTTGAACTAATTTCCATAATGTATTAAGGTCATCTCTGTCAAAAGCTTTAATAAGATCTTCAAATGTTATGAAATATGAAGTTTCTCCTCCCAGCCTTATAATCTTCCATGTTGAAGCAAGATTGCTAGCAGTGTAAACTTCCCAATCAATGATAGGACGTCGAATTTGCAGTGGTTCTGGATAAAAATCTCTGTCTTCAATCACAATCATTTCAGTCATTTGATCTTTAGTGAACTTCTCAGTAGAAATCTCCTTCTCAGTAGACTTTGTATGATCTTCATCAACCTTAGTCTTCTTAATAGTTTGAGAATCACTGACTTTGGCCTTTCTCTTCAATCTAGGAAATATTCTTTCTTCTTCTTCAGAACCCATTGGAATAAAAGATTTATCTTGTTTCATAGTTCTGTAGTAAGCCCTTTCAACTTGATCATCAGACATTCCTATGAATTGATGCCTTTTTCCAGTTACCAACATGACAACAATAAGTCTTCATATATGCAAGTATTTGTGCCTTGGTTGGTTGTCTTTGTTTCTTCTGATTCTTCTTGACTGAACTGATTACATTATCAAGTGCTTGATTGTTCTTCATCATAATGAAATCTTTCAACTGAGCAGTTCTTTGTTCCTCAGTTAAAGATGCATCAGCAACAAGGTCAATTGCCTTTTTCTTGATTTCTGGATTATTATCTACCAGAAACTGAATATCTTCTTCAGTAGGAACATAACTAAACTCTGGAGCTTTCTCTTTCATAACAGTAGGTTGGACAGTGGAAATTGAATCAGCATCTTCCATTCTATCCAATCTTTGAGCTTCCAAAAAGCTAGCAACTTCTATTTCTTTCAACCTTTTCTTTTCAGCAACTCTTTCAGTAATTTGATCTTCTGAAATCTTCTTAGCAAGTTCTCTATCATGATCAATCTGAACTTTTCTTTTCTTTGAAACCTTCCCTTTAGGTTGCTGTACATCTTCCATAACTGCTTTACCCTTATTATCCTTCAAAATATCAAATTCTTCACTTGCAGTGGCAAGAATTGGCTCTGCAGTGGAAATATCATTAGTGGTAAAATCAGTTGCAGTTTGGAAAATGTCTTGATCTTCAAGTTGCTCTCCATGAGTTTCAGCTTCTTTTGCTCCTTCACTTGTATCACCTTCATCTTCAAAATCAATTTTCCTCCCCTCAGTGTCAGAACCTGTTTTCCTCCCCTGTTTGGAGGAATTTCCCAAATCTTGATCAGCTGAATCACCATTAGAAGGTGAAGATGAAGATGAAATCACCAGCTTTGCAGTATTCTTGTGCTTTTTCAACCTCTGCACCTCTTCTTTTAAGGTCTGAATCTCTGTCTTTAACAGTTGAACATCCTTGGCATGTTGCTTCTTGAAAGTAGCCAATGTCTTTTGTAGAGAATCAACCTGTTTTGCTAATTTGGTACACATAACCATCAATTCCAATTGGTTTCCACTGCCCTCAGCACTTCCAACTATGTTACCTGTTGGGAGAGGTGAATCATGGGGCATTGGTCCAGACTCCTCCATAGTAGGACTAGGTGGAAGTCTAGAACCACCACTGCTTGTTCCTAGACCAAAAGGTGCAGAAACTTGTTGTGTTGTCATGAGAGGAGTTGACTGTTTTGACCTTCTCTCATAGGTTCTTGAAACTGGTGGTGTATAATCAATGTTGGGTACATTAATTATAGGTGTAGTTTGTTCAGTTGAAATTTTAGCAAGCATTTGGGGTAGGAGAGGTGTAAAAATCATATTGCCATCTTTATTCAAATTTTGAAAAACTTTAGGCTTTAGGCAACTGATTTGATAAACAGTAGTGTGAGGTTGCAGTTGAAATTCATTAAGCACAGCTTGCACAAACCTTGGATACATTAAAAATTTTGTTTTACTTTGTACATTGCCTTTCATACTGGTAAAAATATAGTTGGACCAGTTGAAAATCTTATCAGTGACTAGACAAACCAAAGGATAAGCCATGGTTGAACTAAATTGCTCATAAGATGTTTTCTTAGGACTAAGGCAATGTAACAAGGTATGAATAAAAAATCTCCAGTGGGGACAAAAACCACTCTTTTTAAAAGTAGCCTTTTTATCAGTGATATCATACCCCATGGATGATAAAGTATCATGAATGTCAGACATAGGTAATGTGATATGACCATTGAGATCATCCAAGTGAAGTACTCTTCTTAGGGATGCCTCAGTAACATCAATAGTTACCCCATCTACAGTGGCTCTGAGAGCATCCACTGTTTCATGTGTATCTCTATTCTCAAGTGTTATGGACTGAGCAGAAGTCCAAAACTGTTTGATTTGAGAGATATAGATTGTGGGTTTGTGAAGCAAAGCATACCTTATATGAGTGGTATGAAGAAAATCCACAATCTGATGAAAAACAGGGCCACTCTTCTCGTTAGACTTTTGTAAGTAGGCCACTAGGTTGTGCTCATCTGCAAATTTCAAAGAAGCCATAGAAACTTTTGATGAAAAATATGATTATGTCAGTAAGAATTGAAGTAATGACTAGCCAATTGAGAGAACAAGATATATAGGGTTAGGGTTTATAATTGATGCGCAAGTAAAATTATCTTTAGAAAGTAGTTATAATATTGAAAGAAGATATTTTACTTAAAATATTAACCCTATATATATAACTATCAGTGGTTACTTTCAATGGCTAGTGAAAAATAAATTACTGACATAATCAGTTGTAACGGCTAGAACAACAATGGTAAAATAACACTGTCAGTGGAAACTGTGAACTAGCAGTGGTAATTTTTTCACAAAAATTTCAAAGAGCAGTGGAAGATAAAATCATTAGAAAACAATACTGCTCCCATTATAGTTTTTAGCAAACTATCAACTATCAACGGATTTGATATGTCTTTACCATGAGCCGTTTGCTATGGACTAGCCAACTCTTAATCATAAAGAATATGGTGAGTTGATAACCATATAGTTTTTGGTAAACTATCAACCATAAACGGATTTGTCAAGTCTTTACCAGTAGCCGTTTGCTCTGGACTAGTTGATTCTTATGTGTATTAGACATGGTGAATCAATAACCATTTGATGTGTATCTAAGATATACACCTTTTAACTCCAACTTCTCATTCAAACACAATATCCAAACTCATACAACAATTTCATTACCCTACAGCCTCCCCTCAACACCAAAAAACATTTATGGATTAAGCATTCCAAGACTTGTTACCAAGTACTGAAATCTTCCCACATCAAGACCTTTTGTTAACAAATCAGCATAGTTGTCATCAGTAGGAATTTTGACAACTTGAATTAGTCCCTTTTCATAGCAATCTCGAATGAAATGGTGTCTAATTTCAATATGTTTGGTCTTTGTGTGTTGAACAGGATTCTTGATTATGCAAATGGTACTGCTATTGTCAATATGTATGATGGTATTCATGAAATTGTACCCATAGTCCAAGAGTTGATTTTGAAGCCATAATAGTTGAGCACAACAACTTGCAGCAGCAATATACTCTGCTTCAGTTGAAGAATTAGCCACCATTGTTTGTTTCTTGCACTGCCATGACACTAACCTGTTACCAAGAAATTGACATCCACCAGTTGTAGATTTTCTATCCAAGCTAGCTCCAGCATAGTCACTATCTGAGTAAGTAACCAGATCTAAAGGAGAATCTCTGGAGTACCACAATCCCAGAGTAGGATATGCCTTAAGATATCTGAAAATCTTCTTCACAGCAGTCAAGTGAGAGAACTTGGGAGTAACTTGAAACCTTGCACAGGCACACACATCAAACATAATATCTGGTCTAAATGATGTAAGATACATCAAAGAGCCAATCATAGACCTATACATGTGCACATCAACAGCTTCACCACTATTTTACTTAAGAAGTAGATGTGTAGTCTTGTCTGCAGGAGTGCTAGATGACTTTGCATCAATAAACTTGAACTTCCTTAGTATCTCAGCCACATATTTATCTTGATTAATGAAAATACCATCTGGCTTTTGTAATACCTGAAGTCCCAAAAAGAATGTGAGTTCTCCCATAGAACTTATCTGAAATTCTTCTTTCATCAGTTTCTCAAAATCTTTGCGCATCTCTGTCTTTGTGGACCCAAAAATGATATCATCAACATATACTTGAACAAGCAAGATATCATTCTTGTCTTTCTTGATGAACAAAGTTTGATCCACTCTGCCTCTATGAAACCCATTTGTAAGAAGATAAGTAGTTAAGGTTTCATACCATTTCCTTGGTGCTTGATGCAAGCCATACAAAGCTTTAACAACCCTGTAGACTTTGTTAGGATATTCAGGGTCTTCAAAGCCTGGAGGTTGTGAGACATAAACTTCTTCATCTATCTGCCCATATAGAAAAGCACTTTTTACATCCATTTGATAGACTTTAAAGCCCATAAAGGATGCATAGGCTAAGAACAGCCTAATTGCTTCAATCCTTGCAACAGGGGCAAACACTTCTTCATAGTCAATACCCTCCTCTTGAGTATATCCCTGAGCCACAATCCTAGCTTTGTTTCTGATAACAATTCCCCTTTCATATTTCTTGTTTCTGAACACCCATTTAGTACCTATTACCTTCTTGCCAGAAGGCAAATCACAAAGCACCCATACCTTTTGAAGCTTAAATTGAAGCAACTCTTCTTGCATTGCTTCCACCCAACTGTCATCTTCAAGTGCCTTGTAAACATTCTTTGGCTCCATTTGTGACAGAAAACACATAAATAGACATTCATTATTGCCGTCATGTATTTTAGATTCATATATTTTACTTATGAATCCATGAACATCAGGCAACTTTGTTTGTCTTCTAGTCTTCACAGGTGAATAGACATCCCCAATCACATTTTCAAGAGGATGTGATTTATGAATAGAAGTGTGGGGAGTCTGAGGAACTGCAATCTCTCTTGGCATATTAGAAATTTCAACATCATTGGCTTGGGCTTCCATAGTAACTGGAGTGGTGATTCCCACATCTGGTGTTGCAGTGGAAACACTTTGTCGAACAGTGGAATCTGAATTGTCACTGCTTTCAAAATTTTCATCATCCAAATTACTATTTCCTTCTTTTTCCAAATCACTAGAAGGATGAACAACTCCAGTTTTCAGTAAATTATTATCATCTGCATAGTCCCAAAGAGGTAGACTAAAATCATCTTGATCATTTGCATCCTCTTTGCTTGGTTCATCATCATCAAGAAACTCTTCTGATCCTGCAGCTTCAAAAGAAGATGTGCTTGTAGAAACAGGCACATAATTCATAGTATTTGTTAGAGTATCAAGATCAAACAGTCTTTCTGGACCAGTTCCTTTGACATTGACTTTATTTTCCAGGAACTCAACATGCAGATTTTCTTCAATCTTTTGGGTTCTTAAGTTGAATACTCTGAAAGCTTTACTAACCATGGAATACCCAACAAAATACCCTTCATCAGCCTTTTCATCAAACTTGCCCAGATAATCTAAGGTATTGAGAATGGATACATGACACCCAAATGGTCTCATGAAGTCGAGGGTAGGTGGTCTTCCCCTAAACAATTCATAAGGTGTCTTGTTCTTTGTCATTACTACTAAAACCCTGTTTTGCACATAACATGCAGTGTTAACTGCTTCAGCCCAAAAAGTAATTGGCAATTTAGAATCGGCCAACATAGTTCTAGCAGCTTCTATCAGTGTCCTGTTTCTCCTCTCAGCAACACCATTTTGTTGAGGAGTTCTAGCCACACTAAATTCTCTTTTAATACCTTTATCTTTGCAAAACTCATCCATAACTCTATTCTTGAATTCAGTTCCATTATCACACCTAATGATTTTAACTTTCATATCATATTGGTTTTCAACTTCAGTGATAAATATTTTTAGAATGCCTGTTGTTTCATCCTTAGTTCCAAGAAAGAAAACCCATGTAAATCTGCTAAAATCATCAGTCACCACAAGACAATATTTCTTAAGATTCAAGCTGCTCATAGATATAGGACCAAATAAGTCCATATGTAACATCTGAAGTGGGTGAGCAATAGAGTTAACAAACTTTGACCTGCAAGAAGCTCTGTGTTGTTTGCCTTTAAGACAAGCTACACAGGTTTGATCATTTTCAAATCTTTTCTGAGGTAGACCTCTCACTAAACCATCTTTAACAATCTTGTTAATGGTTTTGAAGTTAACATGACCAAGTCTTCTATGCCATAACATAGGATTCATCCACTGTGGCCTTTGCAAGCAAGCAAGCATAATCATCTTTAGCTACAATGTTGTTCATATCAAAGCTATAGAGATTGCCTTTTCTAGGAACTTTAAGAAGAATCTGACTTTCATCAGGCATCTTAAAATCCTTAGAGAGAACAAAGCACATATCTTTGGTAAATAGAACATTGTTCATCTTGTCACACATTTGTGACACACTAAAGAGATTGTACTTAAGCTCCTTTACATAATACACAGGTTCAAAGTCCAAGTTACCAGTTTTAATAACACCTTTACCAGCAACTTTTCCATTTACTCCACCTCCAAAGCTGACATACTGTCCATCATAATGCTCAAAATCAGAAAGATAGGACTTGTTGCCAGTCATGTGCCTTGAACACCCACTATCTGTATATCCTTGATCTGACCTTTTTGTCCTTGGATGTTCCTACACAAATAAGTAAAGAGTTAGTTTCTTTTGGGGACCCAAGCCATGATTGACTTGGATCTGCCTCGTGTATCAATATAGTTAAATCTATCAAAGGTCATTGATACACCATTGGGATTGGTTGTAGAGGTATTTCCTTTAGGTTTCCATTCCCAACGTGCTGAGGCCTTCACAGCATTGCCCATGTTCCCCCTTTTCTTATTAAAAACCCTTGCAGTGGTAACTTTTGAATGAGCAGTGGTAACTGCTGGTTTCTTTTTAGGTACTCACTGTTGGTTATTATAAACCTTTTTAGTTTGAAAGGTTCTTTTTCCTGTTTGTGCAGATTTATTAAAACTTGTTTTAGTGTTTGCACATTTAACAGGTGACTTAGGGTGAGCAGTGTTAACAGATTTTGCAGTGGCAAGTGTTTTGAGGCCACTTCTAAGTTGAACTGCTCTTGGGACCATTTTGCAATGGGAATTAGGGTGTACATTATGTTGATACTTGTTAGTCTCCACCCTTTTATACCCATAGACTTCCCTTCTCCCAACATGATAGTCACAATAAGCATGTAAATGATCAAAACTACCACAGATATAGCATGCCTTATTGTTCATAACAAAATCACTACCTAGTTGTTGAGATTTAACATGATTCCAACTCCTCTGGTTACCCCTAGGAGCTGTAGGCTTGTTCCTATACATCTCAGCATACCTTACAGTTGGTCTAGGTTTATTAACTGGTTTCCTAGGTTCCTCTGTAACAGTATTAACAACTTTTGGGATAGTAGTCTCTACATTGTTTTTAACATCCTCATCAACAACTGATGAGTCACTAGCACTCTCAAAAACATCATTATCAAGCTTACTCACTTCCTCACTCTTCACCACTGTGTCCTTTAAAGGACCATATTCTCTAACAAGTTCCTTAAAGTCTTCTAAACCTGTATGAGCTAAATCTACACCTGGAGGTGATGGAACACCTCTTAGTGGTGGTGGCACTGTATTATAACCCATACCAGAATTAGCTTTATTAATTACTTGAGCATTCAAAATTTTATCAATCGACTTAGAATGATGATAACATGTGTCTACAGTTAAATTGACATTTTCAAGTTTCTTTTGGAGTTTTTCAAGCTCCTTTTGGTATGCTTCATTCACAGCTGTTGTATGTTCTACCTCTCTCATAAGAAGAATCATATCATCATTATAATTTGACTCATTTGCCTGATAGTGCTCTATTTGATTTTCTAATACTGCCATAGCTCTCCTAAGATTAGCGACAATATAATTAGCAGTATATAATTCTTGCCTTTCATTAGAGTACAAATCATTAAGTCTTTCAACTTCTTTAGCAGCCCTACATGTTTTAGAACAACTATCAAAGTTTTGTACCTCAGAATCAGAGAAAGCCATGAGAGCAAATTCAGTAGCAACAAGAGCAGCATCTGAATGTTCTTCTTCTTGTTCATCATCCATGAAACTCCAATCATAGCTCACACCATCAATAGCCAACATTGCCTTTGGTTCTTCCACAGTTGGTCCCTTCTTTTGCTTGTACCATGTAGACCTGTTGTCCTTGGTCTTTGGTCTTCTACATTCTCTAGCAAAATGTCCAAACTTGTGGCAGTTAAAGCACTCCACTTTCTTCTTATCAAAACCTACAGTATCATCACCATTAATGTGAATAGGCTTGCCAGTCTTCTTGTAGAATTTCTTAGCCCTCATGCTAAGAAGAGCTATCTGCCATTTTTTATCCATCTCTTCCAAGTCATCTTCATCAATTTTGTGACAACCCGTACTTTCAGGTCATTTCTCGACACAATTTATGCCTCACTATTTCAACATTTATAGTAAACTTGGTTTACTTGTTTCAAATTCGCGTAACCTTAAAGGTTTAGCGGCGAATTCATGATCATAACATCACGAACATTTCATATGGACTAAGATTAGTCTACATTTCATTGACATCATTTGCATCTCATTAGTTCATTCATGACATTTCATTTCACATTCAACGCGTAATTTTTATATTTAATAAACGTTATCGCGTAAGTTATTATTTTGTATATTTAATCCATTACTTTCAAAAATGATTCCGACATATTTTTATACTTATATTTAGTTGATAAAAACTATATTTTGAGTTTACCTAGTGTTCTAAATTTATTTTGTATATAAGTCGTTAAATTTATATTTATTACGACGTGTTTCTTAAAAATTATACGATAATTATTTTATCACTCAATTTTCACAAGGAATGTATTTCTACAATTTTTATTATATCATTACATTCTATTTTGAACTATTAAAAATTTACTTGTACCAAAAAGTTACAATTACCTACACTTTACTTACATTTCTTACAAATTACATAAACTTTACACATTATATACAAGAATACTCTTGGTTTTTATTTCAAAACCACATAAAGAGTAATAACTAGATTGTTTAAACACTTGAGCTAGCAAAAATTTTTGATCCCTTGTGATCTTGATGTTAGAACCGGTTATGGAGAAGCAAGAGAGAGGAAGAAAACTATTTTAACACTTGAAGAAATAATGAAGTAAATGAAATAATGAAGTAGACTTATGTATATGTATGAGTAAAAACATGAACTATCAAAGACCATGCCCATTTAATGAATACCCTCCATAGGGCCGGATTTTATGGCTTATGTTTCTCAATTATATATATTTTTTTTTCTCTTTACTTGTATACAATAGTTACTTGTAACAATTCCAATAAAAGTGTAAGTAATGTGTAAGAAAATGTACAAGTATAGGTAATTGGGAATTTTTGGTACAAGTAAGTTTTTAATAGGTCAAAATAGAATGTAATGAGATAATAAAAATTGTAAAAATACATTCCTTGTGAAATTTGGGTGATAAAATAATTATCGTATAATTTTTAAGAAAAACGACGTAATATTTAAACTTTAACGATTTAGGTACCAATTAAATTTGAAACACTAGGAAAACTAAAAATATAGTTTTTATGAACTAAACGTAAGTTTAAAAATACATCGGGATCATTTTTGAAAGTAATGGATTAAATATTAAAAATAATAACTCACGCGATAAAGATTATTAAATATAAAAATTACGCGTTGAATGTGAAATGAAATGTCGTGAATGAATTAATGAGATGTAAATGATGCAAATGAAATGTAGACTAATCTTAGTCCATATGAAATGTACGTGATGTTATGATCATGAATTCGCCGGATTTTACAATTTTTATTATCTCATTACATTCTATTTTGAAATTTGAGTGCTATAAAAATTATCGTATAATTTTTAAGAAAAACGTCGTAATAATTTAACTTTAACGATTTATGTACTAAATAAATTCAAAACACTAGGAAAACTAAAAATATAGTTTATATAACTAAATGTAAGTATAAAAATATGTCGGGATCATTTTTGAAAGTAACGGGTTAAATATTCAAAATAATAACTCACGCGATAAAGTTTATTAAATATAAAAAATTACGCGTTGAAGGTGAAATGAAATGTCGTGAATGTACTAATGAGATGCACATGATGTCAATGAAATGTAGACTAATCTTAGTCCATATGAAATGTACGTGATGTTATGATCATGAATTCGCCGCTAAACCTTCAAGGTTACGCGAATTTGAAACAAGTAAACCAAGTTTACTATAAATGTTGAAATAATGAGACATGAATTGTGTCGAGAAATGACCTGAAAGTACGGGTTGTCACATTTTAGTCTACATTTCATTGACATCATTTGCATCTCATTAGTTCATTCATGACATTTCATTTCACATTCAACGCGTAATTTTTATATTTAATAAACGTTATCGCGTAAGTTATTATTTTGTATATTTAATCCATTACTTTCAAAAATGATCCCGACATATTTTTATACTTATATTTAGTTGATAAAAACTATATTTTGAGTTTACCTAGTGTTCTAAATTTATTTTGTATATAAGTCGTTAAATTTATATTTATTACGACGTGTTTCTTAAAAATTATACGATAATTATTTTATCACTCAATTTTCACAAGGAATGTATTTCTACAATTTTTATTATATCATTACATTCTATTTTGAACTATTAAAAACTTACTTGCACCAAAAATTACCATTTACCTTACAAGTGTTTATTTACTTACATATTTCTTGCACCTTTTATCAAATTATACACAAAGTATATAGTTTATACATTTTTTAAAAAAAAAAAAAAAAAAAAAAAAACATAATATCTTATATCCCTCCCCCCTTGGCCGACCAAGGGGGAGGGTACTCATTTAATGGTGCATGGTTCATTAATTTCATGTCTCTACAACTTGTACATATAAGTCTTACTCAATTATTTCTCATTCTCATAGTAGCAAGTGTTAGAAAAAAATTGTTTCTCTCTTCTTTGGGTCTTCCAAAACCGGTTACACATCAAGAGATAAAAGGGGATCAAAATTTTCAAGTTCAAGTGTATAATCAATCTAGTATATACTCTTTATAAGGTTTTGAAATAAAAACCAAGAGTATTTAGGCTAATCCTTGTTACTTTCACCTCATCATTTTCATTTGTAAGCATATTTCTTTCATTTTCATGTTTCCTTTTTCATTTCATATGTTTCTTTTCATTTTTGGAGCAAGTATGCATGATATGTGATTTATACCATTTTTCTCATGATTTTTGAGTATATATATATACTATGGTCATCCTATAAATATTCCCATGGTATTCTTTGGTCTTGATGGTGATTAGGAACCCATGACACCCTAAGAAGGTGTATGGTAGGGTTAGATTAGTTTTGGAGTTGATTTGAAGGGATTAGAATAGGTTTTGTCCGAGAAAAACTATTTTCGATAACTATATAAATAGGTTCTGTCCTTGTTTCGAATTTCTGGAAAAACCTACTGTTGGTACGAAACTTTGGCCTTGATATTTAGAAAATATACTTTAAAACGAATCCGTGGCTTTTTGAACGGATAAAAACGGACTTATAACGAAGAAGTTATGGATTTTTAAAGTTTGACGACGAAACGTATTATTTTCAGAATTTTCAGCAAACTGTTTTGACATTGTTTGGGTCAAAAACGAGCCTTAAGCTTCACAAATTATTTCGACTAGTCAAAAATATATTAGTTTACTTCGATACGAAGCTAAGGACATATTATACGTAGAAAACGGATTTGAAACGACAAAGATATGCACGTTTTTACAAACTTGCCGTAACTATTATTTTCTGAAAAACTATATTATTTTTACGTTACAAGTGTTTCATTAGCTGTAACGACCATGTTTGCGGCTGTTTTTAACGAGGTTGTGAAACTTTTTGGAACGAAATGTCTTCTAGTAAAATCAAGTTCACCGGCCATATTTTTCAAAACCACAAACTGTTTGAAAAGCGGAGTTATAGTAAATTAATTACGGATGTTTAAACTTGGCCGAAACTCATTTTCTGCACAACAATTAGCCAAAATCACTATCTTTAACCCTTAATATCTTTATGATCGAGACCTTTTGGACGAAAACTCCTGAACTGAAACTTCTAGATATCGATACAAACTTTCCAAAACCGTCGAGTTCGTTCTCTAACGATCGACGTACACCGTTTTACGACTAGTTTTCCAAAGCCATTTTTGTCACTTTCATGAAATTTCCGACGACATTGTTTTGCGACGAAAAGTGGTAATTTCACCAAAAATCATTATAAAACCATTGTAGGATGACATTTTGACGTAAAAACTTGAAAAGTGAATTTTGAAGGGTCAAGACGTCAAACGAGTGTTTTTCGACGACGAGTATTATTTTCAAAACCCGCAAATGGTATAAATAACATACGAAATGCATGCATAACATTACATTGCAACTCATTACATATCGTAACATTCATCATAGGTCAAGATTAACGTATCACATTATATCTCGGTGTACTCACTTTTGTCTTCGCATCATTCCACCATGTGAGTTCGTAGCCCCTACTTTTACTTGCTTTCATAACTGTTTTGGGGGAGATACATGCTCGACTATTTTTATTACATTCATGACTATTTGCAAACTACATGTTTATCTAAACTGAATGCTAGTCATACGAAGTAACATTATTGCCATACTTAGAATTTCCATATTATATTCATTGGTCTAATGGTCTTGGTATATTCATTGAGCTAATGGTCTTGGTATATTCATTGAGCTAATGGTCTTGGTATATTCATTGAGCTAATGGTCTTGGTATATTCATTGGTCTAATGGTCTTGGTATATTCATTGGTCTAATGGTCTTGGTATATTCATTGAGCTAACGGTCTTGGTATATTCATGGACTAACGGTCTTGGAACGATTTGCACAACACTCATATTCATTTGACGATTTCTGTTTGAACATAAACTCTACATATTTTGGCAGTGGGTTGTGAACACACAGGTTGCAAGTTTTGTATGGGCGGGACTTGGAACTGAGTGGATTTACAATGCCTTTGCTGCATAAACGATTTCGATACATTGAGCCATGCACTATTTTGTGAATTCATTTGACGATTTCTGTTTAAACATAAATTATATATACATTTTGGCAATGGGTTGTGAACACACAGGTTGCAAGTTTTGTATGGGCGGAACTTGGAACTGAGTGGATTTACGATGCCTTTGCTGCATAAACGATTTTGAAAGTCTTTACATTTCCACGATTTACAATGCCTTTGCTGCATAAACGATTTTTAAAGGCTTTACATTTCAACTCAAACTCTATGAACTCACTCAACCTTTGTGTTGACACTTTTTAGCATGTTTTATCTCAGGTATTTAAGGCATTCACTTCATGGCATGCATTTGGACACATCATGGAGTCGCGATGACGATGCGTCTCACTTGGGTTTTATGTACTTTAAAACATCGTTTGAATTTGTAATAAACTTATTTCCGCACAAGTTGATTTTCATTTGGGACCTACTTTGTAAACTCTGATTGTTTTATTAAATCAAACGATGTATTTTCCAAACGACACTTTAGGTCGTTCAATATAACTGTGATTGTGATGCTATGACAGTCAATCCCCAGGAATTCCATTCCGCTGCAAAACAGGTAATTTGGGGGTGTGACAAATTTGCTCTATGTCTTCATGAGTTAAGACAGAGCCATCAACTTGTGTGGAGATAAAAGCATAAAAGGTAGGATCTCCAATACTAGCAACCTTCTTTTTGGAACCTGCAGTGGTAACATTAACATCACCAGTGGAAACTTTAGAACCTACAGTGGCAATATCATCATCACTTTCATCTTCAGAATCATCACTGTCAACAGAATTTGACAACAATGCCAAGCTACTAGAGCTTGTACCAAGTTTCCCTGCCTTCTTCAACGTTTGCTCAATAAGTTTGAAGTTGTTGTAAAGATCATTGAGCTTCATTGTTTCAATGTCTGTTTTGTTTTCCCATACAGTAACATTGGTTTGAAACTCTGAAGGCAAACTTCTTAGAAACTTCAAATTGAGGTCTTCCTTTTCTACCTCAATGCCAAACACAGTTAGTTGTGTAACAATCTTCGGAAGTTTGGTAAAAATGCTATCAAGTGAGTCATTGCTTGAAGCAGAGAAGTTTTCATAACTTTGCTTTAACAATGTCTTCTGAGTCTTCTTTGTTGCATCATTACCACCAAACACTGAGCAAATCTCTTCAAACAGTTCTTTAGCAGTCTTGAATTTGCTGAATGCAATAATCTGGTCTCTAGGAAGAGTCATCAGCAATAGACTTCTAGCTTTAAGATCATTCTTCTTTTGAGCTTTTTCAGAATTTGATTCAGGCACAGAAACTTTCACAACATCTGTGTCACCAACTTTTGAAGTAGTGGTCACAGATTTGAAAGAATCACCAAGTTGAATGATCTCCCATAGAGCATAGTCCTGTATGAGGAAGTATTGCTCAATCAGTATCCTCCACATCTCAAACTCATTAAGCTTAAGCTTAGGGAGTCTGGGTGTAGAAGAAGAGTTTGATTGATTGTTTTCCATCTCCATTGTCTTGAGAGAGTGAGTCAAGCTAATTCTTTGGATCTTCTAAAACAAAATATCAGAACCTTGCTCTGATACCACTTGTTGGATCTAAGACACTCTCCTTGTGTCAATGATATTTTGTATAATATTATCAAGCAAGCGGAATTTACTTAAGTAATACTTAGAAGACGAATTATATGATGTATGAAAGTAAACACAAGTTAACACAAAACTCAAGCTCCAATATTATTAATGAAATAATACGAGTGATCTTGATATCACTAGGGTTACACCTTGAAGCTTTCATAGGTAATATTGTAAAGTAATACGTACCTAAGACAATGACCTAGGATCTCCTTTTATACTACAAGGAGTCCTTTACAAGATAAGTATATAGCTAACATAATAGAATATACACGAAATCTATTCTATACTTATCAATACGCGTTTAACCATATCATAAACTAATAGCAGTGGTAATAAATAACTTGCAGTGGGAATATGTTTTCGCTGCTAGTGTTAAACCAAGCAATGTAAACAACTACTATCCGTGGTAACGGATTATTCCCAACAGTTACTACGCTAAGGTTCTGGTTGAGGAAGATTATTTTTTATCCTTTTTTATATTTTTGAAGGAAAGGAAAGGTACGAATTTGGGGGGTTGGTATTGCTACCGATTACTCTACTTATCTAATTATCTAATCTAAGGTGTATGTAGTCTATGTCTAATTAATGTGTGCTCGTATGATAGTTTAAAGATGTGTTTACTTAGGTTTTACTACTCCTTAATTATCTCCTATTGGTGGTTGAATTGTCACGTCCTTATTCCTAGTTGCGTTGTGTGTCTAAGGTTGTAGGGTATGCGTTTCTCCCTAACTCTTTGAACTTACCAAAGGGTCTCGTCTACAAAACCCACTAGGGATAATAAACTCTTACTCTAAGGCACTCTTTGGATGGTTTAGCTTACAACTACTCAAGGAGTCATATTCTAAGGTTCACAAAGATTTAATCAAGCATTAAGTACACAACGAATGACCTATCGCATTACTAGATCATTAATCAACTAAGATAAGAGACAACCAATCAATATTCAATAATTAAGTTTCATATTCCCTAAGTAAACACACAAGTAAATTAGCCAGACATGGAAAACATGCAAGCATACACACAAATAATCAAAGACATAATTGTATTAATGAAGTAAAACACTTATCTTGGTGTAAGATAGGGTTTGGAACCCTAAAATACTGTACAAGACAGCCTTGGTTCGGTTTAGGTTTTTACTCCAAAAGACTACACACTAAATGTAACACCCCCAAATTTGGTTTAGCGGAAGCATACGCGTTATTTGGGAACGTTACGAAACTGGTGAATCATAACACAAGTAATATAGAACGGAATACATACTCCATTTAATTTCATAAAATATTTTGAAACAATATCTTACAACATTGTTTAGATGAATGGGCATATCCCATAATTTTTGTGGTCCCAATATAAAAACATCTTTTATGTGTAAAAAAACTTCTTTAGAAATTTCTACGACCATTTATCCGCCTCTTGCCTTGCATCCATGATCATAACTAAGCACCTGAGAAAATATGCTAAAAAGGTCAGCTAAAAGCTGGTGAGTTCATAGGTTTAGATTAAAATAGTAAGTTTGGACCATAAGCAAGGACATATAATCATTATCAAGAATATAATGATATATGGAAGAAAGTCTATTACGTTGGCTCTAAGTTCATGCAACCGATACTACGACAGTTTCTGTATGCTAAAAGATGTCATACAATATAGGGGCCCATAGCAAGTGTTTTGTCCCTCAACACTTGATTCCGACATGGTATATGTTTCGCCTTGGCCTAAGCATGGCCAACCGAATGGAGGAGTCACCCTCAATAGATCTATTTATAACATCCGCGTTTCCCAATGGGGAATTGACGGTTCATCAAAAAGGGCATTCTCTAGGGACATAAGGACTTAGGCTAAACCACGTAATAGTAAACAGGTAATAGTTTTGGTCCATAACAAGGTTTTGCATATTTCTCACCCCAAAGTGTTTAAAACAGTTTATCAAGTAAAAGAGAGGCTATGAAAACTCACCTTAGCAAATGTGCAATCCAAATGTGTGATCTAGTGAATGTTGTGAAGCGGCACCGATACGCGACCTAGATAGGGAGGGCAATGTTTTAGTTCATTGTTTTAAGTATCACTTACTTAAAGTAGTTCAATGGCTTTGATAATCGTATTAATACTTAATGTAGTTTGTAAAAATCGTTAAAATGATTTTACTAGTAAGTATACGAACTATATATACTTTTCATGTAGACACTATATTATGATTTTGAAATTCAAAGTTTGATTTGAAAAATAATTACAATATTCCACTAGTAAGTACATAAATGTGTATATACTTATTTAAGTTGGCACAAAATGGTATTGTCAAAATTATATATATATAATTGATTTATTTTCTAATTGTATTTAGAAAATGTTTAAGTTAAGTTTTGAAGACTTTCAAAGTTAATATATGATAAAATGACATAGTGGTCTTTAGTTATTTACCACAACTTGTTCTTAATATGTTTATAGTTCTAGACGAGAATTTTACTTGACATGCATTCGTTTACATATTGGCGTTAAACGTTGATCTAGACAACATTAAGAAAAATCATGTTTTAATGTAATTGTTGTCGCATAAAATAAACTTTGTACTTGTTTACTTGTTAAGCTCGTATGTGTATATTTTTTAGTAGGAGATTTCGGATACGTGGTAAATGAGTTTAGTTTTATAGTTGACTATAAATCATACACCTCGGGTTTTATTTGACGACTCGACTAAATACTGCCCGAACATTTATGACACGGATAGGCTGTGGCCCGGCAGAAAAAGTTATACGTTGGGTCCGGGTTCGAAGTGGTATAAAATGAGGAATGGGCTTCGGCCCAAAGATGAAATAGGAACTTCCTGAGAAGGCTATCCTGGGTTGCGGCCCAATGCCATACAAAGAGCAGGTTTGCACAATTTTGATTTAACACATTACACTTCATAATTTAAATACTAGTGTATCCATTTTGACGCTAAAGGAAAAGTAGCTAAATACTTCAAGCATTATGCCGTTAACTCGGAGTCATGCTCGAACCAAGAGTGTCGTGACTGATGTGCTAGACACAAAACTCGACCACCTGTTTAGGCTATACCAATCCGAATGATTCTCGAGGTTAACATGCTAATCTAAACACGTTAGAACAAGGAAAACGATACGATTATACCATTGACTATACCATAGCTAAGTACTACTCAACTCGGTTTCATCTCGACATCTACCTGTATTCTAATGATTCATGACTTATTTTTATGTTAACTATATTTGCTCATATTCCATTTTCACTTATCTTCTGGTGTCGAAACAATAGCTAACAACAGGACTTTAAGGAAGGAGTTCACTTAGACTTATGAATTTTTCGACGGATAAATTCATGTCATGAACGTCATTTAGTGTGAGCACCAGGGGGTTCACATTCGAGTCCAATAATGACTCGATATCGACTAAGATAATAATCCTTATAACCGAAAGTCACGAATTTAAACTGACCAAAGACATCAAGATAATCATTCCTACGCAAGTTTCGAGTACTAAACAAGATGTCACCACTAACCATAGTTTTCCAGATTTAATACCAAATGTCCCTAGTGAGTTTTATAAAACTTGACTTTTCAAAATTCATGGTTTTATACTCTCGACAGAAAACAATTGCAAACAAGAGAAGCATATTTTCATATTAACATTCCAATTATCAAAACTTAGTTTAATATTAAAGAAAAATCTTGATTAAGCAAGTTATGACTTTTTACAAAGTATAGAATTCATTTCAACATGGAACAACAATATAAACATGGACTGATGGATGCCTCGAGTACCCGTGTGGGTTCTCATCGAGACTATACTCAAAAAAAAAATATAATAAAGGAAGGTGATGATTTACATAACCGAATGTATAACAATTTTTGATACAAGGTACCAATTTAATATCCCATTATTTATGTTCATAACACAAACATTTACAACAAGGGAAAATTAATAACCTTAACTCGAGAGGCGAAGATGTAGAGAATGAAGGTTGCTTCGCGGGTTTTCAACCAAACGAGACTTGATTTAGCTCCAACACACTCCCAATTGCAAAACCCCCAAATCAATTTTAGAAAACCCTAACTTCCTCAAACCCTAGTTTTTGGTAAAATTGATGAGAAAGATGAGTTGGGGCGTTTGCAACTCTACTAGAGATAAAGAAAGTATCTTAGGAAGGAGCTTGACCACCTTTCCCTCCTTGAGACTTGGTTTGAAGCCGAATTTGGTTAGCTTCCAAAACTTAGGCGAATCTTGAATTTTGTTCAAGGTAGATTGAGGTGAAGATATGATTTTCTTGTGTGATTTTATCTTGATTCCCATTTGATTCGTACGAATTGCAACAGGCGCATCAAAGGAGGATTTGGAGAGACCAAAAACTTACATGGTTTTGGTAAGATAGAGAAGGATATGATGGGATAACATGTTGGGTTTTCCTTCTTTGGAAGATTCGGCCTATAAGGGCGCAGGCTAGGGGTAGAGAGAGGTTGAAGATGAAGATCTTGGATATCTTATTTTTCTCTGCTTTTGTTTTCTTTTTGTCGTGAGTGGGAAGGGAGACAAAGAGATAATACTTCAAAGTTTTATAAAATGTATTCTTGTAAAGGTAATATAAGTAAAAGAGAATTTTGTAAGTAAAGTATATGTATATGTAATGTATACTTAGGAAATATTTTTGTACATGTACTTGTGTTACACTTATATTTTAATTGTGTTTGTGTATTATAAAATTTTTTATTTAAGTGATAGTGTGTTAAATATTTTGTATCCCGTGATATTAAATTGTGACCGAAGTATCATTGTTTGATAACTTTTATAGCGTAGTACCTTATTGTTACGCGTCTGAAATATTTTGATTTTTGTAATATTCCATATCACGGACTTTTGTCGTTTGTTTTATCAAGTCCTTGTCATAGTGTCGGTACGCGTGCAGTGGCTCGCATTTATGGGTATGGAAAAGAGATGAAGTCATTTATTAAGATTGACTTTTGGTTCCTGCCAAAAGAGAAGATTCCACCCCTCCTACACTGTGTGACATTTAAAAGTGGTTTTAAATTGACTATTAATCATTAAATAATAATGATTCGTATTAAGTAATTCGTACGGATTCGAAATGGACTAGTAACTCATCAATTGAGCGTATGACATCTGATAACGTAGTGAAAACGTAAGTATAGTAAAATACTTATAAAGTAAAGTAAAACAGAATACTACTTTAACATTCTGCTCTCCAATAGAGCAAATGGGGTCACTGGCTGTGACGTGCGCATGGCTGTGATACTGTTCCTGAACTATTTTGTTTGCTGTTTTCAGGCACTATACCTTATAAT
>BPTQ01000001.1:225310539-225340230 GCA_019973895.1 Chrysanthemum seticuspe
TCCCTCCAATCCTTTCTTCTGGTAGTATCCCCAGATGATCCGACATCTCTTCTATTTGTTCTTCATGGCGTGTTAGGCGCGCCATCACTGTGTCGAGAGTTGGTGGTCTAGCAGTGGTTGCTCCTGAAGTTTCCCCAACTTCGAACGAACTAGGAGATGATGTATCAGAAGACGATGGTGATGATGCAGAGAGACAGATTTTCTTGCTAGCAGGTATCTCCCAACTGAGAAGTGGATCTCTTTGGTGCCTTGGCGAGAGTGTAGGAGTAGTGGAACTGGTAGGTATAGTACTGACGGTAGTGATGATTTGGAAGTGAGCAGGTGGAGTGTGGGTAGTACCCTCCTGGTGAACTTGATACACTACCTTGTACGGGTTTTCCAGTAGTCAGGAGTGAGTTGAGAAGGGGCTGGGATGCGTTCAGCAAGTGACAAACCTTCTGTTGTGTCATCGCATCCAGCTCCAGAGTGAGGGGAAGGCATGGTCTGTGACAAGACGGTGCATATGTGTAAGTATATGTAAAAATATGCTTATGATAGATATGGAGTAGTGGATTAATAAATAGGCAATATGTCATGCAGTCATGTCTAAATTAACTTTAAGTAATATGGTAAGTAAGGCAAGCGGTAACTGGCGGTCGTAGAGTAATGTTTTTTGTAAAAAGTAGTTATAGTTTAGGGTTTATATGTACCTAGTTCTCTATAACTTAGGCTCTGATACCAATCTGTAACACCCCCAAATTTGGTTTAGCGGAAGCATACGTGTTATTTGGGAACGTTACGAAACTGGTGAATCATAACACAAGTAATACAGAACGGAATACATACTCCATTTAATTTCATAAAATATTTTGAAACAATATCTTACAACATTGTTTAGATGAATGGGCATATCCCATAATTTTTGTGGTCCCAATATAAAAACATCTTTTATGTGTAAAAACACTTCTTTAGAAATTTCTACGACCATTTATCCGCCTCTTGCCTTGCATCCATGATCATAACTAAGCACCTGAGAAAATATGCTAAAAAGGTCAGCTAAAAGCTGGTGAGTTCATAGGTTTAGATTAAAATAGTAAGTTTGGACCATAAGCAAGGACATATAATCATTATCAAGAATATAATGATATATGGAAGAAAGTCTATTACGTTAGCTCTAAGTTCATGCAACCGATACTACGACAGTTTCTGTATGCTAAAAGATGTCATACAATATAGGGGCCCATAGCAAGTGTTTTGTCCCTCAACACTTGATTCCGACATGGTATACGTTTCGCCTTGGCCTAAGCATGGCCAACCGAACGGAGGAGTCACCCTCAATAGATCTATTTATAACATTCGCGTTTCCCAATGGGGAATTGACGGTTCATGAAAAAGGGCATTCTCTAGGGACATAAGGGCTTAGGCTAAACCACGTAATAGTAAATAAGTAATAGTTTTGGTCCATAACAAGGTTTTGCATATTTCTCACCCCAAAGTGTTTAAAACAGTTTATCAAGTAAAAGAGGGGCTATGAAAACTCACCTTAGCAAATGTGCAATCCAAATGTGGGATCTAGTGAATGTTGTGAAGCGGCACCGACACGCGACCTAGATAGGGAGGGCAATGTTTTAGTTCATTGTTTTAAGTATCACTTACTTAAAGTAGTTCAATGGCTTTGATAATCGTATTAATACTTAATGTAGTTTGTAAAAATCGTTAAAATGATTTTACTAGTAAGTATACGAAGTATATATACTTTTCATGTAGACACTATACTATGATTTTGAAATTCAAAGTTTGATTTGAAAAATAATTACAATATTCCACTAGTAAGTACATAAATGTGTATATACTTATTTAAGTTGGCACAAAATGGTATTGTCAAAATTATATATATATATAATTGATTTATTTTCTAATTGTATTTAGAAAATGTTTAAGTTAAGTTTTGAAGACTTTCAAAGTTAATATATGATAAAATGACATAGTGGTCTTTAGTTATTTACCACAACTTGTTCTTAATATGTTTATAGTTCTAGACGAGAATTTTACTTGACATGCATTCGTTTACATATTGGCGTTAAACGTTGATGTAGACAACATTAAGAAAAATCATGTTTTAATGTAATTGTTGTCGCATAAAATAAACTTTGTACTTGTTTACTTGTTAAGCTCGTATGTGGTAAATGAGTTTAGTTTTATAGTTGACTATAAATCATACACCTCGGGTTTTATTTGACGACTCGACTAAATACTGCCCGAACATTTATGACACGGATGGGCTGTGGCCCGGCAGAAAAAGTTATACGTTGGGTACGGGTTCGAAGTGGTATAAAATGAGGAATGGGCTTCGGCCCAAAGATGAAATAGGAACTTCCTGAGAAGGCTATCCTGGGTTGCGGCCCAATGCAATACAAAGAGCAGGTTTGCACAATTTTGATTTAACACATTACACTTCATAATTTAAATACTAGTGTATCCATTTTGACGCTAAAGGAAAAGTAGCTAAATACTTCAAGCATTATGCCGTTAACTCGGAGTCATGCTCGAACCAAGAGTGTCGTGACTGATGTGCTCGACACACAACTCGACCACCTGTTTAGGCTATACCAATCCGAATGATTCTCGAGGTTAACATGTTAATCTCAACACGTTAGAACAAGGAAAACGATACGATTATACCATTGACTATACCATAGCTGAGTACTACTCAACTCGGTTTCATCTCGACATCTACCTGTATTCTAATGATTCATGACTTATTTTTATGTTAACTATATTTGCTCATATTCCATTTTCACTTATCTTCTGGTGTCGAAACAATAGCTAACAACAGGACTTTAAGGAAGGAGTTCACTTAGACTTATGAATTTGTCGACGGACAAATTCATGTCATGAACGTCATTTAGTGTGAGCACCAGGGGATTCACAGTCGAGTCCAATAATGACTCGATATCAACTAAGATAATAATCCTTATAACCGAAAGTCACGAATTTAAACTGACCAAAGACATCAAGATAATCATTCCTACGCAAGTTTCGAGTACTAAACAAGATATCACCACTAACCATAGTTTTCCAGATTTAATACCAAATGTCCCTAGTGAGTTTTATAAAACTTGACTTTTCCAAATTCTTGGTTTTATACTCTCGACAGAAAACAATTGCAAACAAGAGAAACATATTTTCATATTAACATTCCAATTATCAAAACTTAGTTTAATATTAAAGAAAAATCTTGATTAAGCAAGTTATGACTTTTTACAAAGTATAGAATTCATTTCAACATGGAACAACAATATAAACACGGACTGATGGATGCCTCGAGTACCCGTGTGGGTTCTCATCGAGACTATACTCAAAAAAAATATAATAAAGGAAGGTGATGATTTACATAACCGAATGTATAACAATTTTTGATACAAGGTACCAATTTAATATCCCATTATTTATGTTCATAACACAAACATTTACAACAAGGGAAAATTAATAACCTTAACTCGAGAGGCGAAGATGTAGAGAATGAAGGTTGCTTCGCGGGTTTTCAACCAAACGAGACTTGATTTAGCTCCAACACACTCCCAATTGCAAAACCCCCAAATCAATTTTAGAAAACCATAACTTCCTCAAACCCTAGTTTTTGGTAAAATTGATGAGAAAGATGAGTTGGGGCGTTTGCATCTCTACTAGAGATAAAGAAAGTATCTTGGGAAGGAGCTAGACCACCTTTCCCTCCTTGAGACTTGGTTTGAAGCCGAATTTGGTTAGCTTCCAAAACTTAGGCGAATCTTGAATTTTGTTCAAGGTAGATTGAGGTGAAGATATGATTTTCTTGTGTGATTTTATCTTGATTCCCATTTGATTCGTACGAATTGCAACAGGCGCATCAAAGGAGGATTTGGAGAGACCAAAAACTTACATGGTTTTGGTAAGATAGAGAAGGATATGATGGGATAACATGTTGGGTTTTCCTTCTTTGGAAGATTCGGCCTATAAGGGCGCAGGCTAGGGGTAGAGAGAGGTTGAAGATGAAGATCTTGGATATCTTATTTTTCTATGCTTTTGTTTTCTTTTTGTCGTGAGCTGGGAAGGGAGACAAAGAGATAATACTTCAAAGTTTTATAAAATGTATTCTTGTAAAGGTAATATAAGTAAAAGAGAATTTTGTAAGTAAAGTATATGTATATGTAATGTATACTTAGGAAATATTTGTGTACATGTACTTGTGTTACACTTATATTTTAATTGTGTTTGTGTATTATAAAAATTTGTATTTAAGTGATAGTGTGTTAAATATTTTGTATCCCGTGATATTAAATTGTGACCGAAGTATCATTGTTTGATAACTTTTATAGCGTAGTACCTTATTGTTACGCGTCTGAAATATTTTGATTTTTGTAATATTCCATATCACGGACTTTTGTCGTTTGTTTTATCAAGTCCTTATCATAGTGTCGGTACGCGTGCAGTATCGGTCACTGGGGTAAACGAGATAACCTCTCGTCTTACAATTTCATCATAAGACAAAATGAAATGAAATATTCATAAAATGATATGAATGCAAAAGTGATGCAATAGTCTACAGTATGCGAGTTAACTACTCAATGATCAGGTAAAGCTTAGGCATGCTTAATGAATTATGCTTAGTAATAATAAATTACTAATTATCAGTTAAATTTTGGTGAAATTTTACCGTGTGTCACACTAAATACTGAAAAATTCGGATTCTATATATAATATTACATATGCGACGCCGTCACCTTATGTTTTGTGACGCCGTCGTGTCGCCGTCATTAGGGTTTCGTCTTGGCCACGTTAGACTTGCGACAGTGTCACCTTATGCTTGTGACGCCGTCCTCTTCAGCTTCTGATGCCGTCTGGATTACATCTAGGCCGTCTGAGTTACGACGGCCTACTCTTTTATAACTTGACGTCGTCACTTGAAAATGGGAGTTTTGGCTTCTGTCCCGTCACAAAGATCCTCCGACGGCGTCACAATTAATACCTGACGCCGTCACCTTATGTTTTCAGCAGCTTTGAGTGTCTCAATTCTGACTTTGGCCATTTTCTTCGTATAATCGCGCCTTTTCGTCCAAATAAGTGCCATTCCAGCATTTTGCCTTCAAGAGACCTAAAAAGTGAAAAGGAACGATATTAAGCAATAACGGATACAAAAGTGATCAAATAGGGGCTTAAACGACCCCTCAAAAAGGTACCTTTTAAAACCTTATCAATAAGTCATATAAGTTGAAAAATGTTTAAAACATGTAATATACTAAATGGCTTCTATTTGAGTTTGTCATGTGTGCAACATAAATGTTTTATGTGCTTATATGATTTCTTGATTTCATATTTTCTTGTGTCATTTTCTAAAAACAACAAGAATGTACATCGGATCATAACCTACACTTGTTTTGATGATGTACTCTCCCGTTTTCCTTCTCATGATCACTTTCCAAGCTTCATAGTAGGATTGACAAGTTGATTATTTCATCCGATATACTCAAGTAAATTATTTTGCAACGCAAATATAATTGTTCATATCCAAAAATCCAAACTCGAGCTTTCCAACAACATATGTTGAACTAGCTCATCCAACCATTTTTGTTCACCATATGGACAACTTTTAATTTTTTTTTAAAACATGACACCTTCGTTGTGACAATTCGTATTTTCAGGTCATTCTCAAAACATTACTCATGCTTCATTATTTATCATTTATCGTAAACTAGGTTTACGAGTATCAAATTCACGTAACCGTAATGGTTTAGCTGTGAATTCATGATTATATCATCGAGGTCATTTCATATAGACTAAGTTTAGTCTACATTTCATTAACATCATTATCATCATATTAGTTCATGCATGGTTTTGCATTTTACATTAAACGTATAACTTTTATTAAATAAACGTTATCGCGTAATTAATTATTTTGAACAATTGATCCGTTACTTCCAAAAATTTTCCTGATATATTTTTGTTGGAATCGCTCCTAACTCGTAAATGGAACGACATTGACGGGATTACATTTCTATCTTTGTTACCTCAAACACAAGGGCTTGTTATGTCATTTAGGCATAGATGTATGTGTTTGGGTATATAAACCCCTCCATACTTCCATGGAGGGGTGAGATCTCTTTGTGTAATTCACCTTTCCTTTCATCAATAAACACATAGTATTTCCCTTCTCTCTTGTTTCTCTCTCTAACTTGAAGATGGGTTTCTTCCATCTTCCAAGACCTCCCGAATCACCATATCTTCCATAGAAACGATCCTAACATTGGTATCAAGAGCAAGGTCCGATTTTTATCATGGTTGAATTTTGTTGATTTTTCTTGTCAAAATCTTGTATTAAAATCTGGTTTTTTAAACAAAGTCTTAACCTTTCTATACACTTTTGTTGTTATCAGATTTTTTACAAGTTTGTGTATCTTTGTTGGTCAAAAAGTCATGTGTTTGTTAACAAAGTTGCAATATCTGTTGTGTTATTTTTTTTTAGCCTAACAGGTATTTGTTAACTTTTATACTTTTATGTCTTTTTTTTTCCGATCCGTGATTATATTGGTCTTCTGGTCAATATCTCTTGGTCAAAAATGGGTAAATTATGGTCTTTGAATATCATCTTTCTGGGTTACTATGAATCTGGACGGATTTTTGGTCGAAATACATCGCCGGAAAAAGTGGTCAACGGGTCAAAACCCTAAACTTACGCGTAAGGGGAATCTACAATGGTGTTACGCGTAGCTGTGAAGTTACGTGTATGAAAAGTTACGCGTATGCTCTTACGCATAAGCCTAGGCTTACGCGTAAGAATGGGCTACGCATAAGCTTGTTACGCGTATGCCTACGCATAAGCTTTACGCGTATGCTTTACGCGTAAGACAGTTCTACGCCTAAGGTATCATCTTACGCGTAAGACCAAATAAGAAATGAAGATGAAGAAGACATTATTTGACCGTGACCTCAACTAATACCAAAATATATCACAACCTCAGTTCAAGTGTACGACCCAACATCAAATTCAAACAAATCCAATTCCAAACCCATCACCTATTTTATCGAAGACACCAAATCCACTCAAACTCTACAATCCTAGAATCAAATCAAAACAATGACTCGAAACCAATTAAATCGAATCTCAGGTTTATTTCGTGTGATTCAAAGTTATTAGTTCTCAAACACGAAATACAATTCATCATAGATTCTTGATTCTATACGAATATAAAGGGAGTATTACAACAACAACTGTTGTTACTCTTCTTTGATTCGTTTATTTTGACTCGAAAACACATAAACAATAACAAACGACACAACAAATGACGCCCTACCTGTGACCCTTCAAAAGGATCTTGATGCCTTTACATTGCTTCTCGATTAAGTATTGTGCTGAAACAGTTAATTTGGATCCGGTTATGAGTCCATGTTTGTAATTTGTTTTGTTTGTACGATTTGATATGAGATTCGGAGGTAGAATGAAGGTGAAACAAAGATCTTGATTTGATATTGGGTTGCTTTGATAAGAAGGATGTGTGATGATGTTGGAAACTGAGTTTGGAGAAAAGCAGATATGTGAAAAGGTGTAGGCGTATGTTTATCACAAGTATACTTAGGTTAAAATGAAAGACTGTTTAGGGTTACCTTCATTTTTATACCGGTTATACTCTTTTCTAAAATGGGCTTATGATCAGGATAGTTCATTTGGATTTTGGGCTTAACTTGATTTGGGGTCTATCATTGGATCGTGTAGGTCATTAGTAGCCTACAACCTCTCCATAGTATGATGGGCCGGCCAATGTGATCTCAATAAATTATTATCCGAGTATTTTTATATAAAAATATTTGATACAATTTATTGATTGCATTTGGTCAAGAGTGGTAGTTTGGTATGATTAAATTTTCACGAGGATACAATATTTGACAAGATCGGGAAAAACCATTATCAAAGTTCATTTTAAACCGTTAATGAAGGCTAGTTTTGGGGATATAACCGCAAGATGTGATTACGGCGTGAATTCTTTATCATTTATTTGAGGTTGAAGTGGGATATCACGGGTGCGTGTACTTAGTATCTTGAAGATATCGGGGTTGGTTGGATGCATGATTCTTCGAGATCCTTGTTCGAGCTTTAAGCGGTACGAATGACAAAGACTTGAGTTATCTAGTTGAACCTGATCTAAGGAGTTACGTTGTTGTGCTCACAGCTTATAACTATCACTTTTAAGGAGTTACGTTGTTGTGCTCAAGTGTCACACTAAGGTGTGGATAATTTGAGAAACTTTAAGTTTACCTTTTTTTCAATCAGGATTCGAAAAAGGGTTCTTCGTTTGACAATAGTGCAAGTTTAAGTCACAAGTTTGGGTTATTCTACTTCAGTCTCAAGTTCGTCATATTGGGTTTTCTCCATCAGTAGTCACTACAAAAAGCCGTCAGAATGATAATGGGGTCGGTAAAGAGTTAGCTGAGAAGAGTACACACGAGAAGAGAAGTTTTTATCAGCAGCTGATTCTCACAAGATATTTATGGTACTTCACACTTGTTCGATTAATTGAACATACATGGTTTCGATGTCTCCAATTTCATCATCAACATACGTGGTGTATGATTCTGATTCGTTGAAAACATCGGGGGGAAGAGAGTAGAGGTGTTCCCTGCTTCCATTGTTGTTTTTGTATTTTTTTGCGAAAACCCTCTCCTTTCATGAATTTCTTCAATCAGGGGGAAGAAATGAGACGATCTGTGGTTTAAACGTCTCACTTTGGTGTTATCGTCTCACTTTCACAGAGTTATCGTGCGTGAAGTTACCTAATTATGATGTTGTGATGCCTCACACACAGTCATTTTATCGAGTAATTGCAGATTTACAGGTAACTATTATTCCGATAGACCGCAACATTCAGGGGGAAGTCGTTTCATTTCGTCTTTCGTGGTTTGTTTGGTGTGAAGCATCTACATACGTGAGAAGATCTTGTTGATTTCTTGCATGTTACCCCCGAACGGATTTTCCGCAACAAGTCAGATTTACCTTGTGTGGTTTACTGCTCATCTACAAATTCCGCTGCGTACTGAAAACGTCAATAGTTAGAGGAAATGTTCACTACATCAAAGTTTCGAATCTGCTAAAGACAGTTGTCAGTTTGGGGGGAAGCTGATTCAGAAACTTCGCCAAAAAGGAGTGTACGGAGAAGCTGCTAAAGACATGCGGCATGAATTGGGGGGAAGTTAATCCAATTCTTGCATATTACATCATTCGCCTACAAGTGAAGAAGACAGTTCTCAAGTCGAGGTACAAGAAGAAGACAAAGAGCGTAAACTGTCATCATCCTCTGCATTTGAAGAGCTTATGAAGACTTTTCTTTATTTTTTTTATTAATTGTAGGAAATGTTGTAAGTAATCTCTTATGTCGTCCCATTGGGGGAAGATTGTTGGAATCGCTCCTAACTCGTAAATGGAACGACATTGACGGGATTACATTTCTATCTTTGTTACCTCAAACACAAGGGCTTGTTATGTCATTTAGGCATAGATGTATGTGTTTGGGTATATAAACCCCTCCATACTTCCATGGGGGGGGGGGGGGGTGAGATCTCTTTGTGTAATTCACCTTTCCTTTCATCAATAAACACATAGTATTTCCCTTCTCTCTTGTTTCTCTCTCTAACTTGAAGATGGGTTTCTTCCATCTTCCAAGACCTCCCGATTCACCATATCATCCATATATTCGATCCTAACAATTTTTATACTCATATTAAGTTTATAAAATAATATTATGAGTTTACCCAGTGTTTTAAATTTATTTTGTATATAAATTGTTATATTTATATAATTACGACGATTTTCTTAAATATTACACGATTATTATTATTTCACTCAAATTTTGCAAGAAATGTATTTTTATAATTTTTATGACCTAAATATATTTTATCTTGACCCGTGAAAATTTATTTTTAACTAACGCTACCCTAAATATCCAAATGTGACTACAACTTATCATTTATCTTCATTAACTTACAAGTAATTATACATAATACATTTAAAAAAAAAAACAATAAAAGAGAATGACTAGCACCCCTTGTCGACACAAGGGGTGAGTCATTGAAGATTTTGCAAATATCTCTACTCTTTTAATGTATTATACTAATTAAACAACACATACACACAATAATATCAAAGTGAAAAATCAAAAACCATATCTTTCTCTTTTCTCTCTTGCAACCGGCCAACCAAGGATCAAAGGAGGATCATCATAAAATTTTCAAGACAAGGTTATTTTACAATCTAGATACACTCTTTGTATAGGTTTTGAAATAAAAACCTAGGGTGATTAGGAAAAATCCATTGTTCTCATAAACCTCATCAATTACTAGTAAGCATTCATTATCATCATAATATTTCATATTCATTGTTATGGTCATTTCATTTTTATTTGAGAAAACATGCAAGTTATGTGATGTTTATACCACTTTTTAAGGTTTTTAAGTGTTATATATATATATATAATCCATCCTATAATTACTCCTTGTTATATATTAGTTTTGGTGATACCTAGGAAACCCATGACACCCTAAGAAGGTGTATGGTAGGATTAGAATAGCTTCGGAGTTGTTTTGAATGGGTTAGAATAGGTTTGGCGCCAGAAAAACTCATTTCGACAAGTTTGCAAAAGGGTCTGTCCTTATTTTCAAAATCTGGAAAATCCGACAGTAGGTAAAAATTTTTGGCCTAGATATTTAGAAAATATACTTTAAAACGAAACCGTGGCCGCTTGAACGGATTAAAACGGAGCTATAACGAAGAAGTTATGAATTTTTCAAGTTGGCGACGAAAACTATAAATTTCTGGAAATTTCAGCAAGCATTGTTTATTTTGTACGAGTCAAAAGTGGAGCTTGGGCGTTGTAAATTATGTCGACTTGTCAAAAATATGTTAGTATACTTTGATACAAAGCTAAGGACCTTTAAAACGTAGAAAACGGATTTGTAACGATTAAATTATACACGTTTTCACAAAGTTGCCGTGATTTATTTATATAAGAAAAACTAGATTAAATTTCTAATAGGCAATATTACGGCAAAACTAGTTACCAAGTTGAAGGTAGTTTTTAACATTGATTTAGAACTTTTTATAAAGTGATGTCTTCTAGTAAAAGTGAGATCGCCAAGTATATTTATCAAAATGTCCGACCGTTTGATTAGCGGAGTTGTAATGAATTAAATACGTTTACTCAAACTTTGCCGAAAAAACATCCTTAAACTATATTTTGGGACATAAGTACCATACTTAACCTCTATTTTTCTTTATGTTCGAGACCTCTAGGATGGAAACTCATGTACTAAAACTTTGAGATAATCATACGAGCTTCCCAAAACCGTTGAGTTTGTTTCCTAACGCTCGACGTGCACCATTTTACGACTAGATTTTAGAGGCCGTTTTAGTCACTTTCATGGAAATTTCAATGACATTATTTTACGACGAAAAGTTATATTCTCTTAATAAATCACTAAATGATTATCGTCGGATATCATTTCAACATAAATACATGTGGAGTAATTTAAAAATGGACAAGACGTTAAAAGATTATATTTTCGACGAAAAGTATTGTTTTCAAAAATTCATAAGTGGTATAAATATCATCCGAATTGCATGCATAACATTACATCATGACTTATTACATATCATATCATTCATAATAGGTCAGTTTCGAGATTCGCGCTACATTTCGGTGTACACACTTTTGTCATCGCATCAATTCATCAAGTGAGTTTTCATAGCCCCGTTGTATACATTTAATACTTATTTTCAAATTTACGGGGGAGAATACATTGCACATCATTTTTATTACGATGCCAAGTATATCTAATTCATTTACATTGCTTAAGTTACCTCATGCCAATTGAATGTCCCCATTATATAACATGAGCCGTTAATTTCATAGAAGCGAGGGTGAGTGGATAGATCTATCGAGGGTGACTCCTCCATCCGGGTTGGTGGATTCCAACTGGTTAAACGGATGCATTTCATTTAATAACATTATTTGAGTTGTTTGGCAAACACTCTGTTGGGGCGAACATCATGATCAGTCTAGTTTCGGTGTCATGGACTTATAGCAATTGTAACATTTTTTGTGTGGCGACATTGTCATACTTAATCTATACTTGTGTAGTCGTATAAATCATTTTCATAAACCTATGATTTCTCACCAACATTATTGTTGACCGTTTTAGCAATGTATTTTCAGGTAACTAAGACATTCGCATCATGGCACGATTAAGGAACCTCATAGAGTCGCGGCGTCGACTTGTCTCATTGTATATTATGGTTTTCTTTTCAAAACATCGTTTGGACTTGTAATAAACTTATATTTTCCGCAAACTTTATCATCTTTTGGGACCTATCTTGTAACTCTGAATGTTTTATATAAATATCAAACGATGTGTTTTTAAACGACACTTTAGGTCGTTCAATATAACTGTGATTGTGATGCTATGACAGTCAATCCCCAGGAATTCCATTCCGCTGCAAAACAGATAATTTGGGGGTGTGACATTCGTCACCTTAGTTGTTTCAAGCATAATATTAATAAAAACGAAGCAAAGTATCATCATTGTTACTTTTCGATAGGCCATTGTAGGAATATAAATTTTCCTAACTTGAGAATTAATATTGGAGAACTTATTGCACCAGAAATTCAATTTGACCTAATGGTTGAATTGCTTCCTTGATAGAAGTTAGGTATGTGGAATCGCCCGTAAAAATGGTCGTGTTTAGCCGTAATTGAGCACCGCTAGTAATAGTCTCATATTCATTCTCTCACTTGAGAAATTTATACTCCTATGTTTTCTTAAAGTAAGTTTATAATGGAAATACTTTGCATTGTCTTAGGATTACTAATCAAACAATTTGTAAAATTAATTTTTCTTTTAAGTTAATCACAACCATTTGATTCATCAAACGATTAGCTTTCTTTGATCGAGAAGAGCTACATGACTTCATGTACGAAGCTCATTGTATGATAATCACCATCCGTAATGACTATACATAGTTCATTGCTTCCGTTGACCAAAACAACCTTCTAAAACAATTCACTTTCTTAAGGACGCATATACATGTGTTTCTTATTCTTCAAATACCAACACATAGGCAAACATCTTTTATTATGCTTAACTTGTATATATGTGTACTTGCTGTAGAAATTATTAGTTTCAAAATTCGAAACATAGAGAAAAATTTTGCAACTATTCTGTTAAGAAAATCTGTCTCAGATGCCGGATCCCTTAGATATAACTAGACGGATCCCTCAAGTGAAGGATCCGTGGGATGCGGGTGGACAGAAGTTCCTTTTTAGCCTCCTTGCATCAATCCAACCTTCCAGACCTTGTTGGACTAGTTAAACATGCTACATTAGGATCACTTAAACTTTCCGTAGGCTCAGTTGATCTCACATTCACTCATAGATGACTTAGGATCACATTCAAAGTATTTTTGATTTATCATTACTTCAAAATTCATCATCTTTCCGCTACAATGTTTACACATTGTTCCTCTCAACTCAAAAGACCTAGTTTGATATTTCTTTCAATTTTAGCAAATTGATTTTAGTCATTTTTACCTTAAAATGCTCAAAAAGCTAGTTTTTCATTTCTTATGATTTTTAAGAAATTTTATAAATTTTTCTTTAACCACCATCTAGTTCCTATAACCATTGACCATCCTCAAAAAACTTAGTGTCATCCATGATCACTCATTTGTGTTTCTAAAACTCCATTTTCCCCACAAAAGCCATCGTTGACAAATCTCACTCATTAGTCTTGACCACTTAGGTCTCATGCCATGTAAGACACTTAATAGACTGGATAACTTAGGATAGGTAGGTGCTAGACCTTGCTAGAATCCATTCACCTCCTTTTCACCTCATCTGTTAGCCGAATCCCTAGACTAAAGCTAGCCGGATCCCTCTAGTGAGGGAACCGGTGGAACTGGGGAACAGAAGGTACATTATCTCTTGAGATAATCATTTCAAATTTCCTTTTTCCACTCAGATACTTGCTCAATACTTAGGATTATCAGTTTCTTATATGTTTATAAATGAGTTGCGTTTATGTTATTATTTACGTGTTCTTTCTTTTCTTTTCATGATATTATGTGAACAATTTCTCCATTTGTATAAATGTTTTCCTTTTGTACTAACTCATTTGGATTCTTGTAGGTTGACAATGGTCGATTTCATCATCAAGTTAAGTTGTGCTCATTCGCACATTTTTTTAATTCCTAATCTTGCATCATCCTATCCATCTTCCTCCACTTTTGCCACTACTCACAAAGTCATCATGTCTACCACCTCTATTGAGTCATTAACCGAGTCAAAGAGTCACCTTGATACCTTTCATCACCATCCCTTGCTAATCTTGAGTCTCTTTATTACCTAGTAAAACTTGACCTCTCATCACCTCTACCACAACTTCCATAACTCTAAGTCATAATGATGATTTCTATCATTATCACTGTATCTAAGGTCTAGTTCATGAACTACGTGATGAAGTATGTTTCATGTTATACCACATCCTACTTGTGTCAATCACAACCTCAAACCACAAGCTACTTGTGTCAACCACATTCTATAAGTGTCTCACTACCACTACAATTCATGGTAACTCAACCATCCTCCACAAACATCTATGTTGTCAAAAGCCAAGCGAATTTCGTAATGAAATGCGTCTCATCTCCAAATACATTTATTTTCTTACCTTGAGCAACCGTACAACCTCTAAACCAACCATGATGATGCAAGTAGTAGGATTATTCTATTTTTTACACTAATCCTTTCTTTGTAGGTTCATATATATACACTTTGATGTGTATGGGATTCTCGTCTATTTATGGACGAAATTTTACACTAATTTTTCCTTCTAGGTTCACTCATATACATGGGTTTGTATATGGCACACTTTTCTTCGGACGAGGTTTACTTATTTTTTTGTAGGCTCTTCTTGACGCCCTCGAGCAAGGGGGAGCTTCCGTCGAGCATCTACAAAGTGCATCATATATATGTGTACTTGCTATAAATAGCAAGCCACTTCTCACCATATTTTCACACCTTTGCACATAGTTTCTCTCCACCATTTCTAACATATTTAGATCATTAGGAAACATGTAAACCACCCTCATCTCATATGATCATAATGCTTCTAAATTTCATTTGTTGTAAGCATACTCCCGAAGTGATCCTCCAAAGCAAACCTAGATATCTTGCATCATTACCTACTGAAGTGATCACCCATCACAAGTATACAAGCACATGAAGATCTTCTACAACAAGCTTGGGAAACTTGTCATCTTCATTCATAGAAGACTAACTACATCATGCTTTGTGTTCTTGATGTTTAGTTTAGGATTTCATATCCATTAGACACATTGTCTTAGATATTGTCTAGTATCATATTCTTGTATCTATAACTAGAATAGATGGTTTTATGTGTTTGTGCCATAAAACACAAGGTTTGTTATGTTGGGCCACAAAACATAACCGGTGTCATAGATGTGTCGTGTTGATCGGGTAATGGTTCCTCCTTTGTAATGGAACCTGGTATCTAGCCTTGTACCGGATAAAGTGTAGGCGACGTTGTGATAGGTTTGGTTCTACCTCGTGGAAGGAATCGGTATCTAGCCTTGTACCGGATAAAGTGTAGGCGACGTTGTGATAGGTTTGGTTATACCTCTGGAAGGACTCGGTATCTAGCCTTGTACCGGATAAAGTGTAGGCGATATTGTGATAGGTTTGGTTCTACCTCGTGGAAGAACTCGGTGTTTAGCTTAGTACCAGAAAAAGTGTAAGCGACGTTCTGTAAGGTTTTCTCCGCCAAGAATGGAGTTTGTTGATCTAGTGAAGTAACTCTCGGGTTGGATACTCAGGGAGTGGAGTAGGGCGAAGAGAAGATTCGTGACCGAACCATTATAAATCCTCGTGTCGGTTTGTCTATCCTTTTACTTATCGCTTTACTTATATTCTTGCTTTATATTGTTGATTGTCTATGTGGTTGATGGTTATGTGTGTGATGCATACTTGGTCTTTCATATAGCCATGAACTATATTTAACACTTTACATATTATGACACGCTTGATTTAAAAAAACAAACCGGACTAATAATGGTGAAACTTGATTTATAATGAACCATTAATCATGTGGAATCTTATGTGATATTAAGGGGTTGGCCTTACATGCCGTAATGCGTTAAATGCATCCTCGCGTCGAGATTAGCAAATGCGATGGTTTATACTATATTTGATACAAAAGTTATAAGTTTGAAATGGAAACATATTCACCCCCCCCCCCCCCTCTATGTTTTCACACTTTCCTTAAGATATTTAAACAAAATTTCCATATTTTTAATCCCTTTTCCCAAATCGTTAACCTTTGATAACCCAATGTCAGCCTCTTCCTTCTCCTTCTTAACACCCAAACCCTTTTCATTTGAGCAATCTTCTTTCCTCAACGAACTCAACAAAGCCTTCCTCTTATTGTTTTGTGCCATTATTGTTTTTTTTACTTTCGGGAGAATGTGTTTTGCTTGTATTTAGGGTTCAATGTCTTCCTGTTATTTACGACAATTGTGTGTTGCTGATACTAATAGGGTTGAGGGTTGGGTTAGATTTAACTAAGGCATGTTATAGTTGTGAATGGTCTATTATACCCTCGATGTACAAACAGAAAAGTAACGTTGGCTTTGGCAATCTTGGTCAAGGGACTTGTTTAGACTATAAAAACCTTGTTTTGGACTACCGACGATGAAAATGCCAAGTTTTGGTTCAACGTGATGTTTGTGGGCAATATTAGGGACCAACAATGTATTTTAGTCTAAATATATTGTATCTTTATAAATGCATGCATGCCTTTAGTTATTCAAGTAACAAGGCCTTTAGTTAATCAAGTAACAAAACTACGAAATATAAATATAGATTACAGATGTTTGATTTTTTGGTTTCAATAATTTGTTGTCCTCTTTTTTGCAGGCATGATAGTATAAGAAAAATAGATTAGCCATATATGCCTGGAGAGCAAATTGAAAGTGCTTAGTGCACTTGACTCGGCCAAGACCCAACTGTACCATTTTATGGCGATTTTCATTACCGGTATGGGTTTATTCACCGATGCCTACGATTTTGTTTGCCACTTCACTTGCCACGAAATTACTAGGCCGATATTATTACCCTTTAGAAGGTTAACCCAAGCCTAAAACCCTACCACCTTGATAAATTTTATTATCTTAGTCTGAAAATAATATTAGAGGAACTTATTATGTTAATTTGTATTTTGTAGTTTCTCTTACAGCGTTTGGTATGTTAACGCAAGTGTTGCGTTATGGCCTACATGGCATGTTGTTAACTCAAGTTATCATTGAGTTATGACATCGTGTGTTTGAGTTATGGTTTTGTGTTACCCTTCACGTTACAATGGTAATCTCGCGTTAAGAGGCAAACATCGATTAAAAAAAATAAAATAAAAAAGTGTTTTTTTTTTAAAAGTGGGGCCTAAAATATTTAGTTATGGTTGAGTTATGATAAGGGTGTTTTTTGTGAGTTAATGTTAAAATGTTAAAGCTGATGTGACGCTGACGTGCCGCTGAGTTATGACATAACTCAAGTTATGATACCAAGTGCTCTTAGGGGTGAGCACGATTCCGGAACTGCACATTACCGAACCGAAACCGTGAGAATCGAGAATCGAAAAAAGGATGACCAATGAACCGAGAACCAAACCGAGTCGCATGTCTTGGTTCCGGTTCTGTTCTCGGTTCCAGTTCGATCCCTTTCGGGTCTAACCGATTCGAACCGAAATATGTATGTTTCATGAATTGCTTTCATTTTACACGCTTTGAACATATACTGCGTAGATTGTTTATAACACTATATACATGGTTGAACTTTTGTAATCTAGCTTAGATTGTCAATGATTATGTCGACGTTTTAATCTAGAAACAAAGTTTCATTATTAGTCTTTAGCTAATAGGTAAATAATATGGAGTAACTGCTAATTACACGCATATAAACGTACTTTAAAGTGAACATCCAAAACAATATTTGACATACCTAAATTTATATGCGAATTACTTTGTTATTCACTATTAAAATAAAGTATTTAGCAACAATTTGTGAATGAATAAATCATCTATGAAAATTGCAAAACAAATGTATTTGCAATATAACAAATTAAGTTGTTGACGTAACATGACGCAAATATATTGTTATAATTAGAAATGTAAAATTTCATGTATTTGAAAATTGGACAATTTTTCGGTTTCAGAACCGATACCTGCGGTTCTTGAAATTTGAAATATTGAACAACCGAGAACCAAACCGCGGTTCTAAAAGTCGGTTTCGGTTTGGTTCTCGATTCTAGTTCGATTCTTGGTCCATTTGCTCACCTTTAGTTTCTCTATATTTTAAGTTTAGGAGTCAAGTAGCAGGCTATGCAAAGTTGAAGGGGCTCAGATGTCAAGTATCTCAAACTAACAAAGTTGGAGTAGATAAGCTGGAACTTGCCCAAGATGCTTTCATTATTCATCCAGCCGACTCTCTCATTCACTTTAGCATTACACACACTTTCACTCTCTCAAATCTCTCTCATATTCAGTTTGGTATATTCAAGATTGTAATAGAACTTTTATCATTAAGATAAAAGAGATGCACCTGAGTAGCAGTGGTATCATTGGTTGATTCATTGTTTGGTTGACATTGTTTCTTATTGTAATAGTTTGGCTGATAGAGATCAACTGATTGTTTATTGAATTGAGATTCAACAGTTAGAGTGTTTGTGTTTCAAAATTTGTTCATGGTATTAGAGCAGATTTTACGATCTTGCTTTCTATATGATTTTTCTAAAAATTATACTTTTTTAATTTTTGGTGGGTTTTCAATTTCTGAGTGGATTGTCGTCAATTAACTTGTTTGATTTTTTTGGTGCAAAAGGTGAATATATCTTATTAAACACTTAAAACTCATACATCTTTAAGAGCTATAGACATGCCTATAACTCTTTTATCTCAAAACAATACAACCAACCTTGAACTACAATGGAACAAAACAATCAAAATCATATCAGAAACAATGCATCAACTGCATCTAAAATCCATATTACTGCAGTCACCAATCAACAGCTTAGAGCCAAACTGCAGCACCAAATTCACCTTTTAAGCACCAATAACCATCTAGCTACATTTCCACCTTATCTATTCATCATGATCATTACCTACAACCACAATAATCATGACAAGATAGATTAGTGGCTTCACTAGGCACCATAATCTCTCCACTGCAAGGGCTATACCATGTGAGCTACATTTCCATTTACTACAATGGCTTCACACACATGGGAACACACACCTTGCAGTGAGTACCATCCATTCCTCCTTTTGACAATGCACACTAGGACCATGTAGGTTCATCTTTCACTCCTCACAATTTCTAGTACCATACATTGTCACACCAGATCACTTACCCTTCACAGATGGATACTCACTTTATGTTTTACACAGAAAAATCATAAACTATGCAGTCCCATACACCTCTATGTTACCTAACAAAGGCCTACAAAGGGTTGTAAAGGATAGCAGAGTAATGGTTTAAATGTGTAACCCAAGATACAGAGCCATCATCTGAAGTGATCAAAAATCACATTCAATTTTTAACCAAGGCATAAAAATTGAATGGAAGGTTATAACCTTTTAGCACTTTAGCACACCTTGACAGATCTTTAGCACTCGTGGATCGTTAGTGTTGCATATGTAATCATAAGCAAACTAATAGATAGTCTCTACAACTCGTATTCTATAGCGGAAATTAAATACAAGGTGTTATAACTAAGAACACTTAGATCCTCTATGGATCTTTTTATTCACTGAAACTCTATGTTCCAGATGACTTGTTTTCTATTACAAACTATATGGTTCCTTTTATAAACAAGGAACCCTAATCTATTACTACCCAATCGACTAAACATGCAAGCATGCATTTAATGACTAGTACACTAAACTATATTGAGCAGTACAATAAAACCCATGCTAACCTCGGGCCGTTCAAAAATAATAATGAGTTAGCATTTAATACAGTAAGGCGCATGCTGATCCTAGTCAGCTTTCACTCTTCAGCAGCTTTCACTCTTCAGCAGTAACACGGCAATGCTTGTACTCTTCAGTAGAATCACTTCTTCAGCAGATTCTGCTTCTACTTCAGCAGAATCCATCGGCAGTAATGACAGCAGAAATCCTACTTCACATAATTCCCAACAGTTATAACCTTTTATATCAGCTGCATTCCAATAATCTCAGCTTATCTTCTCCAAGAATATGTAGCAACTTGGATGAAAATACAAGAGATTCTGAGTATATCCTTTAGCAAACTCATAATCAAATACTCTTGTACAGGAAACTACCTTATGGTAGTAATATCTAACCATTGAAGATCAAACTCACCCATTATCTGTTACCCCAACTAGATCCACAAGAAAAGGATAAGAGACCCGGATGCTAGCATACTACCAAGATATTAGCCATCTGCACATACAACTTTACCCAGATTCACCTTTTTTAAGACCACCATTTACCCTGCATCTTTACAAACCAACAGCAATACCTACTACAAGTTTGAAAGACACATTCCAATTAGCTTAAGCTTTAAGGACAGTTGTAGAAGGTTTCATTTTGAGATGAAACCTTCTACAGCTGTCCTTAAAGCTCAAGCTAATTGGAATGTGTCTTTCAAACTTGTAGTAGGTATTGCTGCTGGTATGTAAAGATACACCTTTTTTAAGACCTCCATTAACTTGTTTGATTGATAGATCTTGGATTAATTTCTTTAAATCTAAAGTTTTTTTTTCATATAAACGCCTAATTTTCTATAAAAAAATAGGGTTTGGGTAAATTTGGGGCTTTTACTTTTAAAAGCTTCTATTAATTGATTAAACTTTGTTAGTCGATAAATTTGTTGTTGAATATTGGTTCTTGGAAGGTTCCAGTAAAAACGCCTAGTTTTTGAAAATTAGGGTTTCGTGATCTTTTAAGATCTGGTTATTAGTTGATTTGGGATCGCTGCTTCTTCTTCTTACTACATCTTTTTTACTAAGTGAATCAAAAGAGTGGTGAGTTTGGCTTTTTTTTGGAATTGCGTGCACTCTAACACCTCGCACGCCCTTTTATATTTCCTTTCTTTATTTTTTATTTTTAGAATTGGTGGATAGGTTTGGTATTATTTGTTGAGAAGTTGTGAAGTATTAATCGGTGGATTATCTTTGTTTTTGGTGTTGGTGTATCATTGACCTTGTTCCAAATTGTTTGGTTATCTAGGTATGTGCCTTATAAATCTAGATTACCCTTGACCTACTTCCATTGAGAAACAAGGAACCCTGCTCTGGTCTAGATTTGGTGTATACTTGGTACCACTTTGTGATTGGGTCTCTTAGATACCTTTGGGTGGTTACTTGATGTTCGGATTCTTTGATTGTTGTGTTAATACAAATAATAGCGTAAAAACGTTATTCTATTTTAAAATTTCCTTACATTTTGTTAATGACAAAATATAAAAACATACTTTGTAAAAGTTAATATAATCAAGTTTTTAGACGTAAGTTTCCATTTAACGTAAATCACTAAATCACTTAAGGTATGAATAAATTGAATTCTAAAACTTGGCTAAGGATCAAAGAATATTTTCTCATGCATATTTCACTAAAAATTTGCATCATCACATTAATCATTACATAAACTTACAGTTAAGTTTACTTACACTTTATTTTATACAAATCATTTGTGTGCAAGTAAAACGATGATATCTTCCATTTTTGAAAATAAATCTATTTTGATCTTACACTTAGCAAGTACTTAACCATATTTGATAATAGGATAAAATTAATTACTTGCTTAATTACACAAAGCTTTCATTTTGGGATAAAATCTTGCAAAATCTAAACCATATCTAACAAATCTTTCTAATTTTGTGCTAAGTATGATTTTCCTTCTAGAAACCAATCATATATAATCTTACAAGATACATAGTACATTAAGGATCGATCAAATGATTTGGAAAGATTTTTTGCTTAAAGCATAAGACAATACTATTTTGCCTGATGGCCCACATATCTTTTTGTAACAAAAACGAATCTTTTTCATAAGGATATATGGATACGTGAGTATGTGGAAATCGGACAAAAAGGTTTTTGGCTATAAATACCAACCATTTGAAATCATTTTCATTCACCCTTTTCTATCTACTTTCTTGCATATAATCATAAATTCTTGTACATTCATTCTAATCTTTCTTTGATCATTAACTTTGTCTTATAACCACTTCAAGTAATCCATCACTTACACTTTCTTTACAAGTGAAGAACAAAATAAGACTTCCAAGCTTCAAGTGTTGTAGTTATTACTTATTGTACACTTGTACATTTTTGTGTCATATACTCCACCATTATACACAAAAATTGTTAGTCATTCATCACACACCACAACATAGAGTTAGGTTAATATTTTAGTCCTAAAAATAGGTAGTGTAAAAAGGTTGGTTCTACCTCGAAAAGAACTCGATATTTAGCTTAGTATTGATAAATATTGTAAGCGACATTATATAGTTTTCTCCTCCAAGTAAGGGTGCTTGTTGACATATGAAATGAACTCTCGAGTCGGATACTCGGGGAGATCAGTATGGCGAGGAAGGAAGTTTCATGCCGAACGATTATAAATACTTGTGTCCCAGCTTGATCTTTTCATTATTTACTTAATTCTTGCATTTGCTTTCATTTACATTATTATGCTTGATTTTACAATAACTATCGAAACTGTGGAAAACTAGAAGGGGGTTGAATAGTTTTGCCAATTAAAACTTTGTATTAAAGTATTTAGATCGATGATAACGCTCAAATTGAGTATGTTTTTAGGAGCGTTATCATGGATTTTTGTATGATATTTGGTTATATTTATAAGCTTTTGCTACTTAATCATGTAAAGGTGTGTATGCTAGTTTATTTATATGTATGATATTTGGTTATATTTATAAGCTTTTGCTACTTAATCATGTAAAGGTGTGTATGCTAGTTTATTTATAGCCAAGTACAGGAAAGTGGAGAAAAAGACGGAAAAAGAAGTAAAAACCAAAGATTTATGCATGTACGAAGAATTCCCGACAAAAGAAAGACTTGTGGAGCATATTCGAGAAGATAAATTCATCAAGATGGTGGTCTAAAGACTCAAAAATAAAGTTCAAGAAGGAAAACGAGAAAGAAATTAAGAATAGAAGCTCAAATGAAGAAATATTGGAAGACTCGTTGTTCCCGACACAGCTTCACCATTTTGGCCATATCTTGAGCATATGAACTCCGTTTGACCCCCCGCCCATGGCCACGGAAAGCTAAGAGAAATATCTACAACTTTCGCTCTTGTCATTTTCTGTCAAATGGCTCCAACCAATCGGTTGGAGCCCGCAACCGAATCGGCTGGTGCATTTGGATTTGCTACAACTCCATCATGAAGCTTCTACCTCTTTCCATTTGGTTCCAGGTTTTTCCTACATGGATTCTAGGTCCTTCTAAGCTCCATGAAGGCCAAGTTTAGCATTAATAACCCTAGGCCTTGGAGGTAGTATAAACAGGAGTCATTTCTATGTATTTTCATCATCCCACAATACAAATAACACATAGAAAACTTCCCCTCACCATAGGGATGAATTTTCTACTTTTCTTATCACTCCTAAAAGGCTAAAATACTCTCCATTTCCAGAAGTAGTGCTCAAGTGCTAGATAAAGTGTTCGGGTATACTATTTCGATTGGTTAGAAGTTGTAGTTGATTGGAGACTTGAAGGTTGCTATAATCCTTCATCATTACCTATTGTAATCTCACTTTGGTAATTTACTTTTACTTTTAAAGATGTTTATTATTGATATGATTATTGAGACTTTGTGTTTGATTGAAATAATCATGGAGTAGTTTTGTTTACAATTTTTTGGAATGATGTAGATATTGATATGGAGTGTTTTGTTTTTAGCAATATAGATTTATGATTTTGCTTATGTGTTTGTTTGAATTATAACATGTCTAACTAACTTGTTGATGAATCATAACCGGATTTATAGTACAAAGGGACTTCTTGTCATGATTTGTTCCAAATGTTAATGCGCATATATGTTTGGCATTTCACAATTGATAACTATGAATAAACATGTTAAATGGACATGTAATGATTGATTCAAGAGTAAATATCGAAACGGCTGATAAGGATTTAAAAGATACACTTTTGAGGGGTCATTTAAGCCCTTAATCGATCACTTTTATATCCGTTACTGCTTAATTTCGTTCCTTTTCACTTTTTAGGTCTCTTGAAGGCAAATTGCTGGAATGACACTTATTCGGATGAAAAGGCGCGAATATATGAAGAAAATGGCCAAAGTCAAGAATCAAGGCACTCAAGCTGCTGGAATTGAAGGTGACGGCGTCACAGCCAAATGGCGACGCCGTCGCAACATGCCTTGTGATGACTCAGTAGCGAAATTGCTATTTTGCACTTGACGGCATCAGGTTTTAAAGAGTATGGCGTCACAACTCAGACGACCTGGATTCAGATGCTGACGGCGTCAGAAGATGAAGCCGACGGCGTCACAACCATAAGGTGACGCCGTCACAAGCTGTTCAAGATTATCACAACATGCGCGCAAAGTAACTGATACTGTTTTGGCCATAACTTTTGCATACGAACTCGGATTTAGGTGATTCAAAAGCCTACGCGACCGGAACGAGAAAATCTACAGTTTGGTGAAAAAGTCTTTGTGAGACGATCAATCTATATATGTGACTCCATCACCCTTTGCCGACAGAAAATATGCCTATAAATAGAACATTATAACTTCACTTTTTGTAGGCTCTAAACCCTAACTCCGATTCCAGGGCTTAGATAGGTGTTTTTCCAGCAACTTTGAAGGTTTCAATCACTCCAAAAATATATTGTAATGGTTTTTTGATTATATCTTAATCCATATCTTTAATTTATCATTATGTCTACCCATGTTTGATTGATTGTGTGTATGCTCTCCTGTTTAACATGTCCGACTAAATTTCTTGTGTGTTTGCTTAGATCTATGAAACCTAGTTGTTAATTATTGTTAGGTTGTCTCTTATCTTAATTGTAATTGGCTTAGGAGTGCGACTAAGCTATCGTTGTGTTTAATGCTTGATAAATCTTTGATAGTTTATGAATGACTTAGTGGATTTCTTTTACTCAACCCAAAGATAACCTCAAAGTTAGTTTATGAATGACTTAGTGGATTTCGTTTACTACACTTAAAGGTGACCTCAAAGAGTTAGGGAATGCACACCCTACGACCTTAGAAGACACAACGCGTTAAGAATAAGGACGTGACAATTCAACCATCCATAGGAGATAACTAGGGAGTAATAGTATCTAAGTAAACACATCTGTAATCATCATAAGAGCACACAACAATAGACATAGACTACACTCACCTTAGTTTAGTTAATTAGATAATTAGATAAGTAGAGTAATCGGTAGAAATACCACCCCCCAAATCCAATACCCCGAGATTCGTACCTTTCAATTTTCTAAAAAAATATAAAAAAAAAAAGATAAAAAAAAATAATCTTCCTCAACCCCAACCTTAGCGTAGTAATTTCTCACTAGCATTTCTATTCCCCTAGAGAACGATATCAATTCCCGAGGCTTACCCTAATACTACACTACAACGATTAGGTTCACTGCCTAGGGTGTTGAAAAACTTGCTCGACGAAAAGGAAGTTCCTTTGACCCCGAACGCGCGTTGTACGTGTATCTAGTGTTTGGCGCCGCTGCCGGAGAATAGAATAGCTAGTTAGATTTCCACCTCGTTTAGGTTCCCTTGCTTGATTCCTATCAAGTAAGCTTTTTTCTCAATTTTTAGCCTCCTTGTAGTCTATCCCCTTTTTTCGTGAATTTGTTCGTAAATCCCATCACTTTTCATCATGGAAGGTGATAATCAACCACCACTCATCAACCCACCACCAAATGACCCGCCAAGAGGCTGCACTCTTGGTGAATACTCTAGACCAAGCCACCAAGGCTATAGGAACACCATTGGCTCCCCGACAAGCTCAAACTACGGCCCTGCGATCCGACACCATCCGGTTGGTTCAAAACGGATGTGCATTTCATGGACTTCGTTCCGAAGATCATTATCAGCATCTTAAGGACTTCCTTAAAATCGTTGATTCCATCGACCTTGATGCTACCACACGGGAGACCACACGCTTGCGTCTCTTCCAATTCTCTCTACGGGACCAAGCTAGTAATTGGCTTGACCGACTTCCCGCCGGATCCATCTCAAGTTGGGATGATCTCACCACTCGTTTCCTCGCCCAATTCTTCCCACCGGGGAGAACTACCAAACTTAGGAATGACATCTTGATGTTCCAACAACGTCAAGGCAAAACTCTGTACGAGACGTGGACTCGATTCAAGGACTTGCTCTACAAAGTCCCTCATCACGGCATCGATCTTTGGCTTCAAGTCGAAATCTTTTACGATCGTGTCAACTTCTCAACTAAGCAATCCATCGACCAAGCGGCCGGTGGCAAATTTAGTGAACTCACCGTGGAAAAATTGTGGGGTACAATAGAGGACCTTGCCCTCTATGAAAACGAATGTTGGAATGACCCCCGTGAGTTGCCCAAAACCGCTAAGGCAGTCTCCTTGCCTCCTATTGACTCACAACCTTCCAATCGTAGGATGCTCGAACTTGAAGATCAAGTCAAATTCCTAATGAGCTCCTACGAGACTCCTAAGCTCGAGCCAAATAACTTAGGAAAATCCTACAATAACCCTCCAAACACCGGAACTTCCACTAGTCTTGAGGGAATGGTGTCCAAATTCATGTCTTCTCAAGAAGCTCGATTGACGCAACTTGAAGCCAATTTCAAGCAACGACAAAGCGAGATGACAACCAAGCTCGACACCATCTTAAAAGCCTTCAATGGACAAGGGGATGAAATACATGAAAAAATGGAGGAGATGATGGACTTAGTGAAAGAGTACACTAAAACGAAGATTACCGAGAAGGTGTTAGTGAGAAACGATGAGCATGCCACCCCCACTTTGTTTGTTAACCGCAAAAATGGCGGAGATGATGGACTTAGTGAAAGAGTACACTAAAACGAAGATTCCCGAGAAGGTGTTAGTGAGAAACGATGAGCACGCCACCCCCACTTTGTTTGTTAACTCCATTCCCATTGCTTCTGATGAGGATGGAGCAGTTGAGAAGAAGGATCCTGAGAGCAACATGGATAGTGAGGATAAGAATGAGGCTCGGACTGATGATGAATCCAAATTCATCAAGCACTACCTTAAGCATGAGATCAATAAGAAAACAATTGTTAACCAAGTGAACAACTTTAGGTGCAATGATGTTCTTAGGTAAGCCCTCTTAGGTGAAATAGGAGATGAAGAGTATGTCACCATGCCTATGGGACCTATGTACGAGTCGATTCTGAGAAAGCCAGTAACTAAGAAGCAAGAGATCTCTGGGAACTTTGTAATTCCATGTAGCATAGGTGACTTAGAGAACATAAATGCCTTGGCCGACCAGGGATCCAATGTAAACATAATGCCGTTGTCAGTCTATAATAAGTTAACTAAGGAGGAACCGACCAAGACCAATCTTAGACTTTTCTTAGCAAACCATTCATATGTTTATCCCATAGGAATAGCGGAGGATGTCTTAATTGAGGTTGCCAATATTGTCTATCCGGTGGACTTCGCAATTGTAGACATTGAGGAAGATAAAAACATGCCATTAATCCTGGGAACACCTTTCCTGGCCACCGCCAAGGCAACAATCAAATGCGGTGAAGGGATTATGATACTCAAAAGTGGAAAAGGACAAGTTAGGATACCTATTGTTCCGAGATATCCTTTGAAGATTATGGAGAAGGTAAAAGATAAGAATTCACAGGTCTCCAATAATGTCGTTATGAAGAAAATTGCTGGATGGGAAAAAGGGCTTAGAAATTTCATGAGTCAAGGGATGGATGTGACATTGTGGAAACGTGATAAAAAATTAGGGAACAATTACACCACAAAGCCACAGCCTCAAAAGAACCCTAAAGAATTTTTGAATGGAGAAAAGGTGCTTTTGTATAAATCAAGAATAAAAGCATTAAATGGAAGGAATAAGTCAAGATGGTTTGGGCCTTATACGGTGAAAGAAACTAATCTAAAGAATAAAATCGTTATCATAATAGACGACGTTAGGAAGGAGTCCACGGTAAGCATACAACGTCTACAACCTTTTGATGAAGGCTTAGAAAATGAAAAAGGTGGTGCTAATGAAGTCACGTAGGGGCACGACTTCGAGTGTAGCTACAAGACTCATAAATAAAGAAAAGCGCTTCGTGGGAGGCAACCCATGCTTAATTGTTTGCTTGTTTGTGTGTCGTATGTCTTTTATTGATTGTTTATTCTCATGTTTGAATTTGTGAGAATGCTTTATTTTGTCTTTAACCTCGTCTTAATTACATATAAAGGTATTTTACAAAAGGGATAAGTGTAGGAAGGATTACACACGTTTTCAAAAAGAACGTGAACATGAGAATTACGATAAAAAGATATACATGTGTGTTTGTTAGAGTCAAATTCTTGTATCGAGTCATAATGAATGTTTTGCAGGAAATTTTTCCAGATTCTAAAGATATAAATTTTCCAGAATTTTTTCCAGAAAATCGTAGACCAGTTTCTGTCATGATAACCTGATGGCGTCAGGATCGCAACCTGACGGCGTCAGGAGGAGTAGAAACAGCTTACTACTTTCTCTCGTTTTCTGTGCTACTTATAAATTTTTTTAATTTTCCAGGTCTTAATTTTCCAGAAAAACTACAAACATCCATTCCACAAGAATTATATCTTATTTAAGCCTGGAATTACATCTTGTTGTGATTTTTCTTTGTTCGGTTTGATGTTTTGGGTTGTCTGTTTTCTTAAAGTGTGCAGGTTTTATTTATCAAGAAGAAGATACATAAGATTGGATGGAGCTTTTCATGCTTACATTCTTCTTGAAGAAGGATTTAACCACTACTTCACACGGATCCTACCGAGCTAATCAGTAGAGTATTAGTTTCTTTCGTTTTTAATTACCTTCCATTATCATAACTTTGATACTTTCGGGGAACATTGGGGATAATGTTCAGTTTAAGTGTAGGGAGGGAAAATAAAACGGGAACTTTGAAACTATGCTTATCCTTGACTATTTGCCTTGACCAATTTCATTTGTGTAATAAACCATATGAAATATCGGTTAGGGTAATTTTGCACCAAATTTAAAAATTTTCATGACACGTAGGAGTGGGCCAAATAATGTGTTTACTTTAACCAGTTCCGTTTATCAGTTCCTATTCGTATCAAAGTTTCAAGGGCAAAATAAAAGGGAGGGATGTGAATTTGACTTGTAATAGGGGTTACAAGGGGCTTTCATAGTTTCAATACTATTACCTTCCATTAATTTTTGCTTTCTTTGATTATGAGATGACTAATCGAGCCATCCTAGGCACACTTCATCACCAATTTAGGAAGAAGTTCTTCTTACATTCGTACTTTTCGAGGTAGGTTAGAATACATAGAAGAAGAACTATTTATTTTGGACGTGTGAAATTCTTTTGTCTGTTGGGTTTTGTAGTTTGGCTTGTTTCTTTTTAG
>BPTQ01000001.1:225340614-225355049 GCA_019973895.1 Chrysanthemum seticuspe
CATGGGGTGCCTCCCACGAAGCGCTACTGTTTTTGATCACCGAGTCGCTAGCCTGACTCGTCCCCGAATTCATTTGTCCTTGGAGAAGAAAGTGGTAGAGATACCAGGGTCAAAAACGGTGTCTTCATTCCCGAAGGAATGAGACTGGGTGGGTTGAGTGAGAAAGAAAGTGTCGGGCTCCAGCACATAAGGTATAACATGAAAGAATGATCCATCATCCGGCGGTTTTGCGGGCGGACGAAGGAATGACGGATCACAATGAGAAAACTCCAAGAAAGACGGGAGCTCATGGTAAGGAGGTGAAAGCTTAACAATGAAGGCATCCAAGAGAGGATCCTTTTCTCTAACAACGGTTTTAGCATAAAGCTCATCTATGTCGAATATCCCGGGTTTAAAAATCTTGTCTTCACATAAAGGCTCAACGGGATACGTGATGATGGACTCATGAGAGAGAGGAGAGTCAAGAAGTCCATCAAGAAACATCATATCCCCTTCGGGATCATTCATAACCTCCTCAATACCCGGTGGTATCAAGTCATTAAGAGAAAGAAATGAGTCGGCTTCCTCAATGATTGGATCATTTGTCGGAGTATCAGAAATCTCGTTAAAAACTTTACTCATATCAACATTGAAGTAGAATCGCTCAAGAATCGGAGGATAAACATCATCAATAGTGGGATTGCCACTAATCTCTTCATCAAATCGGAAAGTCTCAAGCTCGGGAGAGAAATCACTATCTTTAACGGAGATAGGAGGCGAACTCGAATTATTGTTTAAGGCTTCAATTTTAGAAATGAGAAGATAAACATTTGACAATGTTTGACGTAGTACTGGATCCTCGATCTCAATATCATCGGGCTCAATCTCTTCTTCTTCTGGCTCGGGCTCAGAAGGTAAATCGTCGACAAAATCGATGTCTCCATAAGAATCATCATCAGAATCGGAGAACATCTCAACATGATCATTCAAATTATCAAGAGAAGGCTCATCACAAATATCAACAACCCCAGACTCGGACTCTCTTGGGCTTGGGATAAGGATCTCTACATTAGACGCTTCCGTTTCCGGAATAGTACTAAGATGCTCATCCCCCATTATGAGAGAGTCAACGGGTTCAACAATGTTCGTAACAATATGATCATCGACCTCTTCCAAAAGAACGTCACTTCTCTCAACCGGCGTGAGTGAAGGGGAAGGGTCGGAAATGAAAGGCTCATAAATGAAAGAGGGATAAGAATCCGGAGGTGGGACAAGTGATGTGCTCTTAGAGCTAGCAAGTTCCACCACTTCCGTTGTGATCTCCGGTTCTTTCTGTTTAGAAATCGTTTTAAGCTCATAAGTTTGTTTCGTTTTGTTGTAACTCGACAAACTCGTAATAGCGAATCGTGAAAGAGAAGGATCGATTCTAGAATTCTTCGGATTAGAGTCGAGAGTACAAACGGGAATCACCTCGGGTTCAGAAATATGTTCCATCTCCCTCACTGGAGAGGGAGTAGGAATCGAGGGTTCATCAAGCTTACATTTCAAAAATTTTGGTAATGCTTCAAGTTTTTCAATGTTGTTCAGAAAAGCACGACGTTCAAAGAAATCGTCCCCGTGACCCTCGGTGGGTTCTTCGGGTAGCTCTGGAACAGTGTGATCGTCTTCCATAACTTGAACGGGTTCCTCATTAACACTTTGTCTAGCTTGAATGTGGCTTAATAAAGTTTGAAGCATGCTTTCAATGCGGTTTTGACGTTGCTCAAATCTTTCGTAAAAATCGATGGAAACGTCATCGATAACCCCGGTGGGTTCTTCAAAAGGGCGACACATACAAGATTCGCGATAAAATCCACACCCTTTGCAAAAACAATGTTCACAAAGTGAATCATCTTTTAACAAATCTCGACAATTAAAGCAATAGGGTGGATAGAAATTTTGAGAATCCATGAGAATTAAACATATAGAGGGTAAAAGAAAAGAATTATCGGGTTAAGAGGATAAAAGAAGAATATTTTTGGGTTTTTAAAACTAATTTTGAAAAGGAAAATCTTTTTGGGTTTTTATAAAAAGGGATATGTACAAATATCAACACACGATTCGAGACGGAATACGAAAACTCGCTACAAGCCCTCCCCGGCAGTGGCGCCAAAAATTGATTTGAATGAATCCAAAGCAAATGTCAAGCTTAACTCACACAAGCTAGTCACTTGTGAATGACTAACCGTAAAAACCTTAAAACGGCTCGGACACTGACCAATAATAAGAAGTGTAGTATAGGGGTAACTCAAACGTGTTAGGTTTGAGCACCGAGATCGTTCCGAACGAGGGTTGAATGGAATTTCCAACTCACGTCTCGATTATCGGGATTTGAATAAGAAAAGGGGATAAAATGATATATTCTAAACTACGGGATGAGGAAAGCATAAAGGATTAAAATCTAAGGGAAAAACCTAAGAATAAAGGCAAACTACGCAATTCTACACTAAAACGCAAATACGGAATTAAAACGAAACGCGAATAAAAAGCAATTACGTCTATTCTAAATCCTAAAAATAACCTAAAATTACTTTTATGCTAAAAATGATATTTGCAAACTAAATATGAATTAAAACTATTTTTTTGGAATTTTCTTGATTTTATTCGAATTAAAAACTAATTATTAACTTTAAAAATAAGACTAAATAACTAAAAAAAACAAAGGGGAAAAATATGGAATTACTTTTATAAAATCTAAAATATCATAAAAGACTTTTCTAAACTATTTTTTTTATTTTTCAGATTATTTTTCTATTTTCTACTAATTTAAATCTATTTAAATCTAATTTAAATTGTGAAAAATACCAAATAAAAAGGGAAAAATATGGAAAAATCTTTTTTATGCTTTTTATATTTTTTTAAACTGAGAAAATTGAAAAATTATTTTTTTGGAACTTTTTCTGAATTATTTGTAATAAAAGCTAATTAAAAGTGATTAAAAACTATATTAAATAATGAAAAATACTAAACAGTGTCTAAAAATTATGAAAAATTCAGGGAAATCCTAAAATAATGTTCTGAAGCTATAAAAAATATAAAAACATGGGCTTATGTGAAGGAAATGAGAGTTGATGTGTTAATGGATACCAAATAAGCACTTTTCAATAAGCTAATCAACAAATTAAGCTACCAAACTTCTACTTAAGCTATATTATACTGAAATAAGCTAATATAAGCTAAATCCAACTACTCCTAACCTAAAATAAGCAGATTCTCTGGATTATAAGCTAACTGATTAAGACAGCAGAACAGTGAACAGGCCTTGTGTTTGAGCTTATGCACCAGCTTAACAAAAGAGCTTTAGCCAAAAACAAATATGTGGTCTTGAAGACCACCTAGCAAACTGCTTATAGACCAAAAATGAGACCCTAAAAAGCTTTATTGAACCCTGTGCAACTGCTGCAATGTCTGCACAAAACAGGTATTTGACATGTTTTTGACTTTGAAAACAGTTTGAAACTTTGACTTTCTTGAGATTTGAATGCAATTTAAGGACGGAAATAGATAAAATGTGATGAAATGAGACTTTGTCAAGCTAGCTTATCAACTTTTTAACCCATATGCAAGATCTTAATAACTGATTCCAACAGTTTAGATTACAAGAGCAGATTGAAACAAGTTTTGACTAAAGGTGCAAATGGCTGCAAAACTAAGTCAGAGATGATATCAAATAACTATATTAGGCTTAAAGCAACTGATCTAATCTTATATTATCACCTCTAGCTCATTTTAAACACTGATCCAAACACCCCTTTATGTAAGAAAATGTAACCTAATCAAGCTCCAATACAAAAACAGCTTATGCTAATCATTAAAACATATTCAATACACTAAATTAAAACTAATGAGACAGCAAATACTCAGTACAATAACAGATCTAATCAATATGCTAACTGCTACTTTCTAAGTAATTTATTAGATTGAGATCACACTTACAAGAAGTCCAGCATTATAACAGTACAGTACCAACCCAATATCAAAACATCAAATCAACACCAACTCAAGCCAAATCTCACCCTAATTCCATCTCTGAACCAATAAGAATAAGACAGTTGACTTCTGTTGACTAAACCTTTTGTGAATGAAATGAAATGAAAAGGAACAAGTAAACACCAAATAAGCTCACAAAAGCTATAGACAGCTTATATGAGCTTATTTCAATCTTAAAAACAACTTCTTTAGTTTTCAATATGTGAAATGCAAGACAAAAATTAAACTCAAAAACTTTTATTGAAACTGAAAATGAGAGTACAAGGAAGAAATGTGATTACAAAAACTTTAAGAAAACATTACTGAAAAGCTTGAAATACAATAAACTTAAACTAATTTTAAAAGGAAATATACTACACTACACGAATTACATTGTGAGCCTAAAGGGTCTTTATATAGCCTTGAGCAGGAGGTCTTGGATCCTTGGAAGAGCCTAGAAGGCTTATTCACAGCCACACAAATCATCCATTGTCACTTGCACCAATCAGATTGCTCCAAATCACTCAATGAGGTGTCACGGCCAATGGGAGTGTGCCATTTGGCCACGTGGCAGATTTATCTGACAGGTCAGTGGTGGATAAGGTCTTGAAAGATGCTTAGTACGAGGTATGATGTTTGGGGATTGGTAAATGGTGGGAAACGGGTGTGTTTGGTTGGGGAAGAAGGGCAGGGCATGTTTGGGGCGCGTTTGTTTATTATATTATTGTTCAAATATGGTGTTGACCGGGTATAAGTAACATTGACTTGGGTAATATTTCGGGTTTGAGGTGTATTCGGGTAAGTGAATTTGGACGGGTTGTTTAGTTTTGGGATTGGGCCGGATGTTATAGTTATTGGATTTGGATAATGTGTAGTGTAAATATTGGACTTGGATTTGCATTGTAATAAGCTAGTAACCATAGGGACCAATGTTGTACATCCGGATATTTGAGGGACCAATCATGTGAATCTGAAAATATCCTCCAAGGACCATCTTTGTCAATCTTCAATAGACCAGGGACTGAATTTGCAACTTTTGAAACTTGAGGGTGTTTTCTGACATTTGCTGAAAGTTCAGGGACTATTTCTGACATTTCTACAAACTTTGATCAAATCTTCATAAATCATCCTCAGAGATTAGAAATCTTCATAAATGCATAATTCTGACCTTCCGGCTCAGCTTAAGCTCCCTTAATCTCTCGTGCTCGGATTTACGTCTGATTTGGTTCCTTTTTGCGTGTTTTTACATATCCATACCTGCACAAGCACAAACTCAAGAAAACCACAAATATTAGCAATAAACGGCTCTTTCTTGGTTATTTTGGGTCAGTTTTGATATAGAAAAGGTATGTGTTTTAGCACATACCAGGTTCACTGCCTAGGGTGTTGAAAAACTTGCTTGATGAAAAGGAAGTTCCTTTGACCCCGAACGCGCGTTGTACGCGTATCAATGGCTCTTATGAACAAATTGTTAAATTCATATTTCTAATAAATGGTTTATAATAACTCGGTTTATAATAACATTAATAGTCCGAAAGGATGTGTTAGTCTAAACCGTGATGCGTACAATTTCATGATATTACCCATTGAATTGGAATTGTATGAATCTTGACTTTGTTTGCTATTGCTTTATTATCTACCCGATACTCTATACACTCCATTGAAATAGATACAAGTTCCAAACAAGTGTTTCTTTTAATCTTATTGAATTCACATAATCATCATTTTTCATGTTAGTTGTTGCTTATATGGTATTTTAGGACGTGACAACCAATTACCACCTTTTAATTGCTTATTGTTACATAGATTATGTACAATTTAAAACACCCAAATCCTAGTGAACGACCTCGGCTTACCAACCAAAACTAACTACATACGAAAGGGTCATACTTGCTCATGTGTTCTTAGCTTAATTCGGTAATCCATGTTATAAATTTAAAACTAGTAGTCGCGAGACACATCAATCGACTTATGTCAATCCATTTAGATCGTGTGTTGGATATTGATATATATACATATACATAAATAATTCAAAGAGATAAATAGTAAAGGAACACAAAACCAAGACACACGTATTTATAGTGGTTCAGCTACAAGGACTCCTTCCGTGCCCTACTCCACTCCCCGGGTACCCAACTGGAGAGTTTCTAAACACTACACAACACAAGCTCCTTAATATGGCAGAGAAGCCTTCACAACCACATCACCTACACTTTATCCGGTACAAGACTAGACACCGAGTTCTTCCACAAGGTTGAACCAAACCTATCACAACGTCGCCTACACTTTATCTGGTACTAGGCTAGACACCGAGTTCCATTACAAAGGAGGAACTACTACGCAACACTACAACCCAAAGGAGACAAACTCATTTTTACAACACTTCAAAAGAGGATATCAATACCCTTTAACCCAAACTACACAAATATACATCGACGCCCCATACCGAATGTATAACTTCGGCACTATATAGCAATGCCTTCAACTTGACACACTAATGGAGGGAGAGAAGAACTATCAACAAGATGCACTTCAGTGGTCTTGATGATGACGAAGCTTAGCAACTCATGACCTTGAGCTTGCACATCTTCAAGAGGCTGTGATCTTGCCTTTAAGATGAACCTATAGAATCACATAAAGAGAAAACTACATAGAATGATCCTTTAGATCTGAGGTTAGAACATAGAGAGAAGATATATCTAAAAGGGGTAGTGAGCAAGAGAGAAATGACTCGCTATTTATAGGCAAATTGCCTACAACTAACCCGAATCCGACGGATCCCTCACCCAAGGGATCCGGCCAGTGCAATCCAAGGGATCCGGCAGCTGGGTCAGGCTAGTCTGGATTTTAGGTTGCAAAACAGGTTATGGGTTATGGACCATGGGTCATGGACTTTAGATCATGGATACCCAACAAGATACATTGTACCTAGTCAATGGGTCATGGATCTTGGGTCATGGGTCATGGATCATGGAAAACATCGAACATAATTTCATGCATGATGTCATGCAATGGATCATGGGTTATAGATCATGCTCCATGGGTATGGGTTATGGACTTTGGTTTTACCCATCATTTACCCATTACAAGTTATATTAAGTACATATACATTTTTATAAAATGTAAGTAACCAAAATTACTTTGTAAGTGTATATAAAAATGGTTTTGGTTTTATATAACTTATCCAACTAAACATGTTTTGATGATTTTATATGTTTAGTAAAAGTGTGTTAGTAAACTATTGGCTCAAAGCTTTTACGTATTTTATTTATTTCGTTAAAATGATTTTACGATTGTTATCGACAAAACATTAGAAGGTCGTAAAATATAAATAAACGTTTTTATGGTTTATTTGTATTAATAGAAACTATAATTTTAAAATGGTAAAAACTATTCAACCCCCTTCTAGTTTTTCAAAATTGGCAACAGAGCTACGTTAACCAAGATTTTTAAAATAAATTGTATTTTAAAACTTGAATCGATCTATGTATTTTGAAAACTACAAAAGAAGGGCAATTTATGCAAAGACCACCACTTTTTGAAAGCGGTAGTTTTATATATTGAAAAATCAATTTGAAACTTTTTTAAAATTAAAAGACATCGATATTTGGAATGTTATCTTTTAGGGTGATTTTAAACCTATTATTACAAACCTAACTACACAAAAATATGAAGTAGTTTTATGAAGGTCAAATCGATGAATTAAAGAAAAAGCTTGTTAATAATAATGAGGCTATAATGGTTCTTGATAACGCCTTACCTAAAAAAGAACACGAAAGAATTTAAATGTGTAAAAAGGCCAAAGAAATTTTAGAATCTTTACTCATCAAGTTAATATTCGGGTTAAGGATAACAAAATTGTTCTTCTTGTTCAACAATATGAACAATTTTCTATCCTTGAAGATGAAAGTATAGATATTGATTTTGCTAGAATTAATACTATTGTTAATAGTTTAAAAGCACTTGACGAATGTTTTTCTAGTAAGAATTATATTAAGAAATTTCTTATGGTTCTTCATCCGAAGTGGAGGGAAAAAGTAACAGCAATGAAGAATTGAAAGACTTGTCATCACTAGCACTTGATGAACTTATTAGGAACCTAAAAGTGCGTGAAGTGATAATGGAAAAAGACTTTGAATTGTTCAAGGCAAGATAGAAAAAATGATGTATCTTGATTTAAAATCCAAAAAAGAGTCCCACATTGGATATTGAAGATGAAGATTATGTTATGGCGGTTAGGGACTTTAAAAAGTTCTTGAAGAAGAGAGGAAGGTTTTTTATACAACCTTGTGATAAAAAGAAGTCATTCTGAAAAAAATTGGGATGATTAGAAGGGTAAAAGTGAAAGAAAGTGTTATAGATGTGGAGACCCGAATCATCTTATCAAAGATTGTCCAAAACCTCCAAGAAACCAAGACCAAAGGCTTTATCGGAGGTTTTTCGAGTGATAGCGGTGAGAAAGTTAATGTAAAGACCAACGAAGAAACGTGTCTCATGAATCTAGCATCTAATGTACGTTCAGACGATTCTTATTAAAGTGATATTGTTTTCTACATTGATGATGATACTTTACAAAATGAGTGTAATAAAATACGTGAATTTAGTATAGAATCATAAACAAAACCATGTTTTTGAAAACTAAAAAGAGTGTTTTGGAAAAAGAAATTTTTGAACTAAAAGAAGAACAAAAGACTAGAGGAGAAGAACAACGCTATATTGCCGTCGGTTGTGAGACATATCATGAACATGGTATTGAAAATAGAAAAACCTAAAGAAATGAAAACTAATCTTATAAATGAAGCATCTAAGTTTAGTAAATTTGAAAATAGTACACATTCATTAAAGGAAATTTGAAGTATTCAAAACCCTTTTGATGATCAAATGAGACTAATTTTTAACAAAAACAAAGCATCAACAAGTAGGACGAAACAAGTCATTTTTTAAAACCGACTAACACTCCACCAGCTATTGACGGATCCAAAACACTACATAGAAGCACGTTTTGAATGACCGGTGCATTTAAGATGCATTTAGGAAAAATTGAAGGTTTTTTTTTATAAATTAACACTACATCAGAAAAATTCATAGATGTTCCGAAATTCCGCGAGAACCTCAGTTATGTCCATGGATGATAGTTACACTTACATCTTTGAATATTATACATAACTTGCAATATTTTTCTAGGGAAGTAAGACAGACAAAATCATGAACTAACGTGCGAAATTATATCATACTTGTTTTTAAGATCTTTCAATCAGATGTGAACTGGATGGTCATTTAGGTATAGAAAGAAATATCGATAATGATGAACGAAGGAGTCCGCGAAAAGAGTAATCTATTCTATACTATTATATAAAGCGTGAATATCAAATTCCTAACTCCAATCTTAAAACCGAACCTAAAATTAAGCATTACACACCCGAACCTGTCCTATATAAACACACACCCAAAATACGAACCTAATTCCAAAAGTAACCGAATGGAATTAATTGCAACAGTTTGGTCAATAGAATTAATTACTACAATTAATTACTCCGTTACCAAAAGTATCATCGAAAAGATTATTGTTACTTCAAAAAAGAAATATTATTACATTGCATGTTATGACGAAGTTAATGCACCGAATAATTTATTTCTCTCGACAATTCCTCATTTGCAAGATGCTTACTTTTGTAATTTGTGAAGTTCAACATCAGACTTTGAAATTTTATCAGGTTTGTTTAGAGAGACAACTATTTTGATCCTGCCGATATTACGTTTTATGACTTTTGGTTTGTTTGATTTAATCTTGCTTGGTTAGTCAATGATCTATAACAATCGCTTATTAGTTCATTTAGGTTGTATTAGTTAGTAAATATCGATAGTTATTCATCATAATTTGAGTATCTTATTCCTAACTCCAATCTTAATTCCGAAACTAAAATAAAGCATTACACACCCGAACATATACCATATAACTCTATCATTAATTCAATCTAGACTGATTATGCAATCGAAAAAGGTTCCATCAAAAAATAAGTACTTCGAAAAAGATATTCTCGCCGGAAAATATAATCACACGGGTACACGCCGCCGTAATGCGCGGGTACCCGGCTAGTTAGTCTAAATTGGTGAGTCAAAAATGCTAACTTCTTGTTTCTGCTTTCATTATTATTAATATAACAAGTAGGGTCGGATCAGTTGAAAAAACCCTTGTCATTTAGACACAAAGGCAAGTGTTCGATCTTTTCTCTGCAAAAAGCCGAAGGTTTTTTGGAAGCAGCCTATCTACCTACGGCTAAGGATAAAGTTGTCAACATCTCACCTCTTCCATATCTCGTGTAAAACGAGATTGGGTACCGTTTATTTGATTTTGATTGGCTTTCATTATTATTAATTACTATTCTATTGCCACTAACATATTTTTACACAAGATAATACAATCCGTTGGATCAAATACACATTCAGTCTTTACCATGTAATTCCATAATTATCTATATCTAAAAAACTTGAGCCAGAATATGTAATCTCATAAAACTTTCCGCCATATACATGACTTATTTTAGGGAAATGATAAGATAAACAAACTTCTCCAACAATAAGGAAAGGTATATTAATTTTTTCAACAAAAAGAGATAAGATGCATTTTTTTTTGCGCCTGTTACCCCATGCATCCCTTAGGTTTAGGTCACTTTTGTATTATATATATGAGAGTCAATTTCACTCATTCTCTACATAATACAACCAAATTTCAGTAGCTTTCACTTTCACTCTTTACCTACAAATCAAAATGGCAAACCATGTGTATATATAGGTGTCCATATTACATCATATAGAAAACAAGTTTAACCATCACTTTCTTTAAATCATGCATTCTAATCTTCTGCTTTTACTTAGGATCTTGCTGAAATCAACCATGCTATGATGGAAAACCACAACAACCAGATTATACGTTATATACATCAATCATGTTATATTTGTTTATGTAGTAATTGTTTTTTTAATTTATTGTATTCTATATCAGGATATCGCGATCAACAATGAGGCAGCAAAAAAGAGAAAATGTGAGGAGAATCGCAAAAACTAAAAATTGTGTGAAGTAATTGTAGTTCCTTTTCAATGTTCTAATGTCTTTGTCACATACTTTTGTTTATGATTGTTCTTACTGTTTGGGGTGGTTCAACCATATGGTATCGGTTTTTCAGTGAATAAATGTTATTTGGGTCATTTGATATGTTTTCTGATGCAGGTTTTACTGACCAGGTTTTAATATTTATAAAGTCTCGTTATACCTATGGTCTACCCTAGTGCACTAACGGGCAGTGTACTCGGTCGCGTGTAGTGTAGTAATCGGTAAAGTAGAGGTCGTCCCAAGAGCTATGTGTGTTGGATTATTACTAAGTCTAGGTGTCACAGATTAATAATGGTTTCGATAGGGAATTAATTAGTTAAACTACTAAAGCAGAATAAAGCAAATAAAGGCAGATAAAAGGTAAAGGGTAAATCAATAGAGGAGAGTGGTGCTAACCTAGTTAATCCTCCTAGCTAGTTATGTCTACGTCTACATACTTCCAATTACTTCAGGTGGGGTCAAAGTCGAGAGGACAACATTTGGTCAATTCTCCATAACCTATCAGCAAAGATGCCACCACAGGAAAAGTCAGGTGTCCCCTCATTAGTCCTGTTGTTCCTAGTCCCCTAAGCCAAGTCATTAAGTACCGCTACATGCTAGATTTATAATAGTGAGTGCCCAGGCGTTAGCAACTTAAACACTCACCCCCTAATTCTTAAGTTCATCCAAACGGTAGGTGATCAGTTGGTCAAATCGCACAAGTAGAAAGGGTCGTCAGTTGGTAATGTCTTACCTTTCCCATCTCAGTCCACTCACCTAGGGTCAGTTGGTCATATCTCCTAGGAAATTGGCCTCTACCGCCATTCAAAACTACCGAACCAAGGGTGGCTACCAATAAACTATGCATGCATACACTTAGAAATAATTGTACGGAAGTAATGTAAACGCAAACAAAACAATTAAGGAATCATAACTAGGCCAGCACCAAGAGGTGCTTAGCCGCTCATATTAATCATACAAACCAATTCAATATTCAAAGGTACGAAATACATGAATTGAAAGTAAAGAAAATATAAAATGCTAATGCTTATCGTAGGGGAGTGATTTCTCCCTTGGAGACAGCTCCGTATGCTCCTCTAGACCTGCCTTGAGCTTTTTCCCACGTTCTCTGGTTGTTGTGTGTGTAATGGGATGATTAGAAATGCTGGAATTCGTAGGGTATTTATAGGCCAGATCTGGGTTACGGCGTATCTATAACAAGAGTTACGCCGTAACCTTCAATTCCTTCGTAACTTGCACTAGATCTGCTAGTTACAGCGTAACCTTATTAGTGGTTACGTCGTAGTCTTCAGTAAACTTGGTTACGCCGTAGTTGATGAAATAGTTACGGCGTAAGTATCAGAGGCGTGGAACCTCATTTGACCTAATATAGTTACGTCGTAGCCTTTGGGAAGAGTTACGCCGTAACCTTCTAATAAGTTGGTTTTATGAGTCACGCAATAGTTACGACGTAATGTGAGAGATAAGTTACGCCGTAACTTCTTCAAAATCAGCATACTATGATAATTCTTTAGATAATTCTCCAATTCCGCGTCTCTTTAGCTCTAATGCTCGTAATTTACCTGAAAGTGGAAAACAATGGAAAACAAGCGTAAATCCATATAAATGATGTAAATTACAAGCATTATTGGGGGAAATTGACACTTAATATTCAGGACTATTTGATGTTATCAAATATCCCCCCACTTGAACTCTACTTGCCCTCAAGTAGACCTTATTAGAAAGATTCAAAAAAAAGATATCTCCCATAACCTGGAAAATATAAGTTTACAAATCCCTTATGCTAGACTAAAACAAAGCCAAACACCTCACGAAAGGGGAACAAAACACTCAAATCTCTCAACTATTCTAAGTGTCAATTTCGGGGTGATCACTCAATCGCACAGTCATAGCATGTATTCTATCATAAGCTTGGCGGTAACACAAATCTCCACCACTAGAGTTAAGGGCTAAACAATTCTCGAAGGCAATATGGGTAGACACGACAAAGGTTAAGGGGTGACTCGTCATTACTAACATGTCACAGCAAAGTGGACAAAATCAATGATACCTGACCAAATCCATGGCCAAGACACCAAAGATTGCTCGCTGTATCACCTAGACACGCTTCATGACTAAAGGGTAGGATAAGACATGAGATATATAAATGGTGTAAAATAAAAAACAAGCAGGTAGTCTAAATCTATAACCAAGTCATCACCACTTACCGTCCGCCCAAAGTTCAAGCTTTGAAGTCAAGAAACCGGATCATAAAATACAAGGTAGATGTGTCATTAGAGGACATCGTGATGGGCACACTACCTTTTCTCCAACTGTTTGCATAACTACCAACTCCAATCTTTAAATGTTGGGAATTATGTGAAGTCTGGATTATGCTGATATTAATGCCGAAGTGATTCTGCTGAAGTGAAGTGGATTCTGCCGAAGACTTATTCTACTGAAGTATAATAGTGATTAGTTTGTTTCTGCGGAAGTGTTTATTCCGTGTTTAGTTTATTTAGTGTGGATATACATGAGCTTTATTAGGAAGTGATTGTGTATATCTTTATTAGTTTTATGATTATACGTTTCTTGGAAAACGGTTTAGCGATATGGTTTAGGGTTCCTTATCTATAAAAGGAACACATTAGAAAGGTTTATGTACCGATTGGAAAAACTCAGTTTTAGTTAATATAAAGATCCATAGAGGATCAAGAAGTTCTTAGTTATTTGTTACTTGTGTTTATATTCCGCTGATAAACATTAGTAGTAGAGATTGTCTTTTATTGTGCTTGTGATTACATAGGCATACATAACGATCCACGAGCTCAAGATCTATCAAGGTCTTTGTTTGTTTCAACATTAAATGTGACCGAGGTGGCCTCCTTGATACTAAATCTATAAAGCTCATAATATAGTGCTTATAACATCGCAAGTGGAAATCACGTTCTATGGGGATCTATGTGGGTAGACTCGGTAAGGAAAGTTAAACAATTGGGCTATATAACAAAGCTATGTGGAAATGTGGAATCGGATGGGACATCAGAAATAAACACTAACCCTTCAGTAGTAAACGGATTCAAGTTCCAAACTCACCTTTCCAAGCTTTTAGTGCGAAAGTAGCTGTTGTAAGAACTTCTAGTAACTTCTGGGGGGCTTAAGGGTGACAAGTAGAGTTCTCCCCCCTATAATACAAATCAATAATAACAATACAACTTTTTTTATTTTTATTTTTTTTAACAATACTAAATCAATAACATTTCACGCTACAATATTCGTGATATAATACTCGAAATATCTAAATCATAGTTCCTCCGGTGGAGCCAGTGTAAATTACAACTTTGTTTGTTTCTGGAAC
>BPTQ01000001.1:225371350-225547266 GCA_019973895.1 Chrysanthemum seticuspe
GTACCACTAACAACTAACACCTTAAACCTCTTGATCCCAAAACTAAAATTAACCACACACGCAATATACTCTAAACCCAAGAAAAATATTCGTCTCTATACTGAATACTTTCATTTACTCCCCGTCCAATTTACACCAACTCCTCAATTACTCTAGTAACCCGAAACCTGATTATAATTATGACTTTCAACTGGAAAAACTGAATACATAATCGTTTCTCCGGTTTTGTGACTATTCAGATTCTTAGGTGACTATTGAGATAGAAAAAGATTGGTGACTATTGAGAGAAGAGACAAAAACCAAAAACAACATAGGACGTCCATACTTCCTAAACAAATGTAACCTCGACCACTATACAAATCGACGATTACAAATATTTTTTTTTTTTTTTTTTCTTTTCTATCACTCTTAGGAAGTATAAAAACACTCTATAAAAACAAAACTGTGTATAAACGAACGACATAAAAAATCAGTTAACCTCACTGTGAGACATAGGTGACTATCATACATAGTTAGGTGCCTATCTCCAGAATTGGTTTTCTTTTTTTTTTTTTTTTTTATAAACATTAGCAGCTAAACATATCACCAGCTCCAATGTAAACAAATCCTTCATACCTGCAGGATACAACAAAAACCAAAAACAGAGAAGAGAGTTATCAGTGGTTAGAAAAAGATAGAGTTATCAGTGGATTCTTAGACTTATCAGTGTTTTGGCCTCTTTGCTAATACATAAGTCAAAAAGGTCAACTTTCAGTATTAATATTAGTCCAAAGCCCAATGATCTCATTAACTCCTCAACCACATTTAACCTGCCCCTCATTTACTTTCATAAGTCATATCTCTGCTTATAAAAAGAACCCAAATCTCATATAACGCACACACCAATTAAAATCAAAACCCTAGTTCTCCAAATTCCACAATCAACAATCACCATGTGGAACCCCAGTTGGAATAAACCAGAAATCATTGATCTAACATCCTCATCATCATCATCATCATCAAGCGAAGAGTCTGATCCATGGGGTCTTTACATACCTCCACAAGAACCAAGACCAAGAAAATCCCCCTTTCTCCCTTCATCTGAAGATGACAGTGTAGTGAATCCAAGTGAGTCTTCTGATGACTCTGATGACTCCACTAAGAAGAGAACTTCACACCCCCAACCTTCATCATCCCAACCCCAACCAAGACCACAAGCAAGAAATCCACCACTCCCAAAGAACAGAGAAGTGGTTCTTGGTCTTCCTACACCAGGTTGTGGTGCTTCTTCACATATCGTAAAGGGGAAGGGTAAAAGAAAAATGGAGTGATGCTTTTTGGTGAAACCAGTAGATGAATGTGTGATATGACAATGTCCTTTGTGCTTCATATACTGTATTCATCTTCATCATCTTCATTTTCATCAAGCCATCCTTCCCATTTTGATCCTTAGCTCATCATACTGGTCATGCATATCATGGTCATGCATATCCAGCAGTTGGAATAGATGATATGAGCTAGGATAGGACTAAGAAATCATGTATAGAACTAGTCTTTTAATTGTACTTGAAGTTTAATTGTAAGCTGTAAGCTGTAAGCTGTTTCTTGAATGAATGAACAATTTAACTTCAGTACTTCTTTTGCTTCTATAATGAACTTTCATGTATCTGCAAAATGGTTAGTGGAAACACAGAACAACAAACAGTGGTTTGAACACAACTATCAGTGGTTAGAAACAAAAATAGCAATACTAAGATTACATAATAACAGTCCAATACATATACAAACTTTTACAAAACAAGTTGAGAGTTTAGAGATTAATCATTCCAATACTAACAACAAGGTACTGAAACCTCCCCACATCAAAAGCTTTAGTGAGAAGATCAGCAACATTGAAATCAGTATGGATTTTTACCATTTGAATCAACCTTTTCTCATTACAATCTCTAATAAAATGATGCCTTATCTCAATATGTTTAGTTCTAGAATGTAAAACAGGATTTGTAATAATGCATATTGTACTGTTATTATCAATGTAAATCTTAGTATGCATAAAATTATACCCAAAATCCAGCAATTGATTCTGAATCCAAAGAACTTGACCACAACAACTAGCAGCAGCCACATACTCAGCTTCAGTTATAGAATTTGCCACAATAGTTTGCTTTTTACACTGCCAGGAAATTTGTCTGCTTCCCAAAAACTGACATCCTCCAGTAGTAGACTTCCTATCCAAACTAGCACCAGCATAGTCACTATCTGTGTAGGCCACCAAATCAAAAGGAGAGTCCTTAGAGTACCAAAGGCCTAATTTAGGATGACCTTTAAGATATCTAAAGATTCTCTTAACAGCATTCATGTGTGAGGTATTTGGTGTGACTTGAAATCTTGCACACACACATACTGAGAACATAATATCTGGCCTAGATGCAGTGAGATACATCAAAGATCCAATCATGGACCTATACAACTTCAAATCAACCTTGGAACTTCCATCATCTGGTAGCAGTGGTTTCTGAGTCTCCATAGGTGTACTTGCACTCTTTACATCTTGAAACCCAAACTTCTTCAAAACATCTGCTACATACTTGTCTTGACTAATGAAGATACCATCAGTCCTTTGTTGAACCTGTAGCCCCAAGAAGAAAGTGAGTTCTCCCATAGAACTCATCTGAAACTTATCATGCATAAGTTTCTCAAAATCCTTGCATAGCTCCTTGTTTGTTGAGCCAAAGATGATGTCATCTACATAAACCTGAACCAATAAAATATCATCTTTGTGCTTTCTAATGAACAAAGTTTTATCAATCAGCCCTCTTTTAAACCCATTGTCCATCAAATAAGTAGACAGGCACCCATACCATGCCCTAGGAGCTTGATGCAATCCATACATAGCCTTCCTCACCCTGTAAACCTTGTCAGGATGATTAGGATCTTCAAAACCAGGAGGTTGACAAACATAAACCTCCTCATCAATTGTGCCATAAAAAATGCACTTTTAACATCCATCTGATATACAACAAAATTCTTGAATGAAGCATAAGCCAAAAATAATCTAATAGCCTCTATTCTTGCAACTGGAGCAAACACTTCATCATAATCCAACCCTTCAGTTTGTGTAGATCCTTGAGCAACCAACCTAGATTTGTTCCTTACCACTATACCTCTTTCATCCCTTTTATTTCTGAACACCCATTTAGTCCCAATTGCCCTCTTACCATTAGGAAGATCAACCAATATCCAAACCTCTTGAAGCTTAAATTGTAGAAGCTCCTCTTGCATTGATTCTACACATCCTTCTTCTGATAAAGCTTCTTCCACTCTCTTGGGCTCCTTTTGAGACAGAAAACAAGCAAACAGACAATTTTGCAGATCTTTATGACTGTTTCTTTTGTGAAGTGATCTTGCAAAGAACCCATGTTCAGGAAAGGGTTCAGTATTCTTAACCCTGCTTCTTGTTTGAACTGGAGTATTCAAGTTTCCAAGTATTTGTTCCTTGGGATGAATCTTGTGAATCCTTGTAGTGGTGATTGGACTTTCATGAATGACAGTTTACAAATTAGACAAATCAGCATTGAAGAAATCATCCATGTCTTAATCATCAGTAGGAGTATCAATTTCTATCAAAGCAGGCATGTTAGGATCATGGGGATACTCCTCTTCACCAAATAATGGCTTTGCATTTGGTCCAAAGAAAGTACTATCATCAGTACTTGCAGCCGGGATTTCACTTGACCTATCAGTGGTAGAAGATGGCTTAGCAGTGCTTTCAGTTGGCTTAGCAGTGCTTGCAGAATTCCTCTTCTTCTTTTCAATTTCTTCTACCGACACTGAGTTATCTTTCAACAACTCATCCTTATCTTGATGATGATCAACATTGCCTCCATTATCCAGTACATCATCATCAGTGGGACCTTGCTTGTGAATGATTGGTGAGACAGTACCAGCTTTCCACTTTTCAACCAAATAGAACTCCTTTGGAGAATCAGCTTCCTTAGAATTTGTTTCTTCATCAGAATCCTTTTGTGTACATGCATTAACATTAGTGGAAGTTCCTGCAATGATAGGCTCATAATTCATAGATTTGGTTAGCATATCAATGTTAAACAGCCAGTCTGGTCCTTTGGTCTCAACACTAGGAGTCTTTTCACTGAATTGAACATGTAGATTCTCTTCAACAATTCTAGTCCTCCTATTGTATACTCTAAAGGCTTTACTATTGGAAGAGTAGCCTAAAAAGCATCCATCATCAACTTTTTCTTGAAACTTGCCTAGGTAGTCTATGGTATTCAAGATAGTAACAGGACACCCAAAAGGTTTTAGAAATGCAATCATTGGCTTCCTATCATGTAACAGCTCATAGGGGGTCTTATTATGAGGCTTCACTACCTTACTTCTATTCTGTACATAACATGCAGTGCCTACAGCTTCAGCCCAAAAGGTAGTTGGCAACTTGGATTCTGACAACATTGTCCTAGCAGCCTCAATTAGTGTCCTATTTTTCCTTTCAGCTACACCATTCTGTTGTGGTGTTCTAGCAACACTAAACTGTCTTTCTATACCCTTAGCTACACAGAACTGATTCATCACATCATTCTTAAACTCAGTTCCATTATCACATCTGATTACCTTGACCTTATTATTTACTAGATTTTCTATCTTAGTAATGAAACTCTTGAGGATCTCACTAGTCTCACTCTTAGCAGCCAAAAAGTATACCCAAGAAAATCTACTATAATCATCAGTGATAGCTAGGCAGTACTGCTTATGGTTCAAACTTCTAACAAAGGTAGGTCCAAATAAGTCCATATGAAGCATAAACAGTGGTTGTGTGATGGTGTTTACAGTTTTGGTCTTACAAGAAGCTCTATGTTGTTTTCCTTTTTGACAGGCCACACACAGTTCCTTACACTCAAAAACCTTAGAAGGTAACCCTCTAACTAAGTTTCCTTTTACCAGTTTATTGATTGTTTTGTAATTGAGGTGACCTAGCCTTCTATGCCACAATTTTGACTCATCTACAGATGCTTTAGCAAATAAACATGTTAAGGACCTATTTAGGAGAACATCTTTAAGATCAAAACAATATATGTTTTCCTTCCTAGGTACCCTAAGTTGTATAAACTTCTCATCAGGCATCTTAAACTCAGGAGACAACACCACACACTCAGTTTCACCAAAAAGTACCCAGTTTTTCTTATCACACATTTGAGAAACACTGAATAGATTATACTTAAGTCCCTGTACCAGATACACTTTTTCAAAGTTTAAATTCCTTGTTCTGATTGTGCCTCTGCCAAGTATCTTTCCTCCCTTAGGATCATTGCCAAATGCCACATATCCTCCATCAAAAGCTTCAAAATCTTCCAGGTTGCTCCCATCCCAAGTCATGTGCCCAGAGCAACCACTATCAAAAACTCCTTTATCTTTTAGCTCATCTTGTAGATTGCCCTGCACATGAAATTAAACAAGTTAGTCCCTTTTGTGGAACCAAGCCAATACTGACTTGGATATGCCCTATGCATCAAAATATTCAAATTTCTTTAGGTCCATTGATGCACAGTTGACATATGGTAAAACCTTGGTCTTAGGCTTCCATTGCCAACTAGCTGAGGCCTTAACAGCATAAAAATGATTTCCAACCACTGTGTCAGTTATCACCTTTGGAATTTTTAAAACTTCTTTTGTATCAGTGGTGATATTTTGCTTAACAGTGGTTTGATTCTGCTTAGCCGTGTTTACATTTTGCTTAGCAGTGGTTGGAACCCATTTAGGTGCAGCAGTGACTATTGATTTTGTATTCCCATTCCTCATCAACACTGCCCTAGGAATCATGTTTTTGTTAGGATGAGGGTTTGATTTCTTTGAAAAGTTTTGATGATTTACCCTCTTCCAATGATTCCAAACTTGTGGTATGTTTTTATAACAGTTTCTCTGTAAGTGCTCAAAACTACCACATATATAACAAGCCTTTTTAACACATTGAAACTCATCTCCTAATCTATTTGAAATTAGTCCATTGAAGTTTCTCTGGTTTCCCCTAGGTATGTATCTTTTCATCTGTTCCCTAGGTACTTCCTTGTACTCAACTACTCTCTTAGCAATTTGAGCTCCAAATCTAGGTACAAGGTTGACTTGTTTAGAATCAACTTTCTTAACATGCTCTATCTTTTCAGGTTGAGTTGATTCAGATTTATCTTCCTCAGAATCTGATTCCTAATCTTCAATTGTGGGAGCATCAGATGACTTATCAGAACCTATCTTAGGTGATTCAATCTTGTTATTCTCAGCTACAAGTTTATTAAAGCTAAATTCACTGCTAAATGAGAGCTCTTTTGCAGGTGGTGCATGTTTCATAAGAGATGGTGGTGGCATATCATTGTAACCTAGGCCAGTACCATCTTTGAACAATTTTTGACCTATTGGTTTATTTACTAGATCAGAAGCATATTGTGTTTTAGCAACCCTAACAACATGTTTTTCTTTTTCTTCTAGGGCCTTTAGTTTTACACTTTCTGCCTCTGCTAGTTTATCTTCAAACATCTTAATCTCTCCATCCATAAGATTAATTTCACCACCTAGTATATTAATTTTATCAACATACTCAAACTCACATTTGATACAGAATTTAAGCTTTTCTTCTACACTTTCTAGACCAACTCTATAACCTAGGTTGTCCATAGACAGTCTTTCTACTTCTTTCCTTAAACTCTCAGTGATAGCTTTTTGAGATTCTAAGTTATCATGACATGATTTAAAAGAACAAGTAGAATCATTGCATACCTCAGAATCAGAACCAGAAGATGAAGCATAGGCCATTAGAGCAAAGTTATGCTCTTTTGAAGCTTCACTAGCAAGAAAAGCTGCATTAGGACCTTCTTCAATCTGGTCACTCCAGTCATAATCACCAATCCCATCTTGAGCAACCAAAGCTGAAGAAGAAGCAGGCTCTTTTTTGGTCTTCTTAATGCCTTCAATTCTCTTAGGAGCTCGACATTCCCTAGCAAAGTGACCCTTCTTCTTGCAGTTAAAGCACTTCATCTTGCTTTTGTCGAATCCAGCTCTCCTTTGACCATCATACTTAACCTGTCTTCCAGTCCTCCTCAGAAACTTCCTTGCTTGGAGAGTCAACATTGCCATTTGCCATTGAAGATTAATCTCCTCAAGATCATCAGGATCAACTTGATCTAGATCTTGATTTAAAACAGTAACACTGGTAGTTAAATCAGCCAGAAAAGCACAAATTCCACCATTACTGACATTATCACTAACAGTGGTATTGTTTGCAATAGCCGTGGTTATTCCATAAGCAGCAGTGGATACATCTTGTGAACTCATATGATTGGTGGACACAAAAGCAATGTTTTGATTAGCAGAAGATGCACCAGCAACGTTTTTCTCAGACTCATAAACCTTCAGGTTGTTGTAGAGATTGTCCAGAGTCATCTTATCAAAGTCCTCTTTATTTCTCCACACAATCGTATGAAGAGACCATTCAGGAGATAAACTTCTAATGAACTTCAAATTTATATCTTCCGGAATAACATTGTAGTCCACTGACTTCAATTGGCTGATAAGTTTTTGAAGCCTGTTTAAGTGCCATCAAGTTTTTCTCCACTTAGTGCAGTAAAGTTTTCAAACTGATGCTTGAGCATGTTCTTCCTTGATTTCTTTGTACCTTCATTACCAGCAAATCTTGTCTCAAGAGCATCCAGTAACTCTTTAGCAGACTAATATCTTTCAAAGTCCAAAGCATACTCATTAGGTATTCCCATAGAAAGAATACTACGAGCTTTAATCTCCAATTTCCTTCTAGCCTTGTCAACTTCACTAACAATTTCTATCGCTTTACCATCAGCACCCTTCAAAGGAAGAGTATCACCCTTTTCAACGACATCCTAGATGGCATAGTCAATCATACGAATGTATTGCCTCATTCGCATCCTCCAGATTTGATACTCACCATGCTTGAGCATGGGAACCTTTGATGCAGTAACCATGTGAGTTTCGTCAGACATCTTAGCTTTCTTGAATAAAACTTCTTCTTGGTTACAGTTTCTAGATCACAAGCTCTGATACCACTTGTTGATCCCAGTTGAGCAAACGATCTAATAAAGAAACTGACTCTAAACAAAATCTTATTAAGTATCACGCGGAATTTAATACTTAATCTTAAGAAGAAGAACAGTAAACATTCAACACCTCAATATTATTATTAATACGAATACTCTAACCAGTATTAGGGTTTTACAACCTTGAAGTGTATCGACCGTAGATATAAAACATACGTATATCTAATCTAACCTAGGACCTCCTTTTATAGGCTAAGGAGTCCTTTACATTATACAATACGTAACCTACAAGATAAATATCTTTTCCATATTTATCTAATACAGAATACTAAACTGACTATACAAAACTAGCAGTGGTTACATATCAATATCCGTGGTTACACAATACTACTAGCCGCGGTTTGTCTTCATCCGTGGTTACATTCTTCTGTCCGTGGTTATATCAACTCTGTCCGTAGTTCCAGTACTTAGAATAATTCTTGATCCAAGGAACCAAAAACCCAACAGAATATGATCTCGAATGTGCTAGGGAATGAGCTGAAAACATGTTAAGCCAATACCAATTTTAATAGTGCAAGTCTTTTTAATATCACCACATCATGACAACAACAAAAAAAAATCAAGAATGTATAACCATTCTTATATTTTATACTGATCGACAGAAGCAATACTAAGCTATTGTCATTTTTAGTCCAACAAATTGACAACTTCAAATATAATTTACCAATATCCATCTTTTTATTTTATGTGCCTTATTCGACCAACATAATAGAATCTCAATAATTATTTTCAATGTACCTGAAATTACAACAACATGAATTTAGATTAACAATAAAGTGATTCTTACAACGAAACCAAGAAAAGAGATGAATGGCTATGAAGATCGAACACCAATGATTCAATTGGAAGAGGCTCGAAATAAATTGGTACAATTAAACACTTGCTTGAGCTTCTCTATGCCTCGATTAACAAAACCCCTCACCCAATTTTTGAAACCCCTTTGATATGATAAAACCATAATTTTTCTTTGAACCCTATTTTGTGAACCTGTGATGAACCGTGCGGTTTATAGACGTAAGAAAGGAAAGTCTTGAACTCTCTTTCTTTACTTGGTTATGTTGTGACACCCCTTTTAGCTCATGTCTTGTTCCACAGCCGCCCCTTCAATTCAAGGTAGAGTTGTCCTAGATGGTTAGGTGTATATTTGGAGGAGATGACATAGATAGTTCCTGGGTTTTACTCCCAAGAAGATGAACCTGTATTTGTCTTTGTGATTATGCGCATGGGAGAGAGAGACGAAAAGGAGAAGAAGGTGAGCAGTAGAGTGGGAGGGGAATATTTAGGGTAGGATAAGAATTTGTATTTTGTTTTGTCCTATTATTAAATACAGTATAATTTGTACTCCGTGTTTTATCGAAACTTCGAGAAACTGTACCTTTCCGGTACTCGCAAAATATAAAAATTATATTTTTAGGAGCGGTTTTGTAAGCGTAATAATATAGTAAAATTATTACGTAGAAATTTCTTTTTAACTGTTTGACGTTACTAATTCGGTGTCGGTATGCGTGCGGTGCTGTGTTTTTCTAATTTCACATATAACCTCTCGTTTTCTTTCGTAAATTATCAATGACTGAATAAGAGTGTATATTTCACTTATCTCCGTATTTAGTTTTAGTTCTGTGTGTTACTGTGTGCTGCAGTGTGCAGGATAACTTCCCGAAATAATGATTTAAGCTTAGGCACGCTTAAATTTAACTCAAAGAATAATAAATTTCACATTTACTATATAGATACTCAGTGGAAAAGTACCATGTGTGCGGTGTCGGGTTTTTAAAGAAACGAGATGACCTCTCGTTTTTTTAATTTAAATATCGACAACTGTCAGAAAATAACCGATTTGAATTTTCTGACATTGATGTGCTATTTCATCATGCTTTTAGTATTTATAAAACTTGAATAACTTAGGATAGACACATACTAACGGGCAGAGTACCCGATCAGATTGAGTAAAACCTTAGGTAAATCCGAGTATCGTCCCAAGAGAGCTGTGACCTTGAAAGAACTTAGATGATTAGATAAAACATAGGTAATATATGGTAGACAAGGTTGTTATAATTCATAGATATACTAATATTCTGCTCATACAGACACCAGAAATTTAGGTAAAAGAGATAGATAAACAAAGCTCAACAAAGAATGCCAATATGAATGGATTCTCGATAAGAATATTCAATATAGTGGTTAATTATCACCAGACTCCTTTGGTCGATTCGTCATGGCCTATGGTTCTTAGATTCCTCACCAAGATGAGCAGGTCACCCGGGATCATTCGACAACCTAATAGCAATGATTAAGCACCAAATCTACTAGATCTAGACGGTGGGAACCCAACCGTTAAGATCTTAGATTCCCCCTAACCTCTTAAATACCTCCACTTGATAAGTGATCCTTTGGTCAATTCGCACACGAAGAGTGGTCGTACTATGGCCAATTCCTCCCATACTTCCCTATCTATCAGACTGGGGTCAGTTGGTCATATCTCCTAGTCCGAGCTAGCTGAATCGCACCATAAACATCCTGGATGCAAATCCCAAACTCCACTAGCTTAGGCAGGCCAATCAAATAAGTATCCCTACCAATGGTCAATCGGGCCAAAGCTTCGTCAATCATGAGATCAAAACTCCTAGCCAATCTCCCGATGAAATGTGCCCCCTGCAAAGGACTCCTACCAGAAAACCCCTTAGCACCCACAGCCATAAACTTAGGCAAATAGTAAGGAACATCAATGGTGTTCCCTCCTTCCATTCCCTGCATCAGATAGAGATCATCCATGGTCATCTTTTCCTTGGCTGAATGCCTTGCTTGAATTGAGCAAGCAAGAAGGCGGTGCACAAGTCGCCGAATGGGGCTCCTCACCATAACATACGACGGAGGGCTCCTCGGATTATACCCCCCTGAGACAGCGATCTGATCAAAATAAGCAGAAAGTCCTGATTCTCGTCCCTTCTTCTCCAGCATGTGTTATAGAACCGCTTAAAAGCGTCAGTCTCCATCTCCTCCTCCGTGTACAAACCCATATGCATGGTAAATTCCCTAAGAGCCAATCTCCTCCAAACACCTCCAAGCTGGAAAAACAAAGAATTCTCTTCATCATTAACAACCTCAGTATCAAGCTCCACACTAGCAAGGAATTCATGACCGTATTCCGGAATAACCAGTTCCGTGATCCTAAACAATCTCAACCAAGCAGTACATGTGAAATCCCCATCAATACATGAGAAATTGATCTTGCAAAACTTTCTCAATCTACGACTAGCTTTTCCATTTGCCAAAGTGCCGAATGCCTCAAAGTTAAGAGCCTCGGGCTGGCTGATATCCTTTGCCATTAATTTCTCATATTCCTCCACGCACAGTTGCCTAATACCAGCATTGGGGTGTGCTAAAAACCTAGGCCAGTTCGCGGGGTTGTTTGCACCTGAAAAACAAGGCAAGAAACAGTAAGTTCAGACCATACTGATGTTAAGTTACGGCGTAACCATCATAAGAGTTACGCCGTAATAAGAAAATTTCAATGGTTACGGCGTAGCTATGACTTTACTGCTACGCCGTAATAACAGTAATATAGGTTACGGCGTAAATTAATCCCCAGTTACGTCGTAACTTCCCCAGAAAATCAGCACCACAGATCATTTGATTACGCTATAGATTACGCCAGAACCATCAATTTTTATCAAGTGGTGAAAAGTTTCGATATATTTTTAACCTATAAGTGCTGAGGGGCCGCGCCTAACCCTCTAAGTTTGTGTTTGACCGAAAACCCTATTTTATAAAGCCAAAACACCCAAATCAACCCGTAGTATAGGACACGAATCAAAATAACATGGGGAAATTATCAAAACTATCAATTTAATCATTCCAACATCAAAAATTAATTCGAATGGGCAAGATCCCTAAAATATTAAAATAAAACCCTAATTGAAATAATCGAAAGAAATAAATCAAAAAGAGTAAAGATAGGTCTTACCAGCCACGAAGATAGATTAGATGAAGTGATATCGATGAAAAATTTTCAGAGAGAAAATTTTACTGTTTGTGTGGGCGGTGAAAGTGTGTGTAAAACCTAGTTTTTATTCAGAAAGGTTTTTAAACCGCTACAATAGTTACGGCATAATTAGATAAATTAGTTACGCCGTAACTAATATTATCAGGTTGTGAAAGGGTTACGTCGTAATCCAGTTAAGGGTTATGCCATAATTAATTTTAGTCAAAGGTCAGATTTTTATATATAAATCTGATTATATAGTCGTAACTCTTAATAAAGAGGTTACGTCGTAACTAAATAGTCAAAAAGATTTTATTTAAAATTATAATAAATTGCAATATGGTTACGTCGTAACTAGAGGGAATAGTTACGCCGTAACTAATAGCGTCAGAAATATGTAATATTTTAATAGGAGAGATTAGAAACATACCTTGCGGGAGTGCTCAAATCTCTTAATGAGGTAAATATGAAATACCTTAGATCTTTTCATTAACTACTCCCCGGCAGCGGCGCCAAAAGGCTGATGTGTTATTTCATCCTGCTTTTAATATTTATAAAACTTGAATAACTTAGGATAGACACATACTAACGGGCAGAGTACCCGATCAGATGTAGTAAAGCATTAGGTAAATCCAAGTATCGTCCCAAGAGAGCTGTGACCTTGAAAGAACTAAGATGATTAGATAAAACATAGGTAATATATGGTAGACAAGGTTGTTATAATTCATAGATATACTAATATTCTGCTCACACAGACACCAGAAATTTAGGTAAAAGAGATAGATAAACAAAGCTTAACAAAGAATGCGAATATGAATAGATTCTCGATAAGAATATTCAATATAGTGGTTAATTATCACCAGACTCCTTTGGTCGATTCTTCATGGCCTATGGTTCTTAGATTCCTCACCAAGATGAGCAGGTCACCCGGGATCATTCGGCAACCTAATAGCAGTGATTAAGCACCAAATCTACTAGATCTAGACGGTGGAAACCCGGCCATTAGGATCTTAGATTCCCCCTAACCTTTTAAATACCTCCACTTGATAAGTGATCCTTTGGTCAATTCGCACACGAAGAGTGGTCGTACTATGGCCAATTCCTCCCACACTTCGCTATCTATCAGAATGGGGTCAGTTGGTCATATCTCCCAGTCCTTTAGATACTACCAAGCTTATAATACTACCAAGGCTAGCGATCTATGAAAAGACTAGCAAATGTCTATAAAGAATTATAGAGAATAACAATAACATAAATGCAAACTTTAATTAATGAATTCATAATATAAGATCTAGAAAAATATAAAAAGAATCCAAACTCGAATACAAAGGAAATCATAGACGAGAACTTCGTTATCCATGCTCCTAAACCATGATTCTTCTTCTGTGTTTTGATCTCCCCAAACCCTAGAAGGTTTGGGAAAGGAGAGATATCCAATACTGATGAAATCATCGACAATATATAGGCTTCAAAATAGTTACGGCGTAACCTTATTAGATAGTTACGCCGTAACTTCCTTTAATCTTCAATGCTTATCCATTGGCTACGGCGTAACTTAATTTGGTGTTACGCCGTAGCTGCTATAATCCAATGTAAATATTTGTTACGGCGTAGCCTAAGCTGATAGCTACGCCGTAGTCTGTGTAAACAGTAGTTACGACGTAACCTACTCTGAGGGTTACGCCGGAGTCTTCAAAATCTCTAATTGCATCGTAACTTCATCACTTGGTTACGCCGTAATTACGAGAAAGTTGAATCAATAGTTCTTGAAAACGTCCAGTTGCAGTTTCCTTACTTCGAATGCGTCCTGAAATGAAATAACAAGGAATAAGGATGTTTTTACTAATAATATAATCAAAATATGATGATAAAGGAGGAAATAAATGCTTAGAAACTCAGGACTATTTGATGTTATCAGACGTAATAAATATTACTATAATAATCCAAAATTTTACGGGTTGTTATACTATTCATTCATTTCACACACCAAATCAGAGAACGTGGGTAGAAGGTTGAAGGCAGATCTTGAGGATCATATGGAGCCATCTCCAAGGGAGAAATCACTCCCCTACGATAAGCATTAGCAATTTATCATTTCTTTACTTTCAATTCTTGTATTTTGATATGTTAAACATTGAATCGATTATTTTAGTTAATATGAGCGGCTAAGCACCCCTGGTGCTAGCCTAGTTATGATTCCTTAATTGTTTTGTTTATGTTTCCATTGCTTTCGTATAATTGTTTCTAGTGTATACATGCATAGTTTGTTGGTAGCTACCCTTGTTTCGGTAGTTTTGAATGACGATAGTAGCTATTTACTTAGGAGATATGACGAATTGGCCCTAAGTAGGTAGACTGAGTGGGAAGGGTAAGAATTAACCAATTGACGACCCTTCTTCGCTTGTGCGATTTGACCAACTGATCACCTATCGTTTGGATGAACTTAAGAAGTTAGGGATGAGTGTTTAAGATGCTAGCGCCCGGGCACTCATTGTTATGAATTTTGCATGTAGCGAAACTTAATGACTTAGCTGAGGGGACTAAAAACAACTGGACTTTCAAGGGGTCACCTATTGACCTCCGGTGGAAACCTTTGCTGATAGGTTAGGACGAACTGACCAAATGTTGTCCTAGCGACTTTTACCCCCCACTTGAAGCAATTGGAAGTAATTAAACGTGAACTTAACTTGATAGGATGAGTAACTAGGTTAGCAGACTTCTCCTCTATTGATCACAAACCTCGCCTTTATTTTCTTTCTTTCTTTTATTTTCTTATCTTTAGTAATTAATCATTTCAACCTTAAAATATGTGACACCTAGACTTAGTTAAAATCCGCACACATAGCTCTTAGGATGACCTCGGTTTTACCGAAATACTACACTACACACTACCGGGTACACTGCCCGTTAGTGCATTAGGGTAGACCATAGGTATAACGAGACTTTATAAATATTAAAACCTGGTCAGTAAAACCTGCATCAAGGTTTTGGCGCCGTTGCCGGCGAGTTATATTAGAATTTTCATTAAGTCTTTCATTTTTGTTTATTTTAAATTTTCTCAAATTCTCACGATTTCTTTTCAAGTTTCAGTTACCATGGAAGTTGTCAACATTGATGACCTCACTCTTGAGGAATATTTGGCGTTGACCACAACTTATGAGGGAGTTGCGTGCAAACCCTTTCTCCGGAAGCATAATCGATGATGCTCACGAACATGTGGACAACGTGGAATACATTGTCAGCCTATTCAAAATTCCAGGAGTCTCAAACGATGTTGTCATGTTACGTGTGTTCCCTATTTCTCTCACTGGAGCTACTTAAAGATGAGTTGATCGATTACCTGCTGGGACAGTTAACACCTGGCCACTCCTAAAAAAATATTTCATTCAAAGGACTGTCCTCCATCTAGGACTGCAAAGCAATTAGAAGAAATCCATAACTTCAAGCAGGAGGGTGATGAAACGCTGTACCAAGCATGGGAAAGATACAACGAATTATTATACAAGTGCCCTACTCACGACCTTAATCACCAGCAGAAGGTGAACTTCTTCTACAAGGGTCTACACATCTCCTCAAGACAAATGATCGATTCTCAAGGGCCAATACCTGGAATGAATCCAACAATGGCTTTAGAAACTATTTAAAAGATCGCTGACCACTCTTACAAGTGGTACAATAGGGGGAAAATCGAGGTAAAAGTGGAAATGTGGAAGGCCTTGCAGCGATAAATAACAAATTAGAGAGTCTTGGAAGAGACATGAAAAAACTCAAGGAAAATGTGCATTCCATACAAGTTGGATGAAATGAGGACGATGTCACCAAGGAGTGCCTATCTAAGGAAGAAGTCAAAAGGATTGAAGAAGCGAAAGATGGAAGTGGAAGCCCCTTCAACGGATACAATGGTAACGGGGCTAGATACCGAGAAAAATCCCCAGGATTTTATACTAGAATCAACAATAACCCTCCTAGACCAAGCCTTAAAGAAATAATGCATAAACATATCAAAGAATCTACAAAGAAAAGTGATAGACTAAAAGAATGGATGGTCAACGTAAAAGAAGACACCAACATGAACTTACGGAACCAAGATGCCGCAATTAAAAACCTCGAAACCCAAATTGGGCAATCAGCTAAAAATCTCAAGACCAATAATGACAAAGCCATTGCATACAAAGCCATATTTGCAGAAGATAAACTGAAGGAAGAACAGTGCACCTCTTCTATCACTAATGATCTTTGCGGGATTAACTACTTAAAAGAAGAGGATAAATCTGAAGACGACGAGGACCTGCCAAGCCAACTTCCTGAGAAAGAACTCTATCAAGAAAGTTTTCTTCTACCATGCACTATCGGTAATCTGAAAATTCCCGCTTTAGCTGATTTGGGGGCTGGGGTAAACCTTATTTCCACTTCATTGTTTGACACCCTAAAACTTACCAATTTAAAAGAAACAACAATGATGATTAAAATGGCTGATTCCTCTAAGGTTGTACCTAGGGCAGTTGTTAACAATGTTCTCCTAAAAATTGGTAAATTCCTTTTTCCTACTGATTTTGTGGTAATTGACATGGGCAAACGGGAGACTTACAACTTAATTGTTGGAAGGCCTTTTCTGGCCACTTGTCGAGCGCATGTAAAAGTATTTGAAAAAAAAATTATTTGGGAACTGAAGGGGAAAAAATTACTTTCAGCACGAAGGAACAATTGCCCCGATTGGAATTTTCAAAAAAGGTTGATGTTGTCAATGTTCCGTCTCTCGGCTCGCCTTTATGTTGTAACCTAAGAACTAACAATTGTGGGCAAGATTTTGATAGTTATGAACAGGACTAGGAAAAGATTATCCCGATTGGGGGCATTAAGGAAGCTCTGAACCTTAACAAGCATTACTGCATCCCTATAATGACGGAGCATGACAGATCAATGAAAGCATGGCCCTCGTGTAACCCTTTTCGTGCATTTTGTGATGGAAATATAAAGGTGGAAGAATGGATGCGCCCTCACGAGATTGAGAGAAACGACATGAAATTTGGAAATTTATCCTTTGAAGCTTGGTACAAGGTAAGATTTGAAGATTCGAACATCAATACGAGATTAATGAAACAGCTAAAACGCGATTACAATGAATATCACCTTATTGATAAAATGACCAACGATAAAAGATCAAACATAAGTGCAACGATTGATCCTATAATTGAAGACGACAACTACGGAAAGTCGTGTTTATCATTCAATGAGAGGCTCTCGCAAGAATTTGGTACATACAACATCGGCAACACAACCAGAAAAAGAGGTTTTGCCGAATGGATGAATGATTGCCACCAATTAACGGAGGTAGTTGGCCTAAGGCCGCCATAAAGCCCCGAGGCGTTGAGTCTAACTTAAAGACTCATAAATAAAGAAAAGTGCTCTTTTGGGAGACAACCCGAATTATCCCTTTCATTTGTTTTATTTCAATTTCTGTCGGGTTTTGTGTTTTTAACCATTTTTGCAGAAAATCAGAGAATAGTTGCTGCAGCATGCTGAACGGGGACCTGATCTGTCCACGGTTACTGCGTAACTCATTCTTATGGTTACGCTATAACATACTTTTTGCAGTAATTCTTCTCAAAGCAATACCAATTACGGCGTAATCCCATGCAATGGTTACGCCATAGCTATACTTCTGTAGCGTCTGCCAGGTTTTGCTTTAATTACGGCTTAACTCCTAATGGGAGTTACGACGTAACTATCCTCTGTAACACTTCTTTATTTTTAAACACAATAACCTTGTATTAGTGTGGAGTTTGATAGACTCCATGGAACGTTTAGAGCGCTAGGGTTTAACAATAACAATGAAAATATGCAGCGGATAAATCAAAACATAATTGTTATTGACACAAGGTTTCATTTACCATCAAACTAATCTTAGACGTTTATAGGAACACGTCTAGATAACTAAACTACAAACTAAACTAATAAACTAGGCGTTTACAAGACTATACGCCTAGGACACACACACACCTTTAAGTCGACTACATCTTGGAAGACATGTATATAAAACCTACACCCCATGTCCTCTTTATATACTAGAGGATTAGGGTTTACAAAATACTACAAAGTACTAATAAATAAAACTTCTTTTGCAAGCAAGTCCTTCCATATTTTTGTAGGTTTCCTTCTTGTCGTATTAAGTCCCTCTTGTTTCATTCTTTTTGTCTTATCAACTCAAACGTATAATTCCCAACAATCTTCCCCTAGTTGATAATGACAAAACCATTCTTGAACGAACTTCCCTAGACGAACTAGAGAAATTAAGATCAGGGATCTCACCATGAATGAAACAAGTATGTCTTCCTTTGTCTTCCCCTTAATCCATGCCATGCCACTCAAACATCTCTTCCCCTTTTTGTTTTTATCCAAATAGGGAACGCATGAAAATAATGATCTTGACCACCACGAACCAATATCATACTTCCAATCTAAGCCATCCAATGTTTCGAATTGCCCTCCATGAAGAACACCAAAATGCTTTCTAAAAATGAATCCAAAATAGTAGAAAACTCCAACTAGCAGTAGTAATAGTGATCAACAGTAGTAAAAATCAAATACTTCCCCTTGAGTGGTGCATGAACATCAAATGATTCTTCAAATCTGTAAGCTCCATGTAATGATTACTAATGAAGAAAACTAAGTATAACAAACTTGATGCTGAAGTAGAACATCCCAAACTCGCGTCTTATGTCTTGTACTAACCACGTGACTATGAACTCATACCTGATGATATATGAGTAGACCTCGATCTCTTGATAAAATCCTCATCTTCAATGAGATATTGAGCATAACAACGTAACTCCTTTAAGTGATAGCAAACCCTACTTGCTAGATTTACCAAGTCTTAGCCACAACATAAACGTACGAACAAGTTACCTCCTACTAAAAGGTATAATAAAACACGCATCCAAGTAATTCCACTTCATCGTCAAATAAGTGATAATCAATCCTTCGTAATCAATTATTCAATAAATCCAAAAATGAGCCTTTTTTAAAACGTTTTAGAACAAATTCCAATCTTGTTTGTGTGAACCAATTCTTTTGTATGTGTCGCTAAAAATCCAATAAACTCCGTACCAAAAACTTGTACAACTTCCCCTCAATTCCAAAACTTCATTTAGCAGTACTTTCATCCGATGAGCAGTATTTTCGTCAACCAGCAGTGCTTTAAAAACAAGCAGTACTTCCGTCTTAACCATGAGCGAGCAGACTTAACATGAACAATACCAGACTTAATCTTGAAACCAAATAGTACCAGTACTAAAATTAAATGTGCAGATCAATCATTCAAACCGTGTCGATACCAAATTAAATATGTCCATAAGTGCCCATGTGTATCCCCGAACAGTACCTCTCGTACTCCAATCTCACAGTGGTCCAATCATACCAATATTAAAATAGTCAAAATAATTTTGACATCCACGTGATCTTCATATACTTGATCAAATAAAAAAACATTATAGCCATTATAACACAATCCCACGTGATTGTCCATATATCAAGCATATTATAGTACAGGTAGGAACTTCGTCTCGTTTAAAATCAATTAATCGTATGCCATCATGACTGAGCAAAGTCTCACGTGATATTCAAGCCAACACATAATCCTTGATTTGCACCGATCAATCAGTCCCACAATAAAATAATCACACGGTCCCATTAATATTAACCAATCAAAAAATGTGACCACATCTCCATAAACTGACATAGCAGCACCCAATTAAATAACACTTGCGATCGATTAGAATAAAGACACCTGGAAACCTATGCAAGCAATCTAACTGACCCATTATCTTGATCATAAAATAATCAAATCCCAATCTTTATAGTACATGCAATAAATGACAAGAATCATAGCAGTGGCCATAAAAATTTTGTTATAGTACCAACATCTTTAAAAACCATATGCGACAAATCATGTGCAATTAATTTCCAAAGACCAATCAATCTTCAAATCGTGTGCAATTAATATAGATACTAAAAAAAATCCGTACCTTTATTTTACCACACCTGCTTCCTACGTCTACTGATTTTTCTACATCTGCTCTTTGACAACTTTTAACAAGATCTGCTGTTTATTCAAAACTGCTCTTTTATTGACAACAAAAACCTTGTGAATCCCTAGGTAACGAGCTCCCCAAGCTCTGATACCAATTGTGGAGTTTGATAGACTCCATGGACCATTTAGAGCGCTAGGGTTTAACAATAACAATGACAATACACAGCGGATAAATCAAAACATAATTGTTATTGACACAAGGTTTCATTCACCATCAAACTAATCTTAGATGTTTATTGGAACACGTCTACATAACTAAACTACTAACTAAACTAATAACCTAGGCGTTTACAAGACTATACGCCTAGGACACACACACCCCTTTAAGTCGACTACATCTTGGAAGACATGTATATAAAACCTACACCTCATGTACTCTTTATATACTAGAGGATTAGGGTTTACAAAATACTACAAAGGACTAATAAATAAAACTTCTTTTGCAAGCAAGTCCTTCCATCTTTTTGTAGGTTTCCTTCTTGTTGTATTAAGTCCCTCTTGTTTCATTCTTTTTGTCTTATCAACTCAAACGTATAATTCCCAACAATTAGTTTTTAAATGAACTTTGTGGGTATGTTCCCTGTTAGCCCTCACGAGACTACACTCATCTACTTGGGACACCAAGTGGTTTAAAAGGGTTGTTGCATACGCTAAATACAACCGTGATTCCTACGAAAGTGAGTTAGGTTTCTTTTTCATTTTTATTTTTATTTTTTTTAGAATTATGCTTGTTGGTAATGTGATTACAGGGATTGAAGTTTGCTCGTGGATGCTTACGCGAAGGCACGATTCTTTTCATGAGCCTTCTTTCTTTTTGGAGCAAATTTCAGGGAAGTTCTCGCTCTAATTCTACTTTTCTCTTCACCTTTATTTAAACGCTTAGTACAAAAGGGACTTTGTACACTTCAAGTGGGGGGACGGGAGTAGAATTATCTCCTGAACTTTATTTTGCCCTCGTTTTTCTAGTTTATTTCGAAAAATTATGCCATTTTTAAAATTTTGACATGTGTTTCTTAACCTAACTAGATTAGACCTTATCTGAGCACATTCTAACCCTTGATATTATATGGTGAGATTAGCCTTATCCGTTTCCAAATTTTTACTCCAAATCCACCAAATTATGAGTGTGCCGGTAGCTTGTAAAGTTTAAAACTTGGCCTTTACATCATTTCGAGACCATAGACGAGGTATGTTGAGCTAGCTCGATGTATTTGGACTTTTCAGTTTAAGAAGGCAATATTATAGGATTATCACCCAAATAGCCTATCATTGTGTGTTTATCGATTAGTCACCTCGACTTCTCGACCCCCATATTAAACCCTTTGTTACACTCACCTTTAGTGCAAGATACCCCTAGATACACCCATCTGAGCCATTCCTTTCATTTTTTCCACCCAACATATTGTTTCGTTACACCCATACACCTTAGCCTACCCTGTAGTCTTTATTTGTAATTGGGAAGTCGTTGTTTGCCTAAGTTCAAGGTTCAAGTGGAAAGGTTCGGGAATCACGCTTTCGTCGACGACATACTCTTAAATATCATTGAATACCCCCCAAATTCTCATATTGTTCATCTCAAGTGGGGGGATGTTATGTTTAGTTGTTATTAAAAAAATGATTAAAAAAAATAGTTATTGTTATTCATCTGATTGTAAAGTGCGAAGTTATAAGCACTATGTTATGAGCTTATTATAGATTTAGTATCGAGGAGGCCACCTCGGTCACATTTGAAGAATGGAGTTGGTAATGTGCCCATCATGACGTCCTCTAATGGCACATCTACCTGGTATTATCATGATCCGGTTTCTTAACTTTGGAACTTGAACTTTGGATGAATGGTAAGTGGTGATGGCTTGGTTAGAGATTTAGACTATTTGCTTGATTTTATTTTACACCAATTTTATCCCATGTCTTATCCTACCTGTGGAAAACTAGAAGGGGGGGTTGAATAGTTTTGCCGATTTTAAGTTAGTTTCAAAAACTTTAGATTCGTTAATATGTGAGATCTTATGGATGTAGAGAAAGTATAGATCTAATGATAAAGCAAGTAAATAAAGTAAATCGAAGGGAAAGAAAAGACACAACCGATGTATAGTGGTTCGGCTACAAGGACACCTTCATTGCCCTACTCCACTCCCCGAGTCACCTACTCGAGAGTTCAAGCACTATGTCAACAAACTCCTTCACTTGGCGGAGAAGCCTTCACAACGTTGCTTACACTTTTTCTGGTACAAAGCTAGATACCGAGTCCGTAGCTCGGTGGACCAAACCAACACGACTATTACACAACAAATATGTGAAATATCAAATACAAGATCTTTGCTACAAAAATCTTGCAGAGTGACAAATCAATCAAGGACCCCTTGCTTGGATGACTTGTAGAATGCTTGTTTTCTCGCCTTAGAGAAGGACCTATATGAGGATCACAATAGAAAGAAAGAAGAACTCTCTAGATCAAGTGATCTATATGTTAGAAGAGAATGAGAGTGTTTGAAAGATTTAGTAAGAAGAGGGGTGAGTTAGAATGAAGAAATGGCTCTCTATTTATAGGCAAAATCTTCCACTATTCCCCGGATCCCACGGATCCCTCCCACTTGGGATCCGTCTAGTGTAATCCTAGGGATCTGTGGAACGCTCCTCTTTGCCCATGGGTTTTTTGGTTATGGGTCATGGGTTATGGGTTGGTCCATGGTTTTTCTTTAGATTCAATGTATCTAAGTATTCATTGTATCTAGCCAACTTGGGTATGGGTTAAAATCCATGGGTTATGGTTTTTACCCATCCTAATAAACTATTACAACAAATGCTTAATTACTACATTTTTATATTTAAATGGCTATATGTAAATGCTTTACAAAAATAACATGTATCCTTATAATTATACTTAAGATAACATTATATTTATTCAACAAAACACAAAGAGATCGCAAAATATTAATAAACATTTTTACGGTTTATTTGTATTAACAATCTCCCCTTTTTTGTTGATGACAAAACATAATGTTATGATGAGTAAAACTTAAGAATAGATGTAAGTTTTGAAAGCCCCTAAGTTTTACTTCTTCTCCCCCTTTTTGTCGAAACAAAAAGTTAACCCTTAGAAGAAATAAACATAAAAGTGTGGAAAAATTAGTCCACGTATCGCTAACTCCCCCTTGACGGTAGCTCCCCCTAGTTTGGGCGTCAAGTGAAGAAAAATTAAAATCCTACAAAAAGAAAGGTTAGTAACATGTTTAAATATTCTTGTGATTGCCGAGAATCAAGATTGGGAGCCAAGGTATGTAAACAAGGCCTTGTAATAAAACAACAAATTGTAGTGGTATTTATGCCACCTACAAGCATGTAAAAATAAAAACAAGACTTGTTCTTGAAAATGACCTCAAAAGAAAAAGTACTAAAAATAGAAAATAGTTGTAGTGATTCCTTCCATGCTTGCATAAGGTTATGGATGGAGGTTTGAATGAGTAATGGTATTGATGCGATCAAGGATGAGTTTGAGTATGAATCGCATTTCTTCCCTAACTTTTATTGCAATTTCCCTAGTGGATTGGCAATGTTCACAATGTAGGTGATGTGGGTAATGAGTACGGAAATCTTCCGGTTTGTTATGATTTGTGAGTTGCGGAAGTTGTGGTGGAAAAATAGGAAAATACGGATCAAAGTCCGGAATGATTGGAAGTGGTGGTGGAAAAGAACCTAGATGTTATTGTAGTTTAATGGGAGCTAAGGTGGTGATGTTTCAAGATCATTGAATATTGTGTTTGGAGAAGTTGGAGGTGTCAAAAAGGCTAATTCTTTTTCCTTTGGTTGTGGAGATCTTGTTGGAGTCTTAAGGAGTTCCAAAAGAGTGATTTTAGGTGGTGAATGATTTGGTGATGAAGTTGGTGTACTTGTTGGTGATGAGGGAGGTGCTATAATGGAAGCATCTTGTGGTGAGTTAGTTGATGGTGATGAGCCATATGATGGTTTTCCTAAGCAACAAGATCGGATGTTAATCCGTGCGAATATCCTAGAGTTTGATTTTGGTATTTTGGAAGGTGGAAGTACAAAGGTTTGTGTTTCATGGAGATGACTGTTTGTACTAGGTGATTCATCTAAAGGGTTTGTGGATGACATGGTGTATTGTGTTTGTAAGGATGAGATGGATTATGCAAGCACTTTGGGAGTTCTATATATAGAAAAACAAAGCATTGTAATGAATTCTTGACACAAAATGTGGATTAAAATCTAATAATTAGATATGAATTTAAGGCATGTGATCATGAGAACACAAGCATTAAAGAGCATACTCCCAAAAATAAAACAAGTGTGGATTTTTCATCCAAAGTGAGAAAAATAGAAGGTAAAAACAGCTTATGTCTCACGGATCCCACGGATCCTTCTCTTGAGGGATTCGTCCAGCATGAAGGTTGGGATCCGTGGGTCTGGTGATTCAGGCAGCACAAAATTTTCCTTTTGGAAACATTTTTGCCTAGTGTGTGCCTATATGCAAACTATTTGGAGTTGCGGTTATCTCGACCCCTAAAAAGAAAAGGAAAAGTAAACTAGAAGTAAAAAAGCATCCTATTGAGATAACCCGAAAACACATATTTAGTACATAAGTACGTAATTTAGTGTTATCAATGCTCCTAATTCATTGTTGCTTAAATGAATGTACCCGAAAACACATATTAGTTATGTGTCCCCTTTAGCATTCAAAAGACATGAGATGCAATGAAAACGGGTTTTTACTTTGTATTAATAATGAAAAAGCGATTTGTCCTAGACGTGAGAAATTGCTTTTGTGAAATTGATACGGGAAGGTATCATCCTTTTAGAAAACATTTTGAAAAGAGGTTTTCTTTGAAAATGTGTATGTAGTTATGTGTTTGCAACCAAAAAAAATAAGAAAGCTATAAGTGGAAAACTTATCTTGGGTTTTGAAAATTCCCGTATTGTTTGTGAGTTGTGCGTGAAATAGAGATCCTAGACTCAGAAAGAAGAAGGCTAGTGTTTACATACCTTGTAGAGTCAAATAAGTTACGACGTTTGTTCCATTAGACCAAGACCAAGACGAAGTAGGTTGAATTGTTCCCGCTTCAACGGTTTGGTGAGGACGTCGGCTATGTTGTCTTCGGATGCTACATTCTCAATAGAGATGTTCCCCTTTTGAACATTGTCTCTTAAGAAGTGATGACGAATCTCTATATGCTTTGTGCGAGAATGCAATATCGGATTCTTGCTTAACTCGATGGCACCTTTGTTGTCACATAGGATGGCTATGTCGCTTAGATGAATGTCGTAGTCGACTAACGCTTGTTTCATCCATAGTGCTTGTTGGCATGCTTTGCGGCGGAGACGTACTCGGCTTCGGTTGTTGATATTGCTAGTGCCGTTTGTTTCTTAGAAAACCAAGATGTTAAACAACATCCCATGAAACTACATACCCCACTTGTACTTTTTCTATCAACGTAATCACCTGCATGGTCAGAATCTGCATATACAATTGTTTCTACTCCCGTGCCCTTAGGATACCATAATCCTAATTGTGTTGTACCCTTAATGTATCTAAATATCCTTTTTACGGCTTCTATGTGTGATGTTTTAGCGTCTTCTTGAAACCTAGCACATAAGCAAACACTAAACATGATATCCAGCCTACTTGCCTTGAGGTAGAGAAGACTACCTATCATGCCATGATATTTAGTATTATCTACGGATTCGACGTCTTCATCTTTTGTGAGTTTGGTGTCAGATGACATTAGTGTCCTAATTGGTTTCGACTCTTCTAGACCGAATTTCTTTAACATCTCATTTATGTATTTAGATTGATTAAAGAAGATACCATCTTATACTTGTTTGATTTGTAGACAAAGAAAGAAACTAAGTTCTCCCATCATACTCATCTCGAACTCGTCATGCATGATTTTCGAGAAATCATCACACATGTCTTGACAAGTGGATCCGAATATAATATCATCTTCATATATTTGCACTATGATTATATGTGACTCTCTTTTCTTAGTAAAAAGTGTGTTGTCAACTAACCCCATGGTATAGTTGTGTTTAATTAAAAATGACTTGAGTCTATCATACCAAGCTTTTGGAGCTTGTTTAATACCGTAAAGGGCTTTCTTTAATTTATACACATGTTTGGGTTTTTCAAAATAGATGAAGCCCGGAGGTTGAGCTAGTTATACTTCTTCATTAATGAAACCATTTAGAAAAGCGCTTTTGACATCCATTTGATAAAGCTTTAGATCATTAGCACAAGCATACGCAAGAAGTATTATTATAGACTCTCATCTAGCCACGGGGGCATAGGTCTCATCAAATTCTATTCCTTCTTGTTGGTTATACCCTTAGGCAACGAGTCTAGCCTTGTTCCTAGACACTACTTCGTTTGCATCTAATTTGTTTTTATAAACCCATTTGGTTCCTATTATGGTTTGATTACTAGGTGGAGGGACAAGCGTCCAAACATCATTAGAAACGAATTGATTTAGTTCTTCTTGCATAGCCATTACCCAACTCTCATCTTTTATGGCTTCTTGTGTATTCTTAGGTTCTATGGTTGAAACGAAACAAAACAAGCTACTTTGGTTTTGAACTTGAGACCTTAATGTTCGTTCGTTTAGCTTTCCTATGACTTTATCTACGGGGTGATCTTTGGACTCTTTAATGTTTATGACTTCATCATTTAAAGGTTCTTCTTCTTCGTTTATCTTTTTTTATTACTATAGCTTCACTTTCTATAATCTCGTCATCGACAAGAGGTGGAGAGGGTTTGGGTGGACTTTCATCAAATTTTATATTTAATGACCCTTCTACCTTCATTGTTTCTTTGTTTAATATGACGTAAGCTTTGCTATTTGGCGAATAACCTAGAAAAATACCTTCGGTTGATTTAGGATCAAATTTTGTAAGGTAAGCTTTAGTGTTAAGAATAAAACATTTGCTTCCAAAGACTCTAAAGTGATTTAACGTAGGCTTTTTGCCTCGGAGTAACTCATATAGAGTTTTACCTAAGATTGGTCTAATTAAGACTCGATTGAGTATGTACGTTGAAGTATCAATGGCATTACACCAAAACTTTTGAGGTATGGATTGTTCATTAAGCACGGTTCGACTCATTTCTTGTAGGGTTCTATTCTTTCTTTCTACTACCCCATTCGATTGCGGAGTACGTGTAGCCGAGAAGTTGTGAAATACCATTAGCGTCACAAAAGGCTCCAAATTGCACTTCGTTATCGAATTCCCTACCATGATCCGTCCTAATGGACACTATAGGACTTCCTAGTTGTCTTTGGATCTTTTTGCTTAATATTTCAAAATAATTAAAGGTTTCCGTTTTGTTCTTTAAAAATTTTGTCTATGTATACCCAGAGTAATCATCCACTATGACCAAAGTGTAGTAGTTGCCTCCATAACTTTGGATAGCGGATGGACCAAATAAATCCATATGTAGTAAATCTAGACACCTAGTTGTAGACACCATGTTTTTAGCTTTATGACTAGAATGAGCTTGTTTTCCTACATTACAAGCATCACAAAAGTGATGTTCATATTTTAACTTAGGTAGATCTCTTACTAGATCTTTGGATGATAGCGATTGAAGAAGTCGCATGTTGGCGTGACCCAATCTTCGATGCCATAAGGTCGAAGTATCATCCATAGAGGTAAGAAATAGTTTGTCTTTAGGTTCATTACCGATTTTAATGACATAGACTCCATGTTTCCTAATTCCTTTTCCTATGGTTATGCCATTTTTTAATATCTTACTACCGGTTTCGGTAAAAAGTACATTGAACTTTTTATCACATATTTGTCCTATACTTAAGAGATTAAAGTTTAGGTTTTCTACGTGACACACATCGTTAATGGTTAGAGATTTGTTAGAAATCGTACCTTTACCGATGATTCTACTTTTGCTATTTGCAAACACCACATTACCTCCATTGAAGGATTCATATGTGGAGAATAGATCTCTATTGCCGGTCATGTGCCTCTTGCACCCGCTATCCTTGACCCATTCATCCGGGTCTAGGTCGACCTTTAAGCATACCTAAGACAATAATAAACTCAAAAGTTTGGTCCCCATTTGTTCATGGGTCCATTAGTGTTAAACATCCCATTCATGTTAGACATGTATGGATAAGATGAGTATGCATTCCATGGAGCAAAGTTTTGAAAAGGAAAACCATTTTGCATATTTGGGTTCCATCCCATTTGATGGTTACTTCTTGGATAAATGTTATTAGGTCTCCTAGATGGATTATGTTTTGAAAGAGATGGAGCTTTGTTTCTTGCAAAAGTAGGATTATATTTTGGAGGTGGTTTTCTAGTGGTGACATAAGTTGGTTTCTTCCTATTAACGATAACAAACTCAGTTCTAGATGAAGAAGCTACGTTATTACCACTTTTTGCTATAGCAGATCCATGGATCCCTGTCTGTACACTAGCCGGTTCCCTTTTTAGGGGATCCGTGGGATCCGCCACAACACTCCCTGGTTTTTCTAGTGCCTTAACAAATTTTGTTTCTTTACTTTCACTAGTTGATGGATCAAGTTGTTGAATACCTAAACCTTTTTGGTTGTTACCGGTTTTAACACCATCTAGTATTGTATCTAAAGTGTTCGTACTCATTCTAGCAATTTTAGAATCTAGATGATCAACTAGTGTTTGAAGTTGAACGCAAAGTTCACATTCACCACTTGCTATTTTACCCTTTTCTAAACGTTGTAGTTTTGCTTTTAATTCTATGACTTCTTTATCTAAACGTTGGTTTTGACTCTTTAAACGCTTATTTTTGTTAATTAGTTTTAAGCTAATGTTGCATAGTTTGTCATATTCATTATGCAATGAGTCGTCATCAAGTGATGAACTACTATAGTATTCGTGACATTCCTCGTCATTTGCCATGAGACAAATTTCTGCGTCCTCCTCGTCGCTCATTTCCCACGTGCCGCTCACGAATGCCTTTTGATCATCCCGTTTGGGACACTTACTAATAAAGTAGTTTGGGTCCACACATTTAAAGCAAGTACGATCATCTTTTGGCTTCTCGTCCTCTTTGCTTTTCCGAAAGCCTTTCTTATCGTCATACGGTTTTTTGACGTATCTTCCCTTTCTTCTAAAGAACTTTTTAAAGTCCCTTACCGCCATAGCATACTCCTCGTCGTCACTTCTCGAGGAGGAGTTCTCTTCATCACTTGAAGCCTTTTTGGCTTTAAGGGCAAGACATTTGTGTTTCTCTTTCACCTTGGAGGCTACGGAGTCTTTAGCAAGGACAAGCTCGTAGACTTTTAGGTTGCCTATGAGTTCATCGAGGGTGAGGGTTGTCAAATCTTTTGACTCTTCGATCGCCGTCACCTTGGATCTCAACTTCGATGGAAGTGCCCTTAGATATCTCCTAACATGGTTACGGCTAGAAGAAGATTCATCAAGTGCTTGTAAAGATGTAATAATAGTATTAAAGTTAGCAAATGAATTATCTATAGTTTCATCATCCGATATTGAAAATTGTTCATATTGTTGAACAAATAAATCAATTTTATTATTTTTAACTTGTTCTTTGCCTTGATGAGTTACAACTAAAGAATTCCAAATTTCTTTAGAGGTTTTAAGCATAGAAATTCTTTTGAATTCCTTTTTCGGTAAAGCATTATATAAAACCATTTTTGTTTCACTATTTTTAGAAAGCTTTTTCTTCAATTCATCATTTAGTTTATCATGAGGTATGTTAACTACATTCCCTTTATCATCTTTTGAGGTAGCCTCAAAATCGCCTTCAACAATAATGTACCAAAGATCAATATCTTTAGATTTCACATATGTTTCGAATCTATTTTTCCAATATATAAAACCATTAGTTTCAAGTAGTGGTGATCGTTGCATAGATTGCCCTGCCTTATAATTTTCAGAACCCATAGTGATCAAAAAGTTTTTAAAATACGATTTTACTTTAAAACTTTTATAAACTTAGCTCCTGATGCCAATTGTGGAAAACTAGAAGGGGGGGGGTTGAATAGTTTTGCCGATTTTAAGTTAGTTTCAAAAACTTTAGATTCGTTAATATGTGAGATCTTATGGATGTAGAGAAAGTATAGATCTAATGATAAAGTAAGTAAATAAAGTAAAGCGAAGGGAAAGAAAAGACACAACCGATGTATAGTGGTTCGGCTACAAGTACACCTTCCTTGCCCTACTCCACTCCCCGAGTCACCCACTCGAGAGTTCAAGCACTATGTCAACATACTCCTTCACTTGGCGGAGAAGCCTTCACAACGTTGCTTACACTTTTTTCGGTACAAAGCTAGATACCGAGTCCGTAGCACGGTGGACCAAACCAACATGACTATTACACAACAAATATGTGAAATATCAAATACAAGATCTTTGCTACAGAAATCTTGCGGAGTGACAAATCAATCAAGGACCCCTTGCTTGGATGACTTGTAGAATGCTCATGATCTCGCCTTAAAGAAGGACCTATATGAGGATCACAATAGAAAGAAAGAAGAACAACTCTCTAGATCAAGTGATCTATATGTTAGAAGAGAATGAGAGTGTTTGAAAGATTTAGTAAGAAGAGGGGTGAGTTAGAATGAAGAAATGGCTCTCTATTTATAGGCAAAATCTTCCACTGTTCCCCGGATCCCACGGATCCCTCCCACTTGGGATCCTTCTAGTGTAATCCTAGGGACCCGTGGAACACTCCTCTTTGCCCATGGGTTTTTTTGTTATGGGTCATGGGTTATGGGTTGGTCCATGGGTTTTCTTTAGATTCAATGTATCTAAGTATACATTGTATCTAGCCAACTTGGGTATGGGTTAAGATCCATGGGTTATGGTTTTTACCCATCCTAATAAACTATTACAACAAATGCTTAATTACTACATTTTTGTATTTAAATGGCTATATGTAAATGCTTTACAAAAATAACATGTATCCTTATAATTATACTTAAGATAACATTGTATTTGTTATCAACAAAACACAAAGAGATCGCAAAATATTAATAAACGTTTTTACGGTTTATTTGTATTAACACTACCCTTTAGTCATGAAGCGTGTCTAGGTGATGCAACGAGCAATCTTTGGAGTCTTGGCCATGGATTTGGTCATGTATCATTGATTTTGTCCACTTCGTTGTGACATGTTATTAATGACGACTCACCCTTAACCTTTTGTCGTGTCTACCCATATTGCCTTCGAGAATTGTTTAGCCCTTGACTCTAGTGGTGGAGACTTGTGTAAACCGCCAAGCTTATGATAGAATACATGCTATGACCGTGCGTTGAGTGATCACCCCGAAATTGACACTTAGAATAGTTGAGAGATTTGAGTGTTTTGTTCCCATTTCGTGAGGTGTTCGGCTTTGTTTTATTCTAGCATAAGGGATTTGTAAACTTATGTTTTCCAGGTAATGGGAGATATCTTTTTAGTAATCTATCTAATAAGGTCTACTTGAGGGCAAGTAGAGTTCAAGTGGGGGGTATTTGATAACATCAAATAGTCCTGAATATTAAGTGTCAATTTCCCCCGATAATGCTCGTATTTTATATCATTTATATGGATTTACGCTTGTTTTCCTCTATATTTCACTTTCAGGTAAATTACGAGCATTGGAGCTAATGAGACGTAGATTTGGAGAGTTTATTGAAGATATATGATAGTATGCCTATTTTGAAAATGTTACGGCGTAACTCTCCTCTCACATTACGCCGTAACAGAAGCGTGGCTCAGAAAACCAACTAAACTGAAGATTACGGCGTAACTCCCTCATAGGATTACGTTGTAACTAATTTGGTCAAATAATGTTCCGCGCCGCTGCAAGCTATGCCGTAACTCATTCCACAAATACGGTGTAACCATAATTTATTGAAGATACGGCGTAACTCATTTAAGATGTTACGCCGTAACCAGCTTTTCCAGAGAAAATTACGAAGAATTAGATGTTACGGCGTAACTCTCAACTTAAGTTACGCCGTAACCAGATCTGGCCTATAAATACCACCCAAATTCCAGCATTTCTATTCATTCACTTTACACACCAAATCAGAGAACGTGGGTGGAAGGTTGGAGGCAGATCTTGAGGAGCATACGTAGCCATCTCCATGGGAGAAATCACTCCCCTATGATAAGCATTAGCAATTTATCATTTCTTTACTTTCAATTCATGTATTTTAATATGTTAAACATTGAATCGATTATTTTAGTTAATATGAGCGGCTAAGCACCTCTGGTGCTAGCCTAGTTATGATTCCTTAATTGTTTTGTTTATGTTTCCATTGCTTCTGTATAATCGTTTCTAGTGTATACATGCATATTTTGTTAGTAGCTACCCTTGTTTCGATAGTTTTGAATGGCGATAGTAGATAGTTACTTAGGAGATGTGATGAACTGACCCTAAGTAGGTAAACTGAGTGGGAAGGGTAAGAATTGACCAACTAACGACCCTTCTTCGCTTGTGAGATTTGACCAACTGATCACCTATCGTTTGGATGAACTTAAGAAGTTAGGGATGAGTGTTTAAGATGCTAGCGCCCGGGCACTCATTGTTATGAATCTTGCATGTAGCGAAACTTAATGACTTAGCTGAGGGGACTAAAAACAACTGGACTTTCAAGGGGTCACCTATCTATCTCCGGTGGAAACCTTTGCTGATAGGTTAGGACGAACTGACCAAATGTTGTCCTAGCGACTTTTACCCCCACTTGAAGCAATTGGAAGTAATTAAACGTGAACTTAACTTGATAGGATGAGTAACTAGGTTAGCACACTTCTCCTCTATTGATCACAACCCTCGCCTTAATTTGCTTTCTTTCTTTTATTTTCTTGTCTTAGTAATTAATCATTTCAACCTTAAAATCTGTGACACCTAGACTTAGTTAAAATCCACACACATAGCTCTTGGGACGACCTCGGTTTTACCGAAATACTACACTTCACACGACTGGGTACACTGCCTGTTAGTGCATTATGGTAGACCATAGGTATAACGAGACTTTATAAATATTAAAACCTGGTCATTAAAATCTACATCATGTACCAATGGAATGGGAGGGAGATTCTCCACAACACCCGGACCTAGGACTTTCAACGAAGGCCGAGAAGCATGGAGGGGCAAACCCGACTATAATTGGGGTCAAACCAAATAATTCACCTCTAACGACTCCCCATGGCCCCAACAACACAATCAAAGCTCTCATGGTCCTATTCAACAAAACCTATAAGGGATGATGCAACACCTAGTTACATCCCAAGTAGCCCAAATAGCCAAGCTTTCAGACCGCTTTAACCAACAACAAGCCGAGATGGATAGAAAGATAGATAACCTTTTGAAAGCTATAACCAATGGTGATAAGAAGACCACCGAAAATGTTAATGCCATCTCGACTCATTCTCCCAAAGCTTCCGGTGTTAAGATTAAGGACCCGAGCAAGTACTTCGAAACTAGGGATTCGTCTTCATCCAAGCATGTTCACTTCGTCAATGCCATCACCCTAGTGAAACCAAATAGGCATAGTGACGAAGCAAACCATAAGACGATACTTGAGGTTAGTGAGACTCCTAAAGATGAATCAACCAACGAAACAAACGAAGTAGGTGATGAATACATCAATAAGTTTCCTACAGAAGAGGAACTTCCATGCCACCCACACCTAGTGCACGACCTTCGTCACATGTATATTACGAGATGCCCATGAATCACCTTTGAAAATCCTAGAAATATCAACATACCATGTTGCATAGGACATCTTTTCGTGGCAAATGCCTACATTGATCGCAAGTCCCCAATAAACATCATGACTAGCACATACTATAATTAGGTGATGAAAAAACCTATCCCAAATAGGCAAGACCCCAATGCTCCTAGAGTTTGATGTAATTTCCTTGGTAGAGTTAAGGGATTGCTCGTCTATGTAGGTAGCTTCATGTACCTTATAGATTTCGTGATTATGGAGGATATTAGTATGGCTATAGATCCTAGCTTTCTCATGTAGTTCTAGGAAAGCCATTCATAGAAAACATTCGGGATGACTTATGATCCGTCGTTAGGGATAGTTAGATTTAAGGATGAGACCGATGACGTTGCTTACCAAATGCCATTTAAGATTGAGAAATTTTCATCACTATCCAATGATGAAAAGGAACTTAAGCTATCGGTCTACTATAGGAATGAGGAGGATAAGAAGAGAGGAGTAGACTATGTGATGAATGAGATATTTGGGTTCTATACAGATTGTTTGAAACTAGGACCGGAATATAGAACCAATTAGGGGCAAGATGACTTCTTAGAAAGATGCACGATGGGACATAACTATACCATGGAAAACCCCAATAGAGATCGTCATGAGGAAGAAGATGACGGTAAGGAAGTCACGCAGGAGCACGACTTCGAGTGTAGCTACAAGACTCATAAATAAAGAAAAGCGCTTCGTGGGAGGCAACCAATGCTTAATCGTTTGCGTGTTTTGTTTTTCAATTTTGTGTGTCTTATATCTTTTTCATTGTTGTTTATTCTCATGTTAGACTTAGTGAAAATGCTTTATTTTGCCTTTAATCTCGTCTTAATTACATATAAAGGTATTTTACAAAAAGATAAGTGTAGGGAAGAACACATACGTTTCTAAGCACATGAACATGAGAATTGAAATTAGTGAAATTGATATATATGTGTGTTTGTTAGAGTCAAATGCTTGTATCGAGTCATAATGGATGTTTTGCAGGAATTTTTCCAGAGTTTAATGATGTAATTTTTCCAGAAAAATGCAGCAGACCACTTTCTGTTAGGAAAACCTGACGGCGTCAGGATTAAAGCCTGACGACATCATGCTATGTAGAAACAGATCACTCAATTTTTCGTTTTCTGTGCACTATAAATTTTTGGAAATTCCCACGTCTTAATTTTCCATAAAAACTGTAAACATCAATTTCACAAGCATTGTATCTTACTTGCTTTTTAGTGTAGTTGTGTGTCATATATAGTTTTACCGCTGATTTTACGCGAAGGTTTCATTTGTTTTCTTATAATTGTGCAGGTTATATTTGGCAAGAAGAAGAAACACAAATTGGATGAAGCTTATTACTCATGCATTCTTTTTGGAAAAGAATTTAACCGCAACTTCACACGTATCCTACAGAGCTAATCAGGGGAGTACTAGTTTCTTTTCCTTACTTACCTTCCTTTATCATAACTTTGATGCTTTCAGGGAATACTGGGGACAATGTTCAGTTTAAGTATAGGGTGGGAGAATAAAACGGGAACTTAGAAACTATTCACTCACTTGATCATTTGTCGTGTCCTTGGTAATTTGTGTAATAAACTATGAGAAATGTTCGTTAGGGCATTTTTAGCACCAACTTTAAAAAATTTTATGACATTTACGAGCTAAACTTTAGTCATAATAAAGCGTCTCATGGATAGGAATTATATGACTAGCACAAAAACCGTTTAGCACTCAAATTCCACCCCAAAAATGTGAGTTTCGCCCCTATATCTTTAGGAATAAAAGCACTCACCTTTAAAGCTTAAAGAGTGTACCGGTAGTATAATAAATTCTAGAACTTGTTTTGTGATGCATTCCGAGATCGCTAGTGAGACTACACTTGTGTAGTTATGAGTAACTAAATGATAAGAGGTAATTGGATAACCCTTGTTTGAAACCTGTATTATAATTACATCTTCCACAACGGTTGAGTAATTACCCCACACCCTTGCGATGTACTCATCTTTAGCACACGATACCCCTAGTTAACCCCTCAGAGCCTATCCTTTTCGCGGTTCTCGTGATGTTTCGGTTTTCTGGAATATCAATGAAGAACATTGTTTACAATCCACCCTCAAATGTATACCCAAATCGCCTTAGCCTACCTTGTATGCACTCATCTTTAGTGCATTATTTTTATCATTACTAAACCCTTAGTTCAAATATCTAGTTACTTCCATGGTTGCTAAGTTGAGTCATATCTTTTGTACACAGTTTTAGGACGATTGAGACTCATGGGTAAAAAGTAATATTTTATGGAGTAACGGGAAAGAATGAGAAATTCAAATTCCCTTTGTCAACGTAGTTAAATACTCCAAGTGTTTTGATCTTTTCAAATTGGGTCAATTAGTGTTAGAGAAATAAAAACTCATGTGTAGGGATGCTCCTATAAATCCCTTATATTTTGATGTTATCATAGAGGATGGTAGAGTAAAAAGGTATGAAAAATAAATCGAAAAAAGAGAGTGTTCAAAAAATGAAAAAAATGAAGAAAAACATACGGGCTACCATCCTACATCTATCTTTATGTTTATGTTTTTAAATTTATATTTGTTTTGTTTCAAGTTATCTAGTTTAGTGAGTCGAGTCTTGGCTTAGCAACGCCACACTTTACATGCTTGTAACATAATATTTTTGACTTGCCACCACTAAATATCCCCTATCCAACAAAACCCTTTTATTTTCCTACCCTAAGCCTAACTTTACAACCCTTGTAAAGACCTCTTTGATAGTTGTTCCTAGGTGCTTACACCAAAGCGGTGAAGGTTTGATTTATTCTCAAGCTTATGGTAATCTATGTACTATGCCAGATAATGAGTGATTATCTTCCATTTCCATTCATATTATATTTTCATATAAACCCGAGAGATGAGAGAATCCAAACACCACTTGTGAGGTGCTAGTATATAAATTTCGTGCTTGTTATGACTATTGTGGTGCTTTTACTTGTTATGAACTATTTTAAACCAATGCTTCATGCCCCCTAACTTATAAATTGATTGGTCAAAAGCGCATTTGCTTGAGGACAAGCAAATACCAAGTGTAGGGATATTTGATAAGGATTTAAAACGTGCGCTTTTAGGGGGTCATTTAAGCCCTGTTTTGACATATTTTATATATGATACTGCTTAATTTCGTTCCTTTTCAAGCTTATGGTAATCTGTGTCCTATGCCAGGTCTTTTGGAAGCAAAATGCTGGAATGAAGCATATTTGGACGAAAAGGAGCAAATACATGAAGAAAATGACAAAGTCAAGATTGAAGCCACTCAAGACTGATCAGCAGAACCTGACGGCGTCCCATCCAAAGGGCGACGCCGTCCCTCTATGAAGACTTGATCAAAACATGCACACGACAGCTCAGTGAAATTTATGGTCATATAACCTGACGGCGTCACGCTTTAAATATGGAGGCCGTCACTCACAGTTTTCACTCCAGATGGCCCAGATCTAGAATCAAGACGACGTCTAACCTAAAGACCGACGGCGTCACAACTCTAAAGTGACGTTGTCCAATCGATGACTTGGCCAAAAAGAAACCTAATGACGGCGACCTGACGGCATCCCATGCAAAAGGTGACGCCTTCGCGATTGTAAATCCATATATAGAATTAGATTTTTCTGTATTTTAAAGAGGTAGAATTTTGGAGAGCAAACCCTAACTCAGTTGTAGTCCGACTTGGACACTATTCTAGGGTCTCATACCCTATTTTACACATCAAGATAAGTTTGTTAATCCAATTTATCATTATGTCTACCCCATATTCGATTGATTGTGTGTACGCTTGCTTGTCTATCATGTCTAGCTAAATTACTTGTGTGTTTGCTTAGATCTATGAAACCTAGTTATTGAATATTGTTAGGTTGTTTCTTGTCTTAATTGAAATTGGCTAAAGAGTGCAACTAGGCTTTTCGTTGTATTTAATGCTTGAGTATGCTTTATGATGATATGGTTCATGGATGAAATAGCTTAGGCTTGCCGATTTCGTGAGTCATATACGAGAGATAGCCTCAAAGAACTAGGGACCATGCATACCCTACGACCTTTAAGAATACAACGCGTTAAGATAAAGGACGTGACAACTCAACCAACCAATAAAAGATAACTAGGGAGTAATAGTATCTAAGTGAATACATCTTTAATCATCATACGAGCACACCTCAATTAGACATAGCTATCCATAGTAATTACATAATTAGAAAATTAGTTAAAGTAGAGTAATCGGTAGAAGTACCACCCCCAAACCAATTGCCTCAAGATTTTACCTTAGCTTTCTAAAAAACTATAAAAAAATTAAAAAAAATAATCATCCTCAACCCCACCTTCTCGTCATATATTTCTTACTAGCATTGCTATTCCCACATAGAACGATATCAATCCCCGAGGCTTACCCGATACTACACTACAATGATTAGGTTCACTGCCTAGGAGGTTGAAAACCTTGCTTGAAGAAAAGGAAGTTTCCTTGACCCAGAACGCGCCTTCCGCGTGCATCACGAACCATATTCCAGAACAAACGCGACTTGAATCATTTTGACCCGATCAAATTTACCACTCCTCGTATAATAATAAAAAAATTTATTTAAATTAATTTATTAAATAAAAGTTTTAATTTAATTTCTTCCCTTGATGGACTTAATATACCAAACGAACCGCTTATTACATTTCATGTTGGGCTCGTAAAAACCAATCACACTACAAAACCATTGGGTTTGGCATGCTAAAAATAAACCCAAACGCACCCTAATGTTGTTGGACCCAAACCATTGGCCCATTACCACTTATGTTAGATAGTTGTTGTGCCCCTTATTTTTTTTCTTTCTGCTCATTAAAACAACAAACACAACACAACATTTTATTTATCAACACACCCTCAAACATACACGACATAAACACATGTCTAGTTGATAGTTTCTTTGCATGGGACATCAACCAAATGAGACAAAAACTCCCTCTAAGCCACCCTATAACCATTAAACTAATATATAAACTTTACTTTGACCATATTTGACCTTGTTAACCCAAGGATAATATTTTTCCTACAATTTCCTTTGACATGACCATTCAAAAGTGCCCCGTCTTCATGCTGAAATTCAACCATGCTTGTTACGTTCAACTCTTTCTTGCTTTCTTTTTTTTTTTGAATCCTAGGCGAGAGATAATAAAAATATACAAGGACCCATGCCTTAGTTTGGCTATAAAAGCTTAAGCACTTAGTCATTTTTCCTCACAAGCTTTCACACTCAACACACTCAACATTCACACTTTCATCCACTATTGGAGTCGCAAAGGGAGGAAGGAGCATATTTGGTTTTAAAACAAAGGTTTAAAATAGTATACGATTGAGTTAGGCTAGGGGTAACAAATTAGAAAGGGTTAAGGATACTTTGGTCTGGTTCACTTGTCCATTCACGTTCACCACCACCCCTAGAGGTGTTGTAAATGTACACATCCCTTTTCAATTAAACCATGCATGTCTTATATGTATTTTTAAATATATATCACACGTTAGCCATGTTGTATGGACCCTTTATGTGCACGATCACCTACATTTATATATATAAACAAAATGTTATGTGTCATCTAGTATCGTTAAGGCTTGTGTGGGTGAAAGAACACTTGTTTGATGGCAACTTATCTCATTTAAACATGTCACGCTATATCTTAAAACTATTTATATCTTAAAAACCCCGCGTTATGTTTTTCATAAACCAAATACGCCTAATGGGCCTCCAACCCAACTATTTTTTGATCCATGATGCGTCCAACGAGGCCTAGAATAATAAGTTGGGCAATAAGCTATTGATGAGCAGTTTGGATGAGCTAAAAACACTTGAGAATCCTTTCTAAACCATACGAATGTCGCGTATGTTTTTAAAAACCAAACGGACCCTTAACTGGCCTTAAGGCCCAATAAGCCAACCAACCGGCCCTTTATCACAATAAGCTGCTGAATAAGCTTTACATAAGCTAAAGAAGCTGTTAGAACGAAAAGAAAACTAAATTATACAAACCTATGCATTTTTTACTAAACTTGAAAATATTTTGAAACGTAGGGGTATAAATTGTCAATAGGGAAACTAGTGGTTTTAAAACAGAAAATATAAATCATGCATGGGGTAAAAAGAGTAAATATCATAAACTTAAGAGTTTTAAGTGTAAAATGTATTTTGGACTTGTTTTGCAAAACATGTGAACCTTTAGGGGTAAAAATTGTAAAATTATTATATTCGGACTAAAACTGAAAAGTGTATTTGGATGAGGGTTAAAATTGTTAAAAACAATAAGTTTGGGTAAAACGGGAAATTGTATAGTTAAGGACTAGTTTTGAAATGTCTTACGAAGGGGTATAAAGTGTATCTTTTTAAAACTTAAGGGTTAAAGTGTAAATCTTGGAAAAGTTTTGGAATACTTATATTTTTCATAAAATAATGCCAAATATGTATAAGATTTGTATTTACGAGTATTACGACGACTATATATATTTATAACTTAAATTATTTTCTAATAACGATTTATTTATGATAAATTTATGTACATACATATATTTATAACTTGATATTAAAACAAATAAAATAAATATTCATTTAACACCATAATTATTAGACAAAATTTTTATTAACAACGACCATTTACGAAAAACACTTCAAATATATAAATACAAAATTTTCTATGGAATAAATAACTCAAATATTGTAATAAACATTTTGTATTTGAACTTTAAGCATTTTCACACAAGTAGAAACGATACTAGTACCTCACAACTAAATCATTTTCCAAAACATTACCTTTTGGGGTCGTGAATCAAATGTTTACCAGAATTCAGAGACTTGCCATCTCATATTTAGGTTCCGGGTCAGAGCCGTTGCTATTACACATCTGATCTTGTCATACTTTACCATTACCACTGAGGTGAGTTTATAGCCTCGTTTTTCTTATTTTCCAATCCCCGCGAGGGAGGTACATGCTATAAACCATAACACTAGTATTTTGCAAAATGTATGCTTATCAGATATCTATTATTGCCTAAGCACGTTTCCAAAAGACCCCTACATCATGAACCATTAGTCACCGTGAGTGAACGAAAATATTGTGGATAGTACTATTGGGATTAACGACCCCGTCTTGGTTATTAGAAATAACGGTGCACACTATATTTGAATATCAATAAGTAACTGGGAATTACCTCCTTTGGGGGTGTAACACCCCCAATTTCGTGATACGCATCGGAATTCAAATTGGGTGTTACTTCATGGCACAACAATCATAACAATAGAAAAAGAACTCTAATGGAGTGGTTTTAAAAGATTTATCATTCGATTTATTTAAATATCAGAGTTTACAAAATAGGTCCCAGTTGGTTCCATTGTTTACAAAGTACATCAATATAAATTCTTTGATGTTTTCTGAATGATACAATATTTATAGCCTTCTTGATCTAGTCCTTGCTCTCCCGTGCCAGCTTCCGACATTATGGACCTGAAATACATGTTTAAAACTGTCAACACAAAGGTTGAGTGAATTCACACCAATAGTTTGAAAACTAACAGTTATTATTTCACTAAGCATCATGAAATCAAGGCGTTAACTTGCCCCAAAATTAATTGGTGATACTGTTGGTACATTCCCTAATAGGTAAAATTGCCGTTTTACCTAATGTACTCAAATATAGTGCGTTTTTTTACCGGACCTGGTCAAACAAACGGGATTCGTCAATCCCGATAGATCTATCCATAATATTCGCGCTCACTTCACTCGTGATTAATGATTCATGATTTAGGGACTTAAGTTTGGCAAATGCAGTAACTTAGTGCAAGTAAAATAATCAGATAAGTATACAGTTTGAAAGCAATGTGTTCGGTTTAAAATAAAGCATGTATTTCCCCCAAGGGTTTGTAAAACAATTAAGTAATAGAAAGTGGGGCTAAGAACTCACCTCAAAGTAAATGATAGCAAATGTATAATGAGAATGATGGATATGCCGTGAAAACTTCTACGAGCAACCTAGAATAGGATGTTGCGACTTAGGTTTGAAATAATGATGCGAAAGAAATTTCAAACATATATACGTCTCTATGTTGATCATTGTTAGTGCAAATATTACGATATTTAATCTATACATTCTCATTTGTTTTGTTGATGACAAACATGTAACTTGTAATACATAACGTAAAATGTATAAGTTACTTGTAAGTATATCTTGTCTCAACATACTCTCAACACCTCTCGACGACTCAAGTCCTTGTATGCTACAACAAAGGTTCGTACATGTTTGTTATGTTGCAATATGATCAAACCCCTAACAAACCATTAAACATGTTTAGTTAAATAGTTTATAAAACACTTAAGTAAACATAAGTAAATGTGTTGGGTAAAACCCATGACCCATGACCCAAGACCCATACCCAATGTCTAGATACATTGTACCTTGGTGGGCACTCAAATCCTTGACCCATAGCCCATAGTTTTAACCCATAAACCATGGGTAAACAGGAGCGTGCACGGATCCCTCAAGTATCCCACAGATCCCTTGGAATTACAAAGGTCGGATCCCTCCAGAAGGGATCCTTGGGGCAGAACATGGTTTTGGTCTTTTTGCCTATAAATAGCAAGCCACTTCTTACCATTTCTTCACACCTTCACACATAGTTTCTCTCCACCATTTCTAGGATAATTAGATCATTAGGAAACACGTAAACCACCCTCATCTCATATGATCATAATGCTTCTAACTCTCATTTGTTGTAAGCATACTCCCGAAGTGATCATCCAAAGCAAGCTTAGAGATCTTGCTTCCTTACCTACTGAAGTGATCACCCATCACAAGATACAAGCACATGAAGATCTTCTACAACAAGCTTGGGAAACTTGTCATCTTCATTCATAGAAGACTAACTACATCACGCTTTGGGTTCTTGATGTTTAGTTTAGGATTTCATATCCATTAGACACATTGTCTTGGATATTGTCTAGTATCATATTCTTGTATCTATGACTAGACTAGATGGTTTATGTGTTTATGCCATAAAACACAAGGTTTGTTATGTTGGGACACAAAACATAACGGGTATCATAGATGTGTTATATATCTATGACTAGACTAGATGGTTTATGTGTTTGTGCCATAAAACACGAGGTTTGTTATGTTGGGCCACAAAACATAACGGGTGTCATAGATGTGTCAAAGGCATTAGTGAAGAGTGCCGAAGATCCGTGTTGAAGGCATTAGTGAAAGGTGCTGAAGGATCGTGTAAATGGAATTAGTGAAGAATGCCTAGGTCGTATAATCGATGAGGTGCATCGTTATACATATAGTATTTGTTTAGATCCAAGTATGGTGATATCCTTGATGGTGTTGTAACAAGAAGTGGATCTCCTTGAGATTAGGTGATGTATTGTGATGGGTAGTAGTTCCTCCATAATGGAACTAGGTGCTTAGCCTAGTACCTAATAAAGGGTAGGCGACGTTGTGTAGGTGTGGTTCACCTTGGAGTGAAAGAACCCGGTGGTTAGCCTAGTACCGGAAAAAGAGTAGGCGACGTTGTGAAGGCTTCTCCGCCATAAGGAGTTGGTGTAGTGATTACGAACTCTCGAGTAGGTGACTCGGGGAGTGGAGTAGGGCAAGGAAGGTGTCCTTGTAGCCGAACCACTATAAATCCTCGTGTTGGTTTGTCTATCCTTTTACTTATTGCTTTACTTTTATTCTTGCATTACTTTGTTTATTTTCTATGTGGTTGATGTCTATGTTTTTGATGCATACTTGGTCTTTCATATAGTCACAAACTATATTCAACATTTTACGTATTATGATACGCTGGATCAAGAAAAAGTAACCGGACTAATAATGGTGAAACTTGATTTATAATGGACCATTAATCTTGCGGAATCTTATGTGATGTCAAGGGGTTGGCCTTACATGCCGTAATGCGTTAAATGCATCCTCTCGTCGAGATTAGCAAATGCATTGGTTTATACTATATTTGATACAAAAGTTTTAAGTTTGAAACGAAAACGTATTCACCCCCCTTCTATGTTTTCACAATTGGTATCAGAGCGGGTTGGCTCTAGTTTTTAAAACAAATGGTTTTCTAAACTAGTAAGGTTCTCGTATCAAATTTTTGGTGAAGTCAAGCATAATATGAAAAGTGTTTTGTTATTTTTTTTTCATTGAAGTTTTGTTGTTAGATATCTTATTAAACAAGCTTGAATAAAGGTAAAAATGGATAATATAACTTCACTAAAAAGTCTACAAAGGCTAAACCTTTTCGTCGGTTCAAAACGTGCATTTGTGTAATTCTGTGTCAGATCCACGGATCCCTCAAGTTACACTGGACGGATCCCTCAAGCAAGGGATCCGTGGGATCCGTGGTACAGAAGACAGTTTTTGTCTGAATTTCAAAAATTCATTACTAATTAACTGTAAGTCGTTAGAAGTCGTCCACCTATCATTTTAAAGATATTTGAGTCTACTTTCATTTAAAAATGATTTCATAAACTGATTCAAAATAAAATTTTACAGAATCATTGATTTATAATAGAAAGTCATTTTTCGGTCATAACTTTTGCACCAACTTTTGATCTAATTGGAGACGGATGTTTTCGTTTTTGAATAACAATGTGTCCTCTTTTGAAATTAAGGTTTTGATCATATTTATAAATATAAAAGAAACTAATCAAGCTTGGTATACATGTTTATATCTAATACAAAGCGATGAAAAGAACTTTCGTATGCTATGCTATATGATAAATTTTCTTCCTTGCATTACTTGATTGTTTGCTTATCTCAAATAGCTTTTGTGCTTGTTTGATTGAATAACATATGTGGTTTCCTTACCTTGCTATTCATTCTCTTCTTTGTCGATTTAGTAATAGTCTATTAATCAATGTGCTATTTGAAGGAGTGTTTGGGATAACATCTAGTTGTGTCAAAAATGTTAGTTTTATAAGTTGAAAAATGTTTAAAACATATAACACACTAAATGGCCTTTTGATTGAGTTTGTCATGTGTGTAACATAAATGTTTTATGTTCTTATATGATTTCTTGATTTCATATTTTCTTGTATCGTTTTCTAAAAACAACAAGAATGTACATCGGATCATAACCTACACTTGTGTTGATGATGTACTCTCCCGTTTTCCTTTTCATGATCGCTCTCCGAGCTTCATAGTAGGATTGACAACTTGATTATTTCATCCGATATACTCAAGTAAATTATTTTGCAACGCAAATATAATTGTTCATATCCGAAAGTCCAAACTCAAGCTTTCCAACAACATATGTTGAACTAGCTCATCCAACTATCGTTTTGTTCGCCATATGGACAACTTTTAATTTTTTGACACCTTCGTCACCGTAGTTGTTTCAAGTATAATATTAATAAAAAAAGAAGCAAAGTATCATCATTGTTACTCTTCGATAGGCCATTGTCGGAATATAAATTTTACTAACTTGAGAATAAATACTGGAGAACTTATTGCACTAGAAACTCAATTTGACCTAACGGTTGAATTGCTTCCTTGATAGAAGTTGGGTATGTGGAATCGCCCGTAAAAATGGTCGTGTTTAGCCATAATTGAGCACCGCTAGTAATAGTCTCATATTCATTCTCTCACTTGAGAAATTTATACTCCTATGTTTTCCTAAAGTAAGTTTACAATGGAAATACTTTGCATTGTCTTAGGATTACTAATCAAACAAGTTGTAAAATTAATTTTTCTTTTAGCTAATCACAACCACTTGCCTCATCAAGAGATTATCTCGCTTTGATCAAGAAGAGCTACTTGACTTCATGGACGAAGCTCATTGTATGCTAACCACCATCCGTAATGACTCTATTGTCCTAAACTAGCACCTCACAACTCTTTTGTCTTGAACACCATCATGTGCTCTTTTCTTTCTAGACACATACCTTTCATGTCATTTTTAGTGTAAATGATTTACTAATCTAGATCGTAAATCTGTTTTGGGCTTCTTGAATAGTGCTTGTTAAGTTTCCTAAACCTTTGTGTTATTTGTGAGCTCGATCACATTTGATTGTCTATATGTGATCTCTACATGCTCTCCTTGATTTACTTAACGTGTATACATGTATACTTGCTGTAGAAATCATTAGTTTCATAATTCGAAACATAGAGCAAAATTCTGCAACTATTCTTTTAAGAAAATCTGTCTCTGACTCCTGATCCCTTAGATGTAACTAGACGGATCCCTTAAGTGAAGGATCAGTGGGATCCGGGTGGACAGAAGTTCCTTTTTATCCTCCTTGCATGAATCCAACATTCCAGACCTTATTGGACTAGTTAAACATGCTACATTAGGATCACTTAGACTTTCCTTAGGCTCAGTTGATCTCACATAGATGATTTAGGATCACATTCAAAGTATTTTTGATTTATCATTACTTCAAAACTCACCATCTTTCCGCTCCAATGTTTACACATTGTTCCTCTCATCTCAAAATACTTAGTTTGATATTTCTCTCAATTTTAGAAAATTGATTTTAGTCATCTTTACCTCAAAATAGGCCAAAAACAAGTTTTTAATTTCTTAAGATTTTTAAGGAATTTTCCAAATCTCTCTTAAGTCATCATCTGATCTCTAGGATCATTTAACACCACTTGACACTCTTAAATTTCTTAGTGTCATCTTTGATCATCCACTGGTGCTCATAAAGCCCCATTTCTTTCCATAAAAGGCAATCATTAGCTACCATCACTCATTGCTCTTGATCATTTAAGTACTCTTTCATTTAAGACACTTAGGAAGTCTGAAACACTCAAGGAGGTATAGGCGTTAGACCTTACAAACATCATTTTTATTCTTTTCTAGCTGCTGAGAGCCGGATCCCTAGGATTAGCCTAGACGGATCCCTCATTGGAGGGAGCCGTGGGATCCGGGTGACAGATTCATGTCAACTCTAGCTAAAACGATCATTTAATTCCATCTTCATATAAGACACTTAATAGACTGAGTAACTTAGGATATGTAGGTGTTAGACCTTGCTAGAACCTAATCACCTCATTTTCACCTTATCTGTTAACCGGATCCCTAGACTTAAGCTAGCCGGATCCCTCTAATGAGGGAACCGGAGGAACCGTGGAATAGTAGGTACATTATCTCTTTAGATAATCATTTCAAATTTCCTTTTTCCACACAAGCACTTGTTCAACACTTAGGATTATCATTTTCGTATATGTTTATAAATGATTTCATTTATATGATTCTATACGTGTTCTTTCTTTTCGTTTCATGATTTTATGTGAACAATTTATCCATTTGTATAAATGTTTTCCTTTTGTACTAACTCATTTGGATTCTTGTAGGATGACAATGGTCGATTTCACTATCAAGTCAAGATGTGCTCATTTGCACATTTCCTTTATATATTCCTAATCTTGCATCCTCCTAACCATCTTACTCCACTTTTATCACCACTCACAAAGTCATCATGTCTACCACCTCTATTGAGTCATCAACCAAGTCCAAGATTCACCTTGATACCTTTAATCACCTCTACCACAACTTCCATACCTCTAAGTCATAATTATGATTTATATAACTATCACCGTGTCCAAGGTCTAGTTCATGAACTATGTGATGAAGTATGTCTCATGTTCTACCACATCCTACTTGTGTCAACCACAACCTTAAACCACAAGCTACTTGTGTCAACCACATCCTACAAGTGTCTCACTACCACTACAATTCATGGTCGCTCAACCATCCTTCACAAACATCTATGTTGTCAAAAGCCAAGTGAATTTCGTAATGAAATGCGTCTCATCCCTAAGCACATTTTTTTAAACTTGAACAAACCTTACAACCTCTAAACCAACCATGATGATGCAAGTAGTAGGATCATTTTTTTACACTAATCCTTTCTTTGTAGGTTCATATATATACACTTTGATGTGTCTGGGATTCTCGTCTATTTATGGACGAAATTTTACACTAATTTTTTTGTAGGTTCTCTTTGACGTCCTCAAGCTAGGGGGAGCTTCCGTCGAGCATTTATTAAGTGCATCACATGATTTACTCGTCCAAGGACGAATATAATTTTGCACTAACTTTTTGTTTTGTAGATTTTTAAAACACACTAGGAGTACTTGACGCTCTCAATAAAGGGGAGTTTTTCGTCAAAGCTAAAACACTTCAAATTTTGCAATAATTTAGTCTTAGCCTTCCTAAAATACTAGACGCCTTTAACAAGGGGGAGCAACCGTCAAGGGGGAGCATGCACACATTCATTCTTCATAATTCCTTTATGTTTCAACAAAAGGGAGATTTTTTTCTCATCATATATTTTTCCTTTTTCTTCTTCTTAACATTAACCTTGATGAAGGTTAAGCCTAAAAAATTTGATCCATTGAGCCGTTGGCAATAATGGTTATAATTCAAAGGATCTTTCTATTTTTTTGTGTGTGATTCTCTAGGTTCCTCTTAAAGGCGAGATCACCACCTTTTGAAGATGTGCAAGCTCAAAGTCATGAGTTTCTAAGCTTCGTCATTAGTGTTTCGTGTTGAAGGTATTGGCGTGGTGTTCCAATTGGAGCAATAAGGTGCTTTTATATTAACTTCACTAGGGATGATGCAAACTCGCCATTCTTGTGAGAAAGGACACACCCTTTTTGTTTCGACAAAAGGGGGAGAAGAGTGTAAACGAAGAAGGTAATGTATGGAAGTACGGACACAAGTAACTTTGACATTTTACCTATCTATTACGTTTACATATATTTTGTCATCATCAAAAAGGGGGAGATTGTTAGTGCAAATATTACGATATTTAATCTATACATTCTCATTTGTTTTGTTGATGACAAACAAGTAACTTGTAATACATAACGTAAAATGTATAAGTTACTTGTAAGTATATCTTGTCTCAACATACTCTCAACACCTCTCGATGACTCAAGTCCTTGTATGCTACAACAAAGGTTCGTACATGTTTGTTATGTTGCATTATGATCAAACCCCTAACAAACCATTAAACATGTTTAGTTAAATAGTTTATAAAACACTTACGTAAACATAAGTAAATGTGTTGGGTAAAACCCATGACCCATGACCCAAGACCCATACCCAATGTCTAGATACATTGTACCTTGGTGGGCACTCAAATCCTTGACCCATAGCCCATAGTTTTAACCCATAAACCATGGGTAAACAGGAGCGTGCACGGATCCCTCAAGTATCCCACGGATCCCTTGGAATTACAAAGGTCGGATCCCTCCAGAAGGGATCCTTGGGGCAGAACATGGTTTTGGTCTTTTTGCATATAAATAGCAAGCCACTTCTTACCATTTCTTCACACCTTCACACATAGTTTCTCTCCTCCATTTCTAGGATAGTTAGATAATTAGGAAACATGTAAACCACCCTCATCTCATATGATCATAATGCTACTAACTCTCATTTGTTGTAAGCATACTCCCGAAGTGATCCTCCAAAGCAAGCTTAGAGATCTTGCTTCCTTACCTACTGAAGTGATCACCCATCACAAGATACAAGCACATGAGGATCTTCTACAACAAGCTTGGGAAACTTGTCATCTTCATTCATAGAAGACTAACTACATCATGCTTTGGGTTCTTGATGTTTAGTTTAGGATTTCATATCCATTAGACACATTGTCTTGGATATTGTCTAGTATCATATTCTTGTATCTATGACTAGACTAGATGGTTTATGTGTTTGTGCCATAAAACACAAGGTTTGTTATGTTGGGCTACAAAACATAACGGGTATCATAAATGTGTTATATATCTATGACTAGACTAGATGGTTTATGTGTTTGTGCCATAAAACACAAGGTTTGTTATGTTGGGCCACAAAACATAACGGGTGTCATAGATGTGTCAAAGGCATTAGTGAAGAGTGCCGAAGATCCGTGTTGAAGGCATTAGTGAAAGGTGTTGAAGGATCGTGTAAATGGAATTAGTGAAGAATGCCTAGGTCGTATAATCGATGAGGTGCATCGTTATACATATAGTATTTGTTTAGATCCAAGGATGGTGATATCCTTGATGGTGTTGTAACAAGGAGTGGATCTCCTTGAGATTAGGTGATGTGTTGTGATGGGTAGTAGTTCCTCCATAATGGAACTAGGTGCTTAGCCTAGTACCTAATAAAGGGTAGGCGACGTTGTGTAGGTGTGGTTCACCTTGGAGTGAAAGAACCCGGTGGTTAGCCTAGTACCGGAAAAAGAGTAGGCGACGTTGTGAAGGCTTCTCCGCCATAAGGAGTTGGTGTAGTGATTACGAACTCTCGAGTAGGTGACTCGGGGAGTGGAGTAGGGCAAGGAAGGTGTCCTTGTAGCCGAACCACTATAAATCCTCGTGTTGGTTTGTCTATCCTTTTACTTATCACTTTACTTTTATTCTGGCATTACTTTGTTTATTTTCTATGTGGTTGATGTCTATGTTTGTGATGCATACTTGGTCTTTCATATAGTCACAAACTATATTCAACACTTTACGTATTATGATACGCTTGATCAAGAAAAAGCAACCGGACTAATAATGGTGAAACTTGATTTATAATGAACCATTAATCTTGCGGAATCTTATGTGATGTCAAGGGGTTGGCCTTACATGCCGTAATGCGTTAAATGCATCCTCGCGTCAAAATTAACAAATGCAATGGTTTATATTATATTTGATACAAAAGTTTTAAGTTTGAAACGGAAACGTATTCACCCCCCCCCCTCCCCTCTACGTTTTCACAATCATGATGTAGTACAAGGTTTTTGTGTATGTCGTTTATAGAAATGGTCTAGTTGTGAAAATGTATTAAGTTTATAGATATCGTACTACCATTCGGGCCATCATAATTCAGAGGTGATGCAGTAAACTGATAAGGTTTTAAAATGTACCTTTTTGAGGGGTCGTTTAACCCTTATTTGATCACTTTTGTATCCGTTGTTACTTAATATCGTTCCTTTTCACTTTTTAGGTATCTTGAAGGCAAAATGTTGGAATGACACTTATTCGGACGAAAAGGCGCGAATATACGAAGAAAATGGCCAAAGTCAAGAATCGAGACACTTAGGCTGCTAGAACTGAAGGGGATGGCGTCAGGTGTTATCCAGCGATGCCGTCGGACAACTTTTGCGACGACTCAGTAGCCAATTGCCCATTTACAAGTGACGGCTTCATGTTTTAAAAGAGTAGGGCGTCGCAACTCAGACGGCCTAGATTTGATCCAGACGACGTCAGAGACTAAAGGGGACGGCGTCACAAGCATAAGGTGATGCCGTCGCAAGACTAACGTGGCGACCCTAATGAGGGCGACCCGACGGCGTCACAAATCAAAGGGTGACGCCGTCGCATTTGTAATCTTATATATAGAATCGGAATTTTTTAATTTTCAGTGTGTAGTCTTTTGGAGTAAAAACCTAAACCGAACAAAGGTTGTCTTGTACAGTATTTTAGGGTTCCATACCCTATCTTACATCAAGATAAGTGTTTTACTTCATTAATTCAAGTATGTCTTCAATTAATTGTGTGTATGCTATTAATTGTGTGTATGCTTGCATGTTTCCCATGTTCGGCTAATTTACTTGTGTGTTTGCTTAGGGAATATGAAACTTAATTATTGAATATTGATTGGTTGTCTCTTATCTTAATTGTTAATGATCTAGTATTTCGATAGGTCATTCGATGTGTAGTTAATGCTTGATTAATCTTTGTGAACCTTAGCTTATAGTACCTAGAATCATTGTAGGCTAAACCATCTGAAGAGTACCTTAGTGTTAAGTTTATACATCCTAGAGATTTTGTAGGCGATAACCTTTGGTAGTTTCAAAGAGTTAGGGATAAACGCATACCCTACGACCTTAGACACACAACGCGATTAAGAATAAGGACGTGACAATTCAACCATCAATAGGAGATAATTAAGGAGTAATAAAACCTAAGTAAACACATCTTTAAATCATCATACGAGCACACAATAATTAGACATAGACTACCCACTAGTTTAGATAATTAGATAAGTAGAGTAATCGGTAGAAATACCAAAACCCCCAAATTCAAACCCCGAGATTCGTACCTTTCCATTTCCTAAAAAACATAAAAAGATAAAAAAAAATAATCTTCCTCAACCCCAACCTTAGCATAGTAACTTCTCACTAGCATACTTATTCCCCTAGAGAACGATATTAATTCCCGTGGCTTACCCTAATACTACACTACAACGATTAGGTTCACTGCCTAGGGTGTTGAAAAACTTGCTCGATGAAAAGGAAGTTCCTTTGACCCCGAACGACGCGTGTAGCGTTATCAAGTTTTTGGCGCCGCTGCCGGGGAAAAGAATAGCTAGTTAGGAGCCCACCTCGTTTAGGTTTCTTTGCTTGATTCCTATCAAGTAAACATTTTTCCCATTTTTAGCTTCCTCGTAGTCTATCCCCCTTCTTCGTGACCATTGTTCGTAACCCCATCACTTTTCATCATGGAAGGTGATAACCAACCACCATTCATCAACCTACCACCAAATGACCCGCCAAGAGGCCGTACTCTTGGTGAATACTCGAGACCAAGCCACCTAGGCTATAGGAACACCATTGAGCTTCCCGACCAAGTCCAAACTATGGCCCTGCGATCCGACACCATCCGGTTGGTGCAAAACGGATGTGCATTCCATAGACTTCGTTCCGAAGATCCTAATCAGCATCTTAAGGATTTCCTTAAAATTGTCGATTCCATCGACCTCGATGCTACTACTCGGGAGACCACGCGTCTGCATCTCTTCCAATTCTCTCTACGGGACCATGCTAGTAATTGGCTTGAGCGACTTCCCGCCGGCTCCATCTCAAGTTGGGATGATCTCACCTCTCACTTCCTTGCTCAATTTTTCCCACCGGGGAGAACCACTAAGCTTAGGAATGATATCTTGATGTTCCAACAACGTCAAGGTGAATCTCTCTACGAAGCATGGACTCGATTCAAGGACTTACTCCATAAAGTCCCTCATCACGGCATTGATCTTTGGCTCCAAGTCCAACTCTTCTATGATCATGTCAAGTTCCCCACCAAGCGATCCATTGACCAAGCGGCCGGTGGAAAACTTAGTGATCTCACCGCGGAAGAATCGTGGGGTATAATAGAGGACCTTGCTCTCTATGACAACAAAATTTGGAACGACCCCCGTGAGTTGCCCAAAACCGTTAAGGCAATCTCCTTTCCTCCCATTGACTCACAATCTTCCAACCGTAGGATGCTCGAACTTGAAGATCAAGTTAAATTCTTAATGAGCTCCTACGAGAATCCTAAGTCTTCACATCAAGTGAATAAAATCACTCTACCTTGTGAGTTATGTAGTGGTCCCCATGACACTCGTGATTGCACAAGACTACCCAAACAAGCTTTTGCGGACTACGCCTCCTCGCGTACCGACGGAGCGGGAGAGAAGTGGTACACTTTCAAGCCCGAACAGAACAACTTAGGAAACTCTTACAACCCCTCATGGAGAAATCACCCTAATCTTAAGTGGAACCAAAATTCAAGCACACCCCAAAGCTCATCTAGTCCACCTAATAGGTTCAATCCTCCAAACACCGGGAACCCCACTAGTCTTGAGGCAATTGCATCTAGATTCATGTCATCTCAAGAAACTCGATTAACTAAGCTTGAAGCCGATTTTAAGCAACGACAAGGCGGGATGACAAACAAGCTTGATGCCCTCTTAAAAGCCTTTAATGACCAGGAAATTGGAGCACTCCCAAGTGATACTATAAAGAACCTAAAAGTGAGTTCGATTTCATCGACTTCATGTTCTTGTTCATCATGGGAGAGTGCACATCCATGCCCCTCACACCGAACGGTTCACTCGGTAAACACTATCAACAAGGGTTCCAAGCAATCCAAAATGAGGTACCAAGGCCCCGCACCATTGGTAGAACCTACTCTTGAGAAACCCGTCAACCAAGAACCCAAACCTAATCTAGAGGAGGAGCACAAGGAACTCCATCAAGAAAAACCGGTTCTTGAAGTCTTAGCTCATGCACCTTATTATAATGCTTTAAAATAAAAATATGAGTTAGAACTTAAAATTGGGAAACATTGGTCCGCTTTTGTGCGAAATAATCTACCTAAGAAGTTAGACGATCCCGGGCTATTTACTCTTCCGTGTAGGCTTGGAACTTCCAAACCTCTCGATGCTCTAGCCGACTTAGGATCATGCATCAATCTTGTTCCGTTTTCCCTCCATAGAAACCTTAACTTAGGTAAGATAGAACCAACAGAAACCATTTTAGGACTAACGGACGGTAGTATTACATATCCGGTAGGGATAATAAAAGACATGGTGGTACACGTAGGAGAATTGACTCTTTTGGCGGATTTCCATGTACTAGACATGAATAAGGACCCGACATGCCCATTGCTAGTAGGAAGAGGATTTTTAGCTACCGCTAGTGCCATCATTGATTGTAAGATGTCCAAAATAGTGGTAGGAGAAGGGAGTGCTAGGTCAATTTACGATGTCAAAAAGCATATGTACTACAAAGAAGAGGAAATCCCACATGAGATTAGGTTGGATAGAACGCCATCTAGATATGGACCTTGGTTAGATAAGAACTTCATAGGTCCCCAACGACCTTTCTACCTAGATGAAGCCTTTGCTAGTAAAGCAACTTTCCATGAAAAAGAAATGGCTAGGGGCATGGAAGTGAACCCGTTCGAGGACGCCTTAGTTATTAGGAAGATTACCGAGTTCTAGGAAGCTTGCCCGTCAACCTTGTCATGAATAAGTGGAAAGTTGAGAGCGATAAGCCTAAACATAAATGGGATTGGGATAGACCGCCTAGTGATGGTAATGGAGAGTGGCACATTAGGATAACGATCTATGATCCCGATAGAGAGAAATTTGAAAAGGCATATCGAACCAAACGTACTACTAGGAACTTAAATGATAAGTTTGATCCTTATGACATTCTAGAGGATAGGCTTATTTATATCGGTACGTAGGGGCACGACTTCGAGTCTAGCTACAAGACTCATAAATAAAGAAAAGCCCTTCGTGGGAGGCAACCCATGCTTAATTGTTTGCTTGTTTGTATCGTGTATCTTTTATTGATTGTTTATTCTCATGTTTAAATTTGTAAAAATGCTTTATTTTGTCTTTAACCTCGTCTTAATTACATATAAAGGTATTTTACATAAGGGATAAGTGTAGGGAGGATTACACACGTTTTCAAAAGAAACGTAAACATGAGAATTTCAATTAATTAAAAGGTATACACCTGTGTTTGTTCGAGTCAAATTCTTGTATCGAGTCATAATGGATGTTTTGCAGGAAATTTTTCCAGATTCTAAAGATGTAAATTTTCAAGAATTTTTTCTAGAAAATCGGCAAACCAGTTTTTGTCAGGATAACCTGACGGCGTCAGGATCGCAACCTGACGGCGTCAGGAAGGAGCAGAAACAACTGATTACTTTTTCTCGTTTTCTGAGCTACTTATAAAATTTTGGAATTTTGCAGGTCTTAATTTTCCAGAAATTCTGTAAACATCCATTTCACAAGCATTATATCCTAGTTTAGTAGAGTCCTATATATATTGTTACCGCCGATTTTACCCGAAGGTTTCGTTTGTTTTCTTCAAGTGTGCAGGTTTAATTTACCAAGAAGAAGATACATAAGATGAGAAGGAGCTTTTCACGCAAACGTTCTTCTTGAAGAAAGATGTAACCACCACTTTACACGGATCCTACCGAGCTAATCAGGGGAGTATTAGTTTCTTTTATCTTTTATTACCTTCCGTTATCATAACTTTGATACTTTCGGGGAACATTGGGGACAATGTTCAGTTTAAGTGTAGGGAGGAAAAATAAAACGGGAGCTTTGAAACTATGCTTATCCTTGATAATTTGCTTTGTCCAATTGCATTTGTGTAATAAACCATGAGAAAATGTCGGTTAGGGTAATTTTGGCACCAAATTTAAAATTTTTCATGACATATAGGAGTGGGCCATTAGTCATAATAAAGCGTCTCATGGATAGGAAATTATATGACTAGCACAAAAAACCCTTTACCACTTAAATTCCACCCAAAATGTGAGGATCACCCTTAGATTAGTAGGAATTAAAGCATTCATCTTTAATGCTTAGAGTGTGAACCGGTAGTATAATAGATTCTAGAACTTATTTTGTGATGCATCCCGAGATCGCTAGTAAGACTACACTTGTGTAGTTAGGAATAACTAAATGATAAGAGGCATTAGGATTACCCTTGTTTAATACCCGTAATATAATTACTTCTTCCACATCGGTTGAGTAATCCCCCAACACCTTTGCGTTGTACTCATCTTTAGTAGACGATACCCCTAGTTAACCCCTCAGAGCCTATCCTTTTCGCGGTTCTCGTGATGTTTCAGCTTTCCGGAATATCAATGAAGAGCATTGTTTACACCCCACCCTCAAATGTACACCAAAATCGCCTTAGCATACCTTGTATGCACTCACTTTTAGTGCATTATTGTTATCACACTTAACCCTTAGTTCAATTATCTTGTTGCTTGCATAAGTTGCTAAGTCGAGTCATATCCTTTGTACACAGTTTTGGGACGATTGGGACTCATGGGAAAAGTTAAAATTTATGAGATGACGGGAAGGGAACGTTAAATTCAAATTCCCTCTATTTGCATAATAATGTACTCCAAGTGTTTTGATCTTTTCAATCCGGGTCATATTAGTGTTAGAGTAATAAAAACTCAAGTGTAGGGATGTGCCTATAAATCCCTATCATTTTGATGTTATCGTAGAGGATGGTAGAGTAAAAGTGTATAAAAAAATAAAAAAAATAAAAAATAAAACATACGGGCTGCCATCCTACATCTATCTTTAATTTATGTTTGTTTGTTTTAGTTATCTAGATTTTAGAGTGTCGAGTCTTGGCTTAGCAACGCCATTCGTCGCATGCTTGTAACATAAAGATTTTTGACTTGCCACCACTAAAAAACCTATCCCACTAAACCCTTTGTTTCCCTACCGTAAGCCTATCATTACAACCCTTTAAAAGACCTCTTGGATAGTCTTTCCTAGGTGCTTACGCCAAAGCGATGGAGGTTTAATCTAGTCTCAAGCCTATGGTAATCTATGTACTAGGACCGGTTAATGAGTGTTTATCTTCCATTTCCAACTTGTTATATTTCATATACACCCGATAGATGTGAGTATCTAAACACCCCATGTGAGGTGCTAGTATGTAATTTCCGTGCTTGTTATGACTTTTGCGGGGCTTATATGTGTTGTGAATCGTTCTAAACTTATGCTTTATGACCTCTAACTTATAAATTGATTGGCTAAAAGTACATTTGCTTGAGGACAAGCAAATACCAAGTGTAAGGATATTTGATAAGGTTTTAAAATGTACCTTTTTGAGAGGTCGTTTAAGCCCTTATTTGATCACTTTTGTATCCGTTATTACTTAATATCGTTCCTTTTCACTTTTTAGGTATCTTGAAGGCAAAATGCTGGAATGACACTTATTCGGACGGAAAGGCGCGAATATACGAAGAAAATGGCCAAAGTCAAGAATCGAGACACTTAGGCTGCTAGATCTGAAGGGGGCGGCGTCAGGTGCTATCTGCGACGCCGTCGAACAACTTTTGTGACGGCTTAGTAGCCAAATTGCCCATTTACAAGTGACGGCTTTAAGTTTTAAAAGAGTAGGGCATCGCAACTCAGACGGCCTAAATTTGATCCAGAAGACGTCAGAGACTGAAGGGGACGGCGTCACAAGCATAAGGTGACGCCGTCGCAAGACTAACGTGGCCAAGACGAAACTCTAATGACGGCGACCCGACGACGTCACAAATCAAAGGGTGACGCCGTCGCATTTGTAATCTTATATATAGAATCCGAATTTTTTTGTTTTCAGTGTGTAGTCTTTTGGAGTAAAAACCTAAACCGAACCAAGGCTGTCTTGTATAGTATTTTAGGGTTCCATACCATATCTTACATCAAGATAAGTGTTTTACTTCATTAATTCAAGTATGTCTTCAATTAATTATGTGTATGCTTGCATGTTTCCCATGTTCGGCTAATTTACTTGTGTGTTTGCTTAGGGAATATGAAACTTAATTATTGAATATTGATTGGTTGTCTCTTATCTTAATTGTTAATGATATAGTATTGCGATATGTCATCCGTTGTGTAGTTAGTGCTTGATTAATCTTTGTGAACCTTAGCTTATAGTACCTAGAGTCATTGTAGGCTAAACCATCCGAAGAGTACCTTAGTGTTAAGTTTATAAATCCTAGAAATTTTGTAGGCGATAACCTTTGGTAGTTTCAAAGAGTTAGGGATAAACGCATACCTTACGACCTTAAACACACAAAGCGATTAAGAATAAGGACGTGACAATTCAACCATCAATAGGAGATAATTAAGGAGTAATAAAACCTAAGTAAACACATCTTTAAATCATCATACGAGCACACAATAATTAGACATATACTACCCACTAGTTTAGATAATTAGATAAGTAGAGTAACCGGTAGAAATACCAAAACCCCCAAATTCAAACCCCGAGATTCGTACCTTTCCATTTCCTAAAAAACATAAAAATATAAAAAAAAAATAATCTTCCTTAACTCCAACCTTAGCGTAGTAACTTCTCACTAGCATTCCTATTCCCCTAGAGAACGATATCAATTCTCGTGGCTTACCCTAATACTACACTACAACGATTAGGTTCACTGCCTAGGGTGTTGAAAAAATTGCTTGACGAAAAGGAAGTTCCTTTGACCCCGAACGACGCGTGTAGCGTTATCATAAACGTTCGAGGAGCTAGGACATTTTAAATCGTAAATCCAGCAACTCGTCAATACGTTTTACTCAAATGAAACCCCTCACATGAAGCTCCCTACTATTATACCACTTAGTAGATACAACACATGTTTTGAGTGAAGATTGTTATATAAATAAGTTTATCATGTTTTTACAAGTTCTCGTCGTTTCATAAATATGATCACCTTAGTTAACGGTCTTGGGTAAATAAGTCTTGACGCTTTAGCCATGGGCTTGCCGTGGCTTTGATCTTGACTAACATGGTCTTGAGACTCAGCTTTGACCTTAGCCATAGTCGTGGTCTTGGCTTATGGCCATTAGGCCTCTTGGTTTGCTTTTAGTTCTGATAAAAGTATAGTCGTGAGACTATATATAGGGCAGTTTCAGCTTTTGAAAGATAAGGGCCTATTTAAGCGTTTTCAGGGTCCGAGCTTCCTTAAATTAAAGGAAAACGTTGTTCCGGACAACTTTCGTGTTTTAACTTTTTGATGATTCGGACCAGAAGTACCAGTTTCAAAACGGACATACCCTTAACAGATTCAATTTGGAAGTTTCGGCGTTTTGGTTTTGCTAACTCCTTTTTGCCGTATCTTTTGACTCGTGTACTCGTTTTAGGTGATTCAAATTGCTACGTTTTTCTTTTTATCTTGTCTACCATATTATGTAAGTTAGAAAGCCATATGTGACTGGTTTTAATGGTTTCAAATGTGTAGAATATGACTAGTTTACAAGTTTGTTATTTTTATGACAATATGTGAATTAAAACATGTGATTGAGTATAAGTACATCATGAATCAACATAGTAACTATATATATAGCATGAAATTGTTAAGATTATGAATAATAAAAATGAGATGATGGTGGTAATAAGTTGCTTACAACTTTTGGCTTTCACTTAAGAAAGAAGTAACTTAGTAAGGATATGACTTTGATTGATCACTTAAGACATTGGATTGAGCTAGCTTTCTACACCTTGGCACCCTTGAAATCTTGAAGAGTTGGTGATGAAGTACTAAGTGACTTGAGTGGATCTAAACTCAAAAAGATCACTTAAACTTGCTAGAGATTTGATGTAGTAGCTTGATCTTTGGAACTTCTTTGCATAAACTTGGAGTTTATATATCAAATTATGGAAGATATGAATGTTTTAGTGTATGAACGACCCAAATCAGTATGTGAAGGTCTTTAGGATGTATTTCACTTGCTATTTATAGGAGGTTAAGTTTGGTTAACCATATATTGGGTTAAATGTTAACCATGGTTAAGTTAGGACACATGTAATGATCTAAAGGAAGCATGGTTAGGATTATGCCACCAAAATGATGACTCCCCCCCCTAGGTCGGCCAAATGAAGATAAGATGACTTAGGTGGATAGTTTTGGTATTATCTTGGTTACGGAGTGAGTTTTGGTTCCGTTAATCGCTAAATGTAAGCCGTTAAGCCATAAAACGTAAAACCGGGTATCGTAAAAATATGAAACTTATAGGAATGATTAAACTCGTCATTATACTCCATCTAAAAATATAAAATGAGTGATAAGTATTATTGGGTGCAAAAACGCTGCCTAAAGTTGGAAACACGGGTCAATTTATTTAAAGTAGACTAAAATTAGTCTATAAGTGATATGAGATATCAAAATGTGGTTTTCGTTATACGTGGGATAACTTAACAGTTATACGTGAAGTTTAAAAGTTACGCGATTTAAGCAAAAATGTAGAACGTACAAGCTTAATTTCTTTATGGTCAAAGGATGAGGGAAATATGTTTGACTTTTCCAAAAATGTAAATGTTTCTAAACATCTTAGAAAATACCATGCAGGAATGGTTAAGTCTGGGTCTACGTAGATTTGTTTAAAACGTAAGTTTAGTCTCGTACGGCTCAGGGTTTATTTGGTAACATTTAAAATAAATCTTAAAAATTCTCTAATTAATTATGAGTGATCTAAAAATTAATCTGATGTGGGGAAAATTGTCAGAGTTGGTTTTCGTTATGCGCGGGATGTTGAAATGGTGTTCCGACCAAAATGAAACTTTAAAACGATGTTTTCTTAATAACTTTTGCGAAGATGATCTAACGATTGTCAAACTTTCAGGTTATTACTAAAATAAATTATCTTACGAGAATGTGAAATAAAAATTTTACGGGATGAATAGTGAAAGTGAATAGTAACTTTTCAAAAATATGAAAAGTAACCCGAAAAATGCGCGTTGTTACAGGGGGCAAATACCTCGTACATCAGTATTTGGATGTATGCAGTTGATTCTTGGTGTCATGAGCTTAGGGCAACAATAACTGTTTTTCCCTGATTAATTTTCTTCGAAGCAATTATCATTCTTTATTTTGTGTTCAACTGATTAACGTTAAACCTATGGATTAACTCAACATTATTGTTGACCTTTTTAAGCATGTTTATCTCAGGTAATAATTGAAGAGATCCCATGGGCACGGAGCGGGCATCCAAGACCTTTTTAATTTGGTGTAAAATAAAGTTTTCATTTTCCACAAACTCATAAATCATCTTTTGTGTATCTTAAACTATTTGGTATCTCTTTCGTAACCAAAATAATGAGTTTCTTGAATGATAATGAATTTTTATCAAAACGTCTCTTTTAGAGTCGTTTTCTATGATTTATAAATGTGATCCTCTAAGTAATACCCCAATTAGCCGTCCGCTACTATGTTGAAATTTTGGGGGTGTTACACTTCCTATGGGCGAACTATGGCAAGGGATGGATAAGTGAACCTAGCCTAATGTGATGTAATACACACAGTTCTCAATTTAAATAAACCAAATCTTAGGCATTTAAGGGAGGGGATCCTAGCGCGAGAACTAACCTAGATATGCAATTGCTAGCACGGGTGTTAGAACTAGCTTAGGTTTAATAAATGACCAATATGTAAACCTTGTTAAAGCGAATCTAGACTAACTGAATATATCTGGTTAATTAAATCTATAAGTGCTAAACTGATTTAATCCCTAGATATGGATTAGATCTAGGTGCCAAATAAATGAAGTGAATGCAAGGATTAAAGACTAGAATTCTTAAGGCAAACAAATCAGATATTCAACATTTATTATGAACTAAATAGTAAAACACGGTTACTTACATAAATTAAGATGTCACAAGTTATTAATTTATCCTAATCTAGGTTTCATGCATCCTAAGCAGTTACTAACAAGTTTAACCAAGCATATTTCTTGATAATTGTGCACATAAACAAGGTAGACATGATAATAGAAGACAAATTGATGAAACAAAAGATTGTATTGATTTAAAAAGTGTAATAGGATGAGCACACGATATTTCACTCTGATTACATTGCAATAAAAAGAATGAAAAACCCTTCTAAATATCTAGAATGTTCGTCTTTAAACCCTAACTCCCGAATGTTGCATGAAGATAATGAACCCCTAGGCCTGTATATATATAGTTTTGTGGAGTCAGACAATGTCAGGGGGTACCAAGACGGCATCAGATGTCGATTAGGTTTTGGGTCGGTTCAATATTCTGGTGGCTAGACGGCATCAGGAGTCTTTAAAGATGGTGTCACACTCGAGTGCGATGGTGTCTTGATCTTTCTTGAACGGTGTCACGCTCATAATTTCCAGGTGTGATCGCGTCTAGATTTCTTGTGACGACGTTTGTCATCTTGTGTAAAATAACAATCTATCTGGAATGGTCACCCCTTTATGCCAGACAAAGTCTAGAGGGCGTCTCGTTATAGAGGCCGTCTAATTTAGCCCAAGTGGCATTTGGCTTCGAGTCCAAACGTGATTTATTCATTTCTTTTTGTCGTTTTGGCCACTTTTGAGCATAACTTCACTTCTATGTCCAGAATCCTCAACACCTGCATTGACAAAATTTAGGCATGTGAACTAGGAAATCAAGTGAAAAACTTTATACAAACACTTATAAATTGTATTGAAAAATTATTGCATTTTAGGCCTCATCCTTTATCATCACAACTACAATATTCATAGCATAACTACCAAATAACGATAGAAATGTAAAAGCAAGCCGATTCGAGCCCGAGTTTGTCAAACCTCAAGCTCAACTCATTTACAATCAAGAGTATCGAGCTTGAGCTCAAATCAAGCCTTATATTTTTAGCTAAAGCTCAACTTGTAACAAATTTTAAAATCTTAAAACTCGACTTGAGCTTAGTTTGTATGTATATTACGCCCAACCTCATTTATATATAAATATACATACATACATTTACAATTATACGTGATAAAAAAATATATAAAGCTAATTCTTAAACTCGTTTATTAAATGTGCCGTAAACAAGACTTGAACTTGTGCTCCGTCTCGAGATCGTTAAGCTTGATCTTCTCAATATAGGGATGAGCATTTGGACCCGAATCTGGGAACCGAACCGAAACCGTGCCGAAACGGTACCGAATCCCAATACACGATACATGACCGGTATCATGAATCAAGCAAAAAAAATCGGGACTACTAAAATAGTACCAGTATCAAAACAGGATAATACCGAAAAATACCCCGAAATTTAAATAATCATTTTTGTTATTATTATTTTTTTAATTAAACTACTTATCCAAACACTCATTAGTCAATTACATGCAAAACAAAGTCCTTTTTTTTCTTTTTTTTTTTTTTTTTGCAGGAGAGAAAACCAAACATCAATTTTTTCCAGAAAACAAAAAACTATCCCAAAAACTTTCCCCAAAATTTAAACCATAATATTTAATTAATCACCCAAATCGTCAAGTTTATATCTTTAAAAAAATACTACTATAATCCATTTGTTTAAAACTACTTATATTATATTATATTATATTATATTATATTATATTATATTATATTATTATATTATTATATTATATTATATCTTTATATATAATAAAAGAAATTTTTTTTGAATGTCACAAACCTCTTTCTGACGTCATATATTGACGTCATATTCACACCTGGCACTTTTCTATCCTCTCTTTTATGTACGGCTATTTCACCTCGGTGTTTTTCTATATTCTAATTTCAAAATTTACATCACTGGGATTCAATTTGTTTGTACTATTTTTCATTTGTACCAACAACATCAAACAACATTCTTCAAACACTAAGGTAAATAATTTATTTGATTAGAGCATGATTATAATTTATTTAGAGCATGATTATAATTTGAATTATAAATGCTATAATTGTATTTGTATTGGGGTATTATGAGATCGATGAATTGCTATTGAGTACAAGTTACTCACTTTTTAGAAAACTTTCTTTGATGCTCACATTTGTAGGTCAGATTCGTGGTCTGGAGTAAGAAGATGTTTCTCTTTATTGTTCCATTGGAATCTATCAAGTGAATTAGGTATGTTCAACCTACATGATTAAGGGGTTGAATATGGCTAACCTTTTAGTTTGTTGTGTGTTTCTCGAGACTTGATTTTACGGAAACACCAAGTGTTCGATAGAATTACCCAATGAATGGGACATTTTAATCTTATGTACTTTTACAATAGCCTGCAATTTCACTTGGTATTACTTCACCTTTTTATTTTTATTTTTATTATTATTATTATTTATTTTTTTATTATTATTTTTTTTTGTTGTTTTTGCTGTTTTTGTTTGAGCAACTTATATGTGTTAATTAGTACCTTAAGAATAAAGGTTGAGTTTTTTTAGTGTGTAAAGTTTGATAATTTGAGGTGGGTCATATTACTTATAAGCTAATTATGTGGATTTAGTATCGATATATAATGAGTCATTTTAAAATGCAATTTTTATCACATTATGTTCTTCAGAATGTTACTATGTATTAAGAGAATCTGGTTTACCATTTAGGTGGATTAGTTTATTGGTTTTCTCAGTTAAACGTCAAAAACCTGGTTGATTGAGTTGTTTTGGTGTTTTAGGATGAATGAAATGGGACATCAAGAGGTCCTTTTAAGTGGCAAAGGGTGCTTCTTAAAGTAAGTGGTGAAGCACTTGTAGGTGACTGTGAACAAAATATCGACCCAAAGGTATGAAATGTATATCATCATTTTGGTTTAGATGAAATATTAGTATGTTTGCTGTTATTAGCATATAATGCTGTTACATTTTATTTATAGGTTACAATGGTTGCAAGAGAGGTTGCTGATGTGACTCGGCTTGGCATTGAGGTAAATTTCCAATTTCATTTTCAGTATTTGAGTATCCATTAATTATTCATAGGCTTGCTTTTAAAGACCCTAATGGAGTACGAGAATTACAAATTTTGCAGTTATTGTTTTAAAAACGCATACACTTACTTTAAGTCGTAGACTATGGTCTTATTATGTAGTACTCACACCCTTGGTTTGATACTTAGATATTTGTAATGTCAATGGTGTTTTGATCTCTGTTCGATAGCTAAACTATAAGACATTTGATGAAATTGCTTATTTTGAACAATCAAATAAGGATCTCAAAAGTAAGAAAATGTCAACAACATGTTTACTGGATTTGAAACCTAATTGAAGTCCATTACTCCATTTAGTCAACTTGTGTGTCTATTTCTTATGACTTCTTCCTTTTAACAATGGAAACATAAAATTTGAGTTCAATGTTCATAATTAATGCTCAGAAAATTCACCAAACCATGCTGCATTGTGTGCTACATAGACTTACATGCGTACATGGATACACCACCATATACAGCTTATAATGTGTAAATACCATAATCTATGAAAAATAAAGTGCTTGCCAAATTGTGGGGTACAAGAAGATTATTTGGATCCAAAATCTATGTTTAGCTTGTGATTACATCAACCTTATAATTTTTGATTTTCCGTATTATGATTTAGGTGGCAATAGTTGTGGGTGGGGGGAATATCTTTTGTGGAGCCTCATGGGCAGGAATTAATCTCGAGAGACCTTTGTGTTATGGACTTGGTCACTTGACCGCAATCACTTTATGTCAAGGATGAAAAGGTTTGCAGATTACTCTAAATGTTATTTGTCACGAAGATTTTCAGAAAGTATGATACACGACAATTAAGTTGGAATAAGCCATAAATGTGGAAGTCATTTATCTGTTTTTTTTGTATAATAATGAGTTCCCGCTACTCTTTTTTACATGATCAACGTGGGTACAAGAGTAATGCATTCTTGGTTGTTTCATTTTTCAATATTTGCAAATGGCAAGCTTTTTAATATTCTCCAGCACTTATTTCATTTTTATTTTGTTGCAGCTTGTAACAATGCTTAGTTTTAGTTGTTGTGTTATGCATATTATGTATTTTTTGAGACCTTTATAATGAGGGTGTTTGGGTATGATTTTTATGACTTTTATTTTGGGTGTGCAGCCTGTTTCTTTTTCGATATGGTGCATACTAATATTGGGTCAATTATTGAGCTTATATGTCCCGTGTAGTGTCCAAGTGATTGGCACAAAGGATCTAACATGTCTTGTGTAGGTTACCATAAGTGGTTTACTCTCAGTTTGGACATAATTTGTTAACTTGCTGATCTAAATGGAAATTGTTGCATTTTGGGTAATAACCTTGAATAATGATAACTAACTGTCTTTCATTTTCGCATAATCATTTTGAAAATGCAATGCCAAACGCTCCCTCGGTAGTTATCATTATATGAATAAACACAGACTTTAGTATGCAACTTAGAATGTTAGTATGCATTTAACAATTCATCCTTTAACTTGATACCTTGCATTCTTATAGAATAATATAAGTGTAGCCTATATAGTTTTACTGTATGTTATTAAACATATTCAAACATGTTTTTATAAACGAACATATGTAGTATACTAACCAAATATAAACATGTTTAAATGGCATCCTATTTTCGCTATACACATTAACTAACTTATAAAACATTCTTTCTCCACCCGCGAAACCCGCGGGTCTATAGTCTAGTTATATATTATATATTATTATTATTATTATTATTATTATTATTATACATATAACTAAAAAGCGGGGATTCGATGTGGACACGACACGTGTCCCCCGCATTTATTGCAAAGTTTTGCGACTTGGCAAGAATGGCCCCTCAGGTTTAGGTGTCGCTGCAAACTAAGTCCAAACATTAAATGCAAAGTTTCACAACTTGGCAAAAACAGTCCCTGAGGTTTAAGTATCGTTGCAAAGTAAGTCCGAACATTAAATGCAAAGTTTCACAAGCCCCTGAAGTTTAAGTGTCGCTACAAAATAAGTCCTTAGAAGCTAATCCCGCTGCATCGCGCGGGTTTCCACACTCGTATATACTAAATGTCAGGACCCAAGGTTGTGCAAAAAACGCATTTAATGCAAAGTTTTCCAAATTGGCAAGAATAGCCCCTGAGGTTTAAGTGTCGTTGCAAAGTAAGTCCTTTAACATTAATAATCTTTCGTAACTTGGAGAAAACAACCCCTGAGGTTCAAGTGTCGTTGCAAAGTAAGTCCTTTAACATTAATAATCTTTCGCAACTTGGCAAAAACAACCCCTGAAGTTTAAATGTCGTTGCAAAGTAAGTCCTTTAAGCAATCCCGCTGCATCGCGCGGGTTTTCCAACACTCGTTATATACTATATACTAAACACCGGAGAAGTGAATTTGCACAAGTATGTTTGTTGGACACGTGTTCATTCCCGATTAGCTGCTCATTAAATGCTTCTGAGTACTGTTGTACAAATGTTTCCACATGAATGGTTCTTTGGTTACACGTTTGCATTCACATTTAATGCTCCGTAAATTAGTTTCCTAAAAGGGATGTGATATAAATACCCTCCCTATCTTGTGGTTTTGGTCAAATTGTATAACCCGCGATGCACACCGTACAAGTCTGCTATGCACCCAAGCATTGGATACCCTCTGGGAGGGTGTGGATAACTTGTCCCTTCCTAAAATTCTACATATCTTCCACCGCCTCTCTATCTCATTCATCTTCTTCAGTAAAATCCACCGCCTCTCTCTCATTAAAAAAGATCCACCGCCTCTCTCTCATTCATCTTCTCCGGCCATCAGTAAAATCCACCGCCTCTCTCACATTTATCTTCTCCATCAGTGCTCTACTACAGTAATCACTATCCTTTTTCATCTATGTCTCTCTCAAATCTTCTAAACACACATCCTTAATATACAACACGTTTCACATTCCATTTAATGAGGGTTAAAATGGTTTACACACACCAAACTCTGGTAATATTTCTAGATCCCATCTTCTTGACGAAGCTTCCGTCACACAGACACGTTCAACAAACACGGAAAAACACACTCATCCCTCAGAAAAACACACACAAACACAAAAACACATGTTCCTCAACCAAATATCTGTTCCTGTCGATTTATCCACCGTCTGTCTCTTTGGAGGTAGTTTAATCGAAACCCTAATTGCACATTCAATCGGTATTCAAAGCTGGAGTTTCTTGGTTTCCAATTGGGGAGTATAATTGGGTGCAATAAGCTATTCCTCAATTTTGTAAGCTTATCAACCCTAATTAAATTTTCAGTTTTTTACTATTCTTGCATTTTCGTATTTTTTTTTAAAGTTGTGTTTTTCTTATAGTTGGTTTAAGGTGTGAGCAGGTTCAAGCCTCAATAGGGTGAGTTTTTAAGCGCCGGATATGGTGATGGAAGGTGTATTGCGGTTTCTATCGATTGAAGAGTTTGATTATTTGTATTGCATAGGTATGTCTGATATCTTATCGCCTTTTTTCTATAACATAAAAAGAGCATGATTATTTGGTTTTTTGTATAACATAAACAGAGCATGGTTATTTGGTATTGGATTTTTTAAAGATTTAGGATATTGTTTTGTAGGAACGTCCTTATAAGTAGAGAGATAACGGGTCCATGTTCATGGATAAGGTATTGCTCAGTTTGAGCATGTTACTGCTGTTCTTTGTTTCGAGAGAATACACCAAACCAAACAACTAATAGCCTCAAAGAAAAAGGTATACTTAAAGCGCTTAACAAGTGATCGATGAAATGCCTCAAACAAAAACAAGGTATAATTGTCTTCTTTGTATTTTTTTAGTGTAAAGCATAAACTTTCTCACAATTTTTTACATGGGTTGATTTTCATTATGAGTTTCACCAATCTTTTGATTTTCATTATCACTGACTGGATTATGGTGTTTATAAAGCTTTTTTCCTTATTATTGAAGGAAATGCATCTGTTAGTAATTTTGAGGTTGCCGAGGACGCGGTACAACCATCGTTCTAGGTTACGTGGTAATGCTTTTCAAATTCACATTTACTTTTGTAGAAAATGCCCTTGCAATTGTGCTTATTTGCGTTTGAATAATTTTATTTAAAGTAAGTGTAGTATTCAGATACTGTGATTTCTTTTAATAAAGTCTATATAAGTTTTTAGAGTTTAAGCTTTTTGTAGTTTGATTGTCTGTGTACATGTGTAATGCTAAATTTATTGACTTTTTGTAGTTTCATTTTCTTCGTACATATGCTATGCTAAATTTATTGATAATTTCGTATGCGTACATAAATAAAAAGTATATTGATACATTTTAATACTTAAAAAGTCACTAATTTACGTTTGCATATAATAAAAATGGTCAATTTACAATGACTATTTAAGCAATGTAATTTGTCATTTAATCTCCAGGTATGATCATGGGTGCACCAGCGTACTGTTTACTACAAGCTACAACATTTGATACGCCCATCAGTGATTATGTTTGGTGTAGTTAAATTCTGTTAATTGTACTTTTCATAGGTATTGCTATGCTTATACTATGTAGTTGTACATATGACAAACCCGCATCTTCCACTAACCAAGTGATTGCTCAGCTTCAGGTGTGGAACAAGCAAAGGACCATCAAGTACAAGAACAACATGTATGTATTTCCTAGGAACCTTGATGGGAAGGTGACTTCACTTCAGCTTGGAAGTCTTGGAGCCAAGCTCAGTAAGGACAATGATTTACACACCCTTTCTATTGGCAAGCAATACGGTGGATCATGTCGGGTTGCAAATGAACATGTGATAACGGGTGCCGCGAAGTAACAAGGTGCAACTGCTTTTGTTCATATTTTGTTATGGACACGTTAAAGGTGCTTATGAGTATAGAATTCTGGCTCACGGGTTACAAGCAGATTCAATCACCACAAATAACTCAGTGCACTAATAAGATCACCACGTATGTGAACGACCAAATCTAGGGTTGTTCATCTTTCTATTTCCATTTAATTTTTTCTTATAGAAACTTTGTATTTTATTCATAGGTTTATGTTTAATTGCAGGTTTGAATATGGATCGCAAAAGCGGAAGTGCCGCTGCTTATTTTTTTTTTACTCAAGGTATGTATTTCTTTATCCTTTTTTACTTATTTGTGTTTAGTTTAAGTGGGTATTCATAGGCTTTTGGTTTTGTGATCCGAAACGTGGTTACACAAATAGATTGAGTTGTTTTGGAAAAAACAAATAGGTGGAACAAATTAACTAAGATTTGGGTCTTTTAATTGATTTATGGTTAAGAAATTTTTGAATATTGGGAGGGGGGGAATCAGCTTTTTAAGGGTTGTTTGGGATACGCTTATTACGGATACTTATATGTTTTTTTTGCTTTTCATAATAAAAAAACCACAAAACAGGTTTGTGACCATTTGGGATTGGTTACTGAAACTGCTTATCTGATATGTTAAAAAAATGTTGAATTATGTTTGTTTATGGTTCTTAAATATGCATAGGATATGGGCTTTAATTGTTGTTTTTATTGCAAATGGTACTTTCATCTTCCCGCCGTTACATGGTAGTCACGCTTCTGGTCCATAGAACAATACACTATACAAAATGGGATTGAACTATTACAAGGAATGATTAAAGATGGTGAAAGACTTTACATTTTACATTTATATATGATAAGAGGTAGGGAAATTCTTACAATTACACAATTATTATAAAAGCTAAATAGTTTTTTATGCAACAAACTCAAACTACTTCTAAAAATTGAATGCTTTGATTCATGCTGCTACATCCGCTTAAGTGTCTTGGTTGTGTTTTCCATACAGGCATGTGGTGTATGGTGTAGACCTTTCTTCCCGTCCACCCTTTGTGAGGTGTGTAGGTGTTGCATGATAGTTGCAAACTTGCAGCAGTCTAAAACAAAGTCACAGTTTTGTAGCATATCCAAACGCACATCTGTTCTTATGCTTAGTACATGAATGTTTATTTATTTAATTCGTTGAATATGATAATGTCATAAAATAGCAACATACATATCTTAGTATTCCACATATGTCATTATATTTATGATCGTTACCAATTTAGACATCAAACTTCGTAAATATATTCTGTCTTGATCAGGTTTATGCTATAAAATAGCAGCATATCCATACACAATGTGCACCTTTTGACCCATATTCTACTTTTCTTTTTAGCTAGCCTCTTTCATGTTATCATTTTGACCCGTTGGAGAAAATAAATAACCTGAGTCAACTTATCCCTATGTAAATACATTAAATCTTTCACCTATAATTTGAGCAGCCTTGACATGTGATGTCCTACAAGACAACTTCCACATTAAATAGTTATAACAAAAAACTGTAAATACTAACTCTTTTTCAAGATAATATTTTACTTATGCTATGTGTTTTCTAACTGATTTTTTTATTTCTACAAACATATGTTGTGCAGATCATATTTGAATCTAAAGCAAGATGGACTAATCATATAATTAGCTCCCCTACCCATGAAAGCCAACAATTTATTATTTACAAAGACATGAGCTCATAACCAAGGAGAGATCCTAGGAGAAATGGGTTTTGCACACAAAGAAGTTATAGTACATTTGACTCATAAACAACTTTGTTACAACAACAGAAAATACATTGGACTTTGTGGCTTATTTGACCGGCGAGAACACTGGAAGACACTTCTACTTGCATATTTACTCCTTAATGAATAACTTAATATACGAAAATAGTCTTTGGGTAATTATTTCGTTTCAAATTTAGATCTACCACCGCATTCCCGCAGCAACGTGCGGGTTCCAACACTCGTTTAAACTAATGCATATGTTTAGAACTACTAACATTTAAAGAAGACATTGTACGTGCTTAATAGTTAGTGGTGCGTTTTATATGTACATAGTTTTCAAATTCTAGAATGTCATATATGAGTGTTATAAAAAAAATAATTGATGATACGCAGGTAGGATAAACGTTCATTGAGGAATAAGCAATACACATGGATGACCGTACATTAATATTAAACATAGTTCTTTTTCAAACGTAGGTTATTTTTGTTTCGTATATTAATATTAATATTAAGCCATTTATCGTAGGTTAGATTTTTGTTATGTGTATTAATATTAATTTTGGAACTACATATTAGCTTGGATGGAAAATATTTAGAATTACGTATTAGGAAGTAAAATGAGCATTTATTATTATTATTATTTTTTTTTAACAAAAAAAAGGGAAGAACCGTATGGGTACCGGTACCCGAATCTCATTATGTACGGTACCGGTACCCCTATTTTATCCTCGGGAAAAAAAGATACCACCAATTCGGTACGGGTTCGGTACAAATCCGGTACCGTTCTCATCCCTATTTCAATATTTTATAATCTTGGTTCGTTATGAGCCGAACTCGAGCTAAAAGCATAAAGCTCAAAACAAGATCGAGACTTTGTAAAGGAGCCAAGCTCGATCTCGAACTCGAGACTTATAATCGTAAAGGAACCAAGCTCGAGCTCGAGCTTTCGCAACCTTTGGCTCGACTCGACTTGTTTCTACCCTTACTCGATAGTTATACTATGGATATTGTAATTTTTGCGGATGACGCACGTTAAGTCTTATCGAGTTTAACTATTAAGTGAGTAAAGGTTAATAGAAATTCCATTTGTTAAAATCGTTGTTCATGAGCCAATTGGATTCTTCACGCTGATAAGTTTATATTTTTCTAAGTTTTTTTTTATTGGCACTTTTTCTTTGTTTTCGTGTTTTGCTTCTGGTTAGTTCTCCTGCTTTGAGCCTCTTTGGTTTTTTTTGTCGTGTGGACTACAATTATTTTGTGTTTCCGAAAAAACTACACTATACGTAGTATTGTACGTATACATTTCTAAGATGTGTTTAGGCTCGCAAGCCTAATCGATTTTTGAGTATGAAGCTCGGGATCGAGCTCATATATTAGATGAGCCCAAACTAGAATCGAATCAGGCTCAGTTCATTTTGGTGTTTTACCAAACCGATCCGAATGACTTAGCTAGCTCGTTTACACCGTAGTTTATATCAATAATAATTATCTGAGTTTTTATTTGGTACCTCATTGTCATTTTAACCAAGTTTTACATGTTCAATAAGCAACATTTTTTAATCGAAGTACTTTGTACGTTTAAACCACAAAGATTCAAAAATCATGACTTACCAAATAACGTGTTAGTTCAATTATTTGATCATTTTTAAACTTCTTTGGACATCCACTATGGTTTAGATTCATAAATTTTTACAAGTGTTCTATATCATCACATATTAATAAATAACAAAAGTTTTGAGTTTATAGATCTGAACAAAAGTTACATAGGTGTAAGGCGTTAAAATTTAACAAAAACTTTATGTTAGAAATTAAGGTTTCGTTGAAAGCCTCGATACAATAAGATATGATTCGTTTTGAGAATTGGGAAAAGCCAAACTTGAGGTATATTGGACTCAATAAGATTTTAGCAAAACCCTTTAGGTTATCAACTTAAGCCACATGGTACATAATACATTCTATGACCAGAAACCTGAGAACGTAAAGATTACAATTCGGCGCATACATCCACATTTTTCTAGACACTTCAACATCGGATAACACACATTGAATTCCGGGACGGAATTCTCATTAAGGTGGTGAGAGTGTAACAACGCGCATTTTTCGGGTTACTTTTCATATTTTTGAAAAGTTACTATTCACTTTCACTATTCATCCTGTAAAATTTTTATTTCACATTCTCATAAGATAAATTATTTTAGTAATGACCTGAGAGTTTGACAATCGTTAGATCATTTTCGCAAAAGTTATTAAGAAAACATCGTCTTAAAGTTTCATTTTGGTCAGAACACCATTTCAACATCCCGCGCATAACGAAAACCAACTATGACAATTTTCCCCACATCAGATTCATTTTTAGATCACTCGCAATTAATTTGAGAATTTTTAAGATTTCTTTTAAATGTTACCAAATAAACCCTGAGCCCTACGAGACTAAACTTACGTTTTAAACAAATCTACGTAGACCCAGACTTAACCATTCCTGCACAGTATTTTCTAAGATGTTTAGAAACTTTTACATTTTTGGAAAAGTCAAACATATTTCCCTCCTCCTTTGACCATAAAGAAATTAACCTTGTACGTCCTACATTTTTGCTTATATCGCGTAACTTTTAGACTTCACGTATAACTGTTAAGTTATCCCACGTATAATGAAAACCACATTTTGACATCTCATATCACTTTTAGACTGATTTTAGTCTACTTTAAATAAATTCATGGTCATTTCCCTGAAATCTCGTTCTTTTCTGATAAATTACGAATTACTCGTTTTTGACCCGTATTTCCAGCTTTAAGCAGCGTTTTTGCACCCAATGATACTTATCACTCATTTTATATTTTTAGATGGAATATAATGATGAGTTTCATCATTCCTACAAGTTTCGTATTTTTATGATACCCGGTTTTACGTTTTATGCCTTAACAACTTTTGATTAGCGATTAACGGAACCAAAACTCACTCCGTAACCAAGATAATACCAAAACTATCCACCTAAGTCATCTTATCTTTTTATGGCCGACCTAAGGGGGGGGGGGGAGTCATCATTTTTGTGGCATCATCCTAACCATGCTTTATTTAGATCTTTACATGTGTCCTAACTTAACAATGGTTAACATTTAACCCAATATATGGTTAACCAAACTTAATCTCCTATAAATAGCAAGTGAAATACATCCTAAGAACCCTCACACACTGATTTGGGTCGTTCATATCATAAAACATTCATATCTTCCATAATTTGATCTATAAACTCCAAGTTTATGCAAAGAAGTTTCAAGTAGTAAGTTACTACATCAAATTTTTAGCAAGTTTAAGTGATCTTCTTGAGTTTAGATCCACTCAAGTCACTTAGTACTTCATCACCAACTCTTCAAGATCATAAGGGTGCCAAGGTGTAGAAAGCTAGCTCAATTCAAGGTCCTTAGTGTTCAATCAAAGTCCGATCCTTACTAGTTACTCCTTTCTTAATTGAAAGCCAAAAGTTGTTGCTCGTAGAAGTTATCACGGCATATCCATCATTCTCATTATACACTTGATATCATTTACTCTGAGGTGAGTTCATAGCCCCACTTTCTATTACTTAATTGTTTTACAAACCCTTGGGGGAGATACATGCTTTATTTTAAACCGAACACATTGCTTTCAAACTATATGTTTATCTGATTGTCATATTGTCACTAAGTAACCATCATTTGCCAAATATAAGTCCCTAAATCATGAACCATTAATCACTAGTGAGAGTGGGCACGAATGTTGTGAATAGATATATTGGGATTGACGAATCCCGTTTGTGTTGACCGGGTAGGCAAACAAACGCACTATATTTGAGTAACATTAGGTAAAAACGGCAATTTTACATATTAGGGCAAGTACCAACAGTTTCTCCAATTAATATTGGAACACGTTAACGCCTTGGTTTCATGAGCTTGGTGACAAACAAAAGCAGGCTCAAGTATCATATACTTGAGGCAGCCGTACCAAAGAATAATTACTGTTTTGTTTTCAAACCATTGGTGTGAGTCTAACTAACTCACACTACCAATATAATGTGTTCAACCATCAAACAAACTATATGAATTTCACTCAACCTTTGTGTTGACAGTTTTAAGCATGTATTTCAGGTCCATAATGTCGGAAGCTGGCACGGAAGAGCAAGGACTAGATCAAGAAGGCTATAAATATTTTATCATTCACAAGACATCAAAAGACTTTATATTGATGCATTTTGTAAACAATGGAACCAACTGGGACCTATTTTGTAAACTCTGATATATTTAAATGACTTGAATGATAAATCCTTTTTAAAACAACTCCTTTAGAGACCGTTTTCTATTATTATGACTGTTGTGCCGTCGAGTAACACCCAGTTTGAATTCCGTTGCGTATCACGAAATTGGGGGTGTTACAGATTGGTATCAGAGCCTTAATTATAGAGAAACGGGTCTAATTGTGACCTAAACTATAACCACTTTTACAACAAAAATATTTTATAGCCTTTCGCTCTCCGTGCCTTCCATCCTCCAGAAAATTATGTGAATTTTAGGCTTTTTAAGCTATATAAACATACTAGTATATTGATATATACACTCGACATAATTTCAATCATAAACAATGTACTAAACATACCTGCGTATGCCTATTCTAAGGCATTACGGCACAATCATATTTTTCCAATCTCCCAATCATGCATCTACTCGTGCATTTTAGGATTACGAAACTTTATCCAAGACATTGTAACTGATTACAATGGTCTTTCCTACTTCCTAGACATTGTGAGATACAATGGTCTCATTCATATTTCAAGACACTGTGAGATACAGTAGTTGTTGGATCGATGTACTCTAACCAAACTAACTATATATCTTGTTAAGGGTTTAACAACCTCGGATAAATCCTAAGTTATTAACAATGAAACACTGAGCAAACTCTATTAAGTATGCGGAATTTACTTAACAAAGCTAAGAAGAATATAACTTTAACTTTCTACGATTTTATTAATAACTCTAAATCTGCTTGTTATGCAGATTCTTAAACAACTCTAAAACACTAATATCGAACTCTCTAAAACTCTAATAATGCACGTATTCTTATCTCTAAAAGTCGTATCTCTAATGCCAATCTAGGGGTCCTTTTATAGGCTTAAGGATAACCCTAGTCGGTTTACAATTTGTAACCTTGTACGACAAGTAATCTAAACAAAGAATATTCTAGAATAACAAAGCTTTCCATAAACGAATATAGCAGTTCTTTAGCTTTGCAGTACTTTGACTTTTTCTTTAGCAGTACTTTGACTTCTTCCAGTACTTTGTCATTCTTCAGCACTTTCATATCCCAACAATCCTCCCCTAACTTGAATTCTACTTGCTTGACTTCAAGTTCCTTTGTAAATTTATCTTTAACTTCTCCATCTTCAAGAAAAGATTGTGTCTTTGTCTTTAGATTGTATCTTTGTAGTCTCTGTGCTTATATCAGCATTATCAAAGTATTCTTTAGAAATAATTCTTTTACAGCATCATTCAGCAAGCTCCATCTTTTCAGCAACATAGCAACATATGACAATTTATACATTAATTCAGTTTAAGTTGCAATCTATTCTCATCACTTCCAGGTGTGTAAACTCCTGTGAGAGGTGAATCATTGAAATTTAATGGATTTTGATTTCTCTTTACCAAAGCCATTAACTCTGGAGTAGCCAAATGTTTTGGTGTGTAAGACCATGGTACATTGATAACCATATGATTTTTAGCAAATCATCAGCTATCAACAAATTTGATTTGTCTTTACCAAAAGCTGTACCCTTTTGGACTAGTTAGTTCTTTCATCCATGGTGAACTAATTACCAGATAATGGTTTTTCCACAGCCTTTACCACAAGCCATTTTCTTGTGGGCTAGCCAACTCTTCGCATTTACTGATATGGTGAGTTGATTACCATACAACTTATTAGCAAGTTGTCAACTATAAAACGGATTTGAGATATCTTTACCAGAGCCGTTTGCTCATGGATTAGCCAATCCTTTTGTAAACATGGTGGATTGATAACCTATTATTGTTACCATCTCAAAAACCATTTATTTCTTTTAACCTTTGTTTCAAAATATTTATCACTTTACAAAAGTGTTCATTCAAAATCATTAACTGGATTAATGCTGCAAGCAGTACTTTGATGAAAGTACTGTTTGATCAGCAGTACTTTGAATAAAGTACTAATATTTCAAAAATAATTTATTCAATAAAGATTCATACCAGTTATTCATCATCATCAGCCATAGTAGTCCATCTGATAAACAATTTGATGACCATAAGAGCAGTTTCATTATCTTTTTCAACTTCTATACCATGCTCTAGCATTCTCCTCATAAGATCTAATGTAAGCGGATATCTTCTGTCTGCTAACATGTGAATCATAGTCCCATCTTCTAACTCTAGAACATGTACTCCAGATTCTTCAAAGAATCTCCAGCTGATAATCTCCCAATCTTCTTGATTTTTCCAAATCTCATCAGTGCTTGATTCTTCAGTTTCCCAAATAGTTGTGAGATCTCCAAGCAAGATTAAACCAACTCCTTCTGATGGAATGTGTTCAAAATATTCTCGCACCAAATGATATAAATGAAATAAATCCACTCTATCTATTATATGCAATAGATCCCATAGCATATTGAACACTCTGAAGCTTTCATCTTCTCTGTGAAACATCAGATAATTTCCATCCTTTGATTCTACAACTTCAAAAGTAGTTATTGGAGACTTTTTCTTCTTCTTTTCAGTCTTCTTTTCTGCATCATCTTTAGAATACTCAAATTCTACTATTCTTAAGTAATTCCTTAGTTCATCATCAGTATCAGATCTTAATTCAATCTTCTTTTATGGCTGTGCATCTTCAACTTCAGTTGTTCATTTTCTTTTTAAGTTTCCTTTTCTATCATCTTCTTTCTGAGCATCATCATCTTTAAAATCTTTGATACTATCAACATTCTTCTGATAAGCCTCTCTAACAGCTTCATATAAATCTTTCATCTCAACATAATTCAACTTCTGCAATCCAACATACCCTTGACCTTTTAAATAAGCCATCATTGCATTTCTGTCCTTAGCACGATTTGGTCTTCTTAGTAGAGCAGAAACAGGAATAGGTGTCTTTAATGGTACAACAGCTTCTGCATTCAATTCTTCTTGCAATTTCTTAGCTGCTTCTTCATTCTTAGCTTCTTCATTAGCAACTTCAGCATTTAGTTCAGCTTTTACCTTTCTAGCTGCTTCCTCATTCCTAGCAACTTCAATTGCTCTTATATCTGCCAAGGTAAGCTTCTTTTTCTTCTTTGTTTCAATCAGTTTACCTTTTCCTTTATCTTTTGGATCTATAGAAGGTTGAGAAGCTTGTGGTTGTTCTTCTGTAACTCCTGGAATGCTAACACCCCTTGGCTTTGACAAGTCATACATGTAGGATATTGGATTTCACATACACATCAAACCATAACACAAAGTGGGCGTATAAAGGTGAGTTCTAGAGAGAGAAAGTTAGAGGTTTAGGGAACTTAGTGAGAGAAACAAAAGATCTTATTATGAGCTCCAACTCTCTACCTTGGGAGGTAGAGAGTATTTATAGTCTTACAATAAAACGCCACACAACGGGCTGTGGATCAGGCATACAGTGGGTAAAGACCCGTCCGTCCTCCACGGTGTTACTTAACTAAATACTACTTAGCTTAAAATAACTACGACTACGAGCTTTCTAACGATTACATATACTTGAGGTGACCGACTCTTTAATACCTGGAATTTCTAATTCCTAACAATCTCCCCCTAAGGGAGGTCACCTCAAACATAGACTAAAATTACATAGAATACAAACAGATATTACATTAACAATTGTTCTTGCATTCTTGATGTAGTACATTGCTCTGAAACTCGTAGTCATTGATTCTTCTCATTGCATGTTTGGTTAATCCAAGTGGAGGTCTTTTACTGATCCTGTTAGGAATTAGAAAATTCCTTAGTGAAGAGTCGGTCACCCCAAATGTTATCTAGCTTAAGTTAGCTCGTAGATTTGTCGTTGTTTACGTTATTTAGTAGTTATTTAGTTAGTCAATAGCGTAAAATAGTTTAGTGCAACACCGTGGAGGAAGGACGGGTCTTTACCCACTGTATCCCTGATCCACAGGCCGATAGGAGGTCGTGTAGTCTGTAAGTATAAATACCCCTTCCATCCATGGAAGGGGTGGTGCTTCTCATTCAATCTAATATTCCATACTTTGTGTAAACCTCTAGCAAGAACACCCTCTCTCTCTACTAACTCTCTAACTATGGCAAACATGTATTTTGATCATCCAAGACCACCCGAATCATCAACACAATAAAATAACGATCCTTTAATTGGTACCAGAGCCAAGGTTTATTGTGTTATCTTTGATTTGTGTGGTCCGTACCATGGTTGTTGTTTGTGGTTTGTTTTTGGATCATGTTGTTAACTGGTTTTGTACTATTTTGTGGTCGGAAATATTGTTTTCTCCGGGTATTGTGGTTAACCTGTTTTAACACAACTTTATGCATTTTTTGTTGGTCAAGAAACTGTCTTTGTGTTACAAATGGTCATGAAACTGTCTTTGTGTTACAAATGGTTAAACTGTCTTTTAGGTCATGTCACTTTATCTTCAAATGGTTTTTTATGAATATGGTCACTTTTCGTGGTCAAAACATATGGCCAAAACGGGTAAATTAAGCATTTTATGCTGTTTTTCTGGGTTTACTATCTGGTGTATCTTCGTGGTCAAAATGGGTCTAAAAAGATGTCCTTTAGCAGTTTTTGTTTGGGGTTTTCTGGTCAGTTTCAAGAGGACAAAACAGATGCAGTTTTATGCAGTTTTTTCTAGGTCATTCTTCATAGCGAGTTGTTAAGCATTTCTGTAGCGACTTGCCATGAGTCTTTACTCATGGTAGCAACTTGGCACAAGTAGCGACTTGGCACAAGTAGCGACTTGGCTCAAGTAGCGACTTGGCTCAAGTAGCGACTTGGCACAAGTAGCGACTTGGCACAAGTAGCGACTTGGCTCAAGTAGCGACTTGGCTCAAGTAGTGACTTGGCTCAAGTAGCGACTTGGCTCAAGTAGCGACTTAGCTCAAGTAGCGACTTAGCTTAAGTAGCGAATTGTGACAAGAAGCCTTGTGACAACAAGTGACTTGACAGAAATAAAAAAGAAGAAGTAGATGAAGAAGAAATAACTATAAAGACCATGACCACAACGACACTATACCAAATACCATTTACCAAAACAATATTACCACGACCTCAGTATTACTCCATCATCAGTCCTTTCTTATGTAAACAGAATACGTGATATCCAATAAACAAAATCAGTTCTGAATACCACCTCCTACAACATCAAGCTACAATCTATCCTAACTTCAAACCCATCTCAATCACATCTCTAGACCTAGACTCGAAACAGATTACGAAAGTGTTATCATCAAGATCTTCAAGACCATATCATTCTAATGATCTCAGTTTCATTCCAACCATTTACCAGATCTTGGTAGATCTTGTTGGTTAGAACCTCAACCATCATCGATCCAAAGGTTGTGATAATATTCGAAACAAACAGAAGATTGATCAAAACCATTAGGGTTTCATCTCCTTCTTTTTCGGTTAAAATGAAAAACTAAATGACATATCTTTACGAGATCTCAGAATTATTTCGTGGCACTTAAATGATATATCAAGACTTCCAAGAGCCCTTATCACGAAATAAACTTACATCATAGATCAAATTGTTTGTGACAATTTTTGAATTTAAGAAATGATGTTAACAACTTTGTTAATCCATTTTCTTGATTCGTTTCATATTCAAATGCATGATTACCAAAAGAAACCTACCTGGAAATTGCCTCGATTCTAGCCATCTATGTGGCCTATTCGTTGTAGACCTTGCCATCCCTGTGGCGATCTAAGCTTGATTGGGTTGTGAGAGTTGATGTTAATTTAAAGGAGGGATGTATCAGATTTGGATTGATGTTAGATGAGATCTAGATGAGTGGAGATATGAGGCGTATTGTTTTTTTTCTCTCAGTTTCATTGGGAGAAAATGTTTTGTGAGAGGGGCGGATAAAAACGTGTAAGTGTTTAGGGTTTGGATAATTTAACCTAATTTCTAGGGAATGTTATGTTTTATAACCGGTTAGCAGTGTGATGTGGAATGGAGGATGGGCTTAAGCTTGCGTGGAATAGATTTGGAATGAGTTTAGTTGGATCTCACATGGGCCTAGTTTTAGTATGACTGAACTACATATGAGTTTGGGCTGTTACATTATTGGAATGATATGTTATGTATATTGGACTTAAATCACTTATGGTCCGTGATTATCCGAAAATGGTTATGAAATAGATTGATGGAATGATATTATTGAGCTAGTGTGAATTAATTAAACAATGTTATCCGAAAGTTATTTTTTTGGATACACTATTGTTAATTATACAATGTGTGGTATTTTGGTCATCATTATTTTCACAAAGGATTCTACATATTCACGGCTTGAGCTTTAAAATTTGAGAAAAAGATGGCTAAGGGGTCTTGTACGAGTATTTCTTACGGGATTCTTGTGTTGACTATATGGGCTTTAGAGTGTATTCTGAGTGAATCTGTTGTATGTGTAGAGAATTGGATCGAGTGGGATTTTTAATTGCTTCATATGTTTGGTTTTGATAGAAGGCTTGGACCGAGTTTGAGTATGCTGTGTGATGGTTCGGAATTGAATATTGGTTCATAGATATGAGATTTGGATTATAAGTTTTGCTGAAGAGATTTGTTAATATTTGATTGATGTGATGTGACTAGTTTGACTAGATTTGTTGTGCCATATGATTGGATGATGAGGTTTGAGGTGATAGACGATTTAATACTTTGGTTTATACTCTTATACTGAATACACTATTTCACGGCTTGAAGTGCTTATTGAACAAGAGTTGACTACGGGGTTGTTTGCATTTGGTATTTCTTATTTGGATTTGAAGTGAGATTTTCCGGGCGCGTTTACTTATTTCGTCTTCCTTATTTCTACCCTTCCGCGAAGATGACTTGTTTGGGATTTTATAGAGTGTGAGAAAGACTTGGCTATTTAGTTATGGGTGTGATTCTTTCTTGCTTAACCCACAATGTAACTATCACTTTGGTGTCTCACGCAGTTGAGAATGTCAAGAGGTTTTGTACATTGGGTACACCGTTTCTTCTTCACAAGGATTAGTACAAGGTTAAGTAACAAATCTGGGGAATTCTACTTCATGATCAAGTTTGGTATATCAGGTTTACTTCTCCATGTGGTCACTACAATAGCCGACAGATTGCGTGAATGATGTGTTTACCAAAGTGTTGATTGGATGGTTGATGTTGTTGATGATGTTGGATAATGAAACGTTGATGAACCGCTGCATGTTCCCCTAAAACAGATATTCACTGAAACCATAATTGTCATAACACATTCAAGCTGATATTGTTTACGGTTTTGTCCTGATTTTGTAAAATCCGGCGAAAGAACCTATTTCTCGGTTTAAATCATAGACTTGTAAAATCCCGTGACAATGGAAACATCCTGGTATTAGTCAAGTACATTTCCGGATCTATCTTACGGTTTATTCTTGGTTTTGTAAAATCCCGCGAAAGAATCTATTTTTCGGTTTAAACCATAGAGTTATAAAATCCCGTAATGATAGAACCATCCTGGAGAAAAGGAAAGTGTATTTCGGGATCTTATCTGATGCTGGTGCTACGATTTCTGCTTCGAAGAAGGGATGAAAGGGTGTATTTCATGAATTGGATGTGTGTTTGGATTTTCGTCATGGCAGTCTGGTTATTACATGGTTTTACGGGGTGATGTGCTTTTAACCATGGTCGGGGTGAAAACCATTATCATAGTTCACTTAAAATATCAAAGGAGGCTAGATTTGAACTTTTAACCAAGAAGATGTTACAACGGAGTTAATTCACTATTATTTATTTGAGGTTGAAGTAAAATATCACGGGCGAGTGCACTTAGTATCTGAAGATATCGGGGAAGGTTGGATGAAGATTCTTCGAGATCCTTGTTCGAGCTTTTTCCAAAAACGAAGACTTGGAAATCTAGTTATTTTTGGGAGTTTTTTCCTTTTACCACGTGGGGGAATTGGGCTCTGTTTGCCACAAAAATAACTATCACTTTAAGGAGTTACATTGTAGTGCTTAGTGTCACATTCAATTGTGGATTTTCAAGAAGGTAATGTACGTCTATTACTTGATGGTTGGTTGGTTGAAGAGTATAGAGTACTTAAGAGATTCAATGGAGCATGAATTCTCGGCACCGCTCTTTGTTACATATGTGCAAGTTTAAGTCATGAGTTCGGGTTAGTTTACTTCAGGGTCAAATTCATCATATTGGGTTTTCTCCATCAGTTGTCACGACAAAGAGCCTACTGAATAATAATGGGTTGATTACATGCTTTGCCAAGAGATGATGAAAAGAGAGAGATTATGACGTCTGTCCACATCAGTTCAGGCCTCGTACTCTAAAGAAAAGAAAAGTGTACGTTTCAGTGCGCTTTATCTTCGAAAGAAGAGAAATCTTCTTATGACGTATGAACACTACAGTTCATGCCTCGTTCTCTAAAGAAAAGAAAAGTGTACGTGTCAGTGCGCTTTATCTTCGAAAGAAGAGAAATCTTCTAATGACGTATGAACACTACAGTTCATGCCTCGTTCTCTAAAGAAAAGAAAAGTGTACGCTTCAGTGCGCTTTATCTTCTGAAGAAGAGAAATCTTCTTATTATGACCATTCTCATCAACATGATTCATACATTTTCTGCGCGCTTTCATTTATCAAGTGAACCGGACTACCGATGATTTTTTTCTTATTCCACTTGCTCAACTATGATGACGATGGCGACATCCTGTGCTAATTTTGCGGGGGAGAAGTGTGAATTGACTACATTTGGATGATTTTCACTTGTTTAATCAAGAATGGCATCTCCGTATGCAATTCTTGAGGGGGAGAAGAAGTGTGATAATTTTGCATGGGTGATTGATATATGAGAATAAATGGTCAAACGACTCCAAACTCATGTAAGAACCGAGCTTCTACTGATCGGATCATCTTTACATGGTGTTTCTTCGAAGAGCCGTTGGTTGACATCTTCACTCGGATTGATGAGTTTATTGACAAAGTGCTTCCGGTTAATGCTTCACGTGCACATCAACATGATGATTCCGAACAACCTTCTATTCTTGTTTGATGTGATTGTTTGCTTGGTGTTACCATTTCGTGTGTTCGCTGCGGGCTGATTGCTGATTTCCTTGATGAACATCTTTCTGTTCTTGTTTGATTGGGAGGGATTTTAGTTAAGGGGATTTGCAAGATGTAAGTTAATTGGGATGCTTTTTGGTGAGATGCTTTTTGGTGTGAGTTGAAGATGTTAACTATCTATTCCCCAACTGAACAATCTTGAAGAAGGTCGAGTCTACAGTCTGTTCAACATTTTCTGCTACATGTTAGAAGACTAAAGACAAGTTGCATGTGATTATCAAAAGATTTCTTCTCATTCTGGGCATTTATCAAACAGACTGTCAGTTTAGGGGAGAGCACTAATTGGGGGAGACTGAAATGCCAAATTTAATCCCTAATTAGACTTGCTCACGTTATTCTTCAGCAAGTTGACTCTCACAGATACATCTGAGCTAATGATGTTCTTCTCAAAATATTTCTAGTATACGGACTTACAAAGAGTTGTTGATTCTGAAGTGTCAAAAACCAGCAAGGAGTAAGGAGATAAGCACCTAAACGCGAGTAAACTTGATGAACTTAATACTTCTAAGCAATTGAAGATACCCCGGGAAGACAAATGTTATTACCGCAGAGAAACTCAAGGTTTGACTCATGACGAGTAAACTTGATGAACTTAATTCTTCTAAGTGATTGAAGATATCCCGGGAAAAACAAATGTCATGACCGCAGAGAAACTCAAGGTTTTACTCATCAAGGCGTTTAGTGTTAGTATTTCATCTACGTGGGGGAAGTGATGTTAGAGAAAGTTTCTGAAGATAAAAGAGGTACACTAGTGTGTGGTGATTTCGATGGTATCGCAATGATCAGGGGAGAGAGATTGTGTACATTGGGGATGCTCAGCTGTTTCACTTGAGTGCTTAATCAGTGATTCAGAGATATAATCACTTATTCCGGAGTTGACATCCGCAGAGATTGTCATCCGCAGAGATAATCAGTGACTTGGCCAGCTTCTTCAATGTCTTCAGTTATTCATTCCTTGTGTATTGGTATACTTCGGATACTTGAGCTTCATACACGATCATCAGGGAAGAAAAATGTGAACATGGGAAGGTGTTTTCATTCCCCTCATGATGTGTATTCGGGAGAGCTCTTGGATATTGGTGTACTTCGGGTTCTTGAGCTTCATACACGATCATCAGGGAAGAAAAATGTGAACATGGGGAGGTGTTTTCATTCCCCTCATGATGTGTATTTGGGAGAGTTCTTGAGCATTATACAAAGAGGCTGACTGCATCAATTCAACTACTTAGGGGAATTGTTCTCTTGACACCTTTTGGAATGGATCGCTTCAGACTTCAGTGAAAAAGATATTTGAGAAGATTATTTATACGTGGGATGATACGTTGCTGTTCTTGTTGATGATATAACCTCGAACGAAGAATCACGGTGATTATTCTTGAAAGGAGCAGCGGGATTTATGATAATGGTGTGCTTCTCTGTGCACCTGGCTAATGCAAGCTTGAAATAGAGCTTCGAATCTGCTCAGCTAAAGGATTTTCGGTTTGGGGGGAAGCTGCCAAAGTCTCACTTTCAGATGGTTCAATTTCTTTCTTCGATTCAAGAGCCCTGGAAGCTTTGGTGGTGAAAGTTTAAGAGTTGATGACTTCTATCTTCTACGACGTGCTGCTCGATATCCTTATCTCGGTACTCGTATCATCATCTTCTTTAACTATATCATCTTCTCTATCTTTGTATATATTTATCTGAAAAACAAAATACAAAAATATAAAACCAGCAAAACCAAATACAAAAATAGAAAATCAACAAAAAGAAAATAGAAAATTATAAAACCATCAAAAACCCATAAAAATCAGAAAATCTTAAAATACCAAAAATATTGTTTTTATCAAGACATGTCTTCTAGTATCGATAACATCTACGGTCTTAGAAATGTCATTCAATAATGGCACGGGACCATAGATGAAGTTCGAGCAGGAGGTGTAAATATTTCTTTCTAAACATGTCTCAAAATATGGCTTACAATTATTTCAGACTGTAACCCGTGCTTCAAATGATGGCTTACAGTTATTTCTGACTGTAACCCGGGCTTAAACTATGGCTTGCAGTTACTTCAGACTGTAACCCGTGCTTAAACCATTGCTTGCTATTATTTCTGATAGCAACCCGTTTTTCAAGAAAGGAAAGTGTTACGCTTAAACGATTTTCACAAAATTCGTGCACTTATCCTAAAAACAAAATGAGGAAAGTATGTCGAAGGACTGCTGTTCCTACTCAAATATTTTTCCGTCTAAAATTCTTCAGAAAAATATTTGTTTTAACTTAATGGTGTTAAATGAGTTGCTATTAAATCAATCAGTATCAGAGTTTTCGTATTATTTTTCAAACTCAATCAATGAATTATGCGCTTTTAAAACTTTTCAGAAAAATGAGTCATTGATTGAGGGGGAGAATGTTTTCAAATCTAAATCATCTAACGGGCTTTCTTAATTATCCTAAATGCTTAAACTGAAAAAGGATGTTAACCTACGTTGAAGGACTAGGTGCCTAGGATAAGATTGTTAGGATTAGATGATTAGAGTTTGATAAACACATTATTCCCATACCTTTTATGATATGATTGATATGTTGGATTGACTTTTATTAGTCGATTGCTGTTTGGGTGATGTCGACCACCATATATTTGTATGTGTGTTCACTAACATATGCAGGTATATTGGTTTATAAGAATGTTCCCGATCCGGATCCCACAAATGAACATGATTGGATGCCGCAAGGAAAGGGTAACGATATCTTGGGTTGACAAATTAAGAAACGGAGCTTAATTGGACTTCAATGGAGAGTTGGCATAAATGCAACGTAAGAGGTCACACTGCATCAGCAGATGGTTTTCTTCTAAGTGATTGAAGAAACGGAGCTTAATTTGACCTCAGTTGGCATTCAAAATGCAACGTAAGAAGAAGTCTCACTGCATCGGCAGACGGTTTTCTTCCAAGCCCTACAGCAACAATGGAAGCTTCTCAACCACCTAACGTATCTTGTGCAGGAAAAGTAGTTAATGATACCATCTTTAAACAATTTTTGAAAATATTGTTTTGAATATGGAAAAATATTGTTTTGAAAATAAATTGGTCTTAATTTTGAAAATCACCGGACTTCTTTTTATCAAAACCTATGTCACTCAATTTTCGACTTCGGTCATCGATTGAGGGGGAGAGTGATTTAAAATAAAATATTTTAAAACGATATTTCTTCACAAAAGTTCCGGTTTGTACAAAAATAAGTGGTGATCTAAAGATTTAATGTTATGTCATGGTATGATTTTTCTTTAGAATCAAGGTCTTTCAAAATGAAATTCTTTCTGTTCTTGTTTGATTGTGAAATTGTTTTGTTTTACTTAAAAGATCTCTTAAAAACTATCATACCTGACACTAACAATCTTTAATGTCTTAAAATGGTCCTTATCTGTCATCTTTCAAAATTGAATCTTGCCACGTCTTTCCCCAAAATTTTCTAAATTATTTAAATCAGTTGGGATCACAAATCTCAAATGGTTTGAAATTTCTGATCGGGGTAGAGATCGTGATTTAAATCTCAAATCTGTTTTAATGGAATTGGTTTTAGTCCTTTATAGGCACTCCTGCCTCCATGTGCCAAACGATTTCAACACAATGCACATGTTGAGGAGGAGGATTTATCCAAAAAAACGAGATGAGTATTTAAACCTGGCCACATTTTCTCCCATGTTTTCTAAACCTTATTAAATCACTTGGGATCCAAAATCTCAAAGGGTTTGATATTTTTGACCGGGGGAGAATTTGTGATTTAATAATGAAATTTGATAAAAGGTGATTGTTTTGATTCAATTGTGCAGGCTGCTTTCTCATATGTGCTAAACGCTTTCGAATCTTGAAGCACATATTGAGGGGGAGCATTTTAATGGAAAATAAACTATCGAGGTACAAAAGCTTTTATGTTTTAACATAAAGTACCTTGATTGAGTTTTCAAATGGTTTCTTAATGGCTTTTGTGATCGTGGATGTACTTCAAAAGAACTCTTGCCTCTATGTGATAAAATGATTTTAAATATCCTATGCACATATTGAGGGGGAGAATTTTACCATGAAAATCAAATGGATTTTTCGTATGAAAATTGTGATCAAAGAAAATATTTCAAATTCCTCTTGCCTCCTTGTGCTGAACAATTTCTAAATCATACGCACATGTTGAGGGGGAGGTTTTCTAAATGATCAAAACTATTAAGGTACAAAATGCTTTGATCTCGTATCACAAGTACCTTGTTTGTTTTTCCAAATGATTTTTCAATTGGTTTTAAGGAAGAATGAACTGTACCAAAAGACCGACCAATTTACTTTATGCATGGTGTTATAAGGATGGTTAGGTTAGGTATTAGCTCCCACGATCCTCCAGAGCCGGAGGGATCTACCCAGGGACAATCCACTAGATAGTGTAGAGTCCTTAGGTATGATGAAAAAAAGGAGAAAAATGAGAATATGGGAAGAGTGCGGACTGAGACAGAGCTAGTACTGGAATAAACCCAACAAGGTTCTAGTTATGAAGTCTCGGTAAGCACTGAAGGGGTTGAAGAATGAAAAAGAACTGAATGTGAAAAAGGGTGAAAAGAAATAGCCCTCCTTCAATTCAACCTTAGGGCAGAAACCGGGTTCAATACATATGCTACTGGTTGTTACTAAGGTAACACTGGTATTGAAGACAAGACGTCATGGACCCAGTGATGCACTGCACTAAACTTCCCAAGCTACTCAAGTTCCTCTTAAAAGGGCTTGTTTCATTCTCACGGGGAACCGACATAATCTATCGACTTTCTCTTAGAGATGGTTGATATTGAAGTAGGAGACCCTCTCCCTAGTCTCCAACACAGGAACTAAATGTGCACTATTGAGTCTAGAGCCAAGAGATCATCCACAATATCTCATTAGGACACAAAATTAATGAAAACTTGCTGTTTCACACAATGTGGAAAGTAAGAATATATTGAGAGTCCTACGCATTATCCTTGTGGTTTTGCCAGAACATCTGAGTGGTATGTAAAAGTATTCACGATGAAGATGGAAATCCTTCTAGAGCCAACATCAAACAAGCTCTTGGTGGGTGACATGTGAGATCTTCTTGTAAGATCAAACTTGTGACAACTGGATAGAAACAATGGGGCGATTCAGTCTTGAATCAACCTTGGTCCAGGAATGGAATTGACGTATACTTTTGGAAAAACCATTCGATGTGCAAATCTTCTTTTCTCTAGCACGTCGAATGTGTACTTATGTTTTCAAAATTCAAAAAGTATCTCTGATTGAAAAATACTTTTAGAAAAACCGTTCGATGTGCGAATCTCTTCTTTTCACTAGCACGTCGAATGTGTACTCATTCTCTAATACAAAAAGTATTTTGTTTGAAAATTGATCTTTCTCATAAAATCTTCGTTGTAATGCAAAACTCTATCTTCAAGCAATACGCGATTGTTTTCAAATCATTTTTCATCAATCAGTGAATCTCAATTCGCTGGTTCACTCACTCCGTGTTGTCTTCTTTGAGACATTTCGGTTTGAGAACAGCTAGAACAGCTGCGAAACCCTGTCAAGGAGATTCTTAGGAATCCTACCTGATCACAGGCAGTATTTATACTGATCAATGGGGAACCGTGGGCCGTGTACCTCAATTCAACGAAAGTGATCAAAGACACTTTCGTGTGTTTTATTGCTAACTGTTGTTTGCAGGTACATTTGGACGGTTGCAGCTGATCAGAATTGAGGAGTCAATCCAAAGCCGCATGCTCACAGCATCCACACTTAATTTGAAGAAATCATGACTGGTGCATATCTACATAACCTGGCTCTGATATTTCATACTATGCTTATGCTTCGCTGTTGCAAATATCATGAACCAGTAAGGCTTCCGCTACTCTGATGGAAAGATGTCTTGATTCAAAAGTGTGAGCATGTCGGTCCGAAAGTCACAACTTCACATGATGGCAACACTATAAAGGGTGATCCAGAGATTTACTGTGGCTGATGATCTCAAAGAAAGCTCAAAGATTATCAAAGATGTGGATCAGTTAAAGGCCTCCACAAAAAGTACAAATCAGTGCGAACTTTGAAGAATCACTGCTATTTCATAAAGATTGTTGAAATGAAGAATTGAAATCTACGAGCTCAAGACTGAAGTCAAGAATAGAATGCTAGGATTCGAAATGTAAAACATGGGGTGACCTCCCTTAGGGGGAGATTGTTAGGAATTAGAAAATTCCTTAGTGAAGAGTCGGTCACCCCAAATGTTATCTAGCTTAAGTTAGCTCGTAGATTTGTCGTTGTTTACGTTATTTAGTAGTTATTTAGTTAGTCAATAGCGTAAAATAGTTTAGTGCAACACCGTGGAGGAAGGACGGGTCTTTACCCACTGTATCCCTGATCCACTGGCCGATAGGAGGTCGTGTAGTCTGTAAGTATAAATACCCCTTCCATCCATGGAAGGGGTGGTGCTTCTCATTCAATCTAATATTCCATACTTTGTGTAAACCTCTAGCAAGAACACCCTCTCTCTCTACTAACTCTCTAACTATGGCAAACATGTATTTTGATCATCCAAGACCACCCGAATCATCAACACAATAAAATAACGGTCCTTCAGATCCACGTGATAATAATTTTGAGCCAGCTTTTGAGATCTTCAGCTAACAAAAATCTCTGAGACATCCATTGTGGTGTTGGTATTATGTGATGTTGTGACTTTCGGACCGACATGCTCACATTCTGGATCATGATATCTTCTCATCAGAGTAGTGGAAGCTTTCGTTGATTCATGATATTAGCAGCACCGTAGCAGAAGCATGGAGTGAAAATATCAGAGTCATGGATGCACTTATCATGATTTCTTTTGAGATGAATGTGTAGTGTGAGCATGCGGCTATGGATTGACAGCTTCATTCTGATCAGCTGCAAACGTCGGGTGTACCTGCATAAAACAGTTAGCAATAAAGCGCATGAAAGTGTCTTTGATCACTTTCGTTGAATTGAGGTACACGGCCCACGGTTCCCCGTTGATCAGTACAAGTACTGCCTGTGATCAGGTATAATTCCGAAGAATTTCCTTGACAGGGTTTCGCAGTTGCTCTAGCTGTTCTCAAACCGAAACGTCTCAAAGAAGACAACATGGAGTGAGTGAACCAGCAAATAGAAATTCACTGATTGATGAAAAGAGATTTGAAAAATAATCGTGTATCGCACAATAGAAATTGTTTTTGCAATACAACGAAGGTTTTAATGAAAATCAATTATCAATCATAAACACCTTTTGATTTGAAATATTCGAACACGGTCGATGTGCTAAAGAAAAGAGTTTTTAAGCACAATGACCGGTTTTTCAAAGGTATCCGTCAATCCATAACCTGAACCAGGATTGATTCAAAAGATTGAATCGCTCCATTGTTTCTGTTCAGTTGTCACATGGTTGATCTATTGAATAGATCTCACATGCCACCCACCAGGAGCTTGTTTGATGTTGGCTCCAGAAGGCTTTCCATCTTCATTGTGAATATGTTTACATATCACTCAGATGTTCTGGCAATACCACAAGGATAATGCGTAGGACTCAAGATATAATCTCTCTTTCCACAATATGTGAAAAAGAGAGTCTTCATTGAAAGTGTCCTAATGAGATTTATAGATGATCTCGTGGCTCTAGACTCAATTAGTGCATATTTGGATCCTGTATCGGAGACTAGGGAGAGGGTCTCCTTCTTCAATATCAACAATCTCTAAGAGAAAGTCGATAGATAATGTAGGTTCCCCGTGAGAATGAAACAAGCCCTTTTAAGAGGAACTTGAGCGGTTTGGGAAGATGTAGTGCATAGCGTCACTGGGTCCATGACGTCTTGTCTTCAATACCGATGTTACCGTCAGTAGCATGTGAATTGTACCCGGTTTCTGCACTATGGTTGAAGAAATGGAGGGCTATTTCTTTTCACCTTTTTCTCATTCAATTCTTTTTCATTCTTTAACCCCTTCAGTGCTTACCGAGACTTCATAGCAAGAACCTTGTTGGGTTTATTCCAGTACTTGCTCTGTCTCAGTCCGCACTCTTCCCATATCTCATTTTTCTCTTTTTATCATCATACCTAAGAACTCTACACTAACTAGTGGATAGTCCCTGGGTAGATCCCTCCGGTTCTGGCGGATCATGGGAACAAATACCTAACCTTATCATCCTTATATCACCGTACATAAAGTAAAGTTGGTCGGTCTATTTGGTATTGTTCATCTGCCATTTGGAACCATTTGAAAATCAATCCAGATACTTGTGATACATTATCAAAGCATTTTGTACCTGAATTGTTTTTGATATTTTTAGAATAAGAGCTCCCCCTCAACATGTGCATCAAATGTTTGAAATCGTTTTGCACACGGAGGCAAGAGAAAGAATTTAACTTCTTTGATTACCATTTTCTAAAAGATATCAACATCACTTCCCTGATCAAAACAAGTAGATAAAGCATTTTCGGGAAGGATGAGGTTTTCACAATTTTGCTCCCCCTCAATATGTGCATTAAGATTTGAAAAGATTTTTGCACATACTAGAGGGAACATGCACATTGATATAAATTGATCACGTTTCGGATCTTTGTGGTTTAAGATAGATGCTCCCCCTCAACATGTGCATGGAAAATTTGAAATCGTTTGTCACATGTGGGAAGGAGAGCTTGTACATTCTTATAAAACCATTTACCGAATTGTCAGTTTAAATTCAATTTCAATCACAAATTCTCCCCCGATCACAAATATCAAATCATTTGAGATTTGTGATCTCTGTAGATTTAAATTGATTTTGAAAGCTTTTTAAGGAGAATTGTGACTTGATTACGAAAAACGTTTTAGCTGACAAGAATCGGATATTAAGACTTTAAACTCCATTGATTAAACATGCATGAATATCTTTTGAAAACAATTGAATGACAAATAACTTTTTTATTTAATTGAAATCATTCTCCCCCTCAATCAATGACATAGGTTGTTGATTGAGAGATAGATATTTTGACAAATAAGTCCAGATGATTATCAAAAATAGAGTCCGAGTTATTTTTCAAAACAGTTTAGTTTTCAACAGAAAAATGTTTATAGAATCAGAGTATGGAATTTGAAAACATGATAAAGCATGGCTCTGTTCTTTCTTTGAAAAGCGGGTTACTGCCTGAAATGACAATAAACCATTTTATTCTCTTTCTCCCAATTTTTTTTTTTTAATTAAAAATTCGAACAATATCTAAAGTCCCGTGTCATTATTTGAATGACAACACAAAGACCGTAGATATTATCGAATCGAGAAAAACATGACAAAAAGACAATATATATATTTTTTGAATTTTTCAAGATTTTTCAATTTTTATGGATTTTTGAAAGTTTTATATTTTTCTATTTGCTTTTTGAGAGTTTTATAATTTTGTATTTTGTTTTTCGAAAAAATATTTACAAGAGATAGATGAAGATAGACCTTTACTCCTCGTCTTCCTCCTGAAGACGTTTGAGTGTTTCTGGTTGAAGGCTTTTCAAGCCAAGACGTGGAAGAATAAACTCAAAACGTTCTCTTAGAAGAGCTTTGGTGAAGATGTCTGCTAACTGGTATTCAGACCTCACAAAATAGAGTTCCACCACACCTTTTTCCACTTGTTCCCTGATGAAATGATGTCAAATGTCGATATGCTTAGCTCTTGAGTGTTGAACGTTATTGCATGAAAGAGCAATAGCACTTTTATTATCACAGTACAGAGGGATTTTGTTGAATACAAAGCCATAGTCAGTTAATTGAGATCTCATCCAAAGGATTTGAGCACAACAAGATGACATGGCTATGTATTCTGCCTCTGTAGAGGAAATAGAAGTACTCATTTGCTTCTTTGAAGACCAGCTGACAAGCTTATCACCTAAAAACTGAGCACCTCCAGACGTACTTCGATGAGTATCTTGACATCCTGCATGATCAGCATCTGCATAGGCTGTTAGTGACATACCGGTGTCCTTCGGGTACCAAAGTCCCATATTGATGGATCCTTGGAGATACCGAAAGACCCGTTTAACCTCTTCAAGGTGCTTTTTAGTAGGTTTAGCCTGGTATCTAGCACACATGCAAACAGCGAACAAGATGTCTGGTCTACTAGCTGTGAGGTACATCAGGGATCCAATCATACTACGATATTTTATTTGGTCTACCATGATCCCTGAGTGGTCCTCATCTAGTTTAGTTCGTTCAATCATGGGAGTGTCAACAGGGTCACTTGAATCAAATCCAAATTTCTTTAAAATCTCATTTGCATATTTAGATTGATTTATGAAGATGCCTCCGGGACTTTGTGAAATTTGTAATCCCAAGAAAAATGACATTTGTCCCATCATTGACATTTGAAATTTTGAACCCATTTCATTTGAAAAACGGTCACACTCATTGGGGTCAGTCGAGGCAAAAATGATATCATCAACATAAATTTGAACATGAATTAAATGTTTGCCTGACTTCCTGGTGAACAATGTTGGATCAACCGCTCCTTTGCTAAATCCGGTAGATAGAAGAAACTTTGATAGTGTATCATACCATGCCCTTGGAGCTTGCTTTAAACTTTAAAGAGCCTTCTTCAAACGATAAACGTGAGAAGGATGCTCTTGATTCACAAATCCTTCAGGTTGGCTGACGTAGACGACTTCTTTAAGATCTCCATTCAGAAATGCCGTCTTTACATCCATTTGATAGACTACCATGTTCTTACTAGCAACATTAGCCAAAAAGATTATGATTGCCTCGATTCGAGCAACAGGAGCAAAAGATTCTTCAAAGTCAATACCCTCCTCTTGACGGTATCCTTTAGCAACTAGTCGAGCCTTGTTCTTCAACACATCACCATGCTCATCAAGTTTCACTTTGAAGATCCATTTTAGAGCAATAATCATAGCACAATCTGGAGCAGGTACTAACTCCCATACATCAAGTCGATCAAACTCATGAATTTCTTCTTGCATGGCATTGAACCAGCTATCTTCATTCATGGCGGTTTTAACATCTTTTGGTTCGATCTTAGAGAGTACTGAGTTGAAGAAGCACCATAAGGCATCGGTTGCAAGTTGTTTCCGTGTGGATACTGGACGAGAGGGATTTCCAATGATGTTGTCTAAGGGATGATCGTGAGTCCATTTTCTAAGGTGTTCATGTGGAAGTTGTTGAGGGAATAAGGTAGCAGAGTCGATGTCTCCTGAAGAAGATGGTTCTGATGATGATTCAGGAGCAAATATGTTTTCAAATGGAGCATCTTCAGGAGTAGCAAAGGGATTAACTTCATCATTGATGCCAGAAACAGTTCCATGATGTACATTCGAAGATTGATAATTTGTTGATGAGACTGAGTTATTAGCAGAAGGTGCTTCTTGACTTAATCATATTGAGACTGAAGGATTTACTTCATTCTCAGGGATATGAGCAGCCTCTGTTGTGGGAATTGTCAGTTCAATTGCACTTGGCTCATAGAGTTCATCAAACATTGGATCAAACAATTTCTTCAAATCATCTTCAGTTGGAGGTACATATGAAATAGCTGGAGAGGAATTTGGTACAAGGGATGAACCAATGGGACTGTTTTGAAGTGCGGGTCCTGAACTTGATTGTCCAGGAGCCATTTGACCGGTCAGCTCATCAAACGTGACGTGAATTGTTTCCATGATATTTCGGGTTCTCTTGTTGTAGATTCGGTATCCTTTTCTGTTTGATGCATAACCCACAAATACTCCAATGTCTGCTTTAGCTTTAAGTTTGCCTAAATCTTGGCCCTCATTAGTTGGATAACACAATGCACCGAACACACGAAGGAATGAAAGATTAGGTTTTCTGTTGTGGACCAGTTCATATGGAGTTTTTCCATGAGCAGTGTGAATCAGGGATCGATTTTGGGTGTAACATGCAGTGGCGATGGCTTCACCCCAGAGAAACATTGGAACTTTTGAGTAAATCAGCATTGTCCTTGCGGCTTCCACAAGAGTTCGATTTCGTCTTTCAACTACACCATTCTGTTGAGGAGTTCGAGGAACACTTCTTTGATGACTGATTCCAATACTTTCATAAAACTCACTAAGTTGTTTGTTAACAAACTCAGTTCCATTGTCTGTGCGGATGATTCTGACCGTTTTGTTAAGACAAACCTGCAGCTGTTTGATGAGTTTGATGATGATATCTGGAGTTTCATCCTTTGTCTTTAAGAACTTTACCCAGGTGAATCTAGAGAAATCATCAACCACAACTAACACATATTTCTTCCCAAAGATATTCTGCACTCTCATGGGTCCACATAAGTCCATGTGAATTGTATGAAGAACTTCTGTGACAGAGTTAGTAGGTTTGGGTTTATGGGCATACTTCTTGCTTTTTCCCAATTGGCATGCTGAACAAAGATGATCCTTTTCATGCTTTAGTCTAGGTAAACCTACAACTAAGTCCTTTCTGGAGAGATCATTGATGGTGCCGAAATTCAAGTGATTGAGACGACGATGCCATAACCATGACTTTGTTTTCAACGCCTTTGACAACAAGCAAATTGGAGAAGACTTCATCATATCATCGATAGAGATGGTGTAAAGATTTGAACCACGAGTTCCTCTTAACAGTTCCTTACCATCAAGTTCTCTAACAAAACAAGTATGTTTTCTGAAGGCAACTTCTAGATCAGAATCACAGAATTGACCAACAGAGAACAGATTATGACCAAGACCTTCCATATAGTATACTCTAGAGATAACACTATCACCAACAACGTAATCTCCATAACCCATAATTGCACCGAAATGATCATTTTCGAATCTAACTGTCCCGATGAATTTGCTCACGAAGTTCATGAGCCGCGACCGGTCTCCAGTCATATGCTTGGAACAGCCTAAGTCCAGGTACCACAGAACGATTTGAACGATCTGCAGTTGAACACAGACAAGAATTGATAACTGGATAATTGGGATCCCCATGCAAGAATGGGTTCCATTTGGTTAGTAACAGTGATTGGAACACCCACATCAGAAATGGAAACATTTAAATCAGAGATAGAGGCAATGGAATCATTAGTAATAGATGCAATACTGGGGTTCGTATTTGACCTATTCAAAGTATGTTCACTTCTTAAAGGGATAGTTCTACCAGTAGGCATCCATTTTCTAGTGGGCATTGTCTTAGCATATTGAGGACAGGACTGATTATCCTTTTGACCAAAAGGTATCCATCTATATCCTATCTTACTAAAGGTTCTTCCTGTGGGTTTCCACTGTTTTCTAGCTTTCTTTCCATTTTGCCTTTTAGCCTTCTTAGCACGTTTTTTAGCATTAACGCTTTTCACAGGACAATTGACAGCATTAGGCAAAACATTCATACCACATTCATGATTAGTAACAGAATTCAAGCAAACATCATTACAAGGTTTGCAAATAGTATCAGAATTCGAATTAATTACAGTACGCCTAAGGCTAATACTAGAATCAACACGATTCGTTTTATTCGGCTCAAACATAAAGTTCCTAGGTTGTTCTTCTACTCTTTTCCAGTGCACATTCTTAGCTTGCGAGGTCCTATTCTTCCTTGTATTGTCTTGAGACTTTGACTTGCTTCCTTTAATGTCACTGATTACTCCTGTAGAGGGAATGGGAACATTAGTTGGTTTTACTACTCTTTGCTTCACCTGTTTAGATGTGCTGGGATCTGAACTACATGCAGGCACACTAAGGTTCACTTTCTTATCACTAGAGTTACTAGGATTTAAACTTCTAGAGGGCACACTAGAGTTTGCTTTCTTAGCATTCACAGATCTGGAATCTGAACTACTTGAAGGCACACTAAGGTTCACATTCAACACATTGGGCATCGAATGAATATCATACTTGGCACTAGGCATAGAACATGGAATCAAAGGATTAACTCTCTCACCTAATGACTTAGGGCATATTGTGATTAAGCATTCTAGGATTTCTTGAGATCGTTTGGCATATAAGCATGCATGCCCAATTGCATTATCATGTGGTTTCTCTAACTTATCCTCTTCAACAATCTCACGCAGACATTCTAGGCAATCCTTAAGGGATGAGAAGTATGTTTGAATAGCAAGTTTGTTATTCCTGAGATGAGGAGGGACATATTTCACAGACAAAGCATATTTGTTATCCATACGTACCTTTGGTCCATCATTCACCCCATTGGTCATTGGCATTTTCCCTTTTACCTGGCTCTTTAGATTCTCAATTTCCTTTTGCAATGAAGCTATTTGTTCGTTATTTTTGTTACGAGTGACCTTTATTGATTCAAATAACTCATTGAAATGACGTTTAACCTTTTCATTTTCTTCTAGAAACTTTCGTTTTCTTGTTGTAATGTGTTTACTAAGTTTTGAAGATGAAACGTTTGGGAATTATGAGAATCTAAAGGAGGAGGCATTTGGGAGCCAGTCAAATTGTTCTTTTCACCCTTCAATTGAGAAATTTGGGCTTTCAACTTTCTGATCGTGTTACAATGAGCCTGAATTTGTTCATCTCGTTTGTTTATTTGAAAAACTGCATCAAACTCTGGAGCATCTGAGGATGTCTTGATATTTGAAGTTTTTACATTTTCTTTAAGATGTTGATACTTTAGTTGTAAATTAAAATGCTCAACCTCTAGGTTAGAAAAATGTTTAACCAAATTGTCGTGATCATCCAGTTCAATTTTCTCAATTAGTTTAGAATTAGTCTTTTCAAGCTCAATGACACGATCATGGGAGACTTTCAGAGCAACAGATAATTCATGAAATTGAGAAGTATTAATGGAACAATTTGTAGAAGTGAAAAACACATCTTGAGCAATACATTCAGAAATCATATTCTCATTTAGTGTATGCAAGTTCTTCCTTTCAATCTCATTGTATTTTAATGCTCGCTCATAGTCACTAACCTCAACTATCATTGCATCAAATTCCTTTTCCATTTCTGTAATGTCTGAATTCATTCCCTTTTTAAGACTCTCAAAATGATCTTTTAGTTGTTTAAAGAAAGGCATGACTTCAGTTAAATAACATTCTTTTGTTTGCTCAAAACCCCTTTCCCCTTCAGTTATACCAGTGGGTGTGATCCTTTTCTTACAAGTTTTCTCAAAATCAACAAATAGTTGAAAAATAACATATTGACTGATTAAGGTCTTGTTTTTAGTGGCAATAGTCCTAGGTACTAAATGCATTGGTGTATTTGGAGGATACACAGTAGCTGAAGGCATTTTCCTAAAGGGAGGGTTTGTTACAACAAGATTTTCAACTTTTTGCTTATCTAAATCCTTTTTCCAGAACACTTGTTCGGGTGTTAACAACTTCTGAGGCTTAAACATGTTCAAAGAAATCCAATTCTCCTTCTTGTAATAATGGGGTGTGATCTTTATTTTCTTTTCTTTACATTTAGGATCATCTAATTTCTTGTTCATCTTTCCCTAGTGACTTCATCTGATTTCTTATCTTCCTCAGTGCACTCAACGCAACTAGGTTTCTGTCTAGGTTTAAGGATTTCATTGCCATCATAAAGAACCTTATGAGCATTTCTAGCCTTTTTAATGACCTCTGGATTTGGTTCCTCAACAAGGGGAATGCTATGCTTATCGCTTAAGACTCTATGCTTAGTGATTAAGTGAGCAGTCTGAATGGTATTTCCTTGTACGTACAACTTATTTTCAAGCTTGTTTTTCAAGGTTTTTAGATTAGAAAAATCATTCAAAAGTTTTGATTCCTTAGCACTGAATTCTTGCTTAAGCATTTAAACATTTTCTTGAAGTTCTTGTTTTTCCTTAGCAGTTTTAGAAAGCTTTTCTTGTAAGGAGTTTAACTCTTGTTTTAATATTTCTTCTTTAAACCTACTTTTTCTAATAGTTGTACACATTTGGTCATCCATTTCCTGCTCACGGGTGGTCAACTCAAATTTGGCACGTTGTTCATAAATAGCAACACGTTCTTTATAGGCATTCAGTTCAGAGATGACAAAATCATCAGGGGCACATGCAGTGAATTCATCAAAAACACAATCATTGTTGACTGCAGAAGATGCATTACTTGGTACAATCTCACTTTCACTTTGTTTCACATATTGATCATATGGGACAACATTGATATTACCCATATTTTCAATATCTGACTCAATAATTACAGTTGATTGTACTTCGTTATGTATCTTTTGCTCATCAACTTCATCGTATAATTTTAATACCTCAGAAATGAGTTTGTCTTTGGATGGACCATCTTGTGGAGATGAAGAGACTTTAGGAGAGACCATTGGAGAAATGCTAGCCATGAAGATGGTTTGTGCAGTGGGTTCTTCATCAACATCAGAGTCGTATGCATCACAATCAGCTACTTGAAAGGCATTCTGATGATTATGGCCTATCTCCTGAATTGGTTGCTCATCCACATCTGCATCATATGTCTTAGCATTTCCCTCAGCCAAGCACAACAACTCCTCTTCATCCAAAGCTGCACCATTATCCTGAGCTTGCACAAGCAACATCTTATCCCTGAAGTACTCAGCATTCTGAGGGCGTTTTGGTGATGTGCAGTTCCTTGCAATGTGTCCCTCACCTCCATAATTGTAACATTGATTGGCTTTGCTTGACCCTAATTTCCATTCCTTCCTCTATTCTGATTTGCAGCATAACCTCTACCAGCTCCACCTCTTGCTTGTTCGTACTGTCGTTCTTGAACTGGCTGCACCATAACCTTCCCATCTCTGACAGTGGCTTGATTATGTGGATTGGAAGCAGTTCTGAGATTGTTGTTGGTGTGTGGAAGAGAGTTCATGTTTTGACTAATCAGAAGAGCTAGTTGATTAATGAAGTTTCCCACGTGTGCATCAGCATCAGCTTGTTTGAACATAGGATCAGGAATGAGTTTGTGATTACCATTACCCATGGGTATGAATTGTGAGGCTTTGGTTGTGATTCTGATGTTTGAGTAGAAGGCAGTTGAGTCATTTGAAGAGCTTGTCTCTCCCTGGTTGGTTTTGAACTGATTAATAATCCTTTTTTCAAACATAGCATGTCTCTCATTCTGAAGGAGGAAGGCATAGAGTTGCTCATAGTTTGTATTCTTCAATCCTTTAGTGAGCTTCACAGAAGTGACAAACTTGTGCCATTCGGGATTCATGTTGTTCACAAATTTTGAGTTCAGCTGAATGTTAGGCATAGTCATTCTGATGTTCCTCATATCATTAACAAGCTTGTGGAATCTCACATAGTTCTCATAAACACTCTCATCTGGTTTCATCTTGAAGTGTTCAAATTCATCATAGAGTTGTGATTCTCTGTCTTCCATAGTTAATTCAGAACCTGATAGAAGCATCTTGACATTATCCCATACTGCCTTTGCTTTGGTGTTGTGATTGATCAGCTTGTAGATATCTTTTGGAAGACCTTGAAGTACGATGTTAGAAGCCCTGATATCAGCATCGAATCTCCTTTTCTCCTTATCATCGAGCTCATCATATGTCTTTGGTCTGTCAATTCCATAGATCATTGTTCCATCTTCAGCTGTATCAATTAAGTCTCTAGTCGTCTCAACCCGATATGGTCCTTCATCAATGGATTTGAGAATGTTGACTCCATTTTCCTTTCCAAGACAGTACAATCTGATTCATTGAGCCCACGAGTCGTAGTCAGTTCTGTCAAGCATGGGTGGACGAGTATCTGAACCAGCTGCTTGAACATCCTCGGCAACAGTGGAGATGATTGTAGGAGCGTTGGTAGACATGATGACAAATTAAACGGGATTTTATAACTCTATGATTAAACCGGGAAATAGATTCTTTCACGGGATTTTACTAAATCAAGAGAAAACCGTATTCAAAGGATATTACCCAAGTCGCTAGGAAATCTTGAACCAAGTCACTAACTACTAAGTCGCTATAATCCCAAGTCGCTATATAACAACTCGCTAAGATACAAGTCGCTAGCAAAATTTTGACAGCAATTCGCTAAGATCCAAGTCGCTAAAATGTCAAGTCGCTAAATAGCAACTCGCTATGCACCAAATCGCTAACACCAAGTCGCTAACGAACAAAAGTACAAGTCGCTAACGTCCACCAAGTCGCTACCCGTAGTGGAGAATCCACTAAGTGTACTGTTTGTCGGCTTGTCTCACTAGACAAGTCGCTAACCCTAACTCGCTACGACTTTCAACTACAACTCGCTACCAAATTGTAAAGCAAGTCGCTACGAAGAAAAATTTTCCGTGGCTCAAGTCGCTAGCATGAAAAACACATAAACACCACTTTTCAATCCAAAAACAACCCAACCACTATGATTCAAACCTTCCAAAACAAAACCTAAACACTTGAGATGATTCTAATCACAAAAGTACTACCAAAAATCCAAACTTTAACACTAGAAATCAACCAAATGATGCAAAAACCACTAAACTTTTTCAAACTAAAAAACCACCTAAAAACCACTAGAAATCCAAAGATATGTAAGATATGATCTAACCATGGCTCTTGATACCAATTGTAGGATATTGGATTTCACATACACATCAAACCATAACACAAAGTGGGCGTATAAAGGTGAGTTCTAGAGAGAGAAAGTTAGAGGTTTAGAGAACTTAGTGAGAGAAAGAAAAGATCTTATTATGAGCTCCAACTATCTACCTTGGGAGGTAGAGAGTATTTATAGTCTTACAATAAAACGCCACACAACGGGCTGTGGATCAGGCATACAGTGGGTAAAGACCCGTCCGTCCTCCACGGTGTTACTTGACTAAATACTACTTAGCTTAAAATAACTACGACTACGAGCTTTCTAACGATTACATATACTTGAGGTGACCGACTCTTTAATACCTGGAATTTCTAATTCCTAACAATACAAGATCTCAGCAATAGTTTCATCATCACTTGCAGTGTGTATAGGTTTGGGTGTATCAGCTTCCTTTTCTGGTATGACTATTGAAGGACCAGCTTCCTCTTAATATATAACAGTTGAAGGACCAGCTTCCTCTTCAAAATCTAACAATCTTGGTGTAATTAACTCTTGCCTGTAGGTTCCTTGAAAAGCAGTACTTTGATCAGTAGTACCTTGATCATCAGTACTTTGAACTCTATTGTTTTCTTCCTCAGTACTTTCAATATTGACTTGCTCTTCAGTACCTTGAGGTTGAACATCAGTACCTTGAGGTTCAGCTTCTTCATTCTAATTCTTATCTTCCAATTTCCTCCCTAATTGGAATGAAGATTTTTGTTGAACCTTTTTGCCTTTGGTGGTCTTCTTAAAGTGCCTAACTGGCCTACCTTGCTTTCTTTGAGACTTGACCCATAAGCGATGATGTTGAACCAATAGCCAGACAAATTTCTTGAGTCTTCTAAACTTAAGATTCAACTGCTTAATCTGTGTAGCCTGTTCTTCAAAAGATTTCTTCAATCTAGTTAATTCTCTTAATAAAGCATAATTGTTTAGAATTGTACCCTCAGGCGCCACATCTTCTTCATCTCCTCTAGATTGTGAGTGTTCTTCGTGTTGAGAATCATGAGCAGAAACTTGTGGAGATGGTGGAGGTGAAACTACAGTATCTTCTTGAACTTCAGCACCTTGTGAAGCAGTACCTTGTGATGCAGTACCTTGTGATGCAGTACCTTGAGAAGCAGTACCTTGTGATGCAGTACCTTGTGTTGAAGTAGTACCTTCTCTGTCATCACTCTCTGCAGCCTCATCTCGTAGTGCTTGAACAACCTCCATCATTGAAGTGGTTAATGGAGTGTTCCTTCCAGTGAATTGATCACTTTTCCTAGCCATAAATGTAAAAATCTTGGCTGGTTGTACCACAACAGGTAGTAGACTTGTAGGCTTTGGTAAATCAGCAAGTTGCTTATTCAAGAACACTTGAATAAACCTTGGATACATCAACCATCTTGATCCATGAGAGATGTGTGAGAGCACTCCATCTAAGATTAGCCTTGAAAAGTTGAAAATGCGATTTGTAGCCAATCCCACTATAGCAGATGCTATGTTAGAACCAAATTGCTCCCATGATGTACTCTTAGAACTAATACAATGAAGCAATACATGAACCAAATACTTCCAGTGTGGACTAAATAAAGGTTTCTTGAAAGTTTTTTCAGTTAAGGACCCTTCATACCCAATGTCTCTGAATGTATCCCAAATCAGTTGCTTATCAAAACGAACAGCCCCGTCTTCATCATCAAACAATAAATTCTCACGAATTGAAGCTTCAAAAACCTTCACTATCCTCCCAGCAACTTTAGCTTGAATATACGAATCATCATTCTCAATATGAACCCTAGCAGTTGCCCAAAACTGTTGAATCCATGGCTCAATTATATCTGGTTCCACTAAAAGCGCCTAACTAATTGGAGATCCAGTGAGAAAATCAATGATATCATGAAAGATGACATTAGCTTCAGTTTTCTCTAAATTCGCCACCATGTTATGTTTTGAAACTGTATTACGATTTGCCATTGATGATTTGTTTACTAAGAAAGCGGGTGAGTGAATAATATAGGTGAAAGAGAGAGAAATATGGAAAAGATTATAAGGTATAAATATGAGAGGGAAATTCGGAGAGTAGTTATTTATAGGTGAGATTTAAAAAAGATCACATCTATTAATAACAAAGTTACCGTTAGTGAAGTTTACCCCTCAATATTACCGTTGGAACAGTACTTTGATAAAACAAACAGTTCTTTCCATGTGTGCAGTACTTTCCAAAGCAGTACTTTCATATAACCAAAAAGCAGTACTTTCCCAATTTCCTCTAAACACTTCAATTAAACATGAGAATGCCTCCCCTCAAGCAATGCATAGGACTATACTTATACTAAATAGTCCTCCCCTCAAATGTAGCTTATTAATTAATCATGCCAATGCTTACCACCAAGTGATTGAATCTTGAAACATCAAAGCCTTTGGTGAGTAAATCAGCTACATTATCATTCATGTGAACCTTGACAACATTAATGAGCATGTGCTCATAACAATATCTAATGAAGTGATGCCTAATCTGAATGTGCTTGGTCTTGGAGTGATAAAATGGATTCTTCACAATGCAAATTGTACTCTCATTTTCAATGTTGATAGGAGTATTCTTGAAGTTGAATCCATAGTCCAAGAGTTGATTCTGCATCCAAAAAACTTGTCCACAACAGCTTGCAGCAGCCATATATTCTGCTTCAGTAGAGGATGTTGTTGCAATAGTTTGCTTCTTACATTGCCATGAGACTAATCTTCTTCCAAGATATTAGCATCCTCCAGTAGTTGATCTTCTATCATAGTTATCACCTGCATAATCACTATCTGAAAAAGCTTCCAAGTGAAAAGGTGAATCCTTTGGATACCACAACCCCAACTTAGGTTGTTGTTTCAAATAACTAAAAATCCGTTTCACTGCATTCATATGAGAGACCTTAGGTGAGACTTGATATCTTGCACATAGACAACCAGCAAACATAATATCAGGCCTAGATGCAGTGAGGTACATAAGACAACCAATCATGGATCTGTACAGTTTGACTTCAACAGGTTGTCCATCTTCATCCTTGCCCAATGAGTTTATAGATTTAATAGGTGTAGTAACTGGCTTCATAGCATCAAAATTGAACTTCTTAAGTATGTCAGATACATACTTGTCTTGACTTATGAAAATTCCCTCCTTTGACTGCTTAACTTGAAGTCCCAAAAACAAAGTTAACTCACCCATTGAACTCATTTGAAATTCATTTTGCATCAGCTGCTCAAACTCCTTAACCATGGACTGTTTGGTAGCTCCAAATATGATATCATCAACATATACCTGAACCAACATGATATTCTTTTTGTCTCTCTTGATAAACAAAGTCTTGTCAATGGCTCCCCTCCTGTAACCATGTTGCAATAAGAAAGTAGAGAGCATCTCATACCAAGCTCTGGCCATAAAGAGCCTTAACCACCTTGTAGACTTTGTTTGGATGAGCAGGATCTTCAAATCTAGGAGGTTGCTTAACATACACCTCCTCTGTGATCTTGCCATATAAAAAGGCACTCTTGACATCCATCTGATAAACCTGAAATACCATATGTGATGCAAAAGCAATGAAGATTCTAATGGCTTCAATCCTTGCTACAGGAGCAAATACTTCATCATAATCTACTCCTTCTTCTTGTCTGTAGCCTTGAGCTACTAACCTTGCCTTGTTCTTGATGACATTTCCTCTTTCATCTCTCTTGACTCTGAACACCCATCTTGTACCAATGACCTTCTTTCCATCAGGTAGATCACACAGTACCCAAACTTCTTGAAGTTTAAATTGAAGAAGTTCTTCTTGCATAGCTTCAACCCAACTTTATTTAGTTAATGCCTAAGCAATATTCATGGGTTCTTCTTGAGAGATAAAACAAGTAAACAGGCATGTTTGATGATCCTTGTGATTCAGCCTGTTCTGTTTATAGACAAAGCTAAGTAAAGCATTATGAGGCGTAGAAAAACCCTTAGCTTTGGTTCTTGTGAGCACTCCATGAGAAGAAGGTCCAATGATTTGACCAGTAGGATGATCTTTATGAATTTTTAAGGTAGGAGTCTGTGGAACTTCATAATAATCACCCAAATTAGTGAAATCAGCATCTTCATTGGAATCTGAGAAAATACCTTCATCATCTAACTCATCATCAGTATCTTCTAAGCCAGGCATGGTAGGATCATCCAAATCATCTAAAGTGCTGTCAACAGGTGCAGCAGTACTTTGATCTAAAGTATTGTCACCCAAAGTACTGTGATAGAACTCTGTAGTTTTGTTCTTTTTCTTTGCTTCTTCATAAGCTCTTCTTTGATCATCATTATAAGAATGTGCTACTACATCTTGAAAAAGCATCTGATTAAGTTCCTTTTGAATAGCTTGATCCTCAGCAGATAGTGAGGATTTTAGTTCATCGGTACTTTTCTTTGGTTCAACAGGTATGGGTTCTTCATCAGGAAAGCATCAGGTCTAATATGGACTCCATGAACAACATACTGTAAATCTTCTCCATTGTATACAGGTTCATTTTATTTTCTAACAGGCACATAGTTCATAGAAGGAGTCAAAACCTCAAGATCAAACATCCAATCAGGACCTTTACCCTTCTGATTTTCTTGATCTTCTAAAAATTCAACATGAAGACAATCTTGAACCTTCTTGGTGACTCTGTTGTGCACTCTAAATCCCTTGATGTTGGTACAATATCCTAATAGATATCCTTCTTCTGACTTGCCATCAAACTTTCCCAGATTATCAATTGTATTTAGAATTGTTAGAGGGCATCCAAAAGGCTTCATAAAACGAATGTTGGGTTTGCTTCCCATCAGCAACTCATAAAGTGTCTTCATTTGAGGTTTGGTGACTGATACTCTGTCAAGCACATATCAAGTAGTACTTACAGCTTCAGCCCAGAATTGAATAGGTAATTGTGAATCTGCAAGCATTGTTCTGGCTGCTTCAATCAAATTCCTATTCTTTCTCTCTGCAACACCATTCTGCTATGGTGTTCTTGCAATGCTGAACTCCCTCTTGATCCCTTTGTTGGCACAAAATTCATCCATAAGCTTGTTCTTGAATTCAGTCCCATTATCACATCTAATACCTCTAACCTTGAGTCTCAATTGGTTTTCAAGTGCTATTATAAGATTATGAGTAACATCAAAAGTATCATCTTTAAATCCCTAGAAAAATACCCAACTGAATCTACTGCAATCATCTGTCACAACCAAGTAGTACTTTTTCTTGTTTAGACTTGCAACAGAGACAGGACCAAACAAATCCATGTGTAACAGCTCCAAAGGTTCTCTAATAGTCCTTTCCTCAAGCTTCTTGCATGAAGCTTTATGTTGTTTACCCTTCTTGTACGCCAAACATGAGTGATCATTCTTGTAAGTCTTTGAAGGTAAACCTCTAACTAAATTTCCTTTGACCAATTTGTTGATATTTTTGAAATTTACATGGCCCAATCTTCTATGCCACTAATGTGCTTCTTCAGATATTGCTTTTGCCACTAAACATGTGGCTCTACTAGAAGAGTGAAGACTCTTCATATCCAGACTGTACACATCATTGGTTCTTGGTACTCTAAGGACTACCAAGTTATCATCAACAAGCTTGAATTCAGGGGAAAGGATTAGACATTCAGTGTCAGTGAATAACACAGGGCGCTTTTTATTACAGATTTGAGAGACTGACAAAAGGTTGAACTTGAGCTCCTTCACATATCTAACATTCTCAAAATCTATACGCCCTGCTTTGATGATTCCTTTTCCAGTGATTCTTCCTCCATTAGGATCATTCCCAAATGCAACTCTTCCTCCACAATAAGATCTAAAATATGATAGAATCTCCTTGTCTCCTGTCATGCTTCCAGAGCAACCACTATCCACAATTAGATGATCTTTAAGCTCCTCTTCTGGGTTGCCCTGCACAAAGATGAAAGAGTTAGTGTCTTTTAGGAACCCAAGCCATTACTGACTTGTGTTCCCCTTGTGGAGTAACAAACTAAAATTCCTTGAGTATGTATCCTTCACAGTTTTTGTAGACATAATCAAGTATTATCTTTTGTTTTAAAACATGTGGTGGATTTTCAGCAAAACTTTCTTTTTCAACAAAAATCTCCTCTTCTTTTTCCACAAAATCATATTTATCAAAAATCTCTGTTTCACCAGTACTTGTTGAAAGTACTGTTTGTTCCTCATCAGTACTTTATTTCTTAACCCATTTAGTTTTAACTGCTGGTGTAGAGTCTTTTGACTTAGCTACTCTTTTGGAGTTGTAACGCCTTCTAGATTGATAATAATTTGATCTCCTAGGCTTTCCATTCCAAAAAGTGTTTACAGTACCTTGATTGTCTAAAAATCTAGCAGTACTTTGAGAAGGTACTGCTTGAGTTCTTTGAAAAGTATTTGAAGGTACTGGTGGTTTGGAAAATGGTCTTCTCTGGTGAGGGTACCTATAGTCTTGTGAAAAGTTGCTATGGTTAACCCTATGTGAATGATTCCAGACTGGTTTATTCTCTCTAAGGCTATGGTTGGTAGTTCTATTTTGCTTAGGTACTCTGAGTGAAAGTCACAGTACTTAATCAGATGATCAGGACTATAACAAACAAGACACAATTTTTGACCCATACTCCCAAAATTGCTTCTTCTATGTCTATGACCAAAACTATTATGTATTCTAGGTGAATGATTAAAACTGTTTTGACCAAAGTTATCCCAAAAAGGTTTAGCAGTATTTTGAAAATATTTTCCTAAAGGTACTGCTGAACATGTAGCAGTACTTTGAGTTGAAGGTACTGCTTGACTTTTAACATTATTATCCTTAGGGTTTTCAACAGTTTCTTTTGGGGTTTCAGACCTAGATTGACCAATAAGCTTTTTCCTAAACTCTAGATTGTCTACACAAAAACGAGAAACATCAGGCCTAAGGGGTTGAAAACTTCCAGTGGGATGAGGGACGGCATGATAACCATTATCTTTCTTAAACTCAGGAGGTGTTTCACTAACCGATTCCTCATTACTAGATGTGTCTACATAATTAATGAGTTCATCATCACTAGTGGTTATATCCTTAAAATCAAGGTCATCCTTATCACTAGATGGGTTTTCTTCTATGTTATTAAAGTCCATACCAAAACCTAGGCCAGTTCTAATGTAAGCTCTTCTCTATTTTTGAACATAAGTAACATGAGAAAGACCAGATTCTTTCCAGGCATCAAACTTTGCTAACAGTTCATCTCTTTCCTTAGTAAGCTTATCAATTTCAGAGATTTTACAATTTAACTTCCATTCACTTAATTTTAACTGATAATCCTGTTGTTCATACTTTTCTGCCCAACCATTTCATTATTTTCATGTGTTCTTATTTTGGCTTCCATAGACTCTAAAGTAATTTGATAACCTGCTACCTCAGACCTAGCTCTTATAAAGTTATCTCTTTCAGTCACATAACTATTCAGTACTTTTTGATAAAAGTCATGACACTTAGAGCATACCTCAGAGATAGGGGTGAACTTGGTGAAGTAGCCATCATAGCAAAGAGAACAGGATCATCTTCACTCTCCATGCTCCAATCAAAGCTTCCTAGACCATCTCTGGATTCCAAAGCAGCATGTTCAAGTTCCTCATCAAAAGCTGTGCTCCAATCAAACTCTTTCACTGATTCCTCCACAGCTACCATACAATAGGTTACTGGTTCATCATCAAACTCAGCACTCCAGTCAACCTCTGATAGATTCTCTTGAGCTACCAAAGCTTTTGTTTCAGTAATAGGAATTTCTTTTAGCTCTAGCTTTGGTTTCTCAGTCATCCTATTTGCTTGATATTTAGCAAACCTGCATTCCCTTGCAAAGTGTCCAGTCTTTTGACAATTGAAGCATTCAATTTTGGATTTGTCAAAAGTGATTCCCTGTTTTGGTTTGAAGTCAATGCTTTTTCCTGTCTTCTTCGTATACTTCTTGATCCTTGCAGTGATCCACCTGATATCAATTTCTTCAAGAGCATCCTCTTCAATCTGTGAGAGATCTTCTTCATAAGTGACAGGTAAAGTAGCTTGTTGTGCAAAGAAAGAGCATACGACTTCATCTGAGTGGAGGGTATGTGTTGGTGTGGCTTGCTGAGCAAAGGTGAGGGTAGAATAGGAAACAGTACTTTGAGTAGGAGAAGCAGTACTTTTAGTGGAAGTACTGCCTCTCTTTTCAGATGACAAAAAGGCTATACTGTGAGACTTTGAACTAGTTTGGCCATTCATCTCATGCTCATACACCTTCAGATGATTGTAAAGATCATCAAATTCCATGACATCCAAACTAGGTTGTCCTCTGATCATTGTAGCAATCACATGCCATGTAGATGGCAAACTCCTTAAGAACTTCAGATTTGCATCTTCAACTGAAACCTCTGCTTTGTATAACTCCAGCATGCTGAGAAGGTTTTGGAATCTATCATAGGCAGCATCAACACCTTCTCTTTCTCCAACAGTGAATGTTTCAAATTGCTGCTTCAACAGATTTCTGTGCATCTTCTTGGAAGCATCATTACCTCCAAACCTTGTCTTGAGAGCAGCCCAAAAGTTGCTTTGCATCCTTAGCATCATGAAACTTGAGTAGATGACCATCTGGAATGGCATACAAGAGTATGTTGAGAGCCTTCTCTTGATTCCTTATTGTAGCTGCTGGTAAGACAGCCTTAGGTGCTTTGGGTTGTCCAGGAATATCAATAGGTTCTGGAACGACTTCATTACCATTGACAATTACATTCCACAGAGCATGGTCTGTAATTGCAATATACTGCCTCATCTTCATGCTCCATAGGTCGTATTCTCCCTTCTTAATGATTGGTATTCTTAGTGAGGTGATGGATGGTGGTGGAACAGCTTCAGTCGACATCTTTAGGTTTTTGTAGTTAATTAGGTTTTAGGGTTTCTTCTTAGTCAGAGTTTCCACACAAGCTCTGATACCACTTGTTGGATCGATGTACTCTAACCAAACTAACTATATAGCTTGTTAAGGGTTTAACAACCTCGGATAAATCCTAAGTTATTAACAATGAAACACTGAGCAAACTCTATTAAGTATGCGGAATTTACTTAACAAAGCTAAGAAGAATATAACTTTAACTTTCAACGATTTTATTAATAACTCTAAATCTGCTTGTTATGCAGATTCTTAGACAACTCTAAAACACTAATAACGAACTCTCTAAAACTCTAATAATGCACATATTCTTATCTCTAAAAGTCGTATCTCTAATGCCAATCTAGGGGTCCTTTTATAGGCTTAAGGATAACCCTAGTCGGTTTACAATTTGTAACCTTGTACGACAAGTAATCTAAAGAAAGAATATTCTAGAATAACAAAGCTTTCCATAAACGAATATAGCAGCTCTTTAGCTTTGCAGTACTTTGACTTCGACAGCAGTACTTTGACTTTTTCTTTAGCAGTACTTTGACTTCTTCCAGTACTTTGTCATTCTTCAGCACTTTCATATCCCAACAGTAGTCTTTATTACATTCTCAGACACTGTAAATCCTACAGTGGTCTCTCTTATATCCTCAGATACTGTGAGTGAAACAGTGGTCTCAACTATTTCTTAGACCTTGTAAGTTGCACAATGGTCTCTATTATTTCCTAGATATTGTGAGTTGCACAATGGTCTCTATTATTCCCTAGACATTGTGAGTTACACAATGGTCTCAACTATTTCTTAGACATTGAGAGTTACACAATGATCTCTCCATCATTTCTCAAGACATTGTGAGGTACACAATGGTCTAATTTATTTCTCAAGACATTGTGAGTACACAATGATCTCTCTATCATTTCTTAAGACATTGTGGGTTACACAATGATCTCTCCATCATTTGTCAAGACATTGTGAGTTACACAATAGTCTAATTTACTTCACAGACATTGTAAGTTATACAAAGTCTCTAGGAATTATCTTATAAACCTTATATGATATTGTTTTACATGAAACCCGTCACAACCTATCCATTTTCCTAATGGAAATACAAGAAATGAAATTTCTAAAGGACAAACTAATTCATCATTTAAAAAAAAGCTGAAGTTCAACAACTTTCTCAACATTCATCAAAGTCCTATTCTGAAACCTTCATAGTTAAAGGTCCGTGATGCTAGCCAAGTATGGACTATTTTAGGATTACTTAAGATTTCCTTTCCACACGTATCTACCCATATTATCTTCTATGCAATGGAATGTGAAAACATAGGTTACAAGTCTTTTATGGCCAGGACTTGCAACTCGATGGTTTGATATCGCCTTTGCTTAGTGGACAATTTCTCAAAAGCTATGGACATATCACGAGTATACCTAATTTAGGTATTTGAAAATTTTATCGAACCTCGGCTAAATATAGTCTAGTCACCTATATTTAACCTAGGGATAGTGGAACATAGTCTGACTAACTATGTTCGACTTAAATTTTTCAAACACTGAGAATAGTTATACAAGGGTTATATTCAGGTTAATTTCCTACTTAAACTTGATAAACCACCAGAATTCATTAAAAAGATCTAGAGACACGATAGTGTGTTACCACTCAGCGAGATCTTAACACTTATTTATACTACCTAATTTTATTCTTGAGAGTTTTCATTTATGAGATAATCCTAACTACTATCTTGGGATAGCCATCAAATGTTATCGTCATTTCTTAGAAATACTAGCCTGTTTAGGTTTCAAGGATATCATTCCCCCATAATCATTTAAAATTCACTTATGATTTTAAAAGCAAACTTGACATCTCTACCTAAGAATAATGGTAAACATACACTAAACTCTTCTAATCATCAACATAACACATCATTATCTGAACCCCATTGAAAGTCAGCATGTAAAACTTGACAGTACCACGTTTCTTTCAAACACTATTAGACATAAACACTATAAGATATAGCCTTCATCCCAAAACCACCTAAGACACGATCAACTTTGGGAAACCACTTGCTACTATCAAGACTTTCCTACAACATCATTACAAACCATTTCACATCAACAATATCTTACACCTTTGATTAACAACAGTTACCCAAACAACAACAAAAACTATTCCATTTGAGGCACTATATCGATGAAAGTGTTAGTTAACCATTTGCTGAACTAAGGTGTTTAGGGATCACCCACGAAACAATTAAGGAAACCATACACTGTAACAACGCGCATTTTTCGGGTTACTTTTCATATTTGTGAAAAGTTACTATTCACTTTTACTATTCACTTTCACTATTCATCCTGTAAAATTTTTATTTCACATTCTCGTAAGATAAATTATTTTAGTAATGACCTGAGAGTTTGACAATCGTTAGATCATTTTCGCAAAAGTTATTAAGAAAACATCGTCTTAAAGTTTCATTTTGGTCGGAACACCATTTCAACATCCCGCGCATAACGAAAACCAACTCTGAAAATTTTCCCCACATCAGATTAACTTTTAGATCACTCATAATTAATTTGAGAATTTTTAAGATTTCTTTTAAATGTTACCAAATAAACCCTGAGTCGTACGAGACTAAACTTACGTTTTAAACAAATCTACGTAGACCCAGACTTAACCATTCCTGCACGGTATTTTCTAAGATGTTTAGAAACTTTTACATTTTTGGAAAAGTCAAACTCATTTCCCTCCTCCTTTGACCATAAAGAAATTAACCTTGTACGTTCTACATTTTTGCTTAAATCACGTAACTTTTAGACTTCACGTATAACTGTTAAGTTATCCCACGTATAATGAAAACCACATTTTGACATCTCATATCACTTTTAGACTAATTTTAGTCTACTTTAAATAAATTCATGGTCATTTCCCGGAAATCTCGTTCTTTTCTGATAAATTGCGAATTACGCGTTTTTGACCCGTATTTCCAGCTTTAAGCAGCGTTTTTGCACCCAATGAGACTTATCACTCATTTTATATTTTTAGATGGAATATAATGATGAGTTTCATCATTCCTATAAGCTTCGTATTTTTACGATACCCGGTGTTACGTTTTATGGCTTAACAACTTTTGATTAGCGATTAACGGAACCAAAACTCACTCCGTAACCAAGATAATACCAAAACTATCCACCTAAGTCATCTTATCTTGTTATGGCTGACCTAAGGGGGGAGGCGAGTCGTCATTTTGGTGGCATCATCCTAACCATGCTTCATTTAGATCATTACATGTGTCCTAACTTAATCATGGTTAACATTTAACCCAATATATGGTTAACCAAACTTACCCTCCTATAAATAGCAAGTGAAATACATCCTAAGAACCCTCACACACTGATTAATGGTTCATGATTTAGGGACTTATATTTGGCAAATGATGGTTACTTAGTGACAATATGACAATCAGATAAACATATAGTTTGAAAGCAATGTGTTCGGTTTAAAATAAAGCATGTATCTCCCCCAAGGGTTTGTAAAACAATTAAGTAATTGAAAGTGGGGCTATGAAATCACCTCAGAGTAAATGATATCAAGTGTATAATGAGAATGATGGATATGTCGTGATAACTTCTACGAGCAACAACTTTTGGCTTTCAATTAAGAAAGGAGTAACTAGTAAGGATCGGACTTTGATTGAACACTAAGGACCTTGAATTGAGCTAGATTTCTACACCTTGGCACCCTTGTGATCTTGAAGAGTTGGTGATGAAGTACTAAGTGACTTGAGTGGATCTAAACTCAAGAAGATCAGTTAAACTTGCTAGAGATTTGATGTAGTAACTTACTACTTGAAACTTCTTTGAATAAACTTGGAGTTTATAGATCAAATTATGGAAGATATGAATGTTTTGTGATATGAACGACTGTAACCACCCGCATTTTCATGTTACTTTTCATTTTCGAGAATTTACTATTCAATTTTACTATTCACTTTCACTATTCATCCCGTAAAATTTTTATTTCACATTCTCGTAAGTTAAATTATTTTAGTAATGACCTGAGAGTTTGACAATCGTTAGATCATTTTCACAAAAGTTATTAAGAAAACATTGTCTTAAAGTTTCATTTTGGTCGGAACACCATTTTAACATCCCGCGCATAACGAAAACGAACTCTGAAAATTTTCCCTACATCAGATTTATTTTTAGATCACTCATAATTAATTTGAGAATTTTTAAGATTTCTTTTAAATGTTACCAAATACACCCTGAGCCGTACGAGACTAAACTTACGTTTTAAATAAATCTACGTAGACCCAGACTTAACCATTTATGCACTGTAGTTTCTAAGATGTTCAGAAACTTTTACATTTTTGGAAAAGAAAAACATATTTCCCTCCTCCTTTGACCATAAAGAAATTAACCTTGTACGTTCTACATTTTTGCTTAAATCGCGTAACTTTTAAACTTCACGTATAACTGTTAAGTTATCCCACGTATGACGAAAACCACACTTTCACATACTTATAGACTAACTTTAGTCTATTTTAAATAAATTCACGGTCATTTTCCTGAAATCTCGTTCTTTTCTGATAAATTGCGAATTACGCGTTTTTTACCCGTGTTTCCAGTTTTAAGCAGCGTTTTTGTACCCAATAAGACTTGTCACTCATTTTATATTTTTAGATGGAGTATAATGATGAGTTTCATCATTCTTACAAATTTCGTATTTTTACGATACCCGGTTTTACGTTTTATGGCTTAACAACTTACGGTTGGCATTTAACGGAACCAAATCATGATCTAAACTCAAGATAATACCAAATCTATCCACCAAAGTCATCTTATCTTCATTTGGCCGACCTTAGGGGGGGGATTCATCATTTTGGTGGCATAATCCTAACTATGCTTCATTTAGATCATTACATATGTCCTAACTTAACCATGGTTAACATTTAACCCAATATATGGTTAACCAAACTTACCCTCCCATAAATAGCAAGTGAAATACATCCTAAAGACCTTCATATACTGATTTGGGTCGTTCATATCATAAAACATTCATATCTTCCATAATTTGATCTATAAACTCCAAGTTTATGCAAAGAAATTTCAAGTAGTAAGTTACTACATCAAATCTCTAGCAAGTTTAAGTGATCTTCTTGAGTTTAGATCCACTATAGTCACTTAGTACTTCATCACCAACTCTTCAAGATCACAAGGGTGCCAAGTTGTAGAAAGCTAGCTCAATTCAAGGTCCTAAGTGTTCAATCAAAGTCCGATCCTTACTAGTTACTCCTTTCTTAATTGAAAGCCAAAAGTTGTAACCAACTAATCACCACCATCATCTCATGTTTATTATTCATAATCTTGACAATTTCATGCTATATATATAGTTACTATGTTGATTCATGATGTACATATACTCAATCACAGTGTTAAAGAAGCTCGGACCTTGAAAATGCTTAAATAGGCCATTATCTTTCAAAAACTGAAACTGCCCTATATATATAGTTTCACGACTACACTTTTGTCACAACTAAAAGCAAAACCAAGTTATTTTCATATCTAGTTACATATTAACTTAACCAAACTTCATTTAATCTTTGAAATAGTGTTATCACAAGTAACGGAAAAATGACCATTTTACCCTTTTCCGACGATTTTTACCAAAACTTTATTATTGAACATGTTAATAAGTTGTAATCACTTGTAAGCAATGAGAACTTGTAAAAACTAGATATTTACTAAAAACATGATTAACTTTATGATATAACAATCTTCATTCAAAATCTATGTTTTCTCTACCAAGTGCTACAAAACTAGGGAGCTTCATGTGAGGGGTTTCATTTTGGTAAACGGATCGACGAGTTGCTGGATTTACGAATTAAAGTGTCCTAGCTCCTCGAACGTTAACTACATGTCCTCTGAATTGTGATGGCCCGAACGGTAGTACGATATATATAAACTAAACACGTTTTCACAACTAGACCATTTCTATAAACGACATACACAAATACCACGTACTACATCATGATCAACAAAGAGACGTATATAGGCTTGTTATTTCTTTCGCATCATTATTTCAAACCTAAGTCGCAACATCCTATTCTAGGTTGCCCGTAGAAGTTATCACGGCATATCCATCATTCTCATTATACATTTGATATCATTTACTCTGAGGTGAGTTCATAGCCCCACTTTCTATTACTTAATTGTTTTACAAACCCTTGGGGGGAATACATGCTTTATTTTAAATCAAGCACATTGCTTTCAAACTATATGTTTATCTGATTGTCATATTGTCACTAAGTGTGGAGTTTGATAGACTCCTTGAGATCGTTTTGAGCCTTAGGGTTAAACAATAACATGTTACCTAAATGTAACAAGGATCAAAGACTTCTTTGATCTTGGGGGTTAACTAAACTAACTCTAGTCTAGGCATTTACAAGACCACATGCCCTAGACACACACACCTTTACTAGACGTCTACATATTGGAAGACTTAATTATCAAAACCTACATCCCATGTCCTCTTTATATACTAGAAGATTAGGGTTTACAAATCTCTACGAAGGACTAATAAATAAATCTTCTTTTACAAGCAAGTTCTTCCATCTTTTTGTAGATTTCCTTCTTGTCACTTTAAGCCCTTGATGTTTCATTCTTTATTGTTTTGTATCATCAAATCAATAAACCCAACAATCTTCCCCTATTTGATGATGACAAAACAAATACAGTTCTTGTACGAACTTCCCTAGACGAAGTAGCAGAAGTTGAGATAAAATCTCACCATGAATGAAACATTCTTGTCTTCCTTTGTCTTCCCCTTAATCTATGCCATCGCACTCCAATATCTTTTGCAAGAAAATGATTCTTCAAATCAGTAAGCTCTATGTAATGATCACTTGTGAAGAAAACCAAGTATAACGAATTTGATGAAGAAGTAAAATAACCCAAACTTGTGTCTTATGTCTTGTACTATCCACGTGACTCCAAACTTATACTAACACCATATAAGTAGACCGCAATCTCTTGACAAAATCCTCATCTTCAATGAGACACTGAGCACTACAATGTAACTCCTTTAAGTGATAGTTAACTAGGTCTTCATCCATCCACCCCTTGACCTATGAAAACTAGATTTTGCAAGTCTTCGTCAACATCCTTTAAGCACGAACAAGTTATCTTAAAAGCAGGTATGATACTTTTAAGATATGATAAAACACGTATCCAAGTAATTCCACTTCACCTTCAAATAAGTGATAAATAACCTCCTTCGTAATCAATTCTTCAATAAAACCAAAAACGAGCTTTTTAAAACCTTTAAGAACAAATACCAATCTTCTTGTGTGTGCGAACCAAAATCCCATGTGTGTGTCACCAAAAATCTCAGTACCAAAAACATGTACAGCTTCCCCTCAATTCCAAAACCTCATCAGCAGAAACGAATAACGCAAGAAACATCAGCAGTGGAATTAAGATAACACTAGCAGTGGTTTCGAGAAAACACTAGGAGTGGTTTCGAGAAAACACTAGAAGTGGTTTCGAGAAAACACTAGAAGTGGTTTCGAGAAAACACTATCAGTGGTTTCGAGAATACACTATCAGTGGTTTCGAGAATACACTATCAGTGGTTTCAGAAAACACTAGAAGTGGTTTCGTAAAAACACTATCAGTGGTTTCAGAAAACACTAGAAGTGGTTTCGTAAAACACTAGGAAAGCTGCTTCTAACCATGAATCATAAACACCACACAATGTATAAACAACCTCAATCAAGAATTAGAACAAGTAACACAAATTCAAGTAGTTGAATATGCATGAAAACCCAAAAATTCGAATTATTAAACCAGTTTCTGCAGCCAACTTCGACATTGAATAACTTTTGATAGAGAGCTCAGATCGACAATCCCTTAGGTGAAAAGTTAGATGAATATATAGAGAATATCTACCGAAAATTTCGTTATGATCCAACGTTTAACGAAAAAGTTATCGCGTTTTTAAAACTGTGCTGCAGAAAAATACGAGAATTTTCAGATTCGTAGTTTTTCTTCTTTTCGCCATTCTTCGACCAATAAAACCTTGCGAATCCCTAGGTAACGAGCTCCCCAAGCTCTGATACCAATTGTGGAGTTTGATAGACTCCTTGAGATCGTTTTGAGCCTTAGGGTTAAACAATAACATAGATAAAGAACATGCACAGCGGAATTAAACAAACATCAATGTTATTGACACAAGGTTTCATTCACCATCACCTCCAATTATATTAATAACGTGTTACCTAAATGTAACAGGGATCAAAGACTTCTTTGATCTTGGGGGTTAGCTAAACTAACTCTAGTCTAGGCGTTTACAAGACCACAAGCCCTAGACACACACACCTTTACTAGACGTCTACATATTGGAAGACTTAATTATCAAAACCTACATCCCATGTCCTCTTTATATACTAGAAGATTAGGGTTTACAAATCTCTACGAAGGACTAATAAATAAATCTTCTTTTGCAAGCAAGTTCTTCCATCTTTTTGTAAATTTCCTTCTTGTCACTTTAAGCCCTTGATGTTTCATTCTTTATTGTTTTGTATCATCAAATCAATAAACCCAACACTAAGTAACCATCATTTGCCAAACATAAGTCCCTAAATCATGAACCATTAATCACTAGTGAGAGTGAGCATGAATATTGTGAATATATCTATTGGGATTGACGAATCCCGTTTGTGTTGACCGGGTAGGCAAACAAACGCACTATATTTGAGTAACATTAGGTAAAAACGGAAATTTTACCTATTAGGGCAAGTACCAACAGTTTCTCTAATTAATATTAGAACACGTTAACGCCTTGGTTTCATGAGCTTGGTGACAAACAAAAGCGGGCTCAAGTATCATATACTTGAGGCAGCCGTACCAAACAATAATAACTGTTTTGTTTTCAAACCATTGGTGTGAGTCTATAACTCACACTACAAACATTATGTGTTCAACTGATTTCTTAAACTCTATGAATTTCACTCAACCTTTGTGTTGACAGTTTTAAGCATGTATTTTAGGTCCATAATGTCGGAAGCTGGCACGGAAGAGCGAGGACTAGATCAAGAAGGCTATAAATTTTATTATCATTCAAAAACCAATTTAATGTATTTTGTAAACTTGGAACCATTTAGGACCTCATTTTTGTAAACTCTGATATTTATATAAATCGAATGATAAATCTTTTAAAACGACTCCATTAGAGTTCGTTTTCTACTGTTATGACTGTTGTGCCATGAAGTAACACCCAGTTTGAATTCTGCTGTGTATCACGAAATTGGGGGTCTTACAGATTGGTATCAGAGCATTAATTATAGAGAAACAGGTCTAATTATGACCTAAACTATAACTACTTTTACAAACAAAACATTTTATAGCCTTCCGTTCTCCGTGCCTTCCATCCTCCAGACGATTATGTGACTTTTAGGCATTTTAATCTATACAAACATACTAGTATATTGATATATACACTTGATGAGTGTGTAAATACTCATCATTTTTGGGTCAATCTGAACTGCAAAACGTTTAAAAATGCTCAGAAATGCATCAAAATACTGAAAATATTCCAAAATTGCATTTTATATGTTTCAGATGCAAAATGTTCAAAATCAGATGAAAAATGAGCTAAGTTTGCATAATTGGCAGTTTCAGTCCCCCAAGTTTCAAAAATTGTCAGAAATAGTCCCTGAGCACATAATTTCAAAAGAAAAATCACCAAAGGTCCTTTTAAAATCATAAGTTGTCAAAATTAGTCCTTTGGTGAAAAATATCAAAAGTTTTGAGAAATTACAAGTTTGGTCCTCTAAGTTTAAAAATTGGCAAAAATAGTCCTTGGAATTTTGAAAATGTCAGCTTTGGTCCTTGTACTATTGAAACTTGTCATTTTCAGCCCTTGGAACAACTTTGCATGAATGGCAGCCTAGGTCCTTGTATTTTCAGAATTTGCAACATAGGTCCTTGTGTTTTAATACCCTTTCAACCCAATTTGACCTTGTCATAACCCTTAGCCCCTGCCATAGCCAATTGGACCCCCTCAAATTGACCCCCCCTTCATTATATTAAACAAGTCAAATCCTGGTCAAAACAAAACACCCCGCGCCCTTTTTCTTCCTTCCCCACTTGCTCACCTGTAAAACCAGGCTTCCCATCCCCCCTCCTCACTATCACTCCTCCATGTCCCCTCATCCTCAACAACACTCCAAGATACATTAAATGCATCCTCCTCCATTTCACTCAACCCCATCTGGCAAAAAGCACTTTTGGCGCCAAAATCAATCCAACGGCTAAAAACTCTTCAAGTCATCCAATGGCCATGAAAGGAGGTGGGATTCACTCAGAAAGAGGAGAGAAGCAATGTGGGTGTATAAAAAGGAAGAAAGAGATGCAAAGAGAGGAGTAGTTAGTTTTTAATTTTCTTTGTATGTCGTTTTTTTTTAGTTATCTTAATTAGTGTTCTAAAATGTAATTTTAAGCTTTAAATGTATTAAACTCAAGTCATTTTATCATTGTAATTTACTTTTAAGCATCAATATCAAGTTTTTATATAAGTTCCAAGTCTCATGTTTACTGTTGCAATTTCAGTTTCAAAATTCTATTGTCAAAGCTTTTAGTAACTTATTTTTAAGCTCAATTAAGTCATTTAAGCTCTTTATAGCCTTTTTGTAAGCTCACAATTAAGTTTCAATCAACTTTGTGAAATGGTCAACAAAAGTCAACTGCCAGATGAAATGGTTTGATTTGCTGAATTGGAGGTGAATTTGGGTTGATGCAGTGATTGAACATGGGTTAATTCTTAGTTAGATATGGGGAGAACAGATTTAGGTAGTGTTCATTGATCCTCAGATGCAACTTGGACCTATTGTAAGTTCATTTTTTTTAGCCATTGCATAATATGTATTTGTGGTTTTAAATAATTTAAACATGTTTAAATAGTTGTATTTAGGTCAATTTAACTCAGTTTAATCAGTTATACAAGTTGGATCAGTAGTTAGCTTAATTAAAATTGCATATCAGTTATTAAAAAGTATGTTTGGATCAGTGTGTAATCTGAGATTGAGTCTTTGTTTATACCTGACAGTTGCATACTCAGTCTCAACATAAGTAGTTAGATTCATTTGCAGTCATTTTAGTGCATCTTTAAACCTTAAAAGTCAAAATCATCCATTAATCTGTCTTAACTCTTAACTGTTTGGATTTTGGATAACCAAAAGCTAGTTTTGTGTTTAGAAATCATAAGTATAGCTATCATTAGCTTTATTTTGCCTTATAACATCAAGATCAGTCATCAAATTGGCTTCAAACCTCAAATTAGTCAAACATCTTAATCTGTCAAAAAGTCAAATTAGTGAAAAATCAGTTTTGTGCCTAACTAGAGGGATTTTTCATGAGTTCATTTCTGGGTCAATTCCATTGAAACTTTGGGTTTTATAAGTTCAACAGGTCTAGTTTCTTATTAGGATTTTTGTAGAATTTTGTAAATTTTTTATAAGCCTCAAAATTGCTTGTCAACATGGGCTCATTTGCCCTGTGCACTGACTCAGTTGATACTGAGTCTGCACAGGGGTCTTGCAGGGCTTGCACAAAGCTCATTTGAGCTCATCAAGGTCTGATATTTGGTTTATAAGCAGTCACCCAGGTCTAGTTTAGGTTCCCACTTTTGTTTTTCAGTCTCAACTTATTATGCAGCTTATTCTTAAGCTATAAAGTAGGTCCCAAAATCTGTTTTTGCACACTTAAGCTCTAATCATCAGATCATAGCAGTGAGTGCTTTAGAGGTTTAGGATAGTTATAATTGGTTGTTTTTGAGTACTTGTAGCTTATTATAGCTTCTGTTATCAGTTGGTGTTCTTTGGTAGTCATTTGCTTATAGGTCCCAAAATCTGTTTTTGCACATTTAGCTCAAATAGCCAAATCTGTGTGGATTGCATTTCAGTGGTCTTAGATAGTTTCAATAAGTTGTTTTTAAGTGTTTTTAGCATATTACAGCTTCTATAACAGTTTGGTGCTTGTTTGTGGTTGTTGGCTTATTATAAGTGCTTATTTATAAGCACTTTGCTTAGCAGCCTCAAATTCCTTCACATAAGCCCCTGTTTTTCTATTTTTCCTAGATTCAGTATATTATTTTAGGCTTATCTTGAATTTTTCAGATTTTTTTCAGTCAGTTTGGTATTTTTCTTTATTTAAATCAATTTTTAAGCCTTTTTAAATAGCATTTAATACAATTAATTAAGAAAAGTTTCAAAAAAATAATTTTTCATTTTTATTAAGTTAAGATAAATATAAAAAGCCAAAAAAATATTTTTCCATAATTTTCTTAGTTTAAATAGTATTTTCTAGCATTTTAATTAATTTTAAATAGTATTAAATTCATAATAAATATATAAAAAGTATAAAAAATATATTTTCAGTTTTAAAATTAGTTTTATAATATTTTAGATTTTTCCAAGTCATAATTTTATTTTTCTAGCTTTATTTCATATTTTCTTGTATTTTAGTCTATTATTAAATAAGTAAAAATAGTTTTTATTTAATAATAATTAGATAAATAGTTTTAAAAATAATTTTATTTTTCCAATAATTTTCTAGTATAATTAGGATTGTAAAAATGTATTTTTCATATCCGTAGGTATTTTCTTTCTTTATTCTCACGTTTTATTTCGTACGTTACGTAGTTTTTTATTTAAACGTACGTTTTAAGTTTTAAACGTTCATCATTTTAAATATAGTGATAGCGTTTATTTAATATATTTTATCTTTTTAATTTCCCTTAATTTGCATTTAAGCCTCTGTAATTTATTTCCTTTTTCCTTAGTTATAATTGTTCAATCAATCTATCTTTACTGATCACTATCCTTAGTGATCATTCTATCGTCTGAAAGTGTTTACACACCATTGAGTCTTCGTGGGACATAACGACCCGGGAATTCATTATATTCTCTGATCTTCATTGCATTTGTGTTTTAACTGTTTTAAGTTTCTTACGGTTAGCCATTCACAAGTGGCTAGCTTGTGTGATTAAGCTTGACGGTTCAGCACAGATCAAATTTTGGCGCCAACATAATTTCAATCATAAACGATGTACTAAACATATATGTGTATGCCTATTCTAAGGCATTACGGCACAATCATATTTTCTCAATCTCCCAATCATGCATCTACTCATGCATTTTAGGATTACGAAACTTCCTCCAAGACATTGTAACTGATTACAATGGTCTTTCCTACTTCCCAAAAATTGTGAGATACAATGGTCTCATTCATTTTTCAAGACACTGTAAATCCTACAGTGGTCTCTATTACATTCTCAGACACTGTAAATCCTACAGTGGCCTCTCTTATATCCTAAGACACTGTGAGTGAAACAGTGGTCTCAACTATTTCTCTGACCTTGTGAGTTGCACAATGGTCTCTATTATTCCCTAGACATTATGAGGTACATAATGGTCTAATTTATTTCTCAAGACATTGTGAGTACACAATGATCTCTCTATCATCTCTCAAGACATTGTGGGTTACACAATGATCTCTCCATCATTTCTCAAGACATTGTGAGGTACACAATGGTCTAATTTATTTCTCAAGACATTGTGAGGTACACAATGGTCTAATTTATTTCTCAAGACATTGTGAGTACACAATGATCTCTCTATCATTTCTCAAGACATTGTGGGTTACATAATGATCTCTCCATCATTTCTCAAGACATTGTGAGTTACACAATGGTCTAATTTACTTCACAGACATTGTAAGTTATACAAAGTCTCTAGAAATTATCTTTTAAACCTTATATGATATTGTTTAACATGAATCCCGTCACAATCTATCGATTTTCCTAATGAAAATACAAGAAACAGAATTTCTAAAGGACAAACTAATTCATCATCTACAAAAGCAGAAGTTCAGCAACTTTCTCTACATTCATCAAAGTCCCATTCTGAAACCTTCATTGTTAAAAGTTCGTGATTCTAGCCAAGTATGGACTATTTTAGAATTACTTAAGATTTACTTTCCACACGTATCTACCCATACTATCTTCTATGCAGTGGAATGTGAAAACATAGGTTACAAGTCTTTTATGGCCAGGACTTGCAACTGAATGGTTTGATATCGCCTTTGCTTAGTGGACAAATTCTAAAAATCTATGCACATATCACAAGTATACATAATTTAGGTATTTGGAAAATTTATCGAACCTCGGCTAAATATAGCCTAATCACCTATATTTAACCTAGGGATAATGGAACATAGTCTGATTAACTATGTTCGACTTAAATTTTTCAAACACTGAGAATAGTTATACAAGGGTTATATTCAGGTTAATTTCCTACTTAAACTCAATAAACCACTAGAATTCATTAAAAAGATCTAGAGGCATGATAGTGTCTTACCACTCAGCGAGATCTTAATACTTATTTATACTACCTAATTTCATTCTTGAAATTTTCATACATGAGATAATCCGAACTACTATCTTGGGATAGTCATCAATTCTTCTCGTCATTTCTTAGAAATACTAGCCTGACTAGGTTTCAAGGATATCATTCCGCTATAATCCTTTAAAATTCACTTTTGATTTTAAAGCAAACTTGACATCTTTACCGAAGAATAATGGTAAACATACACTAAACTCTTCTAATCGTCAATATATCACATCATTATCTAAACCCCATTATAAGTCAGTATGTAAAACCTCACAGTACCATGTTTCTTTCAAACACTAGTAGACATAAACACTATACAATATAGCCTTCATCCCGAAACCACCTAAGACATGATTAACTTTGGAAATGGTTTGGATAACCACTTGCCTCTAGCAAAACTTTCTTACAACATCAATACAAACCATTTCACATCAACAATATCTTACACCTTTGATTAATAACAGTTACCCTAACAACAACAAAAACTATTCCATTTGAGGCACTATATCGATGAAAGTGTTAGTTAACCATTTGCTGAACTAGGGTGTTTAGAGATTACCCACGAAACAATTAAGGAAACCATACAAATACAAATTAGGCTCCATGCCGCACACTATTACCAGAAACAAAAGTTACATAGATGTAAGGCGTTAAAATTTAACAAAAACTCGATGTTAAAAATTAAGGTTTTGTTGAAAGCCTCGATACAATAAGATATGATTCGTTTTGAGAATTGGGAAAAGCCAAACTTGAGCTATATTGGACTCAATAAGATTTTAACAAAACCCTTTAGGTTATCAACTTAAGCCACATGGTACATAATACATTATATGACCAGAAACTTGAGAACGCAAATATTAGAATTCGGCGCATACATCCACATTTTCCTATACAATTCAACATCGGATAACACACCCTGAATTCCAGGACGGAATTCCCATTAAGGTGGTGAGACTGTAACCACCCCGCATTTTCATGTTACTTTTCATTTTCGAGAATTTACTATTCACTTTCACTGTTCATCTTGTAAAATTTTTATTTCACATTCTCGTAAGTTAAATTATTTTAGTAATGACCTGAGAGTTTGACAATTGTTAGATTATTTTCGGAAAAGTTATTAAGAAAACATCGTCTTAAAGTTTCATTTCGGTCGGAACACCATTTCAACATCCCGCACATAACGAAAACCAACTCTGACAATTTTCCCCACATCAGATTTATTTTTAGATCACTCATAATTAATTTGAGAATTTTTAAGATTTCTTTTAAATGTTACAAAATAAACCCTGAGCCGTACGAGACAAAACTTACGTTTTAAACAAATCTACGTAGACCCAGACTTAACCATTTCTGCAATGTAGTTTCTAAGATGTTTAGACACTCTTACATTTTTGGAAAAGTCAAACATATTTCCCTCCTCCTTTGACCATAAAGAAATTAACCTTGTACGTTCTACATTTTTGCTTAAATCGCGTAACTTTTAAACTTCACGTATAACTGTTAAGTTATCTCACGTATGACGAAAACCACATTTTGACATCTCATATCACTTATAGACTAATTTTAGTCTACTTTAAATAAATTCACGGTCATTTCCCTGAAATCTCGTTCTTTTATGATAAATTGCGAATTACGCGTTTTTGACCCTTGTTTCCAGTTTTAAGCAGCGTTTTTGCACCCAGTAAGACTTATCACTCATTTTATATTTTTAGATGGAGTATAGTGATGAGTTTCATCATTCCTACAAATTTCGTATTTTTACGATACCCGGTTTTATGTTTTATGGCTTAACAACTTACGGTTGGCATTTAACGGAACCAAATCATGCTCTAAACTCAAGATAATACCAAAACTATCCACCAAAGTCATCTTATCTTCATTTGTCCGACCTTAGGGGGGGAGTCATCATTTTGGTGGCATAATCCTAACCATGCTTCATTTAGATCATAACATGTGTCCTAACTTAACCATGGTTAACATTTAACCCAATATATGGTTAACCAAACTTACCCTCCTATAAATAGAAAGTGAAATACATCCTAAAGACCTTCATATACTGATTTGGGTTGTTCATATCATAAAACATTCATATCTTCCATAATTTGATCTATAAACTCCAAGTTTATGCAAAGAAGTTTCAAGTAGTAAGTTACTACATCAAATCTCTAGCAAGTTTAAGTAATCTTCTTGAGTTTAGATCCACTCAAGACACTTAGTACTTCGTCACCAACTCTTCAAGATCACAAGGGTGCCAAGGTGTAGAAAGCTAGCTCAATTCAAGGTCCTAAGTGTTCAATTCAAAGTCTGATCCTTACTAGTTACTCATTTCTTAATTGAAAGCCAAAAGTTGTAAGCAACTAATCACCACCATCATCTCATGTTTATTATTCATAATCTTGAAAATTTCATGCTATATATATAGTTACTATTTTGATTCATGATGTACATATACTCAATCACATGTTTTAATTCACATATTGTCGTAAAAGTAACAAACTAGTAAACTAGTCATATTCTACACGTTTGAAAACATTAAAACTAGTCACATATGGAATTTCTAAGTTACATACTATGGTAGAAAAGATAAAAAGGTAAACATAGCAATTTGAATCACCCGAAACGGACAAACGAGTCAAAAGTTATGGCCAAAAGAAGTTAGCGAAACCAAAACGCCGAAACTGCCTAATACAAGCTGTTAAGCAGCTGTTCGTTTTGAAAGTGGTACTTCTTGTCCGAATCATCAAAAAGTTAAAACACGAAAGTTGTCCGGAACGATGTTTTCCTGCGGTTCCAAAGAAGCTCGGACCTTGAAAACGCTTAAATAGGCCATTATCTTTCAAAAACTGAAACTGCCATATATATTTAGTTTCACGACTATACTTTTGTCACAACTAAAAGCAAAACCAAGTTACTTTCATAGCTAGTTACATATTAACTTAACAAAACTTCATTTAATCTTTGAAATAGTGTTTTCACAAGTAACAGAAAAATGACCATTTTACCCTTTTTCGACGATTTTTACCAAAACTTTATTCTTGAACATGTTAATAAGTTGTAATCACTTGTAAGCAATGAGAACTTGTAAAAACAAGATATTTACTAAAAATATGATAAACTTTATGATATAACAATCTTCATTCAAAATCTATGTTTTATCTACTAAGTGCTACAAAACTAGGGAGCTTCATGTGAGGGGTTTCATTTGGGTAAACGGATCGACGAGTTGTTGGATTTACGAATTAAAGTGTCCTAGCTCCTCGAACGTTTACTACATGACCTCTGAATTGTGATGGCCCGAACGGTAGTACGATATACATAAACTAAACACGTTTTCACAACTAGACCATTTCTATAAACGACATACACAAATATCATGTACTACATCATGATCAACATAGAGACGTATATAGGCTTGTTATTTCTTTCGCATCATTATTTCAAACCTAAGTCGCAACATCCTATTCTAGGTTGCTCGTAGAAGTTATCACGGCATATCCATCATTCTCATTATACATTTGATATCATTTACTCTGAGGTGAGTTCATAGCCCCACTTTCTATTACTTAATTTTTTTACAAACCCTTGGGGGGAATACATGCTTTATTTTAAATCAAATGCATTGCTTTCAAACTATATGTTTATCTGATTGTCATATTGTCACTAAGTAACCATCATTTGCCAAACATAAGTCCCTAAATCATGAACCATTAATCACTAGTGAGAGTGAGCACGAATATTGTGAATAGATCTATTGGGATTGACGAATCCCGTTTGTGTTGACCGGGTAGGCAAACAAACGCACTATATTTGAGTAACATTAGGTAAAAACGGCAATTTTACCTATTAGGGCAAGTACCAACAGTTTTTCCAATTAATATTGGAACACGTTAACGCCTTGGTTTCATGAGCTTGGTGACAAACAAAAGCGGGCTCAAGTATCATATACTTGAGGCAGCCATACCAAACAATAATAACTGTTTTGTTTTCAAACCGTTGGTGTGAGTCTATAGCTCACACTACAAACATTATGTGTTCAACTGATTTCTTAAACTCTATGAATTTCACTCAACCTTTGTGTTGACAGTTTTAAGCATGTATTTTAGGTCTATAATGTCGGAAGCTGGCACGGAAGAGCGAGGACTAGATCAAGAAGGCTTTAAATTTTATTATCATTCGAAAACCAATTTAATGTATTTTGTAAACTTGGAACCATTTGGGACCTCGTTTTTGTAAACTCTGATATTTATATAAATCGAATGATAAATCTTTTAAAACGACTCCATTAGAGTTCGTTTTCTATTGTTATGACTGTTGTGCCATGAAGTAACACCCAGTTTGAATTCCGCTGCTTATCACGAAATTGGGGGTGTTACATTCCCTCACTATGCTAAAAATGTGTTACAAATCTATAAATGCTCTGCATTACACCTAAATTAATTGTGTTAAGTTTATGAAGAGGTATATATATTATAGTATCAATTCTTAGTGGACTCAAGTGTAACTAGTCTATGTATAAGGATTTAATTGTATTTAGGTAAATAGAGTTAGGGTTAGACTTAAACTATAATTTCTTGGTGTGCAAGGCAAGCAAAGATACTATGAAATTCTAATTTCATAGGAAATGTACCCCCTCATCCCTATAAAAAGAGGTGAGGAAGGATGTTAGTTTGTGCATTCTTCCTTGCTCATTCGTTAATTGATACAATGTAATGTTGTGGTCACTTGTGTAGTTACTTTGAGCAAACATTATGCGCTAGCTTACAAGGTTTAGTCATTTTTATCCAACAATTGGTATCAGATTCAAGGTGGCATTATTTTCTAAAATATAGGTCAACTCAAAGGTGTACAATCCCAACAAGTAGTCTATTCCCTTTTTGGTTCGTCGGTTTCTACGCAGCGGCGGAAGATTTTACGTTGCGGGTTCGTTAACCGTTGGATCATTGTGAAATTCGAATCGTAGGTCGAAGACACAGAGACCTAGAATCTCACTAGAGGGATCTTCAACCGGAGGGTCGTAGAGAGAGATAAAGGTGGTCGAATTTGTTGGTCCATAATTTGCATGTTATATTCAAATAAGATTTCGATCAAGTGTTTGAATGCTTAGTTTTTTTTTTTTTTTTTTTTTTTTTTTTTTTGAAAGAATCTTGGTTTTGTCAAGGTTGGTATTGCAAAGGTTTGATTCGACAAGGTTCAAACTTCAAAAGGGTTTGTAGAAGGTTAAATCTTTAAGCTTCAAGATGTTGTTTTTAAGGTTTTAGAGGTAATCAAGTTTGAAAGGTAAAAAGGTTTCAAGGTTTTCTTAACTATCTAAGATCTTAAACTGTTCAAGTTTGAAGGTATCCGCGGTTTTTTGGAATCCAAGTCTTGGTGATTCTTAGAAGACAAGTAAGGTTTAGCTTTCTCTTGGGATTCAAGAAAAGTGATCACTTGGAGTAAAAGGTATATCAAGGTTGTAGACTTGAGGTGGAAAGATCAAAGCTTTATGGTTTTCTAAAGGTTAGTAGAGCAATCTTTAAAAGAAAGCGGATCTAAGAAAGCGGATCTAACACACAACTTGTGAGGCATGCTAAAAAATTGAGTCTTTAGGCTTTCTAAAGGGTTAAATCAACTTGAAAAGGTTTAAGCAAGGTTTGAAGAAGAATGGCTAGTACGAGTACTAGGTCTAACATCGAAAAGCTTGATGGGTTTAGTGTACAAAAGCATTGAGGTTCTAAACAAGTTTTGTTGAAGCAACTGAGGTAAATCAGGATAGTAACGATGATGTTGTAGTGGCTCAAAGAAAGTTGGAGGTTAAACAACTTGTAGAAAGACAAACACGGACTGCTTGGTAAATGAATAGGTACACCGTGGTGCAAAGGTGGGGCAAAGATTGTGGAAACCGAAGTACCTGGTCAAGAGGGTGTATAGGTTAATTTTGATGAAAGGAAGAGGGTGAAGGTGGTCTAAGGAAGCTAACTTGGATATTTACCAGTGACGGCGATTAGCATGTGCAAATGGGGCAACCGCACAGGGCCGCCGTTTGTAAAGGGGCCTTCGATTTAGTATGTCCGTTAGTATTTATACATGTCTAACTCAAATTTTTATAGCCCTTCTTAAATATTATGTGGGTCTCCGATTTAGTATACATTCATTAATATTTATACATGTCAAAGTATATTATCTTTGGAATTTTTAATAATAGTTAAGATTTTCGTGATTTAAGGGGCCTCATTCGTAGTTTCGCACCGGTCCACCCAAATCAATGTGACGTCCTTGATATTTACTAAAGTACAATGTCTGGTTAACGTGGTGGTCTCTGGTTCGAGGTTCCAAGATTGGATGAAGATGTTGAATATCGGTATAGACTAAGAATCACTACTAAGGTCAAAATTGTTATATTATAGTACTGACTCTTAGTGGGATAAAATGTAACTAGTCTATGCATATGGATTTAATTGTACTTAATTAAATAAATTTATGGTTCGACTTAAACTAAGATTTATTGGTGTGCAAGACAAGTAAAAATACTATGAAATTCTAATACCAAAGGAATTGTACCTCCTTATCTTCACAAAAGGAGGTGAGGGGATGTTACTTTGTACATTCTCCATTCCTCATTCGGTAATGAATACAATGTGGTGTTTGGGGTTATGTTTGTGGTTACTCTGAATCAATATTTTTTGTTAGTTTACAAGGGTTGTTGGTTTTTATTCAACAGATCCAAGAACAAGAACATTTTCGGGCCACCTAAATTTATCATTATGATTAAACAAGATATAAACATTTTCAAATTTTTTAAACTAATTCATATAAATAAGAGAATGATGTGAACGACTCGGCCGGGTTAACCGGGTCTGATAAAAAAACGCGTAAAAAAACCGGGTTTTTAAAAAGGGGTTAACCGGTTAGACCCGCTGGGTTTCAAGTGACTCGAGTTAACTCGGTTCTCGAAATCTGATGGTCGAACCAGTTGAACCGGTGGTCAAACCAAATTAAAAAAATAGGTTTTTTAATAAAGGGAAAATGACAAAAAAATGCATCGAACTTGACACTTGTTGTCATTGTGTGTAGCCAACTATTTTTTTTTCATTGTAACACAAACCTTTTGAATTTTTTTCATTGTATGTAGCCAGTTAGGTGAATTTGTGTTATTGTATGTACCCAGTCAGGCTTAGCGTTACATCGTTAGTCCTTTTATATTAACGGTCGTTAGTAAATAACTTAAAATTTCGTTCTCTTACGTTTTTATTCGTTTTCATCCGTTATTATACGTTTTTGTCCGTTTTTATACTTTTTCGTCCGTTGCTTTTTCCCGTTTTCGTACGTTTTCTTATGTTTTAGTCCCTTTTTATACGTTTTCGTCCGTTTTTACACGTTTTTGCTCGTTTTCATCCATATTTATACGTTTTCGTCTATTTTCTTACGTTTTCATCCATTTTTATGCGTTTTGTCCGGTTTTTACGTTTTCATTCGTATTTATACGTTTTTCATCCGTTTTCTTACGTTTTCAACTGTTTTTATACATTTTTGTCTGTTTTTTTAAAGTTTTCGTCTGCTTTCTAACATTTTCATCTTTTTTTATATGCTTTCGTTGGTTTTCTTACTTTTTCGTTCATTTTCTTACTTTTTCGAACGAAAATGTATAAAACTTAAGAATACGGACAAAAACGTATAAAAATGGATGAAGGTGTAAGAAAACAGATGAAAACTTAAAAAAAAAAGACGAAAACGTATAAAACAGATAAAAACAGACGAAAACATATAAAAACAGACGAAAACGTTAGAAAATCAACGAAGACATTTAAAAACTGACGAAAACGTATAAAAACGGACGAAAAAATATAAAACGGATGAAAAACGATTGAAAACATATAAAAACAGATGAAAACGGACGAAAACATATAAAAACGAATGAAAACTTATAAAAACGGACTAAAACGTATAAAAGCGAATGAAAACGTATAAAAGCGGACGAAAACGTAAGAAAACGGACGAGAATGTAAGAAAACAGACGAAAACGTAAAAAACGGGAAAAAGCAACGGACGAAAAAGTATAAAAACGGAAAAAAAACGTATAATAACGGATGAAAACTAATAAAAACGTAAGAGAACGAAATTTTAAGTTATTTACTAACGACCGTTAATATAAAAGGACTAACGATGTAACGCTAAGCCTGACTGGGTACATACAATAACACAAATTCACCTAACTGGCTACATACAATGAAAAAAATTCAAAAGGTTTGTGTTACAATGAAAAAAAAATAGTTGGCTACACACAATGACAACAAGTGTCAAGTTCGATGCATTTTTTTGTCATTTTCCCTTTAATAAAAAACCGAGTTGTCATGATAGTCGAACCGGTTAAATCGGTAACCCAGTGACTAGACCGGGTTGGTTCTAACTACCAACTTTTTGTTTTTACATTCGCCAATTTTATGCAATCTTGAAGGATTCGTTTTTAATTCACAACCGTTGCCAACTTACCGTCCCCACCAAGAAAAAAAGTAAAAGTGAAGATATGCAGAAGGATTGGACATGAAGAGTCTCCATTATATTGCAGGAGACTATGACTCTATGAGTAGCATCATCATGAGATAGGGAAAGCGTGCATATTGATTATGTAAATCATTAATACTGTATGAGGTAAATTTCCAATGAAGAACGCCACCTATAAAGCAAAATACCCATGCATGCAGCCATGCTGTATCTATAATATTTTTCAGCTTCCTCATTCAATGTATACCACAATCCGTCAATGCGTACCTATGTGTCTGCATACATATGTGTGGATATATGCACGTATTTATGTATGCATTGATGAGTGTATGTATTTGTCAAATTTACCACCTGCTGGAGGTCCGACTCAGTATTAACATAAGCTTCCCATTATTACATATATCCGTTAGCTTTTCACGCGCGAGTTGTACACTTTAAAACAACCATTTGATTATTGGCATCAATTCATTGTGTTTTGAGATTGTTTTGCAACTCATGCTTAAATTCTTCCTTTTACTGTAACATGCAATGTCAGTATCCCACGTTTGACGGTGCTGTGTTAATAGTATCCTATACTAATGATATCGTGGCTGAAAATGTGGAAGAAATTTAATTTAGTACCAACTAATTCACTGTTCTAATGGAAATTCATGTCACCACCCTTTCTAATCATACAATATATACCGAATATTCTAATTCATGTAAACAAGCTGGGGGGGCCTGAAACAATATTGGAATATTTATACTTGGCATGTACCATTGCTGAAGTATGCATGGTTCATGTAACTTAATTCTTCCATTTTGTCATACCCTTGTAGCTAGGTTTTCATGGTTTTAACTTTTAAACACAAACAATGGAAGTGTTTTAGAAGTTTGAATTATAGTATTTATCACGAAGACGTTTAAGGGCACTTTTCAGTTAAACACTTTGACACAAACTTTACAGAAGACTATATATGATATACAGTCATTGCATTTATAAATGTACCACTGCACTATATTCTATTGTTCTGTTTAACAAATTTATTTTATATGTCTTAATAGGATTTGAACTCACAACCATTTTTCTCACACATGATATGGATACCAGTGTGATATAACCACTTTGATTCTGTGTAAGATAACTGTTATTCCAAAAGAAGTTCAAGTCATTAGGATTGTTGGAAGGATAATTGTCCAAAATATCTTGTTCCCGAACAGAACACCATGCAAAGGGATCAATAATGCTCCCAAAATGGGAGCCACATGAACATAGCAAGTGCTTTATTGAGTGACCTTTATCACACCACACATGGGTGGCAAGTAAAATTCACTGGTCATGTGGCGTGGCATCGGATGGTCGACCTATTCACGGAGCGAAGAGGGAGCCCCCATCGTGAGCTTCAGACTAGACAAGAATATTGATGATTGCAATATGCAAAAGGCGTGATTGGTGGAACTTTATCGGATCAATTGGGCATAGATAGTGTAATATTTGGTTGTCACCAATATGTATATACTTGCACCAACCTCCGGATCATTTTATTCCGACAAAAGCTGTACGAATAATGATTAATGAACACAAAGATCTTGGCATTGCATGTCGGCCGTCTTTTACTCTTTTTTTTTTTTTTTTTTGAACGACCAATTTTATTAAGAAACAGAACTCTGAGGAAGAGCCAGAGCAAAACAGTTTTCTACAAAATGATAGAGCAACAAACTTGACATATACAGGAAGTTTAGATGATTAAATCACAATTTATATTCAACATTTAACAGATATTTAAATAACCATAGAATGCGTTCTATAAAATCTAAGAAACTTCGAAAAGTTTGCAAAATTGTGACATTAGATGACGCTTATTTCTAACTTCTTAATTTTGTGTCATATTGTTAAAACAGATCCTTTTATTTCTAAATGCTAAGAATACACTTTTGCAACATTTTTGCCACCTTTGCACCAATTTTGAGACTTTATAATTCCAAATCTATGCATTTTCAATCGTAATCCTCTATTTGTGTTCGCAATGCATCACAACATATCCAATTTGTACAAATAATATAGATAAAATGATAAAACATTGACAAATCCATTGCTTTTCATCTTCTTCATTTTATGTTGCATCCATATTTTGCATCCATTTAATATCTTCTTAAAAAACATAACAATCACATGAACCACCAACGTCACTGTCACATGAAGAAATTGATTAAGATGGCTCAAATTAAAATATAGTTATGTTAATTAATAAGTGCAAACAAATATTTTAGGATATCACTCTATTATACATTAGGCGAGCGGACGACGCCATTTTGAAAACAGAACATACGAAACAACGTCGTTCTATTGTATGATATGTCGTTTCGTTGTTTTGGGTGTGTCGCTTGGTTGTATTGTTGGGCCATTTTTGTTTCTGGGTTGTAATTGGGTCATCCTTTTTGTTTGTTGGCATGTTTTCATTATAAACTAGGCAGCCGAGTGGTTAGCCTTAATAAATCAGGCAAGACATGTGTCTCCTTCGAGAGCCACATGTCTAACCCCTAAATTGTCTTTCAGATCCACACACTATCAACACACATGCAACCCTTATTTTTCTCTCTAAATATAGGCCTAGTGGTAGTTTCATTAATCTGGGTTGGATTAAAAGAGTGGTGAATGTTAATAGTTTCGGTGGTGGTGAATGTTTAGTGCTTTCGGTGGTTTAATAATCATCGAAGACGTTTCATAGCCATCTGATTGATTGCTATATGGTATTTTGGTGTCTTTTTTTTAGTTTATATGTGATTAGTGTATTTCTGGATATGTGTGTTTGTTTGTTTATGGTTTGTGATAAGTATGGTATGTGTTTGTAAGTGCTGATTTTATATGATGTGCTACAACTCATGATTTATTTCTCTGATTTTATGTGATTTGTATTATCTGTGATCATATGGTTTTGTTCGATATGTATGAGTTGCTGTCATGATTGATGATTTTGTAAGTGATACAATGATCTTTCAATTTATTTATTTTTTACTTTCTATTTATTTATTTAGTTTATCCTTTTGGCCTGTATAAAATAGTAGGATGATTGAGTCTGAGATTTTCTTAGCTTAGCAACCACTATTATCGCAGTCAAAATGATAAGTTTGTGTAATTTGTGGTTATATGATCTTTGTGCGATGTGTATAAGTTGTGGTCATGAATGCTTATTTCACAAGTGCTATAAGTTGTATTTTTTATTTTGCCGTAGTAATCTTTCAAATTTTTTTTTGGACTGTGTAAAACCATAGGATGGTTGAATGCAAGATTTCTGGCTTAGCAACCATTATTATTGTAGTTAAAATGGTAAGGGCTTGTGGATATGTGTTTATATTTTTATATATAGATGTTATCTCTATAGCCTCATTTTTGGCAACTGCGGTTGTTTTAAGTTCTTATAAGTTGTTTATGATTATAAGTTCTATAAATTGTGTTTTATTTTGTTGTGCATGATAAAGATTTAAAAGGTACACATTTGAGGGGTCATTTAAGCCTTTAATTGATCACTTTTGTATCCGTTACTACTTAATTTCGTTCCTTTTCACTTTTTAGGTCTCTTGAAGGCAAATTGCTGGAATGATACTTATTCGGACGAAAAGGCGTGAATATGTGAAGAAAATGGCCAAAGTCAAGAATCGAGACACTCAAGCTGCTGGAACTGAAGGGGACGACGTCACAACCTAATAGTGGCGCCGTCGCGACACACCTTGAGACGACTCAGAGAGAAAATTGCTATTTTACAAGTGACGGCATCAGGTTTAAAAGAATAGGGCGTCACAACTCAGACGGCCTAGATTTGGATCCCGACGGCGTCAGAGGTTGAAGCCGACGGCGTCACAAGCATAAGGTGACGCTGTCACAGAGTTGACGTGGCTAAGACGAAAACCTAATGGCGCCGGCCCGACGGCGTCACAATTAAAGAGTGACGCCGTCGCATATTGTAACTCTATATATAGAATTCGAATTTTCAGTATTTTAGAGAGGTAGTTTTGTGGAGTAAAACCTAAACCGAACATAGGCTGTCTTGGGCAGTATCTTAGGGTTCCATACCCTATTTTACAACAAGATAAGTAATTTATGTGACAACTCGTAATTTCAAGTCATTTCTCAAAACAATTCATACTTCACCATTTCATCATTTATCGTAAACTAGGTTTGCGTGTTCCAAATTCGCGTAACCTTAATGGTTTAGCGGCGAATTCATGATCATATCATCACGAACATTTCATATGGACTAAGTTTAGTCTACATTTCATTAGCATCATTTGCATCATATTAGTTCATTCATGACATTTCATTTCACATTAAACGCGTAATTTTTATATTAAATAAACGTTATCGCGTGAGTTATTATTTTTGAACATTTAATCCATTACTTTCAAAAATGATCCCGACATATTTTTGTACTTACATTTAGTTTATAAAAACTATATTTTGAGTTTACCTAATGTTCTAAATTTATTTTGTATATAAATCGTTAAATTTATATTATTACGACGTTTTTCTTAAAAACTACTCGATAATTATTTTATCACTCAAATTTTACAAGGAATGTATTTTTACAATTTTTATGATCTCATTTGATCTATTAAAAATTACTTTTACCAAAAATTTCCTTAAATACACTAATGTGTATACAACTTTCAAGTTACCTATACTTAGTCTTTTACTTACACATTTTTACAAAGTATATACATAATAAAAAAAAAAAAAAAAAAAAAAAGATATTTTGATGACAAATTCCCCCAAAATCCGGTCATAGGGGGGAGGTACTTCTTTTATTAGTTGGTAACATTCTTTATTGCAAGTATAGATCTATACTTCACATAATTTTCATACATTTCATTCACACAATAATTCACTTCAATCATAGACTTTTCTCTCCTTGTTTTCTTCCTTCCTAACCGGTTCATCATCAATGGTGTACAAGGGATCAAAAATTTTCAAAGCTCAAGTATTTACAATCTAGATTACACTCTCATTAAGGTTTTGAAATAAAAACCTAGAGTGTTTAGGTTAAACCTTTGTTCTAATCACCTCATCATTATAGCTTGTAAGCATATTTCTATCATTTTTCATCTTTTCTTATCATTACATATGTATCTCTTCATTTTTGGAGCAAACATGCAAGACTTGTGTTAGTTATACCATTTTTACATGATTTTTAGAGTTTATTATATATAAAGTCATCCTATAATTATTCCCTTGGTATATTTTGGTCTTGATGATGTTTAGGAACCCATGACGCCCTAAGAAGGTGTATGGTAGGATTAGATTAGCTTTGGAGTTGATTTGAAGGGATTGGAATAGGTTTAGTACGAGAAAAACTATTTTCGATAAGTATAAAAAGTGTTCTGTCCTTATTTTGTTTTTCTGGAAAATCCGACAGTAGGCACGAAATTTTGGCCTTGATATTTAGAAAATATACTTTAAAACGAATCCGTGGCCGCTTGAACGGATTAAAACGGAGTTATAACGAAGAAGTTATGAATTTTTAAAGTTGACGATGAAATATATATTTTTCAGAAAATTTCAGCATACTATTTTTACTTTATTCGAGTCAAAAACGAGCCTTAAGCTTTACAAATTATTTCGACTTATCAAAAATATATTAGTATACTTTGATACGAAGCTAAGGACATATAATACGTAGAAAACGGATTTGAAACGACTAAGATATGCACGTTTTCATAAACTTGCCGTAACTATTATTTTTAGAAAAACTATATTATTTTTACGAGACAAGTGTTACGGTAACTAAAACGACCATGTTGAAGGCTGTTTTTAACTATGATGTAGAACTTTTTGGAATGAAATGTCTTCTAGTAAAATCAAGATCGCCAAGCATATTTTCTAAAACGATCAACCGTTTGTATAGCGGAGTTGTAATAAATTAATTACGGTTGTTTAAACTTTGCCGAAACTCACTTTTTACACAACAATTAGACAAAATCACCATCTTTAACCCTTATTATCTTTATGTTCGAGACCTTTATGTCGAAAACTCATGAACTGAAACTTTTAGATTTTGATACAAACTTTCCAAAACCGTCGAGTTCGTTTCCTAACGTTCGACGTACACCATTTTACGACTAGTTTTTCGAAGCCATTTTTATCACTTTCATGAAATTTCCGACGACATTATTTTACGACGAAAAGTGAAAATTTCACAATAAATCATTACGAAACCATTGTAGGGTGACATTTTGACGTAAATACTTATAAAGTGATTTAAGAATGGTCAAGACGTCAAAAGAGTATTTTTCGACGATAAGTATTATTTTCAAAACTCGCAAATGGTATAAATAACATACGTAATGCATGCATATCATAACATTACATCATAACTCATTACATATCATACCATTCATAATAGGTCAAGATTAACGTATCACACTACATCTCGGTGTACTCACTTTTGTCTTCGCATCATTCCACCAAGTGAGTTTCATAGCCCCTACTTTTACTTGTTTTCATAACTGTTTTGGGGGAGATACATGCTCAACTATTTTTATGACTATCATGATTATTTGAAACTACATGCTTAACTGAACTTAATGTTTAGTCATATCTTATATCATAAATCATTGAGCTGAATGTCTTGGGATTATCATTGGGCTGAATGTCTTGGGATTATCTTGGAACTGAATGTCTTGGGATTATCCTGGAACTGAATGTCTTGGGATTATCATTGAGCTGAATGTCTTGGGATTATCATTGAGCTGAATGTCTTGGGATTATCATTGAGCTGAATGTCTTGGGAACATCATTGAACTGAATGTCTTGGGATTTTCATTGAACTGAATGTCTTGGTATAATTATGTCAAGTAAATATTGATACATTAAGTCATGCACTATTATGTGAATTCATTTGACATCATGCACTTGAACATAAACTATATTACACTTTGGCAATGGGTTGTGAATACACAGGTTGCAAGTTTTGTATGGGCGGAACTTGGAACTGGGTGGATTTACAATGCCTTTGCTGCATAAACGATTTTTGAAAGTCTTTACATTTCAACCCAAACTCTATGAACTCACTCAACCTTTGTGTTGACACTTTTAGCATGTTTTTATCTCAGGTATCTAAGGCATACTCATCATGGCATGGTTAAGGGACCACCTTTTGAGTCGCGGCGTCGACTTACATCATTGTACATTATAGCACTTTCTTTCAAAACCATCGTTTGGACTTGTAATATATTTATATTTCCGCAAACTTTGTAAACTTTTGGGACCTATACTTTGTAAACTCTGATTGTTTTATTAAATCAAACGATGTGTTTTTCCAAACGACACTTTAGGTCGTTCAATATAACTGTGATTGTGATGCTATGACAGTCAATCCCCAGGAATTCCATTCCGCTGCAAAACAGGTAATTTGGGGGTGTGACAGATTGGCATCAGAGCTTCGGTTATAGAGAACTAGGTTGCATCATTGACCCTAGACTATAACTACATCATCATAGCATCTCATCATTTCATCACAAGTGCATATTCACTTTACATGCGGTTTATACGAATTTTTTTTCAAGTTATTTACTTTCATTTCAAAATTGATTGTCACATGGATGCCCTTAAATACACATCCCATCATACTCACATCAGACTCCAATGTGGTGAATGCCCTGTCATTCCCTATAAAAAAAATTTTTTTTTTCTTCACCAAGTTGACTTAACACCAAACATCATATGAGTCGATTAGTCCAAGCATTGCATAGTTACTCCTAAATTATACATAGCCTGATCACCTATGTTTAATTCAGGAAGAATCATGCAATGAAGGGAGTAGTAGGCTTATATGTGTAAGCAATTCTATGACCGAGCCAAATTTTCAAAAGACCCGTTACTCGAACCGATTTAGCCTAATCTCATGACAGTTCTTGTTTGATGAGTTGTGAGATTAAGTAAAAATCGGTTACCAAAAAGTCTTTTGAGGGTTTTGCTCGAGAATGGGAAGGCTTGCCTCATCAAACCCTAACCCCGAGAGACCAACACGAACTGAATTCAGGGAATGAATTCCTTTTTGGTTGGGCGAATGTGACAACTCGTAATTTCAAGTCATTTCTCAAAACAATTCATACTTCACCATTTCATCATTTATCGTAAACTAGGTTTGCGTGTTCCAAATTCGCGTAACCTTAATGGTTTAGCGGCGAATTCATGATCATATCATCACGAACATTTCATATGGACTAAGTTTAGTCTACATTTCATTAGCATCATTTGCATCATATTAGTTCATTCATGACATTTCATTTCACATTAAACGCGTAATTTTTATATTAAATAAACGTTATCGCGTGAGTTATTATTTTTGAACATTTAATCCATTACTTTCAAAAATGATCCCGACATATTTTTGTACTTACATTTAGTTTATAAAAACTATATTTTGAGTTTACCTAATGTTCTAAATTTATTTTGTATATAAATCGTTAAATTTATATTATTACGACGTTTTTCTTAAAAACTACTCGATAATTATTTTATCACTCAAATTTTACAAGGAATGTATTTTTACAATTTTTATGATCTCATTTGATCTATTAAAAATTACTTTTACCAAAAATTTCCTTAAATACACTAATGTGTATACAACTTTCAAGTTACCTATACTTAGTCTTTTACTTACACATTTTTACAAAGTATATACATAATAAAAAAAAAAAAAAAAAAAAAAAGATATTTTGATGACAAATTCCCCCAAAATCCGGTCATAGGGGGGAGGTACTTCTTTTATTAGTTGGTAACATTCTTTATTGCAAGTATAGATCTATACTTCACATAATTTTCATACATTTCATTCACACAATAATTCACTTCAATCATAGACTTTTCTCTCCTTGTTTTCTTCCTTCCTAACCGGTTCATCATCAATGGTGTACAAGGGATCAAAAATTTTCAAAGCTCAAGTATTTACAATCTAGATTACACTCTCATTAAGGTTTTGAAATAAAAACCTAGAGTGTTTAGGTTAAACCTTTGTTCTAATCACCTCATCATTATAGCTTGTAAGCATATTTCTATCATTTTTCATCTTTTCTTATCATTACATATGTATCTCTTCATTTTTGGAGCAAACATGCAAGACTTGTGTTAGTTATACCATTTTTACATGATTTTTAGAGTTTATTATATATAAAGTCATCCTATAATTATTCCCTTGGTATATTTTGGTCTTGATGATGTTTAGGAACCCATGACGCCCTAAGAAGGTGTATGGTAGGATTAGATTAGCTTTGGAGTTGATTTGAAGGGATTGGAATAGGTTTAGTACGAGAAAAACTATTTTCGATAAGTATAAAAAGTGTTCTGTCCTTATTTTGTTTTTCTGGAAAATCCGACAGTAGGCACGAAATTTTGGCCTTGATATTTAGAAAATATACTTTAAAACGAATCCGTGGCCGCTTGAACGGATTAAAACGGAGTTATAACGAAGAAGTTATGAATTTTTAAAGTTGACGATGAAATATATATTTTTCAGAAAATTTCAGCATACTATTTTTACTTTATTCGAGTCAAAAACGAGCCTTAAGCTTTACAAATTATTTCGACTTATCAAAAATATATTAGTATACTTTGATACGAAGCTAAGGACATATAATACGTAGAAAACGGATTTGAAACGACTAAGATATGCACGTTTTCATAAACTTGCCGTAACTATTATTTTTAGAAAAACTATATTATTTTTACGAGACAAGTGTTACGGTAACTAAAACGACCATGTTGAAGGCTGTTTTTAACTATGATGTAGAACTTTTTGGAATGAAATGTCTTCTAGTAAAATCAAGATCACCAAGCATATTTTCTAAAACGATCAACCGTTTGTATAGCGGAGTTGTAATAAATTAATTACGGTTGTTTAAACTTTGCCGAAACTCACTTTTTACACAACAATTAGACAAAATCACCATCTTTAACCCTTATTATCTTTATGTTCGAGACCTTTATGTCGAAAACTCATGAACTGAAACTTTTAGATTTTGATACAAACTTTCCAAAACCGTCGAGTTCGTTTCCTAACGTTCGACGTACACCATTTTACGACTAGTTTTTCGAAGCCATTTTTATCACTTTCATGAAATTTCCGACGACATTATTTTACGACGAAAAGTGAAAATTTCACAATAAATCATTACGAAACCATTGTAGGGTGACATTTTGACGTAAATACTTATAAAGTGATTTAAGAATGGTCAAGACGTCAAAAGAGTATTTTTCGACGATAAGTATTATTTTCAAAACTCGCAAATGGTATAAATAACATACGTAATGCATGCATATCATAACATTACATCATAACTCATTACATATCATACCATTCATAATAGGTCAAGATTAACGTATCACACTACATCTCGGTGTACTCACTTTTGTCTTCGCATCATTCCACCAAGTGAGTTTCATAGCCCCTACTTTTACTTGTTTTCATAACTGTTTTGGGGGAGATACATGCTCAACTATTTTTATGACTATCATGATTATTTGAAACTACATGCTTAACTGAACTTAATGTTTAGTCATATCTTATATCATAAATCATTGAGCTGAATGTCTTGGGATTATCATTGGGCTGAATGTCTTGGGATTATCTTGGAACTGAATGTCTTGGGATTATCCTGGAACTGAATGTCTTGGGATTATCATTGAGCTGAATGTCTTGGGATTATCATTGAGCTGAATGTCTTGGGATTATCATTGAGCTGAATGTCTTGGGAACATCATTGAACTGAATGTCTTGGGATTTTCATTGAACTGAATGTCTTGGTATAATTATGTCAAGTAAATATTGATACATTAAGTCATGCACTATTATGTGAATTCATTTGACATCATGCACTTGAACATAAACTATATTACACTTTGGCAATGGGTTGTGAATACACAGGTTGCAAGTTTTGTATGGGCGGAACTTGGAACTGGGTGGATTTACAATGCCTTTACTGCATAAACGATTTTTGAAAGTCTTTACATTTCAACCCAAACTCTATGAACTCACTCAACCTTTGTGTTGACACTTTTAGCATGTTTTTATCTCAGGTATCTAAGGCATACTCATCATGGCATGGTTAAGGGACCACCTTTTGAGTCGCGGCGTCGACTTACATCATTGTACATTATAGCACTTTCTTTCAAAACCATCGTTTGGACTTGTAATATATTTATATTTCCGCAAACTTTGTAAACTTTTGGGACCTATACTTTGTAAACTCTGATTGTTTTATTAAATCAAACGATGTGTATTTCCAAACGACACTTTAGGTCGTTCAATATAACTGTGATTGTGATGCTATGACAGTCAATCCCCAGGAATTCCATTCCGCTGCAAAACAGGTAATTTGGGGGTGTGACAATTTACTTCATTAATTCAATTATATCTTCAATTGTTTGTATGTATGCTTGCATGTTTTCATGTCCGGCTAATTTACTTGTATGTTTGCTTAGATCTATGAAACCTAGGTATTGAATATTGATTGGTTGTCTCTTATTAGTATTGCGATAGGTCATTCGTTGTGTTTTTAATTCTTGAGTAATCTTTGTGAACATTAGTTTATAATCACCTAGAGTTATTGTAGTCTAAACATCCAAAGATAACCTTAGAGTTAGTTTATGAATCCTATAGATTTCGTAGGCAATAACCTTAAGGTAGTCTCAAAGAGTTAGGGAAAAACTCATACCCTACGACCTTAGAAGACACAACGCGTTAAGAATAAGGACGTGACAATTCAACCATCAATAGGAGATAACTAGAGAGTAATAGCATCTAAGTAAACACATCTTTAAATCATCATAAGAGCACACAACAATAGACATAGACTACACTCACCTTAGTTTAGATAATTAGGTAATTAGATAAGTAGAGTAATCGGTAGAAATACCACCCCCCAAATCTAATACCCCGAGATTCGCACCTTTCCATTTTCTAAAAAAAACATAAAAAAGATTAAAAAAAAAATAATCTTCCTCAACCTCAACCTTAGCGTAGTAATTTCTCACTAGCATTCCTATTCCCCTAGAGAATGATATCAATTCCCGAGGCTTACCCTAATACTACACTACAAAGATTAGGCTCACTGCCTAGGGTGTTGAAAAACTTGCTCGACGAAAAGGAAGTTCCTTTGGCCCCGAACGCGCGTTGTACGCGTATCAGTGCAGAATGGAAGTATGTTTTGATCATGTTGTGATACAATATCTTTTGAAATTATTTATGTTAGTTGTGTATAATTTGTAGTTATAAATGTTGATTTAATAAGTGTTGTTTTGCTACGAGAAATGGAAGGATGGTTAGGCGCAAGATCGCCTTAGCAACCTCTATGATCGAAAGCTAAAAATTAATTTATCTAATACAAATTTATCATTGAACTACTGGACAATGCACGTATATTGCCTGATCTAATGGTCCAAAAAGATGGCAACTTTTAGCAGGCCCAGCTGAAAGTGTTTTCGTGTGTGGCTGTTGTCATATGCTATGTGTTAATTGACTATAAGCTATGATGATGAGTGTAGAGATTTTTTATGAATCGTAGTTATGAGGCATGTATGAGCTTTGTATAAGTTATGGTCATAAGTTTTCATTTCATAAGTACAGTAACTTGTGTTTTATACTCATGATCTTTCGAGTTTGTTGCCTTGTAGCGAAACATAAAAGGATGGTTGAGCGTGAGGAAAACTTGGATTAGCAACCTCTATGATCGCAGATGGGTCATTAAATAAGCTACGTAGAATTTCTCGCTTCTTTCTTTCACCAACCTTCATGCACTGTAACATATAATCTTATATCTTACCAGAACAATGTGTGATGACAAACATTGTGCTTACAAACAGTTTTTTTAAGGTTGCTTCTTGTATAAAGGGGTAATGTAGTAGGCTGTGATGATAGAGTTTATTTTTTTAGTGACTTTGGGACAAAGTGAGATTATTTGCATCTTGGCGAGGCAACTTAGTAAGTTTGCAGCCATAGCTAATTAATCCTCTTTTTTTTGTTGTTTATGAATCTGAGACTCATCAAATGGCTGTTTTTTTCTTTTTACACCTATGATTTAATCAGTTATCCTTTTATGCAAATCACCTTTCTGATTCAGATAATATTTGTTTTCTATGATGATTTTGCACACCTATTAAGTTGTAATTATGGTCTGGCAAAAACTGGATGACATAAATGCGACTGGTTTTGGTAGCCAACTCTTTATATTTAAGTCAAAGCATAAATACACTAAAGCAAGCTAATTGTTGGGTCTAAAGTGGCGCTTAAGGTCAAAACACCGTGATATTATTTCTGAAAAATCGACGCAGTTTACATGAGGAGGTATACAAAGAAAGGCATGATGGAACTAATCAGTTATTTAGTTGACTTTTACTCTTTGTGTTAGCTATTTGTCATGTATGTGGTTGTTTTGTTGCTTAAAAAATATTGTTAATTAAAAAGCTTGTATTTGTATTGTATTTTTTGTGTTTAAGGGTTTTTTGTGTTAATCTTTTTTGGTGTTTTCTTGATTGAAAAATAATCTTTTTATATCGTTGAATTATGTTAATTTATGTACGCTTAAAGGGTGTTTGTGTTAGGTACGTTATCACTACACAAAAAGGTTACGACTTTGTTTTTAGATTATTTGTCGTGGCCTAGACCTATTATTATTTGCACATACGAGCGGTAAGTAATGATTGTTGGAAGTAAATTTTCACTAACTTCTATCAGTGACAGAATACATATGGCATTCTCCACCTCCAGGGTTCAAGGTAAAAGGGTCCAAACTTCCAAAGTTTATTGACTTAAATGATTATGATGACGATGACCAAGGTCATTGTGATTTAATGGAAATGAATATATTTTCATAAAAAAGAATATGGGTTTCCGATCAAACTAAAAGAGGTGAAAGTGATGACGAAGATTCTCAATGTATTTTGGTTTTTTAGAAGAAAAAGACAATGTCCATTATGCGATTGCACTTCAGATTCAGTTGATTAAAAAGCCATGATCATTGATATAATGTAGTTATCAAAAGAAAGTTGGTAAACAAAAGAGGATGTGGTAAAAGAAATTTCAAAATATTAACGTCTTTGTTGAAATGAATTTTATGCTTTGCATAAATAAGATATTTAAAAGAAGCATGTGGTTTTTGTTCGTACATCTGATGTAAATTCTTTTGCATTATCCTCTTTTGTTTCCCCTATTTTTTTCGATGTTTCCATATTATCATTGAGTTTAGCTTTCTCATCATCTGAATCCGAACTACTATCACAGAATGGAGCTAGTCCTTTTCTTCTCAAAATCGAAATACATTTACCATTATCACCAATGATTTCACTTCTTTTAATTTAATATGAAACACGCTTTATTTTTTATGAACATATCTTCATTAAATCATATTCACCTTGCTCATCACACGTTTTTTCATGTTTTCGTCCGTTTTTACACGTTTTCATCCATTTTTACACATTTCCTCCATTTTTGCACGTTTTCGTTCGTTTTTACACGTTTTCATCCGTTTTAACACGGTTTCGTCCACTTTAACACGGTTTCGTCTGTTTTTTCACGTTTTCATCTGTTTTTACACGTTTTCATCTGTTTTTGCATGTTTTCGTCTGTTTGCAGGTTTTCGTCTGTTTTTACACGTTTTCGTATGCTTTAACACTTTTTCGTCCATTTAAACACGTTTTTGTCCGTTATTCACGTTTTCATCCATTTTTTCGCATTTTCATCTGTTTCTACACGTTTTCATCCGTTTTTGCACGTTTTTGTCCGTTGTTTCACGTTTTCATCCGTTGTTTCACATTTTCAATTGTTTTTACACGTTTTCATCCGTTGTTTCACGTTTTTGTTCGTGTTTAAACATTTTGTCTATTTTTTCGCATATTTATGCGTTTTCGAATGTTTTCGGCCGTTTCTACACGTTTTCATCCGTTTTTACACATTTATCCATTTTATACACGTTTTTGAACGTGTTTACACATGAAAAAACTGATGAAAACGTGAAAAACGGACGAAAACATGAAAAAACAGACGAAAACGTTAAAAAGCAGACGAAAACATGTAAAAACGGATGTAAATGTGTAAAAAAAGATGAAATCGTGAAAAAAACGGATGAAATGTGTTAAAACGGATGAAAACGTGTACAAACGGAGGAAAACGAGAAAAACGGACAAAAAGTGTTAAAACAGACAAAAATGTGTAAACACAGATGAAATCGTGCAAAAATGGATGTAAACGTGTAAAAACGGATGAAAACGTGAAAAAACTGACGAAAGCGTGTTAAAACGGACCAAAACGTGTAAAGACGGACGGAAATGTGAAAAAACGGACGAAAACGTGTAAAAACGGACAAAAACGTGTAAAAACGAACGAAAACATGTAAAACGGATGAAAATATGAAAAAGCGGACGAAAACGTGTTAAACGGATGAAAACGTGTAAGAACGGATGAAAACGTGCAAAAACGGACGAAAATGTGTTAAAACGGATTAAAACGTGTAAAAACGGATGAAAACGTGAAAAAACGGAAGAAAACGTGTAAAAATGGACGAATACATATGTAAAAACGGATGAAAACGTGAAAAAACGGACGAAAACGTGTTAAAACGGACGAAAACGTGTAAAAACGAATGAAAACGTGCAAAAACGGACGAAAATGTGTAAAAACGGATGAAAACGTGTAAAGACATATGAAAACGTGAAAAAAACGGACGAAAACTTGAAAAAGCGGATGAAAGCGTGTAAAAACGTATGAAAACGTGAAAAAACGAACAAAAACGTGTTAAAACGAACGAAACGTGTAATAACGGACGGAAACGTGAGAAAACCAATTTTTAAGTTATTTTTTAACGATCGTTAGTATAAAGGACCAACGATGCAAGTTTAGCGTAAGATAACCAACTTTTAAGTTATTTATTAAAGGTAGTTAGCATAAAGGACTAATGATGCAGGGTTTTTTTGTAACGGGTACACAGAAAGGACTAACGATAGAGGTTTATTGACAGAATGAGAAAAAAAAAAAGAATGCTACATACAATGAGAAAAAGTGGCATGTTAACTACATTTTGGGTGATTTGCCTTAAAAAATAACTATACATAAACAAAGTTATCCAAATAGGCAAATGCCTCCTAAGTAATAAGACAAACTATTAAGATCCAAATTTAGAATGGCGATGATGATTTACCAAAAAAAATGGCTTAATCGACCACAAAGCAATGTGATTTATATCTAGTCAGATCAAGCGAGACACAACAACAATGAACTTAACTTTTCCAAAATTCTAATCGTAATTAGGATCAATTTCTGTTAAGACTAAAGACTCGCACAAAGAAAACAACCTTTTATCAACCCTTGTTATAGATTGTTGAAAAAGTTTCAAACGAATAATAATATTAGGTTTTAATGGTCTTTTTAAATGAATGATAGTTTGGTGTTTTGATTTATTATTAGAAATAATTACATATTTGGTCCCTATGGTTTACCCCAAATAACAGGTTTAGTCCCTAAGTCATTTTAATTACACCACACATACTTATTTTTGAAACATGTTGCCCATTTAGTCCGTTTTATGGGAAATAGGGACTATCCGTGTAATAAAAATAATTACACGGATGATCGCTATTTTTTTAAAAAGGGACTAAATGGGCAACAGGTTTCAAAAATAGATACGTGTGGTGTAATTAAAACGACTTAGGGATTAAACTTGTTATTTGGGGTAAACCATAAAGATCAATTTTTTCTTATTATTATATATCTTACACTAGATTTTAGGACCCGTTCAATGGATAAGATAGTTTCATGATAGAAATGATTATTTAATGAACTGAAACATCAAACACAAAATAAATAATAATATCACTTTTTTTTGGTAAAAGGGAACATCTTAGTAAATATATTACTTCAAAAAACGTTTAAGTACAACGGATGAGAGTGCGTCTCTCATCTCGGCCCGTTATATGGGCATTGAACAAGTACCAAATGTGCAACAACCAAAATCACTACATAAGAAAGACATGTCAATCTTATAACCTACCAAACATAAAATTACTTCCTACTACGACCTTGAAGCTTGACATCATACATGTCACAAAAAGCATCTAATTGCCCAGACAAATCGTAGACGTGGGCAGCATAATCATCATCAAAATAATCTTTAAGCTCATGATAGCCACCAGAAGATGCAAGAAACTTTGCCATATCATTATCCGGCTCAAGTACATCGTCCTGTTGAAAGCTAACCAAGTTATCTTGTAATCAACATGAAATCAAACAAAGTAAAAACATATAGAATGAAGATGATTTGTTAAAAACTTATCGTCATGTTGATTAATTAATACATTCTATAATTATAATCACATTATAAATATTCATATTAAATAAAAAATGCAAATTGTATGTTGAAATATTTTAAAAATTATTACACCTCGTATATTTTTTTATATAAAGAATGAATGTTTTAATTATGTGAATACTTATCTATTTGTATTGGTATTAATTGTGACAGAAAGACGAGCATAATGAATATAACTTTGCATATTAAAAATACGTATTTATGTGTTTTTTACATGTTTATGTCGATTTTTATTATATTTTAAATATAAATAGCATTTAAAGTAGGGGTGAGCATGGGGTGGGGTGGGGCGGTTTTATGGTAAAACCAAAAACCGAACCGTATATTTCGGTTTTTGGAAATTACAAACCGTTTGGTTTCGGTTTTTTAGATTTCGCTTTTTCGGTTCTTGACATTGAATCGGGTTGGTTTCGGTTTTTATTCGGTTTTTTCTTACTTAAAAACAAGCAAGTTTTATTCTTATATGAAGTTTACAATTCTAAGTTTTCAATCAAATATATTTAAACATATATCAATAATAGCATATTATCTAGCAATCCAAAGCGTCGAAAAAACGTACAAAATAACCAAACATCAATATAAAATATAAAATGCACGTCTTTGCGGCTTTGCACTTTTCGTTCGCTTACGAGAATTGTAGGAGAAATTTTCAAAGAACACTATTGTTCAAAAATAAATATATAATATCTATAAATAAAACAAATTTTAATGTACAAATAGTAAACAACACATTTTTTTTAATAAATAAACTTTTATACTTAGATCTTTAAAATTAAATAGCAAATCTTTTATATAGATAAAATTATATAAAAACATATAAAAAGGTGGGGCGGGGCGGTTTTCTCGGTTCGGTTTTTCTTATGAACCCAAAAACCGCCCCAAACATTCGGTTTTTATAAAATTCAAAACCACCTCCATCGGTTTGTCGAATGGGGCGGTTTTTTCGGTTCGGCTTTTTCGGTTTTTTCGGTTTCGATTCGGTTTTTCTGTTTTTGTGCTCACCCCTAATTTAAAGTTTAATAGTTAAAGTAAGTGAAATTAAAATTTTGTGAAATATTTTAGGAAAGTAAATAACATTTTTAAATTATGTTCACATTAATGTATCTATTATTTTCACATTTTCCACCTTTAGATCTCACATTATCCTTTTTGACTCGTCACGTATGACATGATCAAACCAACCACATTTACAAAAAACTTCTATTATATAGGTTTAAATCAATTTAATTGGTGATCAACCTACTCACATTTACTAAAAGCGTCTATATAGTTTTTTTCCTTTCTTTTTGAACGACAAAGGAATATATTATAGACATATAAAAAAGCAACTAACAAGATGTTAGAAGCCAAAAGGTACAATAAAAACTAGGAATTAAAACAAAACAACATGTAACACCCTCAAAATTTGCTCAGCGGAAGAATTTACTAACTTTGAGTTGCTACGAAATTGGTACACAACACAAGTACAGGAAAACAAAATAAACTCATCCATAACTTGAAAACATAGTCAAAGATAGTAATTAATTTTTACATTTATTCAAAAGTGTGGAAGTAAGCCCATAAAGATAATTTATAAAATGGTCCCAAAACGTATCAGAGTGAAATTGATTCATAACCATCTCATAGTTGCCAAGCGCCTCCCACTAAAACACCCGAAGCCAGTCATATCGATTACCTGAGAAAAACATGCTAAAAGTCAGTAAAGAGCTGGTGAGTTCACATGTTTAATCATAAAACAACCATTTGGACCATATCATAAACATACAAGTCAGCAAAGCTTGTGAGTTCACAGGCTAAGTCATGTAACCGACACACGACATGTAAATATATATACAATCCCCTAACTGTGTGTATCCCTAACCACCGTATCCGACATGCTATACGTCCGACCAGTTGGCGCTACCAACTCTGGACTAGGCGTCACCCTGATAGATCTCTCTATAACATTCGCGTTTCCCGTAGGAACTAACGGTTCATGAATGGGAAATATGGGATACTACCTTAGCCTAACCGCGTAATAACTTCCATAATCCTCAAAACAATTTCATGTCAAATCAAAACGTTTTGCATGTTTTCTCACCCCAAGATTTAATAAAACAAGTAATGCGAGTAAAAGTGGGGCTATGAAACTCACCTTAACAAAGCAATGCTAACACAATAGCTCTAGGATAGGATAGCACAACAGCAACAAGACTAGCACGGCACAAGACCATTACGCATCTCAAAATACTATTCACAATTAATTAATGCGCAAAAGTTTCCAATAATAAACCATTTCTATTTTCCCAAAATAATATCATTTTAATCTTTCAAAAGAGTGTGGTATCATCATTCATGTACGACCAAGAAACACGGACTCAAGAACACATATGTCAAAAGGATAGATAATCGAAATCGGAAAAGAAGTCGGCGAGAACTCGAGTCGGGAAGATGCACGAACATAGATGAACTAACAAATAATCCAAACATAACAATTTAAATAAGTTGATTGGTAGTGTCCACGTTTACCCAAGTTTACCCAATTAATACCTCATTCAAAAAATATGTTGAACTTATGGTTTTTAAAATAGATTTTAGCAAACAATCCAAAGTATAAATAGTTTATAAGATTTGGGCATGACCCATTTGTTTATTGAACACTCCCAAGTCGGATGACTCGTGAGAAAATTCAACTTCCCCATTTACATTCAATATATAGAAGTAGAATTTATATTATTAGTATCTAGATTCGTTCGTTACGAATCGAATATATTAAACTCCATACGAGTCTAATGTACTATATTTATATCGTACCCCAAAAAGTCCATGATATCCAAAGCCTAACCATATGCCAATAAGTTCAACCAACAATATATATTCCATTTATTGAAAAGTGTTGCAATTCCAAGATACTTCCAACTACCAATCGATAATAATACGAAACCCAAATTAACTAAAGGTCAACGGGTTAACTAGTCAAAATAAAAGCTAAATAAGGTTCTCGAACGGATGATTGGATCCTTACTAGATTCATCAACCCAATTAGTCCGATGATTCTTTCGTCTCGCTTATTAGTGTTAGGTCACCATAATATGAATATACAAGTATGTTAAGATGTAATATAGAAGGAGATAAAGGAGAGACAGTATGAAACTTTCACACACACACGATTATGAAAAGATTAAGCATAAATGAAAGAACCAACACCCTCCTAAGAGGGTTTACAAGGTATTTATAGGCAAGGGAGCTAGGGCAACACTTCTAGTCCATTCCTTGTTCGCTTGGGCCTAAGCATAGGCTCATGGGCTTACTACATAAGCCTAGCACTAATTACAAACATATAAGCCTAATTAGCAATCTATTACAATATTAATGATCGACACTTGAAATAATAGTTACACGTAATCCCAACAATCTTCCCCTAAGGGTTGGTCATTAAAGTAGATGTGGTTGCTTGACGTCTTTCTAGCATTCTTCTTTCTTGTGAGGAGAGATGCTTTGAATTTCTTGACTTTATCAACTTTACGTCGTTGTTTTCATTGTTCATTGTTCTTTGTGATTGGGGTGATCATATGTTGTTGTCCGCCATTCGTCAACTTCTTTGGTTAGGTATCTCCACGTCTTTCTCCACCATGCTCACACTTCTTATGACTTAAAATTTCCAATGAGATGAATTTCTCGAGTCTTTAGACTTAGTAGATTCTTTGATTTGATGAAGAATCATCTTGAACTTTGTGTTGCCATTGATTCGATAAGAACTTTCATGTGTGATGTTGTTGGTATGAGCATGGGGAGATGGTGCGGTCTTTCCTCCAAGGAACAATCATCAGTACCTGCATAAATGAGTTAGTGAAAAATACCAATAAATCACGGTGGACTTTTCTTAAAGAATTGACTACTATGATTGTTTTACTGATGAATGTCTTGATTCCATTCATCTTGGTCAGGAGAATCAGCTGTCCTAATCCCGTTGAGGAACAGTTGGCATTACATTGAATGTTCAAGTAATGACCCACATCTTCAGGACTCGATTCTTGAAAGGAATCTCCTTAGCGGGATTTACAACACTTACAAGTTCGAATGTTGAGGGTGTTAACAACATAGTGTGAAAATACATCTCTAATTTTTACAAAGGCTGTTCCTAAACTTGAAGCCTTCAAATAGGCTAACACGATATACCGAAGTATATCTACAGTTCAGGTGAGTCGCTGAGGTACACCGACGCATCACCTTACGACTGTAGACCGTTTGAGACACACTAAGCGTAACCCACAAGGAGTTACCGAAGTGACCTGCTGTCAAGGGTGTTTGATGTTGACCTTGGCAGGAGTTTTCATTCAATCACGGAGGATTACAATTGTGAATCCCTTCATAAATGTTCTCGACAAATTGCTAAGATCTGCATAGGACTATAGAATGTGTCACTTGTGTCCTTATTGTTGAACAACAAGTTATGAAAAATCAAATGTTCCTAAGAGATTTTGAATGAATCTCGTGGCTCTAGACTCAATTAGTGCGCTTTGGTTTTTCTAAGCAGAGACTAGGGAGAGGGTCTCCTTCTTCAATACCAACGATCTCTAAGAGAAAGTCGATAGATTACGTAGGGTTCCCTGTGAGAATGAAACAAGTTCTTTTGAGAGAACTTGAGTGGCTTAGAAGGTTTAGTGCAATGCGTCACTGGGTCCATGATGACTTTATCTTTAATACCGATGTCATCTTGTGACAACCAGTTGCATATGAGTTGAACCCGGTGTCTGCCCTAAGTTGAACATATGGAGGGCTATTCCTTTTCACCCTTTTCTTTAACTTTTCTTTTTAATTCTTCAACACCTTCTTTCTCCGTTTCTCATATTCTCCTTTTTCAATCATACATAAGGACTTCTAATTTCTAACTATTGGTGATGTTCTTGGGTAGATCCCTCCGGCTCTGGCGGATCATAGGACGTTTATTCCTAAACTTAGTCACCTTATAACTCCATGACTATCCTATGTTGCCATAAAACCATTTACTTGAAAATCTCTCAAAGTGTTTATGAATAGAAACATGTTTTGAAACACTCTGAGAGTTTTTTATTTTTCAGAAATACTCCCCCTCCACATGTGCTTATGAGTTTTGACTTAAATCTGCATAGTGAGGGTAGAGCCTGCACTTTTAAATTGATCAACTCCTTATAGACAATTCCCCGCGAGACACGGTTACGTTGTATAGTTAAAGAGATCCATTGTCAGCTTTTAGGTGACAACTAGCTCTAATAACTACCTTGAAAATGTGAATAAACCTTGAAAAAGGTTGTCAAACCCATCAAAGTTCATATCTATCAAGAGTTTCTCGAATTGGTACGATCTACTAAGACAAGTCTTTTCGATTTCTGACATTTCAAAGCTCGTCAATTCATTGGTTAAGTCTTAGAACTCTGAGATTCCATTAACAATCCATCATATTTTGATCACATATATTTTTCTCCCCCTCAAAAAGGGCATATTGATGTTATTTTTGATGAAATATTGGTTTAAAATATGACCATTTTGAGTTTTGCGGGAATATTTCCACAAAGAACTTATGTTTGAACAATTAAGTTTGCAAATAATCCCCCTCGAAAAGTAGTAACTACTTTTGAGGCTTTAAAAAACGAGAGGGAATACTTGTTCTTTTGAGCAAAAAAAATGAAAATATTGAAAGTTTGATTAATTTTACTTATATTAGGATTGTGGCACTGAAGCGTACCGCATGGTCCTTTCTTGACAACTACGGGTTGTACACTGTTATATGAGGACAAGCCATAGTATATATATATATATATATATATATATATATATATATATATATATATATATATATATAAATCAATCAAACAAAAGCACAGTTAAGAATATTCAAGACTACCAAATGTTTACACAACACCAGCTAACTTCTGAGGACGTTGGAACGCCAGAATTGGAAAGCTTGTTCTTCCTCCCCACATAGCTCTCGAGCCTCCTCATCTGATCACGGTGAATCAGCCTTTCATCAATCCTCGTGATAAACCGACGAACAACCCTTTGATCCTGAGAATTCCATCTTTTCCGTTTGCTTTTACCCAACTCAATATCCTTCAACCGATAAGCCAATCCATCGCGAACCATCTTGAGAGTGTCGTCACAGAACTTGTGAATCTCATCGAACGCCATGAAGCAATTACGGTGATTCTCACTACTGTAGACGAATTCGAATTTTGGTTTATGGAAGAGTTTGTACTGTGGTTCTTGGTTGACTTCACTAAAGTGTAGGAGCGGTGCTGTTAGGTTGAGTTGTTTCTGATAGCTTTAGACCTCGAGCTGGAGATCTTCAACACATTCTTGGATAATTTTGATTCAGATGAATACGAGGAGTGCAGTGATGTACTTTATCTGAATATCTGCCAAAAACTGACGCATCCTTCCTTCTACCTTGAGGAGATACATGTCTTTAATGTCATTGAGAGACAATTCAGGAAAGTCAGCTTCTGAGAACTCGTACTCCTTTTCATCATGTCGTTTAACCACAATCTTTTTTAAGAAGGAGTAATCCCACTTTGAAGCCATAGAAACAGACATAATAGCAACTATCCTTTGATCTTCTTCACATCCTTTCTTGACTTGCCTAGTCTATTGCTCATATAGAAAATCCTTTGCCTTTTTGACCAATGATGAATCCCAAACAGAGCATCTTTGTCGTACTCCACTACTTTTTCAACAAACAAGTTGGTGGCGTCTTCTTCGACAACTTTGTTGGTGGAGAATGAGGTAGCCGGTATGTTGAAGGTTAGTGATGTAGCATACTTTTTGCTGATGGTGCTTCCATGTTAAAGAAACTCAAGGTCGATGTTAAAGAAGAATTTAAATGAGATCTTGGGTTGTTTGGGTTTGCCGATCATTGGTAGTGGCTTGGTCCAGTCAGTGTAGTAGGGTCCATGTTCCTTCGTAGAGTGATCAAGTTTAGACTCCGAATTGAGCCAATCGATGTTGTTGGACATTGCACGGGCAATATTCTCCAAGTGATATTCCAGCTCAATTGCACTTCTAGATTTTTCATTGAGTAATGTGAAGGAATCATTCTTGATCCGGCGAAGTTCCTTCTTGGTCATCTTCTTGACTTTGAAATGACTTTTAAGTACTTGGACCTGTTCCAAAGTGCGACCATCCGTGGGCTCTTGACCTTCTTCAAGAGGTGGTTGCGCCTCTACTAAGTTGTTAACTAGTCATATTCCTCTGTGGTGTCGTTGTCTAACCAGGAGACAACAAAAGGTTTCTTTCCTTTCTTTCTGGAGGATGGTTTCGGTCTTGGTGATGGTTGAGGCGTAGGTTAATTTTCCGGTTGAGGCTCCGGTTAGGGCTATAGTATCTCATAGTCCTCACCACCAGTGTAAGTAAAGTGATCACCAGTTTTCTCCAATGATGGTGTGGTTTCTGAGTCCTTTGGTTGATCAGATGCTGGTTGCTGTGATGCTTGTTGTATGGAGGTGCCAGTCTTAGCTGGTGGTGGTGGCATGGTTGACGAAGATCCACCAGATTTCTTTTGTCTTTTAGCATTGGGATCCGGGTCTTTATCGTCATCGTTCCTTGGTCATTTATCAGTCCCCGCATCTTCCTTTCATGGTGTACGAAGTTGTCGTGCAACGAGAAGATCGTAGAGTTTGTCATCATCAATGGTAAATGACGCAGCTCTAGCGGCCATTTTAGTGACTAATTCAGCAATCAAATCTTCTTCGGTAACGACTGGGGCTTGACCGGCTTCGTTTCTCGGTGTAGTCGTGATGATCTGCTTGATAAGGTTTTAAAAGGTACCATTTTGAGGGGTCGTTTAAGTCCTTATTTGATCACTTTTGTATCCGTTATTGCTTAATATCGTTCCTTTTCACTTTTTAGGTCTCGTGAAGGCAAAATGCTGGAATGGCACTTATTTGGACGAAAAGGCGCGAATATATGAAGAAAATGGCCAAAGTCAAAATCGAGACACTCACAGTTGCTGGAAGTAGAAGGCGACGGCGTCAGGTGCTATTGGCGACGCCGTCCCAAAATTATTGTGACGATCCAGAACAAAAAACTCGTATTTTCAAGAGACGGCGTCTAGTTGTGGAAGAGTAGGCCGTCGCTACTCAGACGGCCTAGATGCAATCCAGACGACGTCAGAAGCTGAAGAGGACGGCGTCACGGACATAAGGTGACGCCGTCGCAAGGTTAACGTGGCCAAGACGAAACCCTAATGGCGGCGACACGACGGCGTCACTAAACATAAGGTGACGCCGTCGCAATTGTAATCTTATATATAGAATCCGAATTTTTCAGTCTTTTTGGTGGAGAGTCTTTGGAGTAAAAACCTAAAACCGAACATAAGGTGTCTTGTACAGTATTTTAGCGTTTTAAACCCTATCTTACATCAAGATAAGTCTTTACTTCATTAATTCAATTATGTCTTTGATTATTTGTGTGTATGCTTGCATGTTCTCCATGTCCGGCTAATTTATTTGTGTGTTTGCTTAGGAAGTATGAAACTTAATTATTGAATATTGATTGGTTGTTTCTTATCTTAGTTGACTAATGATCTAGTAATGCGATAGGTCATTCGTTGTGTACTTAATGCTTGATTCATCTTTGTGAACCTTAGAATATAATTACCTGAGTAATTGTAGGCTAAACCATCCAAAGAGCGCCTTAGAGTAGGAGTTTATAATCCCTAGTGGGTTTGTAGACAAGACCCTTTGGTAACTTCAAAGAGTTAGGGAGAAACGCATACCCTACAACTTTAGACACACAACGCAACTAGGAATAAGACGTGACACTCAACCATCAATAGGAGATAATTAAGGAGTAATACAAACTAAGTAAACACATCTTTAAACTATCATACGAGCACACATTAATTAGACATAGACTCCCACAACCTTAGTTTAGATAATTAGATAATAGTAGAGTAATCGGTAGAAATACCAACCCCCCCCAAATCCAATACCCGAGATTCGTACCTTTCCATTTTCATAAAATATAAAAAGATAAAAAAAATAATCTTCCTCAACCTTAACCTTAGCGTAGTAACTCCCTACTAGCATTCCTATTCCCCTAGAGAACGATATCAATACCCGTGGCTTACCCTAATTACTACACTACAACAATTAGGTTCACTGCCTAGGGTGTTATAAAACTTGCTCGAAGAAAAGGAAGTTTCCTTGACCCCGAACGACGCGTGTAGCGTTATCAAGTTTTTGGCGCCGCTGCCGGGGAATAGAATAGCTAGTTAGTAGTCCACCTCGTTTAGGTTCTTTGCTTGATTCCTATCAAGTAAATTTTTTTTTCTCATCTTTAGCTTCCTCATAGTCTATCCCCCTTCTCCGTGACCTTTGTTCGTAACCATTTTTCATTAACTATTTCGTTAGCCGTTATGGAGAACGCGAATCTGCCTAAACTGTCACCCAATCAACGAAACCCACTACATAATCTGCCCTTTCCACTCCAAAATGAGATCTTGAGGTTCCAGCAATATCATGATGAATCCTTTCCTGAGGCGTGGACTCGAATTAAATATTTATTACAAAAAGTCCTTTATCATGGTATTGATTTACTGTTTCCACTACAATTCTTTTACACTCGTATCGCCCACGAAACCCAAAGGAGACTTGACTATGTAGCGGATGGGGATATTTGGGGACGTGGTGTGCGAAATGCATGGGAAACCTTTGAGATTCACGCCCAATTTAGAAGTGGAACATGGGACCCAAAAAACGAATCTTTAGACCTATTTTCAATTTGGAAACTTCGGTCGGAAAGGTTGTTTAGGAAGGAGATGATTAGAGTTGAGGTACCAAGGTGCATGTCATGGTTAGGCGCTACCACAGTACAAAATGAATACATAGGTGATCTTGATAAGATGGAGGATAGAGTAGAAAATCCAATCCCATCGGATAACCCACAAGTCCTACCATCACTTGAGGAACACACATCGCCTATAACTTACCCGGGAGAAGTAGAAGAGACTATAGGAACCCCGATTGTAGAACCTTTGGACCAAACGCCACTAGGGAATATAGGTTTAGATGCTTGTTGTCATGACCTCTCTCTTAGTCCTAGGAAAGTTCCTAATTTTGATGAACCGGAGCCTCAACCAAAAACCTTACCCAATTTTCCATCTTTAGATGTGAATCTTGGAATTGAATTAGGCCCCAATCCACCCATCAAAATAGATAGTCCAGGTAGTTGCTTGATAAAGGTGGTAGATTCTAGGCCATGTAGAGTGGAAGCTAATATAGGAGTAACCCATGACCTTACACACTTATATCACCCATTCATGGTTGATAACAAGAAACACTATGGGTTTAAACCGGGTTTATTAGGTCAAGATGGATCCTTAACTAAGAATCTTTTGAAGTTGATAGAAGATGATCCATTTTTAGGAGGGAGATTTGATTCACCCGCTACACCAATAGACTTAGGTAAGGTTATAATGAATGGAGCACACTCCTTTGAGCATATAAATCACCCATCACCCTCTCCTCACGTAGCAAATTTCCACCCTAAGGGTGTGTATTGCTACTATCACCCGCACTTAAACTTAAGTGTAGGAAAAACTTCCCCTTTATCTGTTAAATAAGGGTAGAGTCAGGCTCGTGACTCGAACAAAAACAAGCGCTTCTTGGGAGGCAACCCATGTGTATTTGTTTTTTTTATTTTCATTTGGGTGTCGTATATCTTTTATTAATTGTTTATTCTCATGTTTGAATTTGTAAAAATGCTTGATTTTGTCTTTAACCTCGTCTTAATTACATATAAAGGTATTTTACATAAGGGATAAGTGTAGGGAGGATTACACACGTTTTCAAAAGAAACGTGAACACGAGAATTACAATTATTTAAAAGATATATATGTGTGTTTATTAGAGTCAAATGCTTGTATCGAGTCATAATGGATGTTTTGCAGGAATTTTTCCAGATTCTAAAGATATAAATTTTCCAGAATTTTTTCAGAAAATCGCAGACCAGTTTTTGTCAGGATAACCTGACGGCGTCAGGATCGCAACCTGACGGCGTCAGGAAGGAGCAGAAACAACTGATTACTTTTTCTCGTTTTCTGTGCTACTTATAAATTTTTTTAGAATTTTCCAGGTCTTAATTTTCTAGAAAATCTGCAAACATCCATTCCACAAGCATTATATCTTATTTAAGTCTGGAATTACATCTTGTTGTGATTTTTCTTTGTTCGGTTTGATGCGTTGGGTTGTTTGTTTTCTTCAAGTGTGCAGGTTTTATTTATCAAGAAGAAGATACAAAAGATTGGAAGGAGCTTTTCACGCACACAATTCTTCTTGGAAAGGATTTAACCACTTCACACACGGATCCTACCGAGCTAATCAGGGGAGTATTAGTTTCTTTCATTTTTGATTACCTTCTTTTATCATAACTTTGATACTTTCGGGGAACATTGGGGACAATGTTCAGTTTAAGTGTAGGGAGGGAAAATAAAACGGGAACTTTGAAACTATGCTTATCCTTGACTATTTGCTTTGTCCAATTGTGATTGTGTAATAAACCATGAGAAAATGTCGGTTAGGGTAACTTTGGCACCAAATTTAAAATTTTTTATGACATATAGGAGTGGGCCATTAGTCTTAACAAAAGCGTCTCATGGATAGGAAGTTATATGACTAGCACAAAAACCCTTTACCACCCAAATTCCACCAAAATGTGAGGATCGCCCTTAGATTAGTAGGAATTAAAGCATTCATCTTCAATGCTTAGAGTGTGAACCGGTAGTATATTAGATTCTAGAACTTGTTTTGTGATGCATTCCGAGATCGCAAGTGAGGCTACACTTGTGTAGTTAGGAATAACTAAATGATAAGAGGCATTAGGATAACCCTTGTTTGATACCTGTAATATAATTACTTCTTCCATATCGGTTGAGTAATTCCCCCACACCCTTTGCGTTGTACTCATCTTTAGTACACGATACCCCTAGTTAACCCCTCAGAGCCTATCTTTTTCGCGGTTCTCGTGTTGTTTCGGTTTTTCCGGAATATCAATGAAGAGCATTGTTTACACCCCACCCCCAAATATACACCCAAATCGCCTTAGCCTACCCCTTATGCACTCACTTTTAGTGCAAATGTTTGTTATCACCCTAAACCCTTAGTTCAATTATCTAGTTGCTTGCATAAGTTGCTAAGTCGAGTCATATCCTTTGTATACAGTTTTGGGATGATTGGGATTCATGGAAAAGTTAAAGTTTATGAAATGACGGGAAGGGAACGTTAAATTCGAATTCCCTTTGTTTGCGTAATAATGTACCCCAAGTGTTTTAATCTTTTCAATTCGGGTCAAATTAGTGTTAGAGTAATAAAAACTCAAGTGTAGGGATATGCCTATAAATCCCTAGTATTTTGATGTTATCATAGAGGATGGTAGAGTAAAAGTGTATGTGAAAAAAAAAAAAAAAAAAAATCGAAAAAAAAAAAATAGAAAAAGAGAAAAGAAAAAAAATAGAGTGATATATATATAAAAAAAAAAAAAAAAAAAAAAAAAAAAAAAAAAACGGGCTACCATCCTACATCTATCCTTTAAATTTATGTTTGTTTATTTCAGTTATCTAGAGTTTAGAGTGTCGAGTCTTGGCTTAGCAACGCCATTCTTCATATGCAGTTAACATAAAGATTTTTGACTTGCCACCACTAAATAGCCTATCCCACCAAACCCTTATTTCCCTACCGTAAGCCTAACATTACAACCCTTTAAAAGACCTCTTTGATAGTCTTTCTTAGGTGCTTACGCCAAAGCGATGGAGGTTTGATCTATTCTCAAGCCTATGGTAATCTATGTACTAGGACCGGTTAATGAGTGTTTATCTTCCATTTCCTATATTGTTATATTTCATATATACACCCGAGAGAGATGTGAGTATCCAAACACCCCATGTGAGGTGCTAGTATGTAATTTCCGTGCTTGTTATGACTTTTGCGGGGCTTATATGTGTTGTGGACCGTTTTGAATTAATGCTTCATGACCCCTAACTTATAAATTAATTGGCTAAAAGCACATTTGCTTGAGGACAAGCAAATAACAAGTGTAGGGATATTTGATAAGGTTTTAAAAGGTACCATTTTGAGGGGTCGTTTAAGTCCTTATTTGATCACTTTTGTATCCGTTATTGCTTAATATCGTTCCTTTTCACTTTTTAGGTCTCGTGAAGGCAAAATGCTGGAATGGCACTTATTTGGACGAAAAGCCGCGAATATATGAAGAAAATGGCCAAAGTCAAAATCGAGACACTCACAGTTGCTGGAAGTAGAAGGCGACGGCGTCAGGTGCTATTGGTGACGCCGTCCCAAAATTATTGTGACGATCCAGAACACAAAACTCGTATTTTCAAGAGACGGCGTCTAGTTGTGGAAGAGTAGGCCGTCGCTACTCAGACGGCCTAGATGCAATCCAGACGACGTCAGAAGCTGAAGAGGACGGCGTCACGGACATAAGGTGACGCCGTCGCAAGGTTAACGTGGCCAAGACGAAACCCTAATGGCGGCGACACGACGACGTCACTAAACATAAGGTGACGCCGTCGCAATTGTAATCTTATATATAGAATCCGAATTTTTCAGTCTTTTTGGTGGAGAGTCTTTGGAGTAAAAACCTAAAACCGAACATAAGGTGTCTTGTACAGTATTTTAGGGTTTTAAACCCTATCTTACATCAAGATAAGTCTTTACTTCATTAATTCAATTATGTCTTTGATTATTTGTGTGTATGCTTGCATGTTCTCCATGTCCGGCTAATTTATTTGTGTGTTTGCTTAGGAAGTATGAAACTTAATTATTGAATATTGATTGGTTGTTTCTTATCTTAGTTGACTAATGATCTAGTAATACGATAGGTCATTCGTTGTGTACTTAATGCTTGATTCATCTTTGTGAACCTTAGAATATAATTACCTGAGTAATTGTAGGCTAAACCATCCAAAGAGCGCCTTAGAGTAGGAGTTTATAATCCCTAGTGGGTTTGTAGGTAACTTCAAAGAGTTAGGGAGAAACGCATACCCTACAACTTTAGACACACAACGCAACTAGGAATAAGACGTGACACTCAACCATCAATAGGAGATAATTAAGGAGTAATACAAACTAAGTAAACACATCTTTAAACTATCATACGAGCACACATTAATTAGACATAGACTCCCACAACCTTAGTTTAGATAATTAGATAATAGTAGAGTAATCGGTAGAAATACCAACCCCCCCCAAATCCAATACCCGAGATTCGTACCTTTCCATTTTCATAAAATATAAAAAGATAAAAAAAATAATCTTCCTCAACCTTAACCTTAGCGTAGTAACTCCCTACTAGCATTCCTATTCCCCTAGAGAACGATATCAATACCCCGTGGCTTACCCTAATTACTACACTACAACGATTAGGTTCACTGCCTAGGGTGTTATAAAACTTGCTCGAAGAAAAGGAAGTTTCCTTGACCCCGAACGACGCGTGTAGCGTTATCACTGCTTAACCATGTGCTTGATCATGGGTTGTAGTTGATTCTTGAAGAGTTCTCGTGTGACTCCAGGAATCTTGTCAGAAATAAATGCATGAGTGTAGTTCATGATTTGGTCATTCATCTCTCTCTGAACATCCTGAAAGAAGAACTCTTGAATATCTTATATGGATTCTTGAAAACTAGACATTTGTGTTGTAAGATCAGTGACCACCTCAGACAATGTGTTCACTTGTTCTTGAAGATGGTTATACTTTCTTGTCCGGGACTGGTGAACAGGTTTTTGAATTTTGGATTTAACACGAGACATCCAAGTATCAGTCTTCTTCTTAACCGTTTTTGTTGTTGATTTTGTTGTTTCTTGTGTTGGAGGAGGGGATGAATGTGACGATGATTCAGGTTTGGAGGAGGTGTCAAGTGGTGTTTCTGAAGACGGTTAAGGTTTGTGAGTTGGGTTATCAATTTTCGGTTTCCTTCTTCAAGCGTTCCTCCTCAGCTTTGGCCACTTATGCTTCAACCTCTTTACGCTTAATTTCCTTTGCAGCCGCCAAAACATCATCATCGGTAATCCTTTCCTCCTTATCATGATCGTGTCCTCCAACATCATACATCTCCTCTTCATCTTGCTATTCATCTTCCTGAGTTTGCTCTTCCTGAGCGGTAATCTTTGAGGTGTCACCCGTGCCCTTATCGGGTTGATTAACCGGATCGGTTTGGAGTTGGGTGACAAGAGATGGTTCTTCGGTATGTGGATCATCACTGCTAGAACCTCCCACCCTGTCAGGTTGATTAACCGCAAAGGTAGAGGCTTGGTGTTCCAACCTCTTCTGCTTCAAAGTCTATTGAAATAATCTTTCTTCTTCCTTTGGATCATACTCTAAGTCAGAAGCCTTTTCCCTTTGTTAGATTTGTTGCTTTATTCAGTAGAAGTGTAAGCATCAATGTCTTCCTCAAGCTCTGTAATTGTTGGGCTTTTCTGCTTCTCCTTCTCTATGGTGGAGTCATCAATATGAACCTTGCCATGGATCACGCGTTCGTCTGAATCTGTCTCTGATTCCTCATCATTTTGTGATGTGGGCTCAGGAGAAGGTTCGGGCTTGACCACTTGAGTAGGAATCTTCCTCTTTACCACTCTCTTGGTTATCTTTGACTGTGACTTGGTGGTACTACCAGAACTTTCAGCTTTCTTTGCTCTGGTCTTGATCGCTGGAGTAGTAATCACTTCATCCATGAATCCAACCTGTGGAAAACTAGAAGGGGGGGTTGAATAGTTTTGCCGATTTTTAGTTGATTTCAAAAAACTTTAGATTCGATATTATGTGAAATCGTATGGATGTTGAGAACGTATAGATCTAATGATAATGTAAGTAAATAAACAAAGATAAGGGATAGAAATGACACAACCGATTTATAGTGGTTCGGCTACAAGGACACCTTCCTTGCCCTACTCCACTCCCCGAGTCACCTACTCGAGAGTTCAAGCACTATGTCAACAAACTCCTTCACTTGGCGGAGAAGCCTTCACAACGTTGCTTACACTTTATCCGGTACAAAGCTAGATATCGAGTCCGTAGCACGGTGGACCAAACCAACACAACTATTACACAACAAATATGTGAAATATCAAATACAAGATCTTCGCTACAGAAATCTTGCAGAGAGACAAATCAATCAAGGACCCCTTGCTTGGATGACTTGTAGAATGCTCGTGATCTCGCCTTAGAGAAGGACCTATATGAGGATCACAAATAGAAAGAAAATAAGAACAACTCTCTAGATCAAGTGATCTATATGTTAGAAGAGAATGAGAGTGTATGAGAGATTTAGTAAGAAGAGGGGTGAGTTAGAATGAAGAAATGGCTCTCTATTTATAGGCAAATTTCCTCACTGTTCACACGGATCCCACGGATCCCTTCCACTTGGGATCCGGCTAGCACAAAGCTAGGGATTCGTGGAACGCTCCTCTTTGCCCATGGGTTTTTTGGTTATGGGTCATGGGTTGGTCCATGGGTTATATCTAGATTCAATATATCTAAGTATACATTGTATCAAGTCTCTTTGGGTATGGGTTAAGATCCATGGGTTGTGATTTTTACCCATCCTAATTAACTATTACAACAAATGCTTTTGTTACTACACTTTTGTATTTAAAAGATTATATGTAAATGCTTTACAAAAATAATATGTATCCTTATAATTATACTTAAGACAACATTATATATGTTATCAACAAAACACAAAGAGATCGCAAAATATTAATAAACGTTTTTACGGTTTATTTGTATTAACAATCTCCCCCTTTTTGTTGATGACAAAATATAATGTTATGATGAGTAAAACTTAAGAATAGATGTAAGTTTTGAAAGCTCCTAAGTTTTACTTCTTCTCCCCCTTTTTGTCGAAACAAAAAGTTAACCCTTGGAGGAAAAAGTAGTCTACTTACTCCCCCTTGACGGTAGCTCCCCCTAGTTTGGGGCGTCTAGAGAAAAAAAAAATCTACAAAAGAAAGTTAGTAACATGCTTAATTGATCTTATGGTTGTCGAGAAACAAGATATGGAGCCAAGGTATGTAAACAAGGCCTTGTAATAAAACGACAAATTGTAGTGGTAGTTAAGCCACTTACAAGCATGTAAAAATAAGAACAAGACTTGTTCTTGAAAATGACAAAAAGGTATTAAAAGTGAAAAATAGTAGTAGAGATTCCTTCCATGCTTGCATAAGGTTATGGATGGAGGTTTTGATGAGTAATTGTATTGATGCGATCAAGGATGAGGTTGAGTATGAAACGCATTTCTTCCCTAACTTCTATTGCAATTTCCCTAGTGGATTGGCAATGTTCACAATGTAAATGATGTGGGTAATGAGTGCGGAAGTTTTCCGGGTTGTTTTGATTTGAGTTATGCGGAAGTTGTGGTGGAAAAATAGGAAAATATGGATCAAAATCCGGAATGTTTGTATGTGGTGGTGGAAAAGAACCTAGATGTTCTTGTAATGTGATGGGAGCTAGAGGTGGTGATGTTTCAAAATCTTGAAAAATAGTATTTGGTGATGTGGGAGGTGTGGAAAAGACTATTTCTTTTTCTTTAGGTTGGGTAGATCTTGTTGGAGTCCTAAGGAGTTCCAAAAGAGTTATTTTAGGTGGTGATGAAGTTGGTGTACTTGTTGGTGATGAGGGTGGTGCTATAATGGAAGCATCTTGTGGTGAGTTATTTGAGGATGAATCATTTGAGGTTGGTTTTGCTAAACAACAAGATCGGATACTAATCCGTGCGGGTATCCTAGCATTTGATTGTGGTATTTTGGATGGTGGAAGTACAAAGGTTTGGATATCATGATTGTTTGTACTAGATGATTCTCCTAAAGGGTTTTTGGATGACATGATGAAGTGTGTTTGTGAGAAGGAGATGGAGTATGCAAGCATTTTGGGAGTTATATATAAAAAAAACAACATATTGTAATGAATGCTTGACCCAAAATGTGGATTAAAATCTAATGATTAGATATGAATTCAAGGCATGTGATCATGAGAACACAAGCATTAAAGAACATACTCCCAAAAATAAAACAAATGTGGATTTTTCATCCAAAATGACAAAAATAAAAGTTGAAAACAGCTTCTGTATACACGGATCCCACGGATCCTTCCCATGAGGGATCCGTCCAGCATGAAGGCTGGGATCCGTGGGTCTGGTGTTTCAGGCAGTACAAAATTCTCCTTTTGGAAATATTTTTGCCTATTGTGTGCCTATATGCAAACTATTTGGAGTTGCGGTTATCTCGACTCCTAAAAAGAAATAAAAACTAAACTAGCAGTAAAAAATATCCTATTAAGATAACCCGAAAACACATATTTAGTACATAGGTACGTAATCTTGTGTTGTCAATGCTCCTAATTCATTGTAGCTTAAATGAATGTACCCGAAAACACATATTAGTTATGTGTCCCCTTTAGCATTCAAAATACATGAGATGCAATGAAAACGGGTTTTTACTTTGTATTAATAATGAAAAAGCGATTTGTCCTAGACGTGAGAAATTGCTTTTGTGAAATTGATACGGGAAGGTATCATCTTTTTAGAAAACATTGTGAAAGTAGGTTTTCTTTGAAAATGTGTATATAAAAGGTAGGAGAGCTATAAGTAAAACAAAAAACTTATCTTTGGGTTTTGAAAATTCCTGTATTGTTTGTAAGTTGTGCGTGAAATAGAGATCCTAGACTCAGAGGGAAGAAGGCTAGTGTTTACATACCTTGTAGAGTCAAAATAAATTACGACGTGTGTTCCATTAAACCAAGACCAAGACGAAGTAGGTTGAATTGTTCCCGCTTCAACGGTTTGGTGAGGACGTCGGCTATGTTATCTTCGGATGCTACCTTCTCAATAGAAATGTTCCCCTTTTGAACATTGTCTCTTAAGAAGTGATGACGAATCTCTATATGCTTGGTGCGAGAATGCAATACCGGATTCTTGCTTAAGTCGATGGCACCTTTGTTGTCACATAGAATGGCTATGTCGCTTAGATGAATGTCGTAGTCTACTAACGCTTGTTTCATCCATAGTGCTTGTTGGCATGCTTTCCCGGCGGAGACGTACTCGGCTTCGGTTGTTGATATTGCTAGAGCCGTTTGTTTCTTAGAAAACCATGATGTTAAACAACATCCCATGAAAGTACACACCCCACTTGTACTTTTTCTATCAACGTAATCCCCTGCATGGTCAGAATCTGCATATACAATTGTTTCTACACCCGTGCCCTTAGGATACCATAATCCTAATTGTGTTGTACCTTTAATGTATCTAAAAATTCTTTTTACGGCTTCTAGGTGTGAAGTTTTGGGGTTTTCTTGAAACCTAGCACATAAGCAAACACTAAACATGATATCCGGCCTACTTGCCGTGAGGTAGAGAAGACTACCTATCATGCCACGATATTTAGTATTATCTACGGATTCGCCGTCTTCATCTTTTGTGAGTTTGGTGTCGGATGACATGGGTGTCCTAATTGATTTCGACTCTTCTAGACCAAATTTCTTTAACATCTCCTTGATGTATTTAGATTGATTGAAGAAGATACCATCTTCTACTTGTTTAATTTGTAGACCAAGAAAGAAACTAAGTTCTCCCATCATACTCATCTCGAACTCGTCATGCATGATTTTAGAGAAATCATCACACATGTCTTGACAAGTGGATCCGAATATAATATCATCTACGTATATTTGTACTATGATTATGTGTGACTCCTTTTTCTTAGTAAAAAGTGTGTTGTCAACTAACCCCATGGTATAGTTATGTTTAATTAAAAAGGACTTGAGTCTATCATACCAAGCTTTTGGAGCTTCTTTAAGACCATAAAGGGCTTTCTTTAATTTATAAACGTGTTTGGGTTTTTCAAAATCGGTGAAGCCCGGAGGTTGAGCTACATATACTTCTTCATTAATAAGTCCATTTAGAAAAGCGCTTTTGACATCCATTTGATAAAGCTTTAGATCATTAGCACAAGCATACGCAAGAAGTATTCTTATAGACTCTAATCTAGCCACGGGGGCATAGGTCTCATCAAAGTCTATTCCTTCTTGTTGGTTATACCCTTGGGCAACGAGTCTAGCCTTGTTCCTAGATACTACTCCGTTTGCATCTAATTTGTTTTTATACACCCATTTTGTTCCTATTATGGTTTGATTACTAGGTGGAGGGACAAGTGTCCAAACATCATTAGAAACAAATTGATTTAATTCTTCTTGAATAGCCATTACCCAACTTTCATCTTTTATGGCTTCTTGTGTGTTCTTAGGTTCTATAGTTGAAACGAAACAAAATAAGCTACTTTGGTTTTGAACTTGAGACCTTAATGTTCGTTAGTTTAGCTTTCCTATGACCTTATCTACGGGGTGATCTTTGGACTCTTTAATGTTTGTAATTTCACTAATTGAAGGTTCTTCTTCTTCATTTATCTTTTTCTTAATTACAATAGCTTCACTTTCTATGATCTCGTCATCGACAAGAGGTGGAGAGGGTTTGGGTGGACTTTCATCAAATTTTATGTTTAATGACTCTTCTACCTTCATTGTTTCTTTGTTTAATATGACGTAAGCTTTGCTATTAGGTGAGTAACCTAGAAAGATACCTTCGGTTGATTTAGGATCAAATTTTGTAAGGTAATCTTTAGTGTTAAGAATGAAGCATTTGCTTCCAAAGACTCTAAAATGATTTAAAGTAGGCTTTTTGCCTCGGAGTAACTCATATGGAGTTTTACCTAAGATTGGTCTAATTAAGACTCGATTGAGTATGTATGTTGAAGTATCAACAGCATTACACCAAAATTTTTGAGGTATGGATTGTTCGTTAAGCATGGTTCTACTCATTTCTTGAAGGGTTCTATTCTTTCTTTCTACTACCCCATTCGATTGTGGAGTGCGTGGAGCCGAGAAGTTGTGAGTAATACCATTAGCGTCACAAAAAGCTCTGAATTGCACTTCATTATCGAATTCCCTACCATGATCCGTCCTAATAGACACTATGGGTTTTCCTAGTTGTCTTTGGATCTTTTTGCTTAATATTTCAAAATAGTTAAAGGTTTCCGTTTTGTTCTTTAAAAATTTTGTCCAAGTATATCTAGAGTAGTCATCCACTATTACCAAAGTATAGTAGTTGCCTCCATAACTTTGGATAGCGGATGGACCAAATAAATCCATATGTAGTAATTCTAGACACCTAGTTGTGGACACCATGTTTTTAGCTTTATGACTCGAGTGAGCTTGTTTTCCTATATTACAAGCATCACAAAAATGATGTTCATATTTTAACTTAGGTAGATCTCTTACTAGATCTTTGGATGATAGCGATTGAAGAAGTCGCATATTGGCGTGACCCAATCTTCGATGCCATAAGCTCGAAGTATCATCCATAGAGGTAAGACATAGTTTGTCTTTAGGTTCATTACCGATTTTAATGACATAGACTCCATGTTTCCTAATTCCTCTTCCTATGGTTATGCCATTTTTAAGTATCTTACTACCGGTTTCGGTAAAAAGTACATTGCACTTTTTATCACATATTTGTCCTATACTTAAGAGATTAAAGTTTAAGTTTTCTACGTGACACACATCGTTAATGGTTAGAGATTTGTTAGAAACCATACCTTTACCGATGATTCTACTTTTGCTATTTCCAAACACCACATTACCTCCATTTACGGATTCATATGTGGAGAATAGATCCCTATTGCCGGTCATGTGCCTCGTGCACCCGCTATCCTTGACCTATTCATCGGGGTCTAGGTCGACCTTTAAGCACACCTAAAACAATAATAAACTCAAAAGTTTGGTCCCCATTTATTCATGGGTCCATTAGTGTTAAACATTCCATTCATGTTAGACATGTATGGATAAGATGAGTATGCATTCCATGGAGCAAAGTTTTGAAAAGAGAAACCGTTTTGCATATTAGGGTTCCATCCCATTTGATGGTTACTTCTTGGATAAACGTTATTAGGTCTCCTAGATGCATTATGTTTTTGAAAAGATGGTGCTTTGTTTCTTGCAAAAGTGGGATTAATTTTTGGAGGTGGATGTCTAGTGGTGACATGAGTTGGTTTCTTCCTATTTACGATAACGAACTCGGTTCTAGATGAAGAGGCTATGTTATTACCACTAGTTGTCACAGCAGATCCACGGATCCCAGTTTGTACACTAGCCGGTTCCCTTTTTAGAGGATCCGTGGGATCCGCCACAACAGTGGCTGGTTTTTCTAATTCTTTAACGAATTTTGTTTCTTTATTTTCACTAGTTGATGGATCAAGTTGTTGTATGCCTAGACCCTTTTGGTTGTTGCCGGTTTTAACACCATCAAGTATTTTATCTAAGGTGTTTGTACTCATTCTAGCAATTTTAGAATCTAAATGATCAACTAGTGTTTGAAGTTGAACACAAAGTTCACATTCACCACTTGCTATTTTACCCTTTTCCAAACGTTTTAGTTTTGCTTTTAGTTCTATGACTTCTTTATCTAAACGTTGGTTTTGACTCTTTAAAAGCTTGTTTTTGTTAATTAGTTTTAAGCTAATATTGCATAGTTTATCATATTCATTATGCAATGAGTCGTCATCAAGTGATGAACTACTATAGTATTCGTGACATACCTCGTCATTTGCCATGAGACAAATTTCTTCGTCCTCCTCGTCGCTCATTCCCCACGTGCCGCTCACGAATGCCTTTTGATCATCCCGTTTGGGACACTTACTAATAAAGTGGTTTGGGTCCCCACATTTAAAGCAAGTACGATCATCCTTTGGCTTCTCGTCCTCCTTGCTTTTCCGAAAGCCTTTCTTATCGTCATACGGTTGTTTGACGTATCTACCCTTTCTTCTAAAGAACTTTTTAAAGTCCCTTACCGCCATAGCGTACTCTTCGTCGTCACTACTCGAAGATGAATTCTCCTCATCACTCGAAGCCTTTTTGGCTTTAAGGGCAAGAGATTTGTGTTTCTCTTTCACCTTTGAGGCTTCGGAGTCTTTAGCAAGGACAAGCTCGTAGACTTTTAGGTTGCCTATGAGTTCATCGAGGGTGAGGATTGTCAAATCTTTTGACTCTTCGATTGCCGTCACCTTGGATCTCCACTTCGATGGAAGTTCCCTTAGATATCTCCTAACATGGTTACGGCTAGAAAAAGATTCATCAAGTGCTTGTAAAGATGTAATAATAGTATTAAAGTTAGCAAATGAATGATCTATAGTTTCTTCATCCGATATTGAAAATTGTTCATATTGTTGAACAAATAGATCAATTTTATTATTCTTAACTTGTTGGTTGCCTTGATGAGTTACAACTAAAGAATTCCAAATTTCTTTAGAGGTTTTAAGCATAGAAATTCTTTCGAATTCCTTTTTCGGTAAAGCATTATATAAAACCATTTTTGCTTCACTATTTTTAGAAAGCTTTTTCTTCATTTCATCATTTAGTTTATCATGAGGTATGTGAACTAAATTTCCTTTATCATCATTTGAGGTAGCCTCAAAATCACCTTCAACAATAATGTACCAAAGATCAATATCTTTAG
>BPTQ01000001.1:225547338-225755303 GCA_019973895.1 Chrysanthemum seticuspe
AGAGTAAGAGAAGATTGTATATCTAGTGAACTAGATCTCTCAACAAGAAGAAAAGAAAGATAAACACTAGGAGTATATCCAGGAAGAGATTCCGCTCTAGTGCTCGTAAGATGTTCAGGAGGTTCGTTCCCCAGGAACTAACTAAACAGAGAGGCGTTCTAAAGACATCGCTTCTAGAACATAAACTATAAAGTGTATAAACAACACATTATCAACACAACCAAACCAGGTGGCACGATGCCTGAGCCATAGAACGAAACATGGCCTATTTCACATTCGTTGATAGATCTAATGATAATGTAAGTAAATAAACAAAGATAAGGGATAGAAATGACACAACCGATTTATAGTGGTTCGGCTACAAGGACACCTTCCTTGCCCTACTCCACTCCCCGAGTCACCTACTCGAGAGTTCAAGCACTATGTCAACAAACTCCTTCACTTGGCGGAGAAGCCTTCACAACGTTGCTTACACTTTATCCGGTACAAAGCAAGATACCGAGTCCGTAGCACGGTGGACCAAACCAACACAACTATTACACAACAAATATGTGAAATATCAAATACAAGATCTTCGCTACAGAAATCTTGCGGAGAGACAAATCAATCAAGGACCCCTTGCTTGGAGGACTTGTAGAATGCTCGTGATCTCGCCTTAGAGAAGGACCTATATGAGGATCACAAATAGAAAGAAAAGAAGAACAACTCTCTAGATCAAGTGATCTATATGTTAGAAGAGAATGAGAGTGTATGAGAGATTTAGTAAGAAGAAGGGTGAGTTAGAATGAAGAAATGGCTCTCTATTTATAGGCAAATTTCCTCACTGTTCACACGGATCCCACGGATCCCTTCCACTTGGGATCCGGCTAGCACAAAGCTAGGGATCCGTGGAACGCTCCTCTTTGCCCATGGGTTTTTTGTTTATGGGTCATGGGTTGGTCCATGGGTTATATCTAGATTCAATGTATCTAAGTATACATTGTATCAAGTCTCTTTGGGTATGGGTTAAGATCCATGGGTTGTGATTTTTACCCATCCTAATTAACTATTACAACAAATGCTTTTGTTACTACATTTTTGTATTTAAAAGATTATATGTAAATGCTTTACAAAAATAACATGTATCCTTATAATTATACTTAAGACAACATTATATATGTTATCAACAAAACACAAAGAGATCGCAAAATATTAATAAACGTTTTTACGGTTTATTTGTATTAACACATCCCATTTTGCTTGCAGAGCCTCCCTATAGTATCTCTATGAGGGAGCGTCTTTGACCTTCTCAGTTATGAGGCACGCATGGAGTTCAACACCTTATTTACAAGTGGTGGTCCCCTGGAACCTAACTGATTTTAGGGTAGGCTCATTCTTCATGGTGTGCCTGTTGGGGTCGTCAAGTCTCTTGGGAATGTCCTCATGCTTCCTGAGGATATTGTGGATGATTAGTTTGGTGAAGCAAACAAAAGGGATCTTGGTGCCTTCCTTCTTGAGATGCTGCATCATGTCCTCCCATATGAGGCTAGCATAGTCAATGTGATGAACATGGACCATTCCCAAGAATATTTACAAGTGCATCAGCTTGGGGTGCTCATGACCGCTGTCTCTTCCTGATAAAGACTTGGCAATCATGAGATAAAGTGTCCTCCATGGTTGCGGGATGAATTTGACGTCAACTCTGGAGTGAGTAGAGATAATGCCAGAGGACTCATCATATCCAATGTTGATCAAGAAATCCAGAATCTCCGTCTCTGTAGGTATCCTAACATAATCAGCTGGAGAGTTGATAGCCGGAAGTAGAAGAACAACACGAAGATCATCAACAAAAACCGTGACTTATGAGTGTGTAGAGTGATCTTTACAGCATCTTCTCCATCAATCTTCTTCATGTAATGCTAGAACTGATGGATATAGAAGTCAGGGATTGAGGATGACTTTGAGAGCATGAAACGGTATGGGTGCTGAAGAAGGATGTACACAGTAATTCAACAAGATGATTCAGAGCAAGTAAAGATGTTGAAGTCAACACAAAGGTTGTTCTTGCCAATCACTCTGTCATAACCATGTGGGAATGTATTGGCCATTGTGAGTTCTACAAGGGCATTGACATATGCTTGCTGTGCAGCCATTTTGTGATCTGAAAGTCATTAGACAAAGAGACAGACATAGAAAGACACATTGTGTTAGCTTAAGTATGATTCATTTTTCTAATTCCTTGTTTGATGTTATCACATTTATGTTTGTTACATGTCCTAAGTCACATTTGTCCCTTTTCATGAAGTTGTGATGATAAGTTAAGTGAACGTGTTAATTTTGAAGTTTTACATGCTCATTTATCACTTAAACACAACATTTTGACATTTGTATGCTTATTCGTAACACTTAAGACAATATGTGATGTGACTTATTCGTAACAGTTAATAGACTGGTGAACAATGTTTTATTAGTAACTTGGGTTCTTATTCGTAAAAATGGAAGCTTATTTGTAGGATTAAACCTAATCCGTAAGACTATGCTTATTCGTAAGAATATCTTACGTGTAAGACATATTCAAAAGCATTATGCTTATTCGTAGGAATATGCTTATGTTTACGAATAGTGCTTATTCCAAACACATTTCCCTTATTTGTAAGAATAAGGTTACGCGTAAGAATAAGCCTTATTCCAACTTTACGAATTTCTTTCCAAGAAATTCATAATTCACTGTAGACGTCTTATTCGTAAACATTTTATTTCTTATTCGTAAACATTTTGTTTATTCGTAAACGTTGAAAACCTTAGCAATCTTTTTCGAATAATCCTCATGTTAACACAAACATGAATTAACTGATTATAATTCAACACAAACATCATTTAGAACAAAAATATGGCATTTAAACACATTTCATTGTCACAGAAACCTAATTCGTAAGAATTCCTTAAACCCTAAAACCCTAAGTTTTCGAACAAGGAATTTAACCAACAGATTCAAACAAAAATTGTTCCTGAGTGTTCTCAATGCGCGTACGAAGCGAGTTTGGGGTCAAAGTAACTTCCTTTTCTTCGAGCAAGTTTTTCAACCACCTAGGCAGTGAACCTAATCGTTGTAGTGTAGTATTGGGCAAGCCTAATAACATCAAATTATCCTGAATATTTAGTGTCAATTTCCCCCGTTAATGCTTGTAATTTATATCATTTATATGGATTTACGCTTGTTTTCCATTTTATTCCACTTTCAGGTAAATTACGAGCATTGGAGCTAAAGAGACGCGGAATTGGAGAATTATCAAAGATTTATCATAGTATGTTCACTTTGAAGAAGTTACGGCGTAACTCATCTCTCACATTACGTCGTAACTAAAGCGTGACTCAGAAAGCCAACTCATCAGAAGATTACGGCGTAACTCTCCTAAAAGGTTATGACGTAACTAGATTAGGTCAAAAGAGGATCCGCACCGCTGATAACTACGCCGTAACTCTTGCATAAACTACGGCGTAGCCAAGAATTATTGAAGATACGGCGTAACTACTCCTAAGGTTAAGCCGTAACCAGCAGATCTAGTGCATTTTACGAAGAAATAGAGGACTACGGCGTAACTATTTTATTAGTTAAGACGTAACCCAGATCTGGCCTATAAATACCCCATGATTTCCAGCATTTCAAATCATCCCATTTCACACACCACAACCAAAGAACGTGGGAAGAAGCTAAAGGCAGGTCTAGAGGAGCATATGGAGCTATCTCCAAAGGAGAAATCACTCCCCTACTATAAGCATTAGCATTTTATCTTTTCTTTACTTTCGATTCATGTATTTCGAAACATTTATTATTGAATTGATTTGTATGGTTAATATGAGCGGCTAAGAACCTCTTAGTGATGGCCTAGTTATGATTCCTTAATTGTTTTGTTTGCGTTTATATTACTTCCGCATAATTATTTCTAAGTGTATGCATGCATGGTTTATTGGTAGCTACCCTTGTTTCGGTAGTTTTGAATGGCGCTAGAGGCTAGTTGCTTAGGAGATATGACGAACTGACCCTAAGTGAGTAGACTGAGACGGGAAGGGTACGGTATGACCATCTGACGACCCTTTCTACTTGTGCGATTTGACCAACTGATCACCTACCGTTTGGAAGAATTTAAGAATTAAAGGGTGAGTGTTTAAGTTGCTAACGCTTGGGCACTCACTATTATAAGTCTAGCATGTAGCGGTACTTAATGACTCGGCTTAGGGGACCAGGAACAACTGGACTTATGAGGGGACACCTGACTTCTCCAGTGGTGGCATCTTTCCTGATAGGTTAGGGCGAATTGACCAAATGTTGTCCTCTCGACTTTGACCCCACCTGAAATAATTGGAAGTAATTAGACGTAGACATTACTAGCTAGGATGAATGACTAGGTTAGCACCACTCTCCTCTATTGATTACACCTTTGCCTTTTCTTGCTTTAGTAGGTAATTAATTTATTCCTTATCAAAATCATATTAAAATTCGTGACACCTAGACTTAGTAATAATCCAACACACATAACTCTTGGGATGACCTCGGTTTTACCGATTGCTACACTACACGTGACCGGGTACACTGCCCATTAGTGCATTAGGGTAGAACATAGGTATAACGAGACATTATAAATATTAAAACCTGGTCAGTAAAACCTACATCAAGTTTTTGGCGCCGCTGCCGGGGAGTTATATTAGGATTGCTATTAAGTCTTTCGTTTTCATTTTTGTTTTAAAATCTTCTCAATTTCTCACGATCATTATTCTAGTTTTCAGGTACCATGGAAGTTGTTAACATTGATAACCTCACTCTCGAGGAATATTTGGCGTTAACAAGAGATGAACAAGGACCGAGGATTATTAGGTCGGCCATCGCAGAAGATGCTCAATTTGAAATCAAACCTCAATTTATGAGGGAATTGTGTGCAAATCCTTTCTCTGGAAGCATTACCGATGATGCTCATGAGCATATAGACAACGTGGAATACATTGTCAGCCTATTCAAAATTCCTAGAGTCTCAAACGATGTTGTCATGTTACGGGTGTTCCCTATTTCTCTTACTGGAGCTGCTAAAAGGTGGGTTGATCAATTAGCTGCAGGAACAGTCAACACCTGGCCTATCCTAAAAAGTATTTCATTCAGAGATATTGTCCTCCATCCAGGATTGCTAAACAATTAGAAGAAATCCATAACTTCAAGCAAGAGGGTGATGAAACGTTGTACCAGGCATGGGAAAGGTATAACGAATTATTATACAAATGCCCTACTCACGACCTCAACAGCCAACAAAAGGTGAACGTCTTTTACAAAGGTTTGAACATCACCTCAAGACAAATGATCGATTCTCAAGGGCCGATTCCTGGGATGACTCCAACATTGGCTTTAGAAACTATTCAAAAGATGGCTGACCACTCTCACAAATGGCACAATGAGGGGAGCAACCGAAGTAAGAATGGAAATATGGAAGGCCTTGCAGCAATAAACAACAAATTAGAAAGTCTCGGAAGAGACATGAAGAAGCTCAAGGAAAATGTGCATTCCATTCAAGTGGAACGAAATGGAGCTAAACCTACTAATGAATGTTCCTCCAACGAGGAAGTTAAAAGGATCGAAGAAGTAAAATATGGAAGTGGGAGCTCTTTCAACAGATACAATGATAACGGGCCCATATATCAAGAAAAGTCCCCATGATTCTACACAAGAATCAACAACAATCCTCCTAGACCAAGCCTTGAAGAAATAATGCATAGGCACATTGAAGAATCTACAAAAAAGGGAGATAAACTCAAGGAATGGATGGTCAAGGTGAAAGAAGACACCAACATGAACCTAAGGAACCAAGATACTGCAATTAAAAACCTCGAAACAAAAATTGGGCAATTAGCTAAAAACCTTGAGACCAGTAATGCCAAAGCTATTGCCGACAAAGCCATATTTGCGCAAGATAAGGCGAAGAAAGAGCAGTGCACATCCTCTATCACCAATGATCTGTCCGGGATTAACTACCTAAAAGAAGATGATAAATCGGTAGATGAAGAGGTCCTGCCAAGCCAAATTCCTGAGAAGCAACAATACCAGGAAATTTTTCTTCTTCAATGCACTATCAGTAATATTAAGATTCCCGCATTAGCTGATTTGGGGGCCGGGGTAAACCTTATTTCTACCACTCTATTTGATAAAATAAAACTTACCAATTTAAAAGAAACAGCAATGATGATAGAAATGGCTGATTCCTCTAAGGCTGTACCAAGGGGAGTAGTAAATAATGTGCTCCTTAAAATTGGAAAATTCTTTTTTCCCACTGATTTTGTGGTTATTGACATGGGAAAGCGGGAGACTTACAACTTAATTATTGGAAGACCTTTTCTGGCCACTTGTAGGGCTCAAATTAAGGTTTTTGAAAAACAAATTTCTTTGGGAACTGAAAATGAACGAATAACTTTCAGTATGAAAGAGCATTTAAAACTAAAATTAGAAATTTCAAATAATGTTACTCGATCCACCTCTACATTATGATCATAGTACTAATAATAGTGGAGATAATGTTGAAAGTTGCAAGCAGAAACAGGAAAAGACTGTCCAGGTCCAAGGTATTAAGGAAGCTCCGATTCCAAACAAACATTTCTGCAACCCGATATTAACCGAGGATAACGAATCAGTGACAGCATGGCCCTCTTGTAATCCTTTTCGAGAATCTTGTGAAGGAAAGGCGGACGAATGGATATGCCCTCACGAGGATGAAAGACATGATATTAAATTTGGAAAATTAGCCTTTGAAGATTGGTATATAATAAGATTTGGAGACTCATAAATCAATAAGGGATTGGTAAAACAATTGAAAGGCAAGTACAACAACTATCGTCTTACTAATAATGAAAGATCGATCATGAGTACAACAAGAAGTCTTATAGCTGAAGATGATGACTGGGGAAAGTCGTGTATATCATTTAATGAGTGGCTCTCACAAAAATTTGGAACATGTAGCATCGGTAACACTGCAAGAAAAAGAGTTTTTATCAAATGTATGAATGATTGTCACCAACTAGTTGAGGAGGTTGGCCAAGTGCAAAGGCCACCATAAAGCCCCGAGGCTCTGAGTCTAACTTAAAGACTCGTAAATAAAGAAAAGTGCTCTTTCGGGAGACAACCCGAATTATCCCTTTCTTTTATTTTATTTCCATTTCTGTAGGGTTTTGTGTTTTTAACCATTTTTGCTGGAAAACGAAGAGTAATTTCTGCTGCAGCATGCTGATCTTACTATAGTTACGGCGTAACTCATCTCAGTGGTTACGGCGTAACCAACCCCTTGCAGCAGAATTTCGGATGCATCACCAATTACGGCGTAATTCCATCTCAGTGGTTAAGGCGTAGCTACACTCTTGCAGCGTATGCTAGGTTTTGCCTAGTTATGGCGTAACTCCCAATAAGAGTTACGACGTAACTCTCCTTTGCTTTACTTCTTTCATTTTAAACACAATAACCTTGTATTAGTATTTTAAATGAACTTTGTGGGTGTGTTCCCTGTAAAACCTCACGAGACTTCACTCGTCCACTTGGGACACCAAGTGGTTTAAAAGGCTTGTTGCATATGCTAAATGCAACCGTCATTCCTACGAAAGTGAGTTAGGTTTGTTTTTCATTTTTCATTTTTTTTCTTTTTAGAATTATGCTTGTCGGTAGTGTGATTTCAGGGATTGAAGTTTGCTCATGGATGCTTATACGAAGGCACGACTCTTTTTCGTGGGCCTTCTTTCGTTTTGGAGTAAATTTCAAGGAAGTTCTTGCTCTAATTCTACTTTTCTCTTCACCTTTATTTAACGTTTAGTAAAAAAGCGATTTTGTACAATTCAAGTGAGGGGACGGGAGTAGAATTGTCTCTTGAACTTTATTTTGCCCTCGTTTTTCTAGTTTATTTTGAAAAATTATGCCATTTTTAATTTTGACATGTTTTTCTTAACCTAACTAGATTAGACCTTAGCCGAGTACACACAACCCTTGATATTATATGGTGAGATTAGCCTCATCCGTTTCCAATATTTTACCTCAAATCCACCAAATAATGAGTGTGCCGGTAGCTTGTAAACTTTAGAACTTGGCCTTGGCATCATTTTGAGACCATAGACGAGGTATGTTAAGTTAGCTCGATGTATTTGGACTTTTCAGTTTAAGAAGGCAGTATTATAGGATTATCACCCAAAATAGCCTACCATTGTGTGTCTATCGATTTGTCACCTCGACTTCTCGACCCCCATGTGAAACCCTTTTGTTGCACTCACCTTTAGTGCAAGATACCCCTAGATACACCCATCTGAGCCATTCCGTTCATTTTGTTAACCCAATATATTGTTTCGATACATCTATACACCTTAGCCTACCCTGTAGTCTTTATTGGTGATTGGGAAGTCATCATTTTCCTAAGTTCAAGGTTCAAGTGGAAAGGTTCGGAAATCACGCTTTCGTCGATGACATACTCTTAAAGATCATTGAAGACCCCCTGAATTCCCATTCTTCATCTCAAGTGGGGGAATATTATGTTTAGTTGTTATGTTAAAAAAAATGATTCGAAAAAAAATAAAATAAATAATATAGCTATGTTGTTTAGTTTATTGTAAAGTGCAATGTTATAAGCACTATGTTCTGAGCTTTATATAGATTTAGTATCGAGGAGGCCACCTCGGTCACATTTGAAGATTGGAGTTGGTAATTGTGCCAACAGTTGGAGAAAAGGTAGTGTGCCCATCATGACGTCCTCTAATGACACATCTACCTATTATTACATGATCCGGTTTCTTAATTTCAAAGCTTGAACTTTGGGCGGACGGTAAGTGGTGATGACTTGATTATACATTTAGACTATCTGCTTGATTTTTATTTTACACCATTTATATATCCCATGTCTTATCCTACCCTTTAGTCATGAAGCGTGTCTAGGTGATGCAGCGAGCAATCTTTGGTGTCTTGGCCATGGATTTGGTCATTTATCACTGATTTTGACCACTTCACCGTGACATGTTAGTAATGACGAGTCACCCTTAACCTTTGTCGTGTCTACCCATATTGCCGTCGAAAATTGTTTAGCCTTTAACTCTAGTGGTGGAGATTTGTGTAACCGCCAAGCTTATGATAGAATACATGCTATGACTGTGTTATTGAGTGATCACCCAAAATTGACACTTAGAATAGTTGAGAGATTTGAGTGTTTTGTTCCTATTTCGTGAGGTGTTCGGCTTTATTTTATTCTAGCATAAGGGATTTGTAAACTTATATCTTCCAGTAGAGTTCAAGTGGGGGGATATTTGATAACATCAAATTATCTTGAATATTTAGTGTCAATTTCCCCTGATAATGCTTGTAATTTATATCATTTATATGTATTTACGCTTGTTTTCCATTTTATTCCACTTTCAGGTAAATTACGAGCATTGGAGCTAAAGAGACGCAGAATTGGAGAATTATCAAAGATTTATCATAGTATGCCCACTTTGAAGAAGTTACGGCGTAACTCATCTCTCACATTACGCCGTAACTAAAGCGTGACTCAAAAAGCCAACTCATCAGAAGATTACAGCGTAACTCTCCTAAAAGATTACGACGTAACTATATTAGGTCAAAAGAGGATCCGCGCCGCTGATAACTACGCCGTAACTCTTGCATAAACTACGGCGTAGCCAAGAATTATTGAAGATACGGCCTAACTACTCCTAAGGTTACGCCGTAACCAACAGATCTAGTGCATTTTATGAAGAAATAGAGGATTACGGCTTACCAATTTTATTAGTTACGCCGTAGCCCAGATCTGGCCTATAAATACCCCACGATTTCCAGCATTTCAAATCATCCCATTTCACGTACCACAACCAAAGAACGTGGGAAGAAGCCAAATGCAGGTCTAGAGGAGCATACGGAGCTATCTCCAAGGGAGAAATCACTCCCCTACGATAAGCATTAGCATTTTATCTTTTCTTTACTTTTGATTTATGTATTTCGTAACATTTATTATTGAATTGATTTGTATGGTTAATATAAGCGGCTAAGCACCTCTTGGTGCTGGCCTAGTTACGATTCCTTGATTTTTTTGTTTGCGTTTATATTACTTCCTCATAATTATTTCTAAGTGTGTGCATGCATAGTTTATTGGTAGCTACCCTTGTTTCGGTAGTTTTGAATGGCGGTAGAGGCTAGTTGCTTAAGGGATATGACAAACTGACCCTAAGTGAGTAGACTGAGACGGGAAGGGTAAGATATGACCAACTGACGACCCTATCTACTTGTGCGATTTGACCAACTGATCACCTACCGTTTGGATGAACTTAAGAATTAGAGGGTGAGTGTTTAAGTTGCTAACGCCCGGACACTCACTATTATAAGTATAGCATCTAACAGTACTTAATGACTCGACTTAGGGGACCAGGAACAACTGGACTTATGAGGGGACACCTGACTTCTCCAGTGGTGGCATCTTTGCTGATAAGTTATGGCGAATTGACCAAATGTTGTCCTCTCGACTTTGACCCCACCTAAAGTAATTGGAAGTAATTAGACGTATACATTACTAGCTAGGATGAATGACTAGGTTAGCACCACTCTCTTCTATTGATTACACCTTTGCCTTTTCTTGCTTTAGTAGTTAAGTAATTAATTCCTTATCAAAATCATATTAAATTCCGTGACACCTAGACTTAGTAATAATCCAACACACATAGCTCTTGGGACGACCTCGGTTTTACCGATTACTGCACTACACGCGACCGGATACACTGCCCGTTAGTGTATTAGGGTAGACCATAGGTATAACGAGACATTATAAATATTAAAACCTGGTCAGTAAAACCTGCATCAAAGCCTCAGGGATTGATATCATTCTCTAGGGGAATAGGAATGCTAGCAAGAAATGTATTACGCTAAGGTGGGGGTTGAGGATGATTCTTTTTTTTAATCTTTTATGGGTTTTTTTATAAAGCTAATGTAAAATCTCGGGGCAATTGGTTTGGGGGTGGTACTTCTACCGATTACTTCTACTATCTAATTATCTAATACTACGGGTAGTCTTATGTCTAATTGATGTGTGCTCGTATGATGATTAAAAATGTGTTTACCTAGATACTATTACTCCCTAGTTATCTTTTATTGGTAGGTTGAATTGTCACACCTTATCTTAACGCGTTGTATTCCTAAGGTTGTAGGGAATGCGTATGCCCTAACTATTTGAGGTTACCTTTGGGTTTAGCCTAAAAAATACGCAAGTGCTTAAACTATTTCATTCATAAGCCTCAATTTCACAAAGAATATTCAAGCATTAAACACAACGAATGAAGCCTAGTTGCACTCCTAAGCCAAATTCAATTAAGATAAGAAACAACCTAACAATAATTAATAACTAGGTTTCATAGATCTAAGCAAACACACAAGAAATTTAGCTAAACATGTTAAACAATCAAGCATACACACAATCAATTAAAGACATAATGATATTTTGGATTAAAACACTTATCTTGATGTGTAAAATAGGGTTTGGGACCCTGAGATACTGTCCAAGTCAGACTACAAACATTTAGGGTTTTTACTCCAAAAGTCTACCTCCTTAAATGCAGAAAAATCGAATTCTATATATAGATTTACATGTGCGACGGCGTTACCTTATTGGTGGGACGCCGTCAGCTCGCCGTCATTAGGGTTTTCGTCTTGGCCAAGTCATCGATGGGACGGAGTCATCTTAGAGTTGTGACCCCGTCAGTCTTTAGATGGGACGTCGTCATGATTCTGGATCTTGGCAGTCTGAGATGAAAAGTCTGAGTGACGCCCTTCTTCTTCAAAGCCTGACGCCGTCAGGTTGTATGAGCAAAAATTCCACTGAGACGTCTGGTGCATGTTTTGATCAAGTCTTTATAGAGGGACGGCGTCGCCTTTGATTGGGACACCGTCAGGTTCTGTTTGAGCAGCTTGAGTGGCTTCGATCTTGACTTTGCCATTTTCTTCATGTATTCTCTCCTTTTCGTCCAAATGTGCTTCATTCTAGCATTTTGCTTCCAAGAGACTAAAAAGTGAAAAGGAACGAAATTAAGCAGTAACGGATATAAAAGTGGTCGATTAAAGGCTTAAATGACCCCCTAAAAGCATGCGTTTTAAATCCTTATCAAATATTCCTACACTTGGTATTTGCTGGTCCTCAAGAAAATGTGTTTTTGGCCAATCAATTTATAAGTTAGGGGGAATGAAGCATGTGTTTAAAATAATTCACAACAAGTAAAAGCACCGCAATAGTCATAACAAGCACGAAAATTATATACTAGCACCTCACAAGGGGTGTTTGTATTCTCTCATCTCTCGGGTTTATATGAAATATGTTGGGTTTTTGGTTCCTTAGATCAAGAATTATTCTAAGTACTGGAACCACGGACAAAGTTGATATAACCACGGACAGAAGAATGTAATCACTGATGAAGACAAACCGCGGCTAGTAGTATTGTGTAACTACTGATAGACCATTGTAACCGCTGCTAGTTTTGTATAGTCGGTTTAGTATTTTGTATTAGATAAATATGGAAAAGATATTTATCTTGTAGGTTACGTATTGTATTATGTAAAGGACTCCTTAGCCTATAAAAGGAGGTCCTAGGTTAGATTAGATATACGTATGTTTTATATCTAAAGTCGATACACTTCAAGGTTGTAAAACCCTAATACTGGTTAGAGTATTCGTATTAATAATAATATTGAGGTGTTGAATGTTTACTGTTCTTCTTCTTAAGATTAAGTGTTAAATTCCGCGTAATACTTAATAAGTTCTTTGTTTAAGTCAGTTTCTATATTAGATCGTTTGCTCAACTGGGATCAACAAGTGGTATCAGAGCTTGTGATCTAGAAACTGTAACCAAGAAGAAGTTCTATTCAAGAAAGCTAAGATGTCTGACGAAACTCACATGGTGACTGCATCAAAGGTTCCCATGCTCAAGCATGGTGAGTATCAAATCTTGAGAATGCGAATGAGGCAATACATTCGTATGATTGACTATGCCATCTGGGAATTTGTTGAAAAAGGTGATACTCTTCCTTTGAAGGGTGCTGATGGTAAAGCAATAGAAATTGTTAGTGAAGTTGACAAGGCCAAAAAGAAATTGGAGATTAAAGCTCATAGTATTCTTTCTATGGGAATACCTAATGAGTATGCTTTGGACTTTGAAAGATATGAGTCAGCTAAAGAGTTACTGGATGCTCTTGAGACAAGATTTACTGGTAATGAAGCTACAAAGAAATCAAGGAAGAATATGCTCAAGCATCAGTTTGAAAACTTCACTGCACTAACTGGAGAAAAACTTGATGGCACTTATAACAGGCTTCAAAAACTAATCAGCCAATTGAAGTCAGTGGACTACAGTGTTATTCCAGAAGATATAAATTTGAAGTTCATTAGAAGTTTATCTCCTGAATGGGCTCTTCATACGCTTGTGTGGAGAAATAAGGAGGACTTTGATAAGATGACTCTGGACAATCTCTACAACAACTTGAAGGTTTATGAGTTTGAGAAAAATGTTGCTGGTGCATCTTCTGCTAATCAAAACATTGCTTTTGTGTCCACCAATCATATGAGTTCACAAGATGTATCCACTGCTGCTTATGGAATAACCACGGCTATTGCAAACAATACCACTGTTAGTGATAATGTCAGTGATGGTGCAATTTGTGCTTTTCTGGCTGATTTAACCACTAGTGTTACTGTTTTAAATCAAGATCTAGATCAAATTGATCCTGATGATCTTGAGGAGATTAATCTTCAATGGCAAATGGCAATGTTGACTCTCCAAGAAAGGAAGTTTTTGAGGAGGACTGGAAGACAGGTTAAGTATGATGGTCAAAGGAGAGCTGGATTCGACAAAAGCAAGATGGAGTGCTTTAACTGCAAGAAGAAGGATCACTTTGCTAGGGAATGTCGAGCTCCTAATAGAATTGAAGGCATTAAGAAGACCAAAGAAGAGCCTGCTTCTTCTTCAGCTTTGGTTGCTCAAGATGGGATTGGTGATTATGACTGGAGTGATCAGATTGAAGAAGGTCCTAATGCAGCTTTTCTTGCTAGTGAAGCTTCAAAAGAGCATAACTTTGCTCTAATGGCCTATGCTTCATCTTCTGGTTCTGATTCTGAGGTATCCAATGATTCTACTTGTTCTTTTAAATCATGTCATGATAACTTAGAATCTCAAAAAGCTATCACTGAGAGTATGAGGAAAGAAGTAGAAAGACTGACTATGGACAACCTAGGTTATAGAGTTGGTTTAGAAAGTGTTGAAGAGAAGCTAAAGTTCTGTATTAAATGTGAGTTTGAGTATGTTGATAAAATTAATATACTAGGTGGTGAAATTAATCTTAAGGATAGAGAGATTAAGATGCTTAAGGATAAACTAGCAGAGGCAGAAAGTGTAAAATTAAAAGCCCTAGAAGAAAAAGAAAAACATGTTGTTAGGGTAGCTAAAACACAATATGCTTCTGATCTAGTAAATAAACCAATAGGTCAAAAATTGTTCAAAGATGGTACTGGCCTGGGTTACAATGATATGCCACCACCATCTCTTATGAAACATGCACCACCTGCAAAAGAGCTCTCATTTAGCAGTGAATTTAGCTTCAATAAACCTGTAGGTGACACTAACATGATTGAATCACCTAAGATAGGTTCTGATAAGTCATCTGATGCTCCCATAATTGAAGATTGGGAATCAGATTCTGAGGAAGATAGATCTGAATCAACTCAACCTGAAAAGATAGAGCATGTTAAGAAAGTTGATTCTAAACAAGTTAACCTTGTACCTAGATTTGGAGCTCAAATTGCTAAGAGAGTAGTTGAGTACAAGGAAGTACCTAGGGAACAGATGAAAAGATATATACCTAGGGGAAACCAGAGAAACTGCAATGGACTAATTTCAAACAGATTAAGAGATGAGTTTCAATGTGTTAAAAAGGCTTGTTATATATGTGGTAGTTTTGAGCACTTACAGAGAAATTGTTATAAAAACAGACCACAAGTTTGGAATCATTGGAGGAGGGTAAATCATCAAAACTTTTCAAAGAAAACAAACCTTCATCCTAACAAAAACATGATTCCTAGGGCAGTATTGATGAGGAATGGGAATACAAAATCAATAGTTACTACTGCACCTAAATGGGTTCCAACCACTGCTAAGCAAAATGTAAACATGGCTAAGCAGAATCAAACCACTGTTAAGAAAAATATCACCACTGATACAAAAGAAGTTTTAAAAATTCCAAAGGTGATAACTGACACAGTGGTTGGAAATCATTTTTATGCTGTTAAGGCCTCGGCTAGTTAGCAATGGAAGCCTAAGACCAAGGTTTTACCACATGTCAACTGTGCATCAATGGACCTAAAGAAATTTGAATATTTTGATGCACAGGGCAGACCTAAGTCAGTATTGGCTTGGGTCCACAAAAGGAACTAATTTGTGTAATCTCATGTGCAGGGCAATCTACAAGATGAGCTAAAAGATAAAGGAGTTTTTGATAGTGGTTGCTCTGGGCACATGACTTGGGATGGGAGCAACCTGGAAGATTTTGAAGCTTTTGATGGAGGGTATGTGGCATTTGGCAATGATCCAAAGGGAGGAAAGATACTTGGCAGAGGCACAATCAGAACAGGGAATTTAGACTTTGAAAAAGTCTATCTGGTACAGGGACTTAAGTATAATCTATTCAGTGTTTCTCAAATGTGTGATAAGAAAAACTGGGTATGGGGAAACTAAGTGTGTGCTGTTGTCTCCTGAGTTTAAGATGCATGATGAGAAGTTTATACAACTTAGGGTACCTAGCAAGGAAAACATATATTGTTTTGATCTTAAAGATGTTCTTCCAAATAGGTCATTAACATGTTTGTTTGCTAAAGCATCTGTAGATGAGTCAAAATTGTGGCATAGAAGGCTAGGTCACCTCAATTACAAAATAATCAATAAACTGGTAAAAGGAAACTTAGTGAGAGGGTTACCTTCTAAGGTTTTTGAGTGTAAGGAACTGTGTGTGGCCTGTTAAAAAGGTAAACAACATAGAGCTTCTTGTAAGACCAAAACTGTAAACACCATCACACAACCACTGTTTATGCATCATATGGACTTTTTTGGACCTACCTTTGTTAGAAGTTTGAACCATAAGCAGTACTGTCTAGCTATCACTGATGATTATAGTAGATTTTCTTGGGTATACTTTTTGGCAGCTAAGAGTGAGACTAGTGAGATCCTCAAGAGTTTTAAGATAGAAAATCTAGTAAATCATAAGGTAAAGATAATCAGATGTGATAATGGAACTGAGTTTAAGAATGATGTGATGAATCAGTTCTGTGTAGCTAAAGTGTATATAAAGACAGTTTAGTGTTGCTAGAACACCACAACAGAATGGTGTAGCTGAAAGGAAAAATAGGACACTAATTGAGGCTGCTAGGACAATGTTGTCAGAATCTAAGTTACCAACTACCTTTTGGGCTGAAGCTGTAGGCACTGCATGTTATGTTCAGAATAGAAGTAAGGTAGTGAAGCCTCATAACAAGACCCCCTATGAGCTGTTACATGATAGGAAGCCAATGATTGCATTCCTAAAACCTTTTGGGTGTCCTGTTACTATCTTGAATACCATAGACTACCTAGGCAAGTTTCAAGAAAAAGCTGATGATGGATACCTTTTAGGCTACTCTTCCACTAGTAAAGCCTTTAGAGTATACAATAGAAGGACTAGAATTGTTGAAGAGAATCTACATGTTCAATTCAGTGAAAAGACTCCTAGTGTTGAGACCAAAGGACCAGATTGGCTGTTTAACATTGATATGCTAACCAAATCTATGAATTATGAGCCTATCATTGCAGGAACTTCCACTAATGTTAATGCAGGTACACAAAAGGATTTTGATGCAGAAACAGATTCTAAGGAAGCTGATTCTCCAAAGGAATTCTATTTGGTTGAAAAGTGGAAAGCTGGTACTGTCTCACCAATCATTCACAAGCAAGGTCTCACTGATGATGATGTACTGGATAATGGAGGCAATGTTGATCATCATCAAGATAAGGATGAGTTGTTGAAAGATAACTCAGTGTCGGTAGAAGAAATTGAAAAGAATAAGAGGAATTCTGCAAGCACTGCTAAGCCATCTTCTACCACTGATAGGTCAAGTGAAATCCCGGCTGCAAGTACTGATGATAGTACTTTCTTTGGACCAAATGCAAAGCCATTATTTGGTGAAGAGGAGTATCCGCATGATCCTAACATGCCTGCTTTGATAGAAATTGATACTCCTACTGATGATGAAGACATGGATGATTTTTTCAATGCTGATTTTTCTAATTTGGAAACTGTCATTCATGAAAGTCCTATCACCACTACAAGGATTCACAAGATTCATCCCAAGGAACAAATCCTTGGAAACTTAAATACTCCAGTTCAAACATGAAGCAGGGTTAAGAACACTGAACCCTTTCCTGAACATGGGTTCTTTGCAAGATTACTTCACAAAAGAAACAGTCATAAAGATCTGCAAAATTGCCTGTTTGCTTGTTTTCTGTCTCAGAAGGAGCCCAAGAGAGTGGAAGAAGTTTTATCAGAAGAAGGCTGGGTAGAATCAATGCAAGAGGAGCTTCTACAGTTTAAGCTTCAAGAGGTTTGTACATTGGTTGATCTTCCAAATGGAAAAAGGGCAATTGGGACTAAATGGGTGTTCAGAAACAAGAGGGATGAAAGAGGAATTGTTGTAAGAAACAAATCACGGTTGGTTGCTCAAGGATACACACAAACTGAAGGTTTGGATTATGATGAAGTATTTGCTCCAGTTGCAAGAATAGAGGCTATTAGATTATTTTTGGCTTATGCTTCATTCAAGAATTTTGTTGTGTATCAGATGGATGTTAAAAGTGCATTTTTGTATGGCACAATTGATGAGGAGGTTTATGTTTGTCAACCTCCTGGTTTTGAAGATCCTGATCATCCTAACAAGGTTTATAGGGTGAGGAAGGCTATGTATGGATTGCATTAAGCTCCTAGGGCATGGTATGAGTGCCTGTCTACTTATTTGATGGACAATGGGTTTAAAAGAGGGATGATTGATAAAACTTTGTTCATTAGAAAGCACAAAGATGATATTTTATTGGTTCAAGTTTATGTAGATGACATCATCTTTGGCTCAATAAACAAGGAGCTATGCAAGGATTTTGAGAAACTTATGCATGATAAGTTTCAGATGAGTTCTATGGGAGAACTCACTTTCTTTTTGGGGCTACAGGTTCAACAAAGGACTGATGGTATCTTCATTAGTCAAGACAAGTATGTAGCAGATGTTTTGAAAAAGTTTGGGTTTCAAGATGTAAAAAGTGCAAGTACACCAATGGAGACTCAGAAACCACTGCTACCAGATGATGGAAGTCCCAAAGTTGATTTGAACTTGTACAGGTCCATGATTGGATCTTTGATGTATCTCACAGCATCTAGGCCAGATATTATGTTCTCAGTATGTGTGTGATATGTGATTTGAGTTCTTTTTATAAGCAGAGATATGGATTATGTAAGTAAATGAGGGGCAGGTTAAATGTGGTTGAGGAGTTAATGAGTTCATTGGGCTTTGAACTAATATTAATTCTGGCAGTTGACCATATTGACTTATCTTTGCTAACCACGGATAGGTCATTTGGAACCACTGCTGGCTTTTTCTAACCACTGATAACAATGACTTTCCTGTATGTGTTTGGTTTGTGTTTTTGTCTTGCAGGTATGAAGGATTAGTGTACATTAGAGCTGGTGATATGTTAGCTGCTAGTGTTTGTTAATAAAAAAAAAATTATGTAATCCTTCATATGTTTGTGAGATCTCTCTTATTTTGACGCAGATTTGCTTGCTGTATCTTTTGGACATTTGGTTGAAGTGTTGCAAGTATCTACTGATGGTGTGTTTCAAACCTCGGATAGCTGTTCTGAAACCACTGATAGCATGTTGCTTTGTTTTGGATACTACAGGGGTTGTTTGGTAACTTTGGCAAAAGTATATTATCTCCCCAAATCACGGATGGATCATTCATTGATCTTCAAACCACTTCCAATTGGCGCTCAACATTAACCCTAATCACTTTACTTTGCCTTATTCGCAAAACCCACATCATACCCATCATTAATCACAATGGCGGAAAAGTATTCCAACACACATAACCTTGTTGCTATTCTCACCAAAAACGATCGATCTGAAGGTTTTCATCAAATGATTGATTTCCTTGTTCACAGTCCTATTCACTATGCATTAACTGTCACACCAACCATCCTTAAAGCCTACATACATCAGTTCTAGAGGAATGCTAAGCTTGAAGAGGTTGAAGGAGTTGAAGTGTTTAGCACTGTTGTGGATGAAAATGCTATTTCAGTTGATGAGGAGATCATTAGGAGAGTTTTAAAGTTTGATGATGCTGATGGTATTGATAATCTTTCAGATGCTGAGATTGTAGCTGGTTTAGAAAGGTTAGGATATACACCCAGGGGTGATAAGGTACAATTTTTTAAGAGTTTGTTTTCACCACAATGGAAGTTTCTTATTCATACCTTGTTGATGTGTATGAGTAATAAGACCACTGGGTTTAATGACTTTCCTTCCAAAATTGCTACTGCTGTTATTTGTTTGTCTGATGGAAGAAAGTTCAATTGGTCTAGGATGATTTATGAGGGGTTAGTACAAAACATTAGGAAGAAGGGTAAATACTATTTGTATCCTAGGTTTGTTCAACTTATTGTGGAAAGCCAAATTGATGAACCTGTTGAGCATTCTAGAGAGTATGAAGTACATCATATGCATCCTAAGGTTTTTGCACATATGAGGAATCAGAAACCAAATGTTCAAATTAGAGATGTTCCTTTGTTTCCCCATATGCTTACTTTGCCTACTGATCCTGAGTTTGATGAAGGTCTTGCATCTCAACCTCTAGTCACTGAACCTACTGCTAGTACATCTGAACCCACTGCTAGTTCACCTCAAACCACTGTTAGTGACACTCAACTTACTTCTAGTCAAACCCAAATCACTGTTAAACCAATTGTATGGACTAGGAGACTGAAGGGCACCGAGCTACCTCAGGCTGGTGTTAGTGGTGTTGTTAATGAGGCTGTCACATGAAGTGGAGGTGACATGATTGGAAGGGCTTCCACTACTGATTCATGCTTAGATGCTGGTCAGGATAGTGGAAACATAATTAAGACCCAACCTTTGGCAACTCCTAATGTGGAGAGTTCCTTGGAACTTAACACATGTGGAGGAATCCCTAGCCAATTGGCTACTACAGGGTGCATAGATGATCAAGCAAGGTCTGGTGCTATGTTTACTATATCCAAGGATTCACCTCTCGGAGCAGTTAACACAGCTCGAAGTGATGAGGATAGTTTGGAACATGAAATTGAATTGACGGATCCTAAGCTGGTACATGATGACTTTTCCAATGAACCACCTCTCGGACCAGTTCACACAGGTCGACGTGGGGAGGATATTCTTGAACGTTTTAATGAATTGACGGATAAATGTACCAAAATGGAGGAAATAATCTCAAGTCTTTAGGAGCTGGTTATGTTTCAGGGTAATGACATTAGGCGATTGAAGCACAGGGTATTGGTATTGGAGAAAATACGAAGACCTGGGATTGCTGTTTTGAGAAAAATGAGAAGGATGAAAACGAAGGTGGACTCCTCTCCAACTTTGAATATGGAGGATGTATCCAAACAGGGGAGGAGTGAATGCCTGAATTCAGGGGAGGCTGTTGATATGAAAGAAGATGTTGATAGTGGAGATCAAGAATTTTTGGTATCTGTTAAAGATGGGAATGAGGCAGTTCTTGAAAATTTGAAGAATGTTGTAGAAGATGAAGTAGTGCAGACACAACCACTGATGGTATGTCTGCAACCACGGTTAGTACTCTTGAAATCACTGCTACAGTTTCAGACATGGCTATTGTACCCACTACTATCATACCCACTGCTATCATAACCACTTCCACTGTTGTCACAACTCTCTCTGTATCACCACCTAAATCTAAAGAAGTTGAGAAAGAAGCTGCAAGTACATTGATAAATCTAAGCAAAACCTCATCTATTTCTACACCTATCATTGCACCTGTTTTATTTGTTCAATCTAGTGCAACTAAACCCAAAGGAAAAAGTTTAGTTATTGGTGAACCTTTGAAGAAGAAAGTGGTTCAATCTGATATTGGAAAAGGTAAAGGGGTTGCAGTACCAGAGCTGAAGTTTAAAAGTAAAGCAGAACAAGTTGCTTATGATGAAGAGTATGTTAGAAATATGTTAGCTGCAGAACAAGAAGCTTTAGAGAAAAGGAAGCTAGAAGAAGAGGAAGCTAGTCAGAGATGGTTAGCTACATGGTATGAATCACAAAACTATCTTGAAGCTTCTCAACAAATACATAATGAATATACTGGACAAGAATGGGAACTGTTGGATGATGAGGAAAAAGCTAGACTTTTGGGTCTATGGGCAAGGAGGATTGGTAAAGAAAGGAAGCAAGTTATAAGAAAGAAACCTCCTTCAATCGCACAGATGAGGAATGTATTGATGAAGATTATTAAGAATTCAGGCATCCATGTTCCTGATAATCTTAATAAATGTACTTTTGAAAGAATTTATGAGCTTTATGAGAGATGTATGAGGATTAATAATGATGATTTTTGTCCAATGAATTCTAAAAAGGAAGAAGAGTGGATTAAAAGGGATGAAGAGTGGATTCAAAGTAAACGAAAGAGAAAATCTGAGGTTCAGGAGACATCTGATTCTAAAAGATTGAAAGTAGTTGAAGATGTTAATCAAATTATTTCTTATGAGTTTAAGCTTAAAGATTGGAAGTGAAGGAGTTTGGAAAATTCAAAGACTCAACAATGAAGTTTATGAGTATAATAAATTTTCACAGATGCTTCAGTATTTTGATAGAGATGATTTGATGAATCTTTGGATACTTTACAAGAATAATTTTGGTGAAGTACATCCAAATGATTATCATGAGAGACTGGTTTATTATCATTTGAAGATTTTATTTGAACCTACTCATGATGAACCTGAATGGAAAGGACTCTACAATGGTCAGGTTACAAGATAGTTTTTATATCAGACTTGTGGAGTTCATGTTTTAACTGTTTCTGGAGAAGTTATTCATATGCTTGTAGAAGGTGATTATCCTCAACTGAATAAGTATCCAGCAGTTATTGCTCAGATGTTGAAGCCTGGTATTATCAAGATGTTGTTGCCCTATGATGGTCAAGCTTACAATTTGTTGCTGAAGTATGAGAATATTCTTAAATCTGGTAAGTGTTTGGCTACATCCTCCAATCCAGATGTTTTGAGCTTAAAGGAAACTTGAGAATTCTGTTGGAATGTATCAAGTTTAGGGGAGGATTGTTGGGTTTTTGGTTCCTTGGATCAAGAATTATTCTAAGTACTGGAACCATGGACAGAGTTGATATAACCACGGACAGAAGAATGTAATCACTGATGAAGACAAACTGCGGCTAGTAGTATTGTGTAACTACTGATAGACCATTGTAACCGCTGCTAGTTTTGTATAGTCGGTTTAGTATTTTGTATTAGATAAATATGGAAAAGATATTTATCTTGTAGGTTACGCATTGTATTATGTAAAGGACTCCTTAGCCTATAAAAGGAGGTCCTAGGTTAGATTAGATATACGTATGTTTTATATCTAAAGTCGATACACTTCAAGGTTGTAAAACCCTAATACTGGTTAGAGTATTCGTATTAATAATAATATTGAGGTGTTGAATGTTTACTGTTCTTCTTAAGATTAAGTGTTAAATTCCGCGTAATACTTAATAAGTTTTTTGTTTAAGTCAGTTTCTATATTAGATCGTTTGCTCAACTGGGATCAACAAAATATAATAAATGGAGATGGAAGATAAATACTTATTACCTGGCATAGTACATAGATTACCATAGGCTTGAGACTAGATCAAACCTCCACCGCTTTGGCATAAGCACCTAGGAACAACTATCTAAGAGGTCTTTGCAAGGGTTGTAACGTTAGGCTTACGATAGGGAAACAAAGGGTTTTGTTGGATAGGTGATATTTAGTGGTGGCAAGTCAAAATTCTTATGTTACAAGAGTATGAAACGCATGGCGTTGCTAAGCCAAGACTCGACTCACTAAACTCTAGATAACTTGAAACAAACATACATAAATTTAAAGACATAAACATAAAGATAGATGTAGGATGGTAGCCCGTATGTTTTTTTCTTCATTTTTTTTTTCTATTTTTACTCTACCATCCTCTACAATAACATCAAAATATAAAGGATTTATAGGAGCATCCCTACACTTGAGTTTTTATTTCTCTAACACTAATTGACCCGATTTGAAAAGATCAAAACACTTTGAGTATTTAATTATGTAGACAAATGGAATTTGAATTTAACGTTCCTTCCCGTTACTCTATAAAATATTACTTTTACCCATGAGTCCCAATCATCCCAAAACTGTGTACAAAAGATATGACTCGACTTAGCAACCATGCAAGTAACTAGATATTTGAACTAAGGGTTTAGTAGTGATAAGAATAATGCACTAAAGGTGAGTGCATACAAGGTAAGCTAAGGCGATTTGGGTGTACATTTGGGGGTGGATTGTAAACCATGCTCTTCATTGATATTCCTGAAAACTGAAACATCACGAGAACCGTTAAAAGGATAGGCTCTAAGGGGTTAACTAGGGGATCGTGTACTAAATATGAGTACATCGCAAGGGGTGTGGGGTAATTCTCTACCGATGTGGAAGAAGTAATTAGAATACAGGTTTCAAACAAGGGTTATCCTAATGCCTCTTATCACTTAGTTATTCCTAACTACACAAGTGTAGTCTCACTAGCGATCTCAGAATGCATCACAAAAGAAGTTCTAGAATCTATTATACTACCGGTACACTCTCTAAGCATTAAAGGTGAATGCTTTTATTCCTAAAGATCTAGGGGCGAACCTCACATTTTTGGGGAGGAATTTGAGTGGTAAACGGTTTTTGTGCTAGTCATATAACTCCTATCCATGAGACGCTTTATTAAGACTAAAGTTTTAGCTCATACATGTCATAAAAAAATTTAAATTTGGTGCTAACATTGCCCTAAAAAATATTTCTCATAGTTTATTACACAATTGACCAAGGACAAGACAAATAATCAGGGATAAGAATAGTTTCTAAGTTCCCGTTTTATTCTCCCTCCCTACACTTAAATTGAACATTGTCCCCAATGTTCCCCGAAAGTATCAAAGTTATGATAAAGGAAGGTAAGTAAAAGAGAAAGAAACTAGTACTCCCCTGATTAGCTCGGTAGGATCCGTGTGAAGTTGCGGTTAAATTCTTTTCCAAGAAGAATGTATACGTGATAAGCTCCATCCAATGTTGTGTTTCTTCTTCTTGCCAAATATAACCTGCACACTTAAGAGCAAACGAAACCTTCACATAAAATCGGCGGTAAAACTATATATGACACAAATACACTAAGATATAATGGTTGTGGAATGGATGTTTGTAGTTTTTCTGGAAAATTAAGACCTGAGAATTTCCAAAAATTTGTAAGTAGCACAGAAAACGAAAAATTGTATAATCTGTTTCTGCTTAACCTAACGTCGTCAAGATTTAATCCTGACGCCGTCGGGTTATCATGGCAAAAACTGGTCTGCTGCGTTTTTCTGAAAAAATTCTGGAAAATTACATCGTTAAAACCTGGAAAAATTCCTGAAAAACATCTATTATGACTCGATACAAGCATTTGACTCTAACAAACACACACATATATATCAATTTCACTAACTGTAATTCTCATGTTCACGTTTTTCAAAAATGTATGTAATCTTCCCTACGCTTATCTTTTGTAAAATTCCTTTATATGTAATTAAGCCGAGGTTAAAGAAAAAATAAAGTATTTTCACAAAATCAAACATGAGAATAAACAACAATGAAAAAGATTTATGACACACAAACAAGTAAACAATTAAGCATGGGTTGCCTCCCACGAAGCGCTTTTCTTTATTTATGAGTCTTGTAGCTAGACTCGAAGTCATGCTCCTACTTCCTTTCCGTCATCATTTTCATTCACTAAGCGTTTACCATAGGGTTGTATACGTTATATTCTTACCGTGAATTCCCTCCCATCTTCGTCTAATATGATAACGGTTTCAATTTTTATATTAGTCTCTTTCACCGTATAGGGTCCAAACCATTTTGGCCTATTCGTTCCCCTTAATACTTTTAATTTTGATCTATACAAAAGCATCTTGTCTCCTTTCATAAATTCTTTAAGGTTCTTTTGAGGGAGTGGTTCCGTGGTGTAGTTGTGCCCTAAATTTTTTTATCACGTTTCCACAATTTTGAATCCATCCCCTGACTCACGAAATCTCTATTCCATTTTTCCCATTCAAAAATTTTCTTCTTAACAGCATTATTGCAGACCTGCGAATTCTTATCCTTTATCATCTCCATAATCTTCAAAGGATATCTCAGAACAATAGGTATCCTAACTTGTCCTTTGCCACTTTGAGTATCATGACACCCTCACCGCATTTGATGGTTGCCTTAACGGTGGCCAGGAAAGGTGTTCAAATGATTAATGGCATGTGTTTATCTTCCTCAATGTCTACGATTGCAAGGTCCACCGGATAGACAATATTTGCAACCTCAATTAAGACATCCTCCACTATTCCTATGGGATAAACATATGAATGATTTGCTAAGAAAAGTCTACGATTGGTCTTGGTTGGTTCCTCCTTAGTCAACTTATTATAGACTGATAGCGGCATTATGTTTACATCGGATCATTGATCGGCTAAAGCATTTATATTCTATAAGTCACCAATGCTACATGGTATTATGAAGTTCCCAGAAATCTCTTCTTTCTTCTCAACTACTCCACCCTCATCGGAAACAATGGAAATGGCGTTAACAAACAAAGTGGGGGAAGTGTGGTCATCATTTCTCACTAACACCTTTTCGTGAACCTTCGTCTTAGTGTACTCTTTCACAAAGTTCATCATCTCTGCCATTTTTTCCTGCATTTCTTCCCTTTGCCTATAAACCTCTTCTTCAAATTTGGCTAATCTTTCCGAATGGGCTGCCATGTATTCTCTCATTTGTGTTTTGAAGCTTGGTGAGAGCGGAATTGGAGAGGTAGATCAGAAGCATCGTACAGAATTAGGATTTTGTTCACGGCTAGGTGATTCAGAGAGAGGTGTTGGGTGGTTGGCGGAGTCATTGGAATTAACCGTTGCTCGATGGATTGGTCCAGGTGCTTTCTTTTGCCTCTCAACTAGATAGTCGATCCTTCTCTCAAGAGCACTAACTTGCTCATCGGTAATGTTGGAGGGCTCATAAGGTATTGATATGGCATTTACCATTCTTTTGGGGGTTTCATGAGATTTACTCCAATCTTCGTAGCCTTTACCGACAAGCTCTTCTATTATATCCCATGATTCTTCCGTGTTGAGATTGCTGAGCCTTCCACCGGCCGTGGTGAGGGACTTTATGGAGTAAGTCCTTGAATCGAGTCCATGCCTCGTAGAGAGTTTCGCCTTGACGTTGTTGGAATATCAAGATGTCATTCCTAAGCTTGGTAGTTCTCCCTAGTGGGAAAAATTGGGCGAGGAAACGAGTGGTGAGATCATCCCAACTTGAGATGGATCCGGCGGGAAGTCGCTCAAGCCAATTACTAGCTTGGTCTCATAGATAAAATTGGAAGAGACACAAGCGCGTGGTCTCCCGTGTGGTAGCATCAAGGTCGATGGAATAAACGATTTTAAGGAAGTCCTTGAGATGCTGATTAGAATCTTCAGAATGAATTCCATGGAATGCTAATCGGTTTTGCACCAACCGGATGGTGTCGGATCGCAGGGCCGTAGTTTGAGCTTGATCGGGGAGCTCAATGGTGTTCCTATAGCCTTGGTGGCTCGGACTAGAGTATTCACCAAGAGTACGGCCTCTTGGTGGGTCAATTGGTGGTGGGTCGATGGGAAGTGTTTGGTTTGGTGGCGGGTTATCACCTTCCATGATGAAAAGTGATGGGACTACTAACAAAGTCACGAAGGGGGATAGACTACAAGGAAGCTAAAAATTGAGAAAAAATATTACTTGATAGGAATCAAGCAAGGGAACCTAAACAAGATAAAAATCTAACTAGCTATTCTATTCCCCGGCAGCGGCGCCAAAAACTTGATGCGCGTACGAAGCGCGTTCAGGGTCAAAGGTACTTCCTTTTCTTCGAGGAAGTTTTTCAACCACCTAGGCAGTGAACCTAATTGTTGTAGTGTAGTATTGGGTAAGCCTCGGGGATTGATATCATTCTCTAGGGGAATAGGAATGCTAGCAAGAAATGTATTACACTAAGGTAGGGGTTGAGGATGATTCTTTTTTATATTTTATTGGTTTATTTTTATAAAGCTGAGGTAAAATCTTGGGGCAATTGGTTTGGAGGTGGTACTTCTACTGATTACTTCTACTATCTAATTATCTAATACTACGGGTAGTCTTGTGTCTAATTGATGTGTGCTCGTATGATTATTAAAAATTTGTTTACCTAGATACTATTACTCCCTAGTTATCTTTTATTGGTCGGTTGAATTGTCACACCTTATCTTAACGGGTTGTATTCCTAAGGTTGTAGGGAATGCGTATGCCCTAACTCTTTGAGGTTACCTTTAGGTTTAGCCTACAAAATCCACAAGTCCTTAAACTATTTCATTCATAAGCCTCACTTTCACAAAGAATATTCAAGCATAAAACACAACGAATGAAGCCTAGTTGCACTCCTAAGCCAAATTCAATTAATATAAGAAACAACCTAACAATAATTAATAACTAGGTTTTATAGATCTAAGCAAACACACAAGAAATTTAGCTAGACATGTTAAACAAGCAAGCATACACACAATTAATTGAAGACATAATGATACTTTGGATTAAAACACTTATCTTGATGTGCAAAATAAGGTTTGGGACCCTAAGATACTGTCCAAGTCGGACTACAAACATTTAGGGTCTTTACTCCAAAAGTCTACCTCCTTAAATGCAAAAAAATCCAATTCTATATATAGATTTACAAGTGCGATGGCGTCACCTTATAGGTGGGACGCCGTCAGCTTGCCGTCATTAGGGTTTTCGTCTTGGCCAAGTCATCAATGGGATGGCGTCACCTTAGAGTTGTGTTGCCGTCAGTCTTTAGATGGGACATCGTCATGATTCTGGATCTGGGCCGTCTGAGATGAAAAGTCTGAGTGACTCCCTTCTTCTTCAAAGCCTGACGTCGTCAGGTTGTATGACCAAAAATTCCACTCAGCCGTCTAGTGCATGTTTTTATCAAGTCTGTATAGAGGGACGGCGTCGCCCTTTGGTTGGGACGCCGTCAGGTTCAGTTTGAGCAGCTTGAGTGGCTTTGATCTTGACTTTGCCATTTTATTCATGTATTCACTCCTTTTCGTCCAAATGTGCATCATTCCAGCATTTTGCTTCCAAGAGACCTAAAAAGTGAAAAGGAATGAAATTAAGTAGTAACGGATATAAAAGTGGTCGATTAAGGGCTTAAATGAACCCTTAAAAGTGTACGTTTTAAATCATTATCAGTTCTTAAGGTGCATATGAGAAGTTCTAAACCCATTTTTACATCATTAGGCCACATAATCAAAAGATTCATACTGAACGTGTTCTTAAACGCTAACTCTTTGATTTTGATAATTTTGAAGATTCTGGTTTAATTAGTTGTTACAAACATATTTCTTATTATAATATAACACTTTCTTGTTCAAAACTCAACATCAAAACACAGCAGAATCAAAACCCCCAAATGGGTCGTTATGAACCCTAATTTCAAAATCACTTAATTGATGATTCTTGGTGAGATTTGTTGATGAAAACATGTATTTGAGACATTATAAAACATTTTGCACCCATCACTTTCAATCAAAACTTACACAATCAAAAACACCCAGATCGTTCTAAGGAATGAAATTTTAAAAATCATTTGAGAAAAATTGAACCGTTGGATCAATGTAATTTCAAAAACCATTGTTTAAAATATTCATACAAACATATTTCCACTTACAGATTTATGAAAATTTGAATGGATTAGAAGTTTGATTTTGGATCGTTGATATGGGTAGGTGTAGGAGTAAATGCACCTGTAAGGTGCATTGAATGTGTTTGGAATTTTGATTATGTTAAAAATTGATTTTCCAAAATAACACATTTAGTCCCTTAACCTCAAAAGTTTTCAATCAAGGTCCATTAACTCACAATATGGTTAGAACAAAGATCATTTTAGTAAGAAACGTGACGATACTCCCCCTCGACTTTTGAAATGATGAATTTTATAAACCATGATACTTTACCAACACATGTGTAAAACAACATATTTTTGGTAAATGCAAGTACAAGGTTTTATGAAACGTGAAAAATATATACATTCTCCCCCTCAACACATGTTCGGATAAAATTGTGAAATGTTTGATAGAACAAAGTGTTGATGGAAAGATTGTACTTGCAATGTTTGTGTTTCATCAATATATTAAAATGAAAAATATTTTTGGATTTTATAAGATTTTTTATTTTGTATTTGGTTTTTGATAAATATTTACAAAAGTGGTTTTGGTTTTTGACTTTTTAAGGTAGCTTTAAAATTCATTCAGCTCTTCTGGAGTCAAACACCGCATACCAATCCGGTGAACCAAGTCAGCAAATCTTGCGGGAGGCAAGGCTTTCGTGAAAAGTTCCGCCAATTGGTGTTCAGTACCTACAAAGTATAATTCCACCATTCCCTTCTCAACATGCTCTTTGATGAAATGGTAGCGAAGAGCAATGTACTTTGACTTCGAGTGTTTAACTGTATTGCACGAGATTGCAATAGCACTTTTGTTGTCACAATACACCGAAATCTTGTCGAATACATAACCATAATCCATGAGTCGTGTTCTCATCCAGATGACTTAGGAACAACACGCAGACATGGCAACATATTCTGCTTTAGTTGATGACAACGATGTACAGTCCTGCTTCTTTGATTGCCACGACACCAGTTTATCACCAAGGAATTGTAAACCGCTAGAAGTACTCTTACGTGTATCTAAGAACCCTGCATGATCAGCATCTAAAAATGCTATTAGTTCAAAACCAGAATCCTTCGGATATCGGATCCTCAAGTTAATGGTTCCCTTGATGTATCAGAGGATTCTTTTAGCCTCAGAGAGGTGTATTTCAGCCACATTCCATTGTACTTTAACGGTTTTTTGGAGTAATATATTTTACCAGGGTAAAAAATCCCTTTTACCTAAAAAAAATATCGGTGTGGAAAACTAGAAGGGGGGGTTGAATAGTTTTACCAATTTAAAACTTTCTTTAAAATATTTAGATCGACTTATGTCAATCTATTTAGATGTGTATGTCGGACGTTGATATATAGATATATAAAAGTGTAATGAAAGAGAAAGAGTAAGAAGCACATAACCACGACACGAGTATTTATAGTGGTTTGGCTACAAGGACACCTTCCTTGCCCTACTCCACTCCCCAAGTCACCTACTTGAGAGTTCGTAAACACTACATGACACCAATCTCTTTATGGCGGAGACGCCTTCACAACGTCGCCTACTCTTTTTCTGGTAGTAGGCTATAACGGGTTCTTTCACACCAAGGTGAACCACACCTATCAAAACATCGCCTACCCTTTATCGTACCTAGTTCCATTACAATGGAGGAACTACTACCTAATACAACACAACACCTAATCCCAAGGAGATCCACTCCTTATTACAACACCATCATGAATATCATCATCCTTGAAAATGAACTAATACTATATGTACAACAATGCACCTCATCGATTATACGACCTAGGCATTCTTCCCTAATGCCACTTGATTTGATTCCTAGGCATCCTTCACTAATGCCTTCAACACAACATATCTACGGAGGAAGAAAGAACTATCAACAAGAGAACCTCAGTTGTCTTGATGATGACGAAGCATGGCAACTCATGGACTTGAGCTTGCTCGACTTCAAGAAGTGGTGATCTCGCCTTTAAGAGGAACCTAGAGAATCACACAAAAACAAAAGAAAAACTACATAGAAAAATCCCTTAGGATTAGTGGTTAGAGAGGTACAACACTTGGGGAAAGTATGTGTGAGAGTGGCAAGCCAAAAGGAAGAAATGGCTCACTATTTATAGAGGAGAAATGCTTACTGTTCCCCGGATCCCACGGATCCCTCCCACAAGGGATCCGTCTAGTGTAATCCTAGGGATCCGTGGGACGCTCCTCTTTGCCCATGGGTATTTTGGTTATGGGTCATGGGTTATGGGTTATGGGTTGATCCATGAGTTTCTTATTAGATACAATTTATCTCATGAGTTCAATGTACCTAGTCAAATGGGTATGGGTCAATGCCATGGGTTATGGATTTTTCCATGGGTTGTAGTTTTTACCCATTTTAATGATATATACTAGTTGTGTATATATTTTGCCCAATATGTAAATACTAGTTGTTATACATATATATTAATAAATCATAAAATCACTTATACTTGTTTTAGTGTTTTATGTAAAAACGTAAGTGTGTTAGAAAACTATTGGCTCAAACTAAGTACGTATTTTATTTGTTTCGTTAAAATGATTTTACGTTTGTTATCGACAAAACATTAGAAGATCGTAAAATATAAATAAACATTTTTACGGCTTATTTGTATTAACAATCTCCCCCTTTTTGTTGATGACAAAACATAAAATTATTTTAAGGAAAAAACTAAAATTTGTAAAAGTTCGAATTGGAGTTTTTACTCTCTTCTCCCCCTTTTTGTAGAAACAAAAAGAGCATCGAAAAGAAACTAACACAAAGTTTTAAGAAAAACATGTAAAAAGAAAAGATGTAAAGTGAGCAAGTGACGGGAATGGTTCTCATCTTAACTCCCCCTTGACGAGTCCATCCCTTTGTGAGGGCGTCAAGTAAATAAAAATAAGTAAGCTAATGTATTGCAATTGGTTCGTCCTAGTGACGAAAATGCTCCCCCTTAAAGACTGCAACTTTGCAATGGGGTGTCATGAAGAGTAATCCAAATAAGGATTAAGTTGCAAATAGATTTACAATGTATGGTTTGACATAAAGCTCCCCTAGATTTATGATGTCAAAATCTTCATGTGTATTTTGAAAATCTACAAAATAAAGGTTAGAAAACAAGAGTATAGTGCATAATTTCCTGCAAATAAGAATGTTAGTAGGGAATTTACTTTCTTTTGCACGGATCCCGCGGTTCCCTCCTTGGAGGGATCCGTCTAGGCTTTTTCAAGGGATCCATCTGTCTGGTGACAGATTTTCAGCAATTGTGATATTTCAAACAATGCTAAATATGAGAGTGAGATATGTATAAATAATACACTCAAAGCAATATGGCACATAAGACATCATTCAATAAAACAAAGAGATAATCAAACAAATCTCTAAAACTAAGAGAATGATCTAGCCACACATTTTCTACGAGTGACCTAAACTTAAGAAGTAACCATGTTCTTAAAGAAAAAAATGGGATTCCTAGACGTTCTAAGTTGAGCTTAAGACTAGGACACCGCTTTAGGCTCATGGTTATTTAGGTTTGTTGACCTCTTCGAAACGTTCGAGGAGGTGATAAAACATGAAACATTGCTCTTCACGTAGTTCATGTATCAACCTTTCAACATGTTGACAATGATAGCAATCGTTGTCATGGTTTTGAGCTTCTTGAAATGGAGGTTCAAGTGAAGTGGGTTGAGGATCCTCAAATAAAGGAGGAATTGGTGGAGGCTCATTAAGTGAAGGCTCAACAATGTTTGAAGGTGGAGGTAGAGAAATATCAACTTCCATGTGGTTGGGTGGTTGACTTTAATGTCTTCTCATAATCCAAAATGGACTATTGGGGGGAAATGGAGAAATTGACATTGGTGCTAGTGTTGATTCAACATTTTGGTTTTGTTGTACAACCTTTTCTAGTGAATTTGTTGGTAATGGTGGAAGATGAGTTGGCCAAGGGGGTAATTCCTCTAAGTTGTGAGAATGTGGAGATGATTGTGAGGTGTTAAATGATGTGGCTCTAGGAACCAATGATGTTGGTTGGGTTGAAAAGGGTGTGTTTGGTTTAGTAGAATTTGGTGATGATATCCTTGTGGGAACAATCTACTTGGGAATTAGTTTGATTGGTTTCTTTGGTGTAGGGGAAATCCTAGCATTTGTGGACTTAACCGGTGATGATTCGGTTGAGGAAACTTCGTGTATGACCCTAGCAAGTTTCTTGGGTGGTTCTTGGGCGGATGAGTTAGCACTAGGAGCTTTTCTCATGATGAAATAACTAAGGAAGATGTTTGTAATTGCTGAGAATTGTGTTGTGTTTGATGACTAAGGTGTTCTAGCAATATGACTTATAAAGGGAAGAATTTGGCAAGTGCATTTAAGACTTAAGCCACTAAGATTTTTAGAAATGTGATGATTAACATGCACAAGATTGAAGTTCAGAGTTTCACTGATCTAGGAACTTAATAAAGATGAGGTGGAGTGTTCAAGTAAGCAAGATGAGCTTGAAATGATTGTTTTAGCTAGAGTTGACATAATCTGTCACCCCGGATCCCACGGTTCCCTCCTTTGAGGGATCCGGCTAGGCTAATCCTAGGGATCCGGATCTCAGCAGCTATTAAGAGTTAGAAATGAAGTTTCTAAGAGCTAAAACATATACCATCTTGAGTGTTTCAGTCTTACTAATTATCTTAAATGAGGGTGAACTTGAATGATCAATAGCAATGAGTGATATAGCTAATGATTGCCTTTTATGGAATGAAAATAAGACTAAATGACTACCAATGGATGTTCAAGGATGACACTAAGAGTTTTGATGGTGTCAAGTCATAATAAATTATCCTAGAGATTAGATGTTAGCTTGAGATGGAGTTTGAAAAATCCTCAAAAATCAAAAGAATTGAAAAACTAATTTTTGACCCGTTTTGAGATAAAAATGACTAGAAACAATTTCCTAAAATTGTTCAATATGTCCACCTAAGTGTTTTGAAAAATAAAAAACAATTTGTGAGTATTGAAGCGGAAATATGGTGAGTTTTGATGTGTTTATAAATCAAAAGGAATCTTGAACTAAGTCCTAGGTGAGCCATGGGTGAGTGTCAAGCTATTACATGTTAGAAGAAGACTTAGTTGGCTCTAAGGTCTTGTGTTAGGCTTATGTGAGGTGATCTAGTGAGTTTTTTTAATGTAAGGAGATCTGTATAACTCATCTGTAGTCACGGATCCCACGGTTCCCTTAGAGAAGGGATCGGGCTAGACTAAAACAAGGGATCCAGCATCTGCAGATAAGAACCTTTACAGCAGCTAATGCAGATTTTGCACTAAGCAATATACACATATAACATTTAAACAGCAAGGTAAACAAATTATCACATATGACATATCATAGGTAATTATAATATCCAAGGAAACACAAACAATCGTTCTAAAACATAATCATTCATACAAAAATTAAGTGTCTCAAGACAATCATAATCCTTTAGTCTCTTTCGTCAATTCTTTCTTTTCCTCTTTCCCGACTTTGTGACGTGGTAAGCTAGATTTTGAATCATACCCCTTAATTGCTTGAATTCCGCGGTCTCGTTTGGAATATCCGGAAGTTGTTCATAGTAATCAAAGGGTTCCAATTCGATGTTAGCTATGGGGTCGACGTCTTCCTCTTCTTCATCTTCTTCTACTTCTCCGTCCGAGGAGTCCGAGAGAGCTTTAGGTTTTCTTCCATTGACCATGAACCGTTTAGAGGGTTATTTGGTAAGAGGTACCATTACGTGATCGGCAAAGAAATGATCATCGTTGGTAGGAGATGGTTGCAATGCACTAACATACTTACAAAGTCGTGTTACGAGCATACCATATGGAAGTACTATGTTGGAAGCTTTGAATACCCCGGCCATTCTCCTCACCATGTAATAGGCGAGATTAAATGGCTTTTGGTGGATAAGACAATATATCATTTGCACAAGACATGCATTTGGATGATCCTTGTTACCAACTAGGCTAATGACGTTTTCCCTAAGGATTTCTTCCCATTTTCTAAACATGGGATGCATTTCGAAAAGTTCTATTTGAAAAGGATCACGGTGAATGAGCTTTTTGTTTCGGTTGTAACGGGATTGGTGGTCCTAACCTTGAAGATAGTATCTCGAATGGTTGCGGGATCATCAAGAGGAGTATTGTAGATAGGTTTAACATCAAGTGCAACGTTTTGAGCGTTAATTGCGCAATCTTGAGAATACATACAAATTCTTTCACAAGGAATGCGAAGAATTAGAGAAAATGTGTTGAGAGGTAGAGTGAAGTTTCGTTTATTGATGATGAAGGCGATTGAAATGCTATCATCGGTGTTTCGAATGATCCTAATGCTTTTATAGAATTCAAAGATGAAAACCGGGCAAATTTGTTCATCAATGTCAAGAAGAAAATCAAAGTTGATTGCCGAGAAAACTTGACGAGTGTCGGTATTTTCAAGGAAACATTCCTTGACAACACGACCTTCGTGAATAAGTCGTTTTTCAAGTCTTTTGAAGACTTTGCGATCTGTTTTTGATAGCCTTCTTCCCGATAGTAATGGGTGAGGTAATGGACGGTATCATGGTGGTTTTGTTGAGTGGCTTAGGCATGGTTGATCCTAGAAACAAAAATATTCTAATTAGGTAAAATTAGTTGAGATGGGTTTATGGTTTTGATTTGTATTAACAATGTTGTGAACAAAATGTAATCCTAATTGTGTTAAAAGCCCCTTTTAATGATTAATTTTGAAAACCCTAATTGAATTAATTGATTAGAAGTTATGTAACCATAAACCCTAGGATATGGATAATTAGAACAAGTTAGTGTAATTACTTACAATGGTGTTCAAGAGAGGAATACTTGAGGGTATGGAGTCCTATGAGGATGAAATCAGTTCTTGAGTAGTTTTTTTGTTATGTGGGGAGAGGGAAAATGATCAGTGATGTTTTTCAAATGCGTATAGCTGTGTTCTGTTCCACGGTTCCCCGGATCCTTTGTATTTGGGATCCGGCTAGTACAACTAGAGGGATATGGCTCCTGTGGACAGAAAAAGGGTTGTTTGGCTTTAATTTTGTAGTAGGCTATAAACTAGCTTACGGAACAAAATTAGTTTAAAGGTTTCAAATAAAAAGATGTTTTGGTCGACGTGATTTGATAAGTTAATTATCAAGGATCCATTTGTGACGACGGCATTAGTTTGACAAAATCAAGAGGAATACTATTCTCGATGATGAGTGAGTCGGGAAAGTGATGAAAGAGAGACTTTTTTTAAGAGATTAGCAGTTTATTAAACAAACAAGAACTATGATATCAATATAATCATGTAAGCTAGCTAATGAAAAAGTAAACATACTTTATGCTTCTTGGTTTGGCTTATGAAGACATAATACCAAAAATACTTTATGAGCTCTTAAAGTAATCCTTTGTACTTAGAGACAGTAAGTTGTGATTACTTTTTGATCCTTTCTCGAAGGTTGACTTCCTTATTCTTTGAATAGAAATGAAGGTTTTGAAGAGATCCTAGCATGAAGATTTCTTGAAACAATTATGTTAGAATGATCTATCAATGTCCAACATGGAAAAGAAAAAAAAATGTTTTGAATATTTCCTTCTTTGTAGTTTTCAAACATACACGGATCGTATCAAGTTTTTAAAGTACAATATACTCTACGAAACTTGGTAACGAAGCTCTGATGTCAATTGTGGAAAACTAGAAGGGGGGGTTGAATAGTTTTACCAATTTAAAACTTCCTTTTAAATATTTAGATCGACTTATGTCAATCTATTTAGATGTGTATGTTGGACGTTGATAGATAGATATATAAAAGTGTAATGAAAGAAAAAGAGTAAGAAGCACATAACCACGAAACGAGTATTTATAGTGGTTCGGCTACAAGGACACCTTCCTTGCCCTACTCCACTCACCGAGTCACCTACTCGAGAATTCGTAAACACTACACGACACCAATCTCCTTATGGCAGAGAAGCCTTCACAACGTCGCCTACTCTTTTTCCGGTACTAGGCTAACCACCGAGTTCTTTCACACCAAGGTGAACCACACCTATCACAATGTCGCCTACCCTTTATCAGGTACTAGGCTAAGTACCTAGTTCCATTATAATGGAGGAACTACTACCCAACATAACACAACACCTAATCCCAAGGAGATCCACTCCTTATTACAACACCATCAAGAATATCATCATCCTGGAAAATGAACTAATACTATATGTATAACGATGCACCTCATCGATTATACGACCTAGGCATTCTTCCCTAATGCCACTTGATTTGATTCCTAGGCATCCTTCACTAATGCCTTTGATACAACGCTTGGCACCTTTCACTAATGCCTTCTTCTTAACACCTTTAGCATTCTTCACTAATGCTTTTGACACGGACGTTAAGCACCTTTCACTAATGCTTTCGTCTTGACTCTTTCGGCATCCTTCTCTAATGCCTTCAACACAACATATCTACGGAGGAAGAAAGAACTATCAACAAGAGAACCTCAGTTGTCTTGATGATGACGAAGCATGGCAACTCATGGACTTGAGCTTGCTCGACTTCAAGAAGTGGTGATCTCACCTTTAAGAGGAACCTAGAGAATCACACAAAAACAAAAGACAAACTACATAGAAAGATCCCTTAGGATCAGTGGTTAGAGAGGTACAACACTTGGGGAAAGTATGTGTGAGAGTGGCAAGCCAAAAGGAAGATATGGCTCACTATTTATAGAGGAGAAATGCTTACTGTTCCCCGGATCCCACGGATCCCTCCCACAAGGGATCCGTCTAGTGTAATCCTATGGATTCGTGGGACGCTCCTCTTTGCCCATGGGTATTTTGGTTATGGGTCATGGGTTATGGGTTGATCCAAGGGTTTCTTATTAGATACAATGTATCTCATGAGTTCAATGTACCTAGTCAAATAGGTATGGGTCAATACCATGGGTTATGGATTTTTCCATGGGTTGTAATTTTTACCTATTTATATGATATATACTAGTTGTTTATATATTTTGCCCAATATGTAAACACTAGTTGTTGTACATATACATTACTAAATCATAAAATCACTTATACTTGTTTTAGTATTTTATGTAAAAACGTAAGTGTGTTAGAAAACTATTGGCTCAAACTAAGTACGTATTTTATTTGTTTCGTTAAAATGATTTTACGTTTGTCTACTACATGGTATTAATTCTTGGTTTTTGTTTTATCTCCCTATACATCTACATAGATCGTTTCTATCATCGATTAGTCGATTATTATAATTACTCATATTCATTCGTTGATCGATTACATGGTTGGAGGTTAGATTTTTTGGTGCTTACGCTTAAAACCCTAACTTTTTTAGTTAGGGTTTTATCTTTTTCGATTGTCATTGGCTGTCTTTACTGTAAGTGGGTTCTGATAGATGGATAAAGGGTTTCTTAACAAACATAGTGCTACTAAAGTGTCTAAATCTGTTGGCAAATCTGATGTTAGTTTTCGTGAGGTCAACATTGATTCAACGGCGACGGGTTCTGAATACGTGAAGCCGGTTTCACGTTCCTATCCTGATGCTGACCAATGTTTTGAGGTACCACGGGTTGTGTTGGATTCTAGTGTGGCTGAAACGATGGCGAATTTGGCTTCTCCTGATAGCATTGATGATGTAACCATTAGTACTGATCATGTTGTCTTGGATGCTTGTCAGAGTTTTGAGGAAGCAATGCATGGTGTTGAGTATGAGAATGCGAAGAAGGACTCTACAAATCACTCTGCTCGGAATGATTCTCCTATTAACACTAAAATTGTTCTGAAACTGTCTACTGAGAAGCCGGTTTCTTATGCGGGTGCTACTTCTAGTGAGACTCTGAAGCACAAGTCTAACTTTCGTAGGCTGGAGTGTAGCAATATTAATAATAAAGTGGACCTTTCCGTTCCTATGAAAGTGGTGGAAGAGGTAAACTCTAGATTTGAGAATACTTTATATGGGTACTTTCTTGGTAAACGTATTGCTTTCCCGGTTGTTGATTATTATGTACGTAATAAGTGGGCTAAGTATGGCGTTCAAAAAGTCATGATGAATGCAAAGGGTTTCTTCTTTTTTAAGTTTAATTCGCCGAAAGGTTTTGATGATGTACTTGAAGATGGCCCGTGGATGATTAGAAATGGCCCTATTATTCTTAAACACTGGACCCTAAACACCAACCTACTTAAAAAGGATTTGACTAATATCCCAGTATGGGTTAAATTCCATGATGTGCCCCTTGCTATGTTTTCTGATGATGGTCTCAGTCTCCTAGCTACACTGATTGGTACGCCAAAAATGTTAGATTCGTACACTAGTCAAATGTGCTTGGAATCATGGGGTCAAAGTAGTTTTGCTAGGTGCTTGATTGATGTTAAGGCAGATCAGGCTCTTAGGGAGAGTATCACTGTGGAGATACCTTTACTTGATGGGAAAGGTTCTAATATTGAAAAGATTCGGGTTGAATACGAATGGAAACCGCCTATAGGTGTGATACGTGTAAGCTTTTTGGTCATATGCTTCTTGACTGTCCTAAATCTGTTCCACCTCCTACTCAGCCTAAACAAAGTGTAAATAATGGATTTCAAACTGTCAATAACAAGAATAAGGGTAGGAATGGTGGTCAAAGTGTTCCAGGTGAGGGAGGTTTTAAACCTAGTGTGGGTCCTAAGTTTAGGTATCAACCTAAAGCGCCTCCTCCTGAACACAAGAAGGTAGAAAATACAAAGAAGAAAGCCACTGAAGTGGCCAGTACGAGTGAGATCGCTACATCTAATCCTTTTGATGCTCTACATACGATTGATTCTGATGATTGTGGCAATCCTACTGATGAAGAGGTGCCTGGTAATACAATGGAAGCAAATGAGGTTGGGTCAATTAAGACAGCTAATGTATCACATGTTCCAAATGTGAGTGATTTAATGAAAGTTAACGAGGTTGATCATACCCTAATTGTTGAGAAAATTAGGGAGTTTGAAAAGCTTCTTATGGATGGGAAGGATACTCTTGTTGATGATAATGGAAATCCTATTAAAAAGGTTGCTTATACGTCTGTTACTAAGAGGGTTAACCCATTCACTAAGGTGGGAGAGATTGTGGATTCTGACAGTGATGAAGAGGTGGTTGAGAACACCTTTGATGAGTCGAGTAATCTATTTGGTGGTGGTCATGGTCGTGAAGATGATTATGATGACTATGACAATGATAACTATGCGGATCAGGTTTACGATCTTCCTGGTAATCGGGATGCATATTATGACACGTATGGTATCAAGCTTCAAGGCCTTGGTAGGAAGTAATTTTATCTCCATAGGAGTATAATGTTATTTTTATGTAGTGGTTTATTTTCTTATATAGAAAATAGGAAGTATCTTATTATGTAAGCTTTTTGCCTATGTAATGGGCTGAGATATGGGATCCACCCATATCCTTTGTACTTAAACGTTTTTTGGAATAATATATTTACCGGGTCTTTTAGACCTTTTACCCAAAAAAAACATTAGAATATCGTAAAATATAAATAAACGTTTTTACGGCTTATTTGTATTAACAAGCGGGTCTACTGGCTGTTAGATACATGAGAGACCCAATAATACTATGATAGTTGGTAGGGTCAACCAGTTTCCCATGTAACTCAGCATCCAGTTTACTGGTATGAGCCAGTGGTATATTATAGGTATCACAAGTTTGCATACCATGTTTTTTCAAAATTTCAAGAGCATATTTGGACTGACTGAGGAAAATACCACGGGGTGATTGATCAGCTTGCAGTCCTAAGAAGAACGTGAGCTCACCCATTATTGACATTTCAAAATTTGTTTTTATTAGTTTTGAAAAAGCATTTGAGTACTTTTTGTGGGTAGAACCAAAAATGATGTCATCCACATAAATCTGAACAATTAAAATGTGTGCCCCATGATATTGAATAAACAGTCTGGGCTCAATCGATCCTTTGATAAAATTATGAGCTAGCAAGAAGGATGACAACTTATCATACCACGCCCGAATGGCTTGTTTGAGACCATACAGAGCCTTGTTCAGTTTGTAGACATGATTAGGGAATTCTGGATCCACAAATCCTTCTGGTTGGCTAACATACACTGTCTCCTTAAGTTGTCCATTTAGAAATGCAGTTTTGACATCCATTTGGTAGACTGTGATGTTCATGTGAGCCGCGAATGCTAGAAAAATCCGTACAGCCTCAAGTCTAGCAACCGGTGCGAATGATTCTTTAAAGTCGATGCCTTCTTCCTGTTTGTAACCCTTAGCCACCAGACGTGACTTATTTCGAATTACCGTTCCTTCAGCATCTAACTTATTCTTCCAAATCCATTTTAGACCAATGACGTAGACCCTTGTCGGTCTTTCAACCAAGTCCCATACTTCTAACCGTTTGAACTGGTTCAGCTCTTTTTGCATGGATTCAATCCAATTGTCACGAGTCATTGCTTCCTTAATGTTTTTATGTTCGGTTTGACTGACAGTGAGTGCATAAATGCAATGTTCTCCATGAGTGTGAAGGCGTTGTCTGGTTACGACTGGTTGGTTTGGGTTGCCAATAATATTAACAAGAGGATGATCTTTGGTCCATCGGTGTGTTGAAGGTTGATGTTGATATATATTGTTCAGATTAGGTGGATCCAGATGGTTGGTAGAAGATTCAGCAACATCTGGATTGGTTGTTTCAGATGCGTTGAAAACCGCATTTCCATCATAATCCGCAGTTGCATTTACATTGTGATTAAGAGGATCATCTGCTGGGTCATTGTCATTTGAAGTGTTTTGTTCAGCTGTTGTTGGAGATTCAACTGGGGGTGCATCAGCAACAATTGTTGTTGTTTCAGGTGTATCAGGCATTGGAATTTGATCAGGTTGAGCAGCGGAAACAGTTGATACATCTGGAGCACATTGATCAAAATCATCATTAAACAGAGGAGCAAACAACGTTTCTATTTGACGACGAGTGAGTTGAAAGGTTTGGTCAGCTGATGATTGAGGGAAGTTAAGATGGTTATGTCCGGGTTCTAAGCTGTTTTGCTCAGAAGCCATTTCTGTGAGCTCATCAAAATTAGTCTCCATAATTTCCTTTGTATGACGATTCCAGATCCGGTATCCTTTAGAGTTTTCACAGTATCCACAAAGACACCAATATCAGCTTTAGCGTTTAGCTTTCCAAAGTCATCACGATCATTATTTGGATAACAGAGAGCACCAAATACATGAAAGGGTTTTTGGTTCGGTTTTCTGTTATGGATAAGCTCATAAGGTGTTTTGTAGTGACGTTTAGTGATCATTGATCGGTTCTGAGTATAGCGTGCAGTTGACGCAACTTCTGCCCACAAGTAATCTGGAAGTTTAGCATTTATCAACATCGTTCTTGCAGCTTCCACCAACGTATGGTTTCGTCTTTTGACAACTCCATTTTGTTCGAGAGTTCTTGCAATTGATGTTTGATGTTGAAGTCCTACTTTCTCATAATATTCCTAAAGAGTTTGATTTACAAATTCAGTTCCTCTGTCTGTTATGACTTGTCTGACCATGTTACGGAGCTGAACTTGAATTTATGTGAGAAAAGTGATGATCATTGGTGGAGTTTGATCTTTACTTTGAAGAAAATAAACCCAAGTTCATCTGGAGTAGTCATCAATGATTACAAGAATGTAGTGTTTGCCATTAATCGTCTGCACACGCATCAGGCCGCACAAATCCATGTGAAGAAGATGAAGAACATGCTGAGTGTTGTTCCCAACCTTCAAAGGAAAATGAGCACGAGTGCTTTTTCCTTGTTCACAAGCTGAGCATAAGTGGTCTTTAGAATACCGCAACCTTCAACAAGTTTGTGTCTTGCAAGATCAGTTATGGTTTTGAAGTTCAAATGTGAGAGTCTTTTATGCCACATCCATGATTTTGTAGATGTTGCTTTAGAGAGTAGACAAATGAGAGATGAAGCGACCATGTCTTACATTGAGATTGTGTAAAGGTTTGAGGAACGGGTGCCTAACATGAGATCGTGTCCTTGTAGGTCACGAATGAAACAAGTTTTCTCCCGTAAAACAACTTCCAAATCACCATCACAAAATTGACCGACTAAGAAAAGATTGTGTCCAAGACCTTCCACATAGTAGACTCTGCTAATTTCGATGTTCCCATTGATGTAATCTCCGTAGCCTATGATAGCCGCGAAGTTATCATTCCCAAACCTGACAGTGCCAATGAACTTTGCAACAAAGTTTGATAAAAGTTTAAGGTTGCTTGTCATGTGCCGGGAACAGCCGCTATCAACAATCCAGAGAATGATTTGTATCACCTGCAATACACACAGACAACACAGGTGGAATAGAGGTTGAGGTGGAACCCCGTATAGTTAGAGGGTTCCGTTACAGTCACAGTTGAAGCACACATGTTAATAATTTTGGGTAACCATTTAAAGCCAGGTGTACTTTGTAACCATCTCAGCCAAGTCCAACTAGTACGTGCTTTTGTCTTAGTGAATGCACTAGGTAATGGTATCTTCCTAGGAGGTGATAATGTAGCTATGGGTGCATCAATGATATTCTCAGAAACTACAATAGGCGGTTTTCCTAGCACAGACTTAGAAGCAATAGTGGGCCTAGAGGTAATGCCATTTGTAGATTTTCGATTCCGAGATAAGATAGATTTAGCAACACAATTATCATGACAACCAGAAAACTTACTTTTACGACATTCAACACAAGAGACTTCAAACATAACATTCAAAGTAATTAATGATTCAACATTCGTTACATTGCCTTTTCTATTACATGCATCTAACGTATAGGCTTTTATTCAAAGGCCTAGCATGATATTCTACTTCAGTGGCTTTTATTGTTCCGCTCTTACGTTGCAACTTCCTATTCTTCTTGTAAGTGCTCTTAAGTTGTGAAGTGCTAATGCTAGGATTGGAGGCAAGTACTCGTGTAGAAGTGGAAGGAATCACATTAGTATCTTGTGTGTTGTCAGTGGGTTTCCTAGTATCAACTTTTAACATTCCAGGTGCAAGAACATTTGTGTGACTATATTTATCTTCCCTAAGTTTCACCAATTCCTGTTTTAACTCAATGATAGTGTGCTCCAATTCCTGATTTTCTGAACGTAAATGACCATTTCTATTTATTATGTCACGGGTGTAAGCAAAGTATTGGTCATGATCTTTTGATGCTTTAGCACGTGTCTTTTTGAGCAAATCAAATATTATTCGATATTCCTTTTTGACTTTTTCAATTTCTTGTTCATATTTGAAAATTAGACATTTCAAAGACGCGTTTTTATCATCCAGTCGTTTGAGTTTTGGTTCAAAAGATTTTTTACTCGACTGGTTGAGTTTGTTATGCAAAGCAAGTTCACGATCAATACAATCATTTTGACACCAGTGAAGACGGCCTTGTACTTCAGAAAATTCATTTAACAAACGCTCATTTTCAGCTTTCAAAGTTTCAATTTGAGACACATTATCATTTTCCTTATGAACAATATCAACAGTATCAACAACAATATTATCACAAGCAGATGCAGCAATATAATATAATACAATCGAGATAGTATCAGCACATATAACATCTTCCAAGAGTCGATCAACATGATTTCGATAAATTTTATTTTTCTTTTTGGTTTTCAAAATCGATGCTTATGTTTCATTGAAAATTGTTTTCATTTGTCCAACTTCATTCTGAAGTTCCCATTCCCAATATGTTGCACACATATGTAAATTATGAACATGTGGTAAAATCTGTTTTTGAATGATTTCACATTGTTCTTTGGCATAATCCGATTGAAACGTTTTAGCTTTTATTTCAGAATTACGTTCAATTGCATGTTCCAAAAGCTGAATTGATAAGGATTTAAAATGTACCTTTTTGAGGGGTCATTTAAGCCCTTAATTGATCACTTTTGTATCCGTTACTACTTTATTTCGTTCCTTTTCACTTTTTTGGTCTCTTGAAGGAAAATTGCTGGAATGACACTTACTCGGACGAAAAGGCGTGAATCTATGAAGAAAATGGCCAAAGTCAAGAATCGAGACACTCAAGCTGCTGGAATTGAAAGGGGACAGTGTCAGGGCTTATTTGCGACGCCGTCGCGACACACCTTGAGACAACTCAGTAGCCAAATTGATAATTTACAAGTGACGGCATCAGGTTTAAAAGAGTAGGGCGTCGCAACTCAGACGGCCTAGATTTGGATCCAGACGGCTAATTTACTTGTGTGTTTGCTTAGATAATATGAAACCTAGTTATTGAATATTGATTGGTTGTCTCTTATCTTAATTGTGATTGACCTAGTATTGCGATAGGTCATTCGTTGTGTTATTAATGCTTGATTAGTCTTTGTTGAACCTTAGCTTATAGTTACTAGTGGAATTGTAGGCTAGATATCCAAAGACAACCTTAGTGTTAAGTTTATGAAACCTAGAGATTTTGTAGTCATTAACCTTTGGTAGCTTCAAAGAGTTAGGGATAAACGCATACCCTACGACCTTAGAAACACAACGCTTTAAGAATAAGGACGTGACAATTCAACCATCAATAGGAGATAACTAGGGAGTAATAACATCTAAGTAAACACATTTTTAATCATCATAAGAGCACACAACAATAGACATAGACTGCATTCACCTTAGGAATAGATAATTAGATAAGTAGAGTAATCGGTAGCAATACCAACCCCCAAATCCAAACCCTGAGATTCGTACCTTTCAATTTTCTAAAAAATATAAAAAAGATAAAAAAAAAATAATCTTCCTCAACCCCAACCGTAGCGTAGTAATTTCTCACTAGCATTCCTATTCCCCAAGGGAACGATATCAATTCCCGAGGCTTACCCTAATACTACACTACAACGATTAGGTTCACTGCCTATGCTAGGATTTAGTAAATCTAGTTATTAAAGTGTCGGTCACTTCAAGTATATGTAATCGTTAGAAAGCTCGTAGTCGTAGTTATTTAAAGTTAAGTAGTATTTAGTTAAGTAACACCGTGGAGGACGGACAAGTCTTTACCCACTGTATGCCTGATCCGCAGCCCGTAGGTGGCGATTTGTGTAAGACTATAAATACTCTCTACCTCCCAAGGTAGAGAGTTGGAGCTAATAATAAGATTTTCACTTTCTCTCACTAAGTTCCCAAACCACTAACTCTTTCTCTCTCTAAAACCTTAACTTGTACGCCTCTTTTGATTATGGTATGATGTGTTTGTGAAATCCAATGTGTATCAATTGGTATCAAGAGCCATGGTTTGATCATCTCTCTTACATATCCTTGGATTTCTAGTGGTTTTATATGGTTTTTGGGTTTGAAAAAGTTTAGTGGTTTTTACATCATTTGGATCATTTCTTGTGTTAAAGTTTGAATTTTGAGTGTACTTTTGTGTTTAGAATCATTGTAAGTGCTTGGGTTTTGATTTGGTAAGCTTGAATCACTGTGGTTAGGCTTGTTTTGGATTGAAAAGTGTGGTTTTGAAGTTTTTCATGTTAGCGACTTGAGTCTCGGAGTGTTTTTCTTCGTAGCGACTTGCTTTAGTAATTTCCAGCGAGTTGTAGTTTAAGTCATAGCGACTTGATCTTAGCGACTTGTCTATTGAGACAAGCCGACAAACAGTACAAGTTAGTGGAGGTTCCGCTACGGCTAGCGACTTGGTTGGTGTAGCGACTTGTCTCTATCATTTCTAGCAACTTGTCTTTGTAGTTACTAGCGAGTTGTTCTTAGCGACTTGATCTCAGCGAGTTGTTACTTAGCGACTTGTGTTTAGCGACTTGGTTCATAGCGAGTTGTTCTTTAGCGACTTGTTTGCTTATCAATTTGGTACTTAGCGACTTGTGTTTAGCGACTTGGTTCATAGCGAGTTGTTCTTTAGTGACTTCTCTCCTTAGCTACTTGGTACTTAGCGACTTGTGTTTAGCAACTTGGGTCATAGCGACTTGTACTTAGCAACTTGGTGACTTAGCGACTTGTCTCAAGGGTCATAGCGATTTGGTTGATTTCTGTTTCTAATACGGTTTTCTCTTGATTTAGTAAAATCCTGTGAAAGAATCTATTTCCCGGTTTAATCATAGAGTTATAAAATCTCGTGTAATCTGTAAACATGTCTACAAACGTGCCTGCAATCATCTCTACTGTTGCTGAGGACGTTCAAGCAGCTGGTTCAGACACTCGTCCACCCATGCTTGACAGAACTGACTACGACTCATGGGCTCAACGAATCAGACTGTACTGTCTAGGAAAGGAAAATGGAGTCAACATTCTCAAGTCAATCGATGAAGGACCATATCAAGTTGAGACAACCAGAGACATAATTGATACTGCTGCAGATGGAACAATGATCTTTGAATTGGATAGACCAAAGACGTATGATGAGCTCAGTGATAAGGAGAAAAAGAGATTCGATGCTGATATCAAGGCTTCAAACACCATACTTCAGGGTCTTCCAAAAGATATCTACAAGCTTATCAATCATAACACTAAAGCCAAGGCAGTGTGGGATAATGTCAAGATGCTTCTCTCAGGTTCAAAATTAACTAAGGAAGACAGAGAGTCACAACTGTATGATGAATTTGAGCACTTTAAGATGAAACCTGAAGAAAGTGTCTATGAATATTATGTGAGATTCCACAAGCTCGTTAATGACATGAGGAACATCAAAATGACCATGCCAAACATTCAGCTGAACTCAAAGTTTGTCAACAACATGAATCCCGAATGGCACAAATTTGTCACCTCTGTGAAGCTAACCAAAGGATTGAAGAACACCAACTATGAGCAACTTTATGCCTTTCTTCTTCAGAATGAGAGACATGCGATGTTTGAACGAAGGATTCTTGAACAGTTCAAAACTAAACAGGGAGAAACAAGCTCATAAAATGATTCAACAGCCTTCTACATCAATGTTGGAATTACCACCAAAGCTTCTCAAGTCATACCGACGGGTAATGGTAATTACAAGCTCATCCCTGATCCAGCATATAAGCCTCCAGACTCGAACACATTCATGGAAAACTTCATCAATCAACTGTCTCTCATGGTTAGTCAAAATCTGAATTCCACCCCACACACCAACAATAACCTCAGAACTGCATCCAATCCACACAATCAAACTACTGTCAGAGATGGAAAGGTTTTGGTGCAACCAGTTCAAGGAAGGAAATATGAACAGGGAAGATGTGGAGTAGGTGGAGGCTATGTAGCAAATCAAAATAGGGGAAGGAATGGAAATCAAGGTCAAGCAAAGCCAATTAAGTGCTACAACTGTGGTGGTGATGGACACATTGCTAGGAACTGCACATCTCCAAAACGTCCACAGAATGCAGAATATTTTAGAGACAAAATATTGCTTGTGCAAGCTCAGGATAATGGAGTTGTTTTGGATGAAGAGGAATTGCTGTTTCTTGCTGAGGGTAATGCCAAGACATATGATGCAGAAGTGGATGAGCAGCCAATTCAGGAGATAGGTCATAATCATCACAATGGCTTTCAAGTAGCTAACTGTGATGCATACGACTTTGACGTCAATGATGAACCTACTGCACATACAATCTTCATGGCTAGCATTTCTCCAATGGTCTCTCCAAAGGTCTCATCATCACAGCAAGCTGGTCCATCCAAAGAATCAATCATCTCAGAGGTATTAAAACTATATGATGATGTTGATGAGCAAAAGATACATAACAAAGTACAATCTCTTGAAACTTATGAATCAGATGTTGATAATAAGGGTAATAGTAATATTGTCCCTTATGATCAATATGTGGCACAAAGTGAAAGTAAGATTGTACCAAGTGATGTATCTTCTGCAGTCAATGATGACTATGTTTTTGATGAATACACTGCATGTACCCCTGATGATTCTGTTACCTCTGAACTTAATGCCTATAAAGAACAAGTTGCCATTTATGAACAACGCGCTAAGTTTGAGTTAACCACTCGTGAGCAGGAAATGGATGACCAAATGCATACAATCATTAGAAAAAGTAATTCTAGGGAAGAAATATTAAAACAGGAGCTAGATTCCTTAAAACAAAAGCTTAATAAAACGGCTAAGCAAAAACAAGAACTTCAAGAAAATGTGAAAGTGCTTAAGCAGGAATTTAATGCTAAGGAATCAAAACTCTTAAATGAATTTTCCAACCTAAAAACTTTGAAAAATAAACTTGAAAATAAATTGTACGTACAAGGAAACCCCATTCAGACTGCTCACATGATCACTAAGCATAGAGTTCTAAGTGACAAACATAGTGTTGCATTAGTTGATGAACCAAACCCTGAAGCTTGTAAGAAAGCTAAAGAAGCACAAAAAGTTATTTATGATGGAAATGAAATCCTTAAGCCTAGACAGAAACCTAGTTGCGCTGAGAGTACTGAGGAAGATAAGCAGTTAGAAGATGTCAGTAGAAAGAAATTGAATGAAAAACTCAAGAGCCCTTCATGCATAGAAATGAAAATCAGTTATAAAACACCTAACTATGCAAAGGAAAATTGGATTGCCTTTAACAAGTTTAGACCTCAAACACAGCTGACCCCTGAACAAGTGTTCTGGAAAAAGGATATGGACATGAAAAAAGCTGATGAGTTTGTTGAAAAGAATCTCCCATGTAGGAGAATGCTTCCTGCCACTGTATATCCCCCCAATACACCAATGCATTTAGTTCTTAGATCTATTCCCACTAAGAGCAAGACCTTAATCAGTCAGTATGTGATTTTTCAATTATTTGTTGATTTTGAGAAGACATGTAAGACAAGGATCACACCTACTGGGATAACTGAAGGGGAGAGGGGTTTTGAACAAACGAAAGAATGCTATTTAACTGAGGTCATGCCTTTCTTTAAACAATTAAAAGGTCAATTTGAGAGTCTTAAAAAGGGGATGGATTCAGATATTAAAGAAATGGAAAAATAATTTGATGCAATGATAGTTGAGGTCAATAACTATGAGCGAGAATTAAAATATAATGAGATTGAGTGAAAGAACTTGCACACTTTAAATGAGAATCTGATTTCTGAATGTATCACTCAAGATGTGTTTTATACTGCCAAGAATTGTTCTATTAATGCATCTCAATTTCATGAATTATCTGTTGCTCTGAAAGTCTCCCATGATCGTGTCATTGAGCTTGAGAAAACCAACTCTAAATTGCTTGAGAAAGTTGAATACGATGATCATGATAACCTGGTGAAATAGTTTTCTAAATTGGAAGTTGAACATCTTGCTTTGCAATTAAAATATCAACATCTAAAAGAAAATGTTAAAACCTCAAATATCAAGATATCCTTGGATGCTCCTGAATTTGATGCAGTTTTTGAAATTAGCAAACGTGATGAACAGATTCGAGCTCATTGTAACACGATCAGAAAAATGAGAACCCAAATTGCACAATTAAAGGGTGAAAAGAACAATGTGACTGGCTCCCAAATGCCTCCTCCTTTAGATTCTTAGTGTTCTCAAACTTTTCATCTTCAAAACTTGGTTAATGTTTTACAAAAAGAAAATGAGAGTTTTCTAGAAGAAAATGAAAAGTTTAAACTACACTTTAAAGAGTTATATGATTCAATGAAAGTCACTCATGACAAGAACAACGAAAAACTAACTTCTTTACAAAAAGAAATTAAGAATCTGAAGAGTCAGGAAAAAGGGAAAATGCCACTTGTCTTTAATGAGAAAATTGCATCAAAGTCATCTGCAGACTGCAAATATACTGTAACTGTTAAATACATTCCTCCTCATCTTAGGAATAACGAACTCTTGTTTCATAACTATTTTGCTCGTCTTAAGGATAATCTTGAATGTCTCCGTGAGATTGTAGAAGAGGATTTCATAAATAAACCACTTGATAGAGAAATTAGGTTTGCTTGCATTCAGGCCAAACGATCTCAGGAGCTGTTAGAATGTTTAATAGCAACATGTTCTAAATCCTTAGGTGCAAAAGATAAAGCTGTGATGTCTTGTTCTATGCCTAATTCCAAGTATGCAACTCATTCTATGCTGAGTATTAAGAAAGTGAACTCTAAAGTGCCTTCAATTAGTTCATATCCCTGCACATCTAGTTCAGGAATGCAAAAAGTAGCCCAACCAACTAATGTTCCCATAACTCCCTCTACAGGAGTAATCAGTGACATAAAAGCAAGCGGGTCAAAGCCACCAGGCAATACAAAGCAAGATAGGACCTCGCAAGCTAAGAATGTGCATTGGAAGAGAGTAGAAGATCACCCTAGGAACATTAAGTTTAAGTTGAATAAAACGAATCGTGTTGATTCTAGTATTAGCTATAAGCGTACTGTAATTAATTCGAATTCTGCTACTATTGGCAAAACATGTAATGATAACTATTTGGTTTCTGTTACTAATCATTGTAACATATTGGATTTCACATACACATCAAACTAAACACAAAGTAGGCGTACAAAGAGTTCTAGAGAGAGAAAGTTAGAGGTTTAGGGAACTTTAGTGAGAGAAAGAAAAGTCTTATTAGGAGATCCAACTCTCTACCTTGGAAGGTAGAGAGTATTTGTAGTCTTTAGTTCTTTACATAAAACGCCACCTATCGGGCTGTGGATCAGGCATACAGTGGGTAAAGACCCGTCCGTCCTCCACGGTGTTACTTAAACTAAATACTACTTAACTTATCATAATCTACGACTACGAGCTTTCTAATGATGACATATACTTGAGGTGACCGACTCTTTAATAACTGGATTTACTAAATCCTAACAATCTCCCCCTAAGGGAGGTTACCTCAAACATACACTAAGATTACATTGAATACAAACAGATATTACATTAAAAAAATTGTTCTTGCATTCTTGATGTAGTACATTGCTCTGAAGCTCGTAGTCATAGATTCTTATCATTGCATGTTTGGTTAATCCAAGTGGAGGTCTTTTTACAGATCCACGTGATAATAATTGTTGAGCCAGCTTTTGAGATCATCAGCAAACATCAATCTCTTACTCATCCATTGTGGTGTTGGTATTATGTGATATTGTGACATACGGACCGACATGCTCACATTCTGGATCATGATATATTCTCATTAGAGTAGCGGAAGCTTTCATTGATTCATGATATTGGCAGCAGCGTAGCAGAAGCATGGAGTGAAAATATCATAGTCATTAAGGCACTAATCATGATTTCTTTTGAGATGAATGTGTTAAGTGAGCATGTGGCTATGGATTGACCACTTCATTCAGATCAGCTGCAAACGTAGGGCGTACCTGCATACAACAGTTAGCAATAAATCGCACGAAAGTGTCTTTGATCACTTTCGTTGAATTGAGGTACACGGCCCACGGTTCCCCGTTGATCAATACAAGTACTGCCTATGATCAGCTATAATTCCGAAGAATTTCCTTGACAGGGTTTTGCAGCTGCTCTAGTTGTTCTCAAACCGGAACGTCTCAAAGAAGACAACACGGAGTGAGTGAACCAGCGAATAGAGATTCACTGATTGATGAAAAGAGATTTAAAAAAAACAATCGTGTATTGCTCAATACAAATTGTTTTTGCAATACAACGAAGGTTTTAGTGAAAATCAATTATCAATCATAAATATTCGTACACGGTCGAAGTGCTAAAAAAAAGAGTTTTAAGCACAAAGACCGGTTTTTCAAAGGTATCCGTCAATCCATAACCTGAACCAGGATTGATTCAAATGATTGAATCGCCCCATTGTTTCTGTTCAGTTGTCACATGGTTGATCTATTGAATAGATTTCACATGCCACCTACCAGGAGCTTGTTTGATGTTGGCTCCAGAATGCTTTCCATCTTCATTGTGAATATGTTTGCATATCACTCGGATGTTCTGGCAATACCACAAGGATAATGCATAGGACTCAAGATATAATCTCTCTTTCTACATTGTGTGAAACAGAGAGTCTTCATTGAATGTGTCCTAATGAGATTTATGGATGATCTCGTGGCTCTAGACTTAATTTGTGCATATTTGGATCCTGCATCGGAGACTAGGGAGAGGGTCTCCTTCTTCAATATCAACAATCTCTAAGAGAAAGTTGATAGATAATGTCGGTTCCCCGTGAGAATGAAACAAGCCCTTTTAAGAGGAACTTGAGTAGCTTGGGAAGTTTAGTGCAGTGCGTCACTAGGTCCATGACGTCTTGTCTTCAATACTAGTGTTACCTTAGTAAACACCAGTAGCATATGTATTGAACCCGGTTTCTGCCCTAAGGTTGAATTATTGGAGGGCTATTTCTTTTCACCCTTTTCATATTCATTTCTTTTTCCTTCTTCAACCCCTTCAGTGCTTACCGAGACTTCATAACTATAACCTTGTTGGGTTTATTCTAGTACTAGCTCTGTCTCAGTCCGCACTCTTCCCATTTCTCATTTTTCTCCTTTTTTCATCATACCTAAGGACTCTACACTATCTAGTGGATTGTCCCTGGGTAGATCCCTCCGGCTCTGGCGGATCGTGGGAACGAATACCTAACATAACCATCCTTATAACACCATGCATAAAGTAAAGTTGGTCGGTCTATTTGGTATTGTTCATCTGCCATTGGAACCAATTGAAAACCATTTGAAAATCAATCCAGATACTTATGATATATTATCAAAGCATTTTGTACCTGACTTGTTTTTGATATTCTTAGAACAAGAGCTCCCCCTCAACATGTGCATCAAGTGTTTGAAATCGTTTTGCACACGGAGGCAAGAGAAAGAATTAACTTCTTTGATTACCATTTTCTAAAATATATCAACATCACTTCCCTAATCAAATCAAGTAGATAATGCATTTTGGGGAAGGATGAGGTTTTCATAAGCTTGCTCCCCCTCAATATGTGCATAGATATTTGAAAATGTTTTGCACATATTAGGAAAAAACTGCACATTGAGATAAATTGGTCACGTTTCAAATATTTGTGGTTTAAAATAGATGCTCCCCCTCAACATGTGCATGGAAAATTTGAAATCGTTTGGCACATGTGGGAAGGAGAGCTTGTTCATCCTTATAAAACCATTTACCGAATTATCAGATTAAATCCAATTTAAATCACAAATTCTCCCCCGATCACAATTATCAAATCATTTGAGATTTGTGATCTCTGTAGATTTAAATTTATTTTGAAAGCTTTTTTTTTAAGGAGAATTGTGATTGGATTTTGAAAACATTTTAACTGATAAGGATCGGATTTATAGACTTTAAACTCCATTGAATAAACATGCATGATTATCTTTTGAAAAACAATTTTATGACAAAATAACTTAATGATTTAATTGAAATCATTCTCCCCCTCAATCAATGACATAAGTTGTTGATTGAGAGATAGACATTTTGACAAACTTGAAAGTCCAGATGATTATCAAAAATAGAGACCGAGTTATTTTTCAAAACAACTAGTTTTCATTAGATAGTAAGAATTAGTTATAAAGAATCAGAGCAAGGAATTTGAAAACCAAGATAAAGCATGGCTCTGTTCTTTCTTTGAAAAGCGGGTTACTGCCTGAAATGACAATAAACCATTGTTTTACTTTCTCCCAAAAGTTCTTTTTTTTTTTTAAACATTCGAACAGCATCTAAAGACCCGTTTCATTCTTTGAATGACAACACAAAATCCGTAGATGATTTCGAACAAGGAAAAACATGATAAGATAACAATATTATACTTTAAATTTTTTTTTTTTTTTTTTTTTTTTTTTTTTTTGAAATTTTTCAAGATTTTCTAATTTTTATGGATTTTTGAAAGTTTTATATTTTTCTATTTTGCTTTTTGAGGGTTTTGTAATTTTGTATTTTGCTTTTCGAAATAAATATATACAAGAGATAGATGAAGGAAACCTTTTACTCCTCTTCTTCCTCTTGAAGACGTTTGAGTGTTTCTGGTTGTAGGCTCTTAAGACCCATTCGTGGAAGGATAAACTCAAAACGTTCTCTAGGAAGGGCTTTGGTGAAGATGTCTGCTAACTGGTATTCAGTCCTCACAAAGTAAAGTTCCACCACACCGTTTTCAACTTGCTCCCTGATGAAATGATGCCGAATGTCGATGTGCTTTGCTCTTGAGTGTTGTACGTTGTTTCATGAGAGAGAAATAGCACTTTTATTATCACAGTACAGAGGGATTTTATTGAATTCAAAGCCATAGTCAGATAGTTGGGATCTCATCCATAGGACTTGAGCACAACAAGATGACATGGCTATGTATTCTGCCTCTGTAGAGGAAATAGAAGTACTCATTTGCTTCTTTGAAGACCAGCTCACAAGCTTATCACCCAAAAACTGAGCACCTCCAGACGTACTTCGACGAGTATCTTGACATCCTGCATGATCAGCATCTGCATAGGCTGTTAGTGACATACCGGTGTCCTTCGGGTACCAAAGTCCCATATTGATGGTTCCTTAGAGATACCGAAAGACCCGTTTAACCGCTTCAAGGTGCCTTTTAGTAGGCTTTGCCTGGTATCTAGCACACATGCAAACAGCGAACAAGATGTCTGGTCTACTAGCTGTGAGGTACATCAAGGATCCAATCATACTACGATATTTCATTTGGTCTATCATGATCCTTGAGTGGTCCTCATCTAGTTTTGTACGTTCAATCATGGGAGTGTCAACAGGGTCACTAGAATTGAATCCAATTTTCTTTAAAATCTCATTTGCATATTTAGATTGATTTATGAAAATGCCTCCGGGACTTTGTGAAATTTGTAATCCCAAGAAAAATGACATTTGTCCCATCATCGACATTTGAAATTTTGAACCCATTTCATTTGAAAAACGTTCACACTCATTGGGGTCAGTCGAGGCAAAGATGATATCATCAACATAAATTTGAACGTGAATTAAATGTTTGCCTGACTTTCAGGTGAACAATGTAGGATCAACTGCTCCTTTGCTGAAACCGGTAGATAGAAGAAACTTTGATAGCGTATCATACCATGCCCTTGGAGCTTGCTTTAACCCGTACAGAGCCTTCTTCAAACGATAGACGTGAGTAGGATACTCTGGATTCACAAAGCCTTCGGGTTGGCTGACGTAGACGACTTCTTTAAGATCTCCGTTCAGAAATGTTGTTTTTACATCCATCTGATAGACTACCATGTTCTTACTGGCAGCATTAGCCAAAAAGATTCTGATTGCCTCGATACGAGTAACAGGAGCAAATGATTCTTCAAAGTCAATACCCTCCTCTTGACGGTATCCTTTAGCAACTAATCGAGCCTTGTTCTTTAGGACATCACCATGCTCATCAAGTTTCACTTTGAAGATCCATTTTAGAGCAATGATCATAGCACAATCTGGAGCAGGTACTAATTCCCATACATCAAGTCGATCAAACTCATGAATTTCTTCTTGTATGGCATTGAACCAGCTGTCTTCATTCATGGCAGTTTTAACATCTTTTGGTTCGATCTTAGAGTGTACGGAGTTGAAGAAGCACCATAAGGCATCTGTTTCAAGTTGTTTCCGTGTTGATACAGGACGAGAGGGATTTCCAATGATGTTGTCTAATGGATGATCGTGAGTCCATTTTCTGAGGTGTTCATGTGGTTGTCGTTGTGGAACTAAAGTAGAAGAGTCGATGTCTCCTGATGAGGATGGTTCTGATGATGATTCAGGAGCAAATATGTTTTTAAATGGAGCATCTTCAGGAGTAGCAAAGGGATTAACTTCATCATTGATGCCAGAAACAGTTCCATGATGTACATTCGAAGATTGATGATTTGTTGATGAGACTGAGTGATCAGCAGCAGGCGCTTCTTGACTTAATGATATTGAGACTGTAGGATTGACTTCATTCTCAGGGATATGAGCAGCCTCTGTTGTGGGAATTGACAGTTCAATAGCACTTGGCTCATAGAGTTCATCAAACATAGGATCAAACAATTTCTTTAAATCATCTTCAGATGGAGGTACATATGGAGTTGCTGGAGAAGAATTTGGTACAGGGTATGAACCAATGGGACTGTTTTGAAGTGCGAGTCCTGAACTGGATTGTCCAGGAGCCATTTGACCGGTCAGCTCATCAAACGTAACGTGAATTGTTTCCATGATATCTCAGGTTCTCTTATTGTAGATTCGGTAACCTTTTCTGTTTGGTGCATAGCCTACAAATACTCCAATGTCTGCTTTATCTCTCAGTTTTCCTAAATCTTGACCATCATTAGTTGGATAACATAAAGCACCGAACACACGAAGGTATGATTGATCAGGTCTTCGATTGTGGACAAGTTCGTATGGAGTCTTTCCATGAGATGTGTGAATTAGAGATCTATTTTGAGTGTCACAAGCAGTGGCAATAGCTTCAGCCCATAGAAACATTGGAACCTTTGAGTAGATCAGCATTGTCCTTGCAGCTTCTACAAGAGTTCGATTTCGTCTTTCAAATACACCGTTCTGTTGAGGAGTTCGAGGAACACTTCTTTGAGGACTGATTCCAACATTTTCATAAAATTCATTGAGTATTTTATTAACAAACTCAGTTCCATTGTCAGTTCGGATGATTCGAACTGTTTTGTTGAGTCTGATTTGAAGTTGTTTAATGAGTTTAATGATGACATCTGGATTTTCATCCTTTGTCCTCAAAAACTTAACCCAATTGAATCGGGAGTAGTCATCAACCACTACTAACACATATCTCTTCCCATTAATAGTTTGCACTCTCATTGGACCGCATAGATCCATATGAAGGGTATGAAGAACTTCCATTACAAAGTTTGTGGGTTTTGGTTTGTGGGTATATTTCGTGCTTTTTCCCAATTGACAAGCTGAGCAAAGATGATCTTTTTCATATTTTAATCTGGGTAAGCCTCTGACTAGATCCTTTCTGGAAAGGTTTTTTATGGTACCAAAGTTCAAGTGATTGAGTCGACGATGCCATAACCAAGACTTTGTTTTAGAAGCCTTTGACAGCAAGCAGATTGGAGAGGACTTCATCATGTCATCGATAGAGATGGTGTATAGGTTTGAACCTCGGGTACCTCTTAACAATTCTACACCATCAAGTTCTCTAACGAAACAAGTATGTTTTCTAAAGGCTACTTCTAGATCGGAATCACAGAATTGACCAACAGAGAACAAGTTATGACCAAGACCTTCCACATAATATACCCTGGAAATTACACTTTCACCAACCACATAATCTCCATAGCCCATAATTGCTCCAAAATGGTCGTTCCTGAATCTAACTGTCCCGATGAATTTACTCACGAAGTTCATGAGCCGCGACCGGTCGCCAGTCATATGCTTGGAACAGCCTGAGTCCAGGTACCACAGAACGATTTGAATGATCTGCAGTTGAACACAGACAAGAATGGATAACTGGATAATTGGGATCCCCATGCAAGAATGGGTTCCATTTGGTTAGTAACAGTGATTGGAACACCCACATCAGAAATAGAAACATTCATATCAGAAATTGAGGTAATAGAATCATTATGAATAGATGCAGTACTAGTGTCCGTATTTGCCCTATTCAAAGTATGTTCATTTCTTAAGGGAATAGTTCTACTAGTAGGCATCCATTTTCTAGTGGGCATTGACTCATTAACCTTATAGCCAAAAGGTATCCATTGATAACCTATCTTACTAAATGTTCTTCCTGTGGGTTTCCACTATTTTCTAACTCTCGTTCGCCTCTGCCTTTTAGCCTTTTTAACATGATTTTTTGCATTAGCAATAATAATTGGGGGTATGACAGCATTAGACAAAACATTCATACCACATTCATGATTAGAAATAGAATTCAAGCAAACATCATTACAAGGTTTGCAAATAGTATCAGAATTCGAATTAATTACAGCACGCCTATGGCTAATACTAGAATCAACACGATTCGTTTTATTCGACTCAAGCTTAAAGTTCCTAGGTTGGTCTTCTACTCTCTTCCAATGCACATTCTTGGCTTGCGAGGTCCTATCATTCCTTGTATTGTCTTGAGACTTTGACCTGCTCGCTTTAATGTCACTGATTACTCCTGTAGAGGGAATGGGAACATTAGTTGGTTTTGCTACTCTTTGCATCTCCTGTTTAGATGTGCTGGGATCTGAACTACATGCAGGCACACTAAGGTTCACTTTCTTAACAAAAGAAGTGCTGGGTCTTGAATGGATTTCATGCTTGGCACTAGGCATAGAACACGGAATCAAAGGATTAACTCTCTCACCTAAGGACTTAGGGCATATTGTGATTAAGCATTCTAGAATTTCTTGAGATCGTTTGGCATATAAACATGCATGCCCAATTGCATTGTCAAGTGGTTTCTCTACCTTTTCCTCTTCAACAATCTCACGGAGACATTCTAGACAATCCTTAAGGGATGAGAAATATGTTTGAATAGCAAGTTTGTTGTTCCTGAGATGAGGGGGGACATATTTCACAGACAAAGCATATTTATTACAAGAGTGAACCTTTGATACACCATTCTCCCCATTGGTCATTGGCATTTTCCCTTTTACTTGGCTCTTCAGATTCTCAATTTCCTTTTGCAATGAAGCTATTTGTTCGTTGTTTTTGTTACGAGTGACCTTTATTGATTCAAATAACTCATTGAAATGACGTTTAACCTTTTCATTTTCTTCAAAAAAAACTTTCGTTTTCCTTTTGTAATACATTTACTAAGTTTTGAAGATGAAACGTTTGTGAGTTCTGAGAATCTAAAGGAGGAGGCATTTGGGAGCCAGTTACATTGTTCTTTTGACCCTTTAATTGAGAGATTTGGGCTTTCAACTTTCTGATCGTGTTACAATGAGCTTGAATCTGTTCATCACGTTTGTTAATTTGAAAAACTGCATCAAACTCTGGAGCATCTGAGGATGTCTTGATATTTGAAGTTTTGACATTTTCTTTAAGATGTTGATATTTTAGTTGTAAATTAAAATGCTCAACCTCTAGTTTAGAATAATGTTTAACCAACTTGTCGTGATCATCCAGTTCAATTTTCTCATTTAGTTTAGAATTAGTATTTTCAAGCTCAATGACACGATCATGTGAGACTTTCAGGGCAGCAGATAATTCATGAAATTGAGAAGCATTAATGGAACAATTTGTAGCAGTGAAAAACACATCTTGAGCAACACATTCAATAATAAGAGTCTCATTCAATGTATTCAAGTTCTTCCTCTCAATCTCATTATATTTTAGTGCTCGCTCATAGTTACTAACCTCAACTATCATTGCATCAAATTCCTTTTCCATTTCTTTAATGTCTAAATTCATTCCCTTTTTAAGACTTTCAAAATGATCTTTTAGTTGTTTAAAGAAAGGCATGACTTCAGTTAAATAACATTCTTTTGTTTGCTCAAAACCCCTTTCCCCTTCAGTTATACCATTGGGTGTGATCCTTTTCTTACAAGTTTTCTCAAAATCAACAAATAGTTGAAAAATAACATATTGACTGATTAAGGTCTTGCTTTTTGTGGCAATAGTCCTAGGTACTAAATGCATTGGTGTATTTGGAGGATACACAGTCGCTGAAGGCATTTTCCTAAAGGGAGGGTTCGTTACAACAAGATTCTCTGCTTTTTGCTTATCTAATTCTTTTTCCAGAACACTTGTTCGGGTGTTAACAAAGTTTGAGGCTTAAACATGTTCAAAGAAATCCAATTCTCCTTCTTGTAATCATGGGGTGTGATATTTATTTTCTTCTCTTTACATTTAGGATCATCTAATTTCTTGTTCATTTTTTCCCTAGTGACTTCATCTGATTTCTTATCTTCCTCAGTGCACTCAATGCAACTAGGTTTCTGTCTAGGTTTAAGGATTTCATTGCCATCATAAAGAACCTTATGAGCATTTCTAGCCTTTTTAATGACCTCTGGATTTGGTTCCTCAACAAGGGGAATGCTATGCTTATCACTTAAGACTCTATGCTTAGTGATTAAGTGAGCAGTCTGAATGGTATTTCCTTGTACGTACAGCTTATTTTCAAGCTTGTTTTTCAAGGTTTTTAGATTAGAAAAATCATTCAAAAGTTTTGATTCCTTAGCACTGAATTCTTGCTTAAGCATTTTAACATTTTCTTGAAGTTCTTGTTTTTGCTTAGCAGTTTTAGAAAGCTTTTCTTGTAAGGAGTTTAACTCTTCTTTTAATACTTCTTCTCTAAACCTACTTTTTCTAATAGTTGTACGCATTTGGCCATCCATTTCCTGCTCACGGGTGGTCAACTCAAATTTTGCACGTTGTTCATAAATAGCAACACGTTCTTTATAGGCATTCAGTTCAGAGATGACAGAATCATCAGGGGCATATGCAGTGAATTCATCAAAAACATAATCATTATTGACTGCAGAAGATGCATCACTTGGTACAATCTCACTTTCACTTTGTTTCACATATTGATCATATGGGACAACATTGATATTACCCATATTTTCAATATCTGACTCAATAAATACAGTTGATTGTACTTCGTTATGTATCTTTTGCTCATCAACTTCATCGTATAATTTTAATACCTCAGAAATGATTTTGTCTTTGGATGGACCAGCTTGTGGTGATGAAGAGACTTTAGGAGAGACCATTGGAGAAATGCTCGCCATGAAAATGGTTTATGCAGTGGGTTCTTCATCAACATCAAAGTCGTATGCATCACAATCAGCTACTTGAAAGGCATTCTGATGATTATGGCCTATCTCCTAAATCGGTTGCTCATCCACATCTGCATCATATGTCTTAGCATTTCCCTCAGCCAAGAACAACAGCTCCTCTTCATCCAAAGCTGCACCATTATCCTAAGCTTGCACAAGCAACATCTTATCCCTGAAGTACTCGGCATTCTGAGGGCGTTTTGGCGATGTGCAGTTCCTTGCAATGTGTCCCTTACCTCCACAATTGTAACATTTGATTGGCTTTGCTTGACCCTGATTTCCATTCCTTCCCCTATTCTGATTTGCAGCATAACCTCTACCAGCTCCACCTCTTGCTTGTTCGTACTGTCGTTCTTGAACTGGTTGCACGATAACCTTCCCATCTCTGACAGTGGCTTGATTGTGTGGATTGGAAGCAGTTCTGAGATTGTTGTTGGTGTGTGGAAGAGAGTTCATGTTTTGACTAATCAGGAGAGCTAGTTGATTAATGAAGTTTCCCACGTGTGCATCAGCATCAGCTTGTTTGAATATAGGATCAGGAATGAGTTTGTGATTACCATTACCCATGAATATGACTTGTGAGGCTTTGGTTGTGATTCTGATGTTTGAGTAGAAGGCAGTTAAATCATTTGATGAGCTTGTCTCTCCCTGGTTGGTTTTGAACTGATTAAGAATCCTTTTTTCAAACATAGCATGTCTCTCATTCTGAAGGAGGAAGGCATATAGTTGCTCATAGTTTGTATTCTTCAATCCTTTGGTTAGCTTTACAGAGGTGACAAACTTGTGCCATTCTGGATTCATGTTGTTCACAAACTTTGAGTTCAGCTGAATGTTTGGCATAGTCATTATGATGTTCCTCATATCATTAACAACCTTGTGGAATCTCACATAGTACTCATAGACACTCTCATCTGGTTTCATCTTGAAGTGTTCAAACTCATCATAGAGTTGTGATTCTCTGTCTTCCATAGTTAATTCAGAACCTGAGAGAAGCATCTTGACATTATCCCACACTGCCTTGGCTTCGGTGTTGTGATTGATCAGCTTGTAGATATCTTTTGGAAGACCTTGAAGTACGATGTTAGAAGCCCTGATATCAGCATCGAATCTCTTTTTCTCCTTATCATCGAGCTCATCATATGTCTTTGGTCAATCAATTCCATAGATAATTGTTCCATCTTCAGTTGTATCAATTAAGTCTCTAGTAGTCTCAACCCGATACGGTCCTTCATCAATGGATTTGAGAATGTTGACTCCATTTTCCTTTCCAAGACAGTACAATCTGATTCGTTGAGCCCAAGAGTCATAGTCAGTTCTGTCAAGCATGGGTGGATGAGTATCTGAACCAGCTGCTTGAACATCATCGGCAACAGTGGAGATGATTGTAGGAACGTTGGTAGACATGATGACAGATTGAACGGGATTTTATAACTCTATGATTAAACCGGGAAATAGATTCTTTCACGGGATTTTACTAAATCAAGAGAAAACCGTATTATAGATAGAGTCAGCCAAGTCGCTAAGAAAACCTGCACCAAGTCGCTAGTAAAATTTTGACAGCAAGTCGCTAAGCACCAAGTCGCTAAGTTGTCAAGTCGCTAAAGAACAACTCGCTAAGTACCAAATCGCTAGCAAAATTTTGACAGCAAGTCGCTAAGCACCAAGTCGCTAAGTTGTCAAGTCGCTAAAGAGCAACTCGCTAAGCACCAACTCGCTAACACCAACTCGCTAACAAACTTAAGTACAAGTCGCTAACTTTCACCAAGTCGCTACCCGTAGTGGAGACTCCACTAAGTGTACTGTTTGTCGGCTTGTCTCAATAGAAAAGTCGCTAAGCACCAAGTCGCTACCAAAGTACACTACAACTCGCTACAGTTTTACAAACCAAGTCGCTACCAAGAAATAAAGTCCGTAGCACAAGTCGCTAGCAAGAGAAAACTTTAAAAACACACTTTTCAATCCAAAAACACCCCAACCACGATGATTCAAGCTTACCAAATCAAAACCCAAGCACATACAATGATTCTAAACACAAAACTACACTCAAGTTTCAAACTTTAACACTAGAAATGATCCAAATGATGCAAAAACCACTAAACTTTTTCAAACTCTAAAACCACCTAAAAGTCACTAGAAATCCAAAGATATGTAATAGAAGATCAAACCATGGCTCTTGATACCATTTGTAACATATTGGATTTCACATACACATCAAACTAAACACAAAGTAGGCGTACAAAGAGTTCTAGAGAGAGAAAGTTAGAGGTTTAGGGAACTTTAGTGAGAGAAAGAAAAGTCTTATTATGAGCTCCAACTCTCTACCTTTGAAGGTAGAGAGTATTTATAGTCTTTACATAAAACGCCACCTATCGGGCTGTGGATCAGGCATACAGTGGGAAAAGACCCGTCCGTCCTCCACGGTGTTACTTAAACTAAATACTACTTAACTTATCATAATCTACGACTACAAGCTTTCTAATGATGACATATACTTGAGGTGACCGACTCTTTAATAACTGGATTTACTAAATCGTAACAATCATGAATGTGGCGTGAATGATTTGATTAATTCTGTTAAATACCCTGTTAAAAGCTTTAATGTAATCAAACATGTTAAGAAGGGTAGAAAGCAATGGAGTAAGAAGGTTAGAAAACATTGGAAACCCACAGGAAGAAAATTTAGCAATGTAGGTTATCAGTGGATTCCTACTGGTCGCAAATTTAGTCTTAAAAAGATGTGCCCAAAATTGTCTAGGTCGATGCCTATTATGAAATGGATGCCTACTGGAGAACTATTCCTTTAAGAAGCGAACATACTTTAAATAGGTCTATTGAGCAAAATAGTACTGCATCTATCCATAATAATTCCATTGATTCTACTTCTGGTGTGGGTGGTCCAATCATTGTTACTAACCAAATGGAACCCATTCTTGCATGGGGATCCCAATTATCCAGTTATCCATTCTTGTCTGTGTTCAACTGCAGATCGTTCAAATCGTTCTGTGGTACCTGGACTCAGGCTGTTCCAAGCATATGACTGGAGACCGGTCGCGGCTCATGAACTTCGTCAGTAAATTCATCGGGACTATTAGATTCGGGAACGATCATTTTGGTGCTATCTTGGGTTATGGAGACTATGTTGTTGGTAAAAGTGTAATCTCTAGGGTATATTAGGTTGAAGGTCTTGGTCATAACTTGTTCTCTGTTGGTCAATTCTGTGATTCCGATCTAGAAGTGGCTTTTAGAAAACATACTTGTTTCGTTAGAGAACTTGATGGTGTGGAATTGTTAAGAGGAACTCGTGGTTCAAATATATACACCATCTCTATCGAAGACATGATGAAGACTTCTCCAATCTGCTTGTTGTCAAAGGCTTCGAAAACAAAGTCATGGTTATGGCATCGTCGTCTCAATCACTTAAACTTCGGTACCATAAATAATCTTTCCAGAAAGGACTTAGTAAGAGGACTACCTAGACTTAAGTATGAAAAGGATCATCTTTGTTCAGCATGTCAATTGGGAAAAAGCAAGAAATATGCCCACAAACCCAAACCCAGAAACTCAGTAATGGAAGTTCTTCATACCCTGCATATGGATTTGTGCGGACCAATGAGAGTACAAACTATTAATGGGAAGAAATATGTGTTAGTTGTGGTTGATGACTACTCCCGATTCACTTGGGTTAAGTTCTTGAGGACAAAGGATGAAACTCCAGATGTCATCATTAAACTTATTAAACAGCTGCAGGTCCATCTTAACAAGACTGTCAGAATCGTCCAAACTGACAATGGAACTGAGTTTGTTAATAGAGAACTCAGTGAATTTTATGAATGTGTTGGAATCAGTCCTTAAAGAAGTGTTCCACGAACTCCTCAACAGAACGGTGTAGTTGAAAGACGAAATCGAACTCTTGTGGAAGCCGCTAGAACAATGCTAATTTACTCAAAGGTTCCAACATTTCTATGGGCTGAAGCCATTGCCACTGCATGCTACACTCAAAATCGGTCCCTAATTCACACAACTCATGGTAAAACTCCGTATGAACTTGTCCACAATCGAAAACCTGATCTATCATACCTTCGTGTGTTTGGTGCGTTATGTTACCCAACCAATGAGGATCAAGATTTAGGCAAATTGAAAGCTAAAGCAGACATTGGAGTATTTGTAGGATATGCACCAAACAGAAAAAGATACCGAATCTACAACAAGAGAACCCGAAATATCATGGAAACAATTCATGATACGTTTGATGAACTGACCGGTCAAATGGCTCCTGGACAATCCAGTTCTGGACCCGCACTTCAAAATAGTCCCATTAGTTCTTCTCTTGTACCAGACATCTCACCAGCAACTCCATATGTACCCCCTTCAGAAGATGAAGTGAAGAAATTGTTTAATCCAATGTTTGATGAACACTATGAGCCAATTGCTAATGATCTGTCAAATCCATCAACAGAGGTTGCTCCTATACCTGTCAATGAAGTTAACCCTTCAGTTTCTATGTCACTAAGTTAAGAAGTGCCTTCTGCTGATCACTCGGTCTCATCATCAATGCCTCAATCATCAAGTGTACACAATGGAAATGTTGTTGCAGTTACAGATGATGAAAATCCTTTTGCTCCTCCAGAAGATGAACCCTTTGAAAAAATATTTGCTCCTGAATCATCATCTGAACCATCTTCATCAGGAGAAATCGACTATGCTACTTCTGTTCCTCAACAACAACCACATGAACACCTCAGAAAATGGACACATGATCACCCATTGGACAACATCATTGGAAACCCTTCTCGTCCAGTATCCACTCGTCGACAACTTGCAACCGATGCCTTATGGTGCTTCTTCAACTCCGTACTCTCTAAGATCGAACTAAAAGATGTTAAAACTGCCGTGAATGAAGACAGCTGGTTCAGTGCCATGCAAGAAGAAATTCATGAGTTTGATCGACTAGATGTATGGGAATTAGTACCTGCTCCTGACTGTGCTATGATCATCGCTCTAAAGTGGATCTTCAAAGTAAAACTTGATGAGCATGGTGATGTTTTAAAGAACAAGGCTCGATTGGTTGCAAAAGGATATCGTCAAGAGGAGGGTATTGACTTTGAAGAATCATTTGCTCCAGTTGCACGCATCGAGGCAATCAGAATCTTCCTGGCTAATGCTGCAAGTAAGAATATGGTAGTCTATCAGATGGATGTGAAGACGGCTTTTCTTAACGGAGATCTTAAAGAAGTCGTATACGTTAGCCAATCGGAAGGATTTGTGAATCTTGAGCATCCTACTCATGTCTATCGCTTGAAGAAGGCTCTTTACGATTTGAAGCAAGATCCTAGGGCATGGTATGATACACTATCAAAGTTTCTTCTGTCTTCTGGATTCAGCAAAGGAGCAGTTGATCCGACATTGTTCACCAGAAATTCAGGCAAACATTTAATCCATGTTCAAATCTATGTTGATGATATTATTTTTGCCTCGACTGACCCCAATGAATGTGATCGTTTTTCAAATGAAATGGGTTCCAAATTTCAAATGTCAATGATGGGACAAATGTCATTTTTCTTGGGATTACAAATTTCACAAAGTCCCGGAGGCATTTTTATAAATCAATCTAAATATGCTAATGAGATTTTAAAGAAATATGGTTTTGATTCTTGTGACCCTGTTAACACTCCCATGATTGAACGTACTAAGCTGGATGAGGACCACTCAGGGATCATGGTAGATAAAACGAAATATCGGAGTATGATTGGATCCCTGATGTACCTCATAGCCAGTAGACCAGACATCTTGTTCGTTGTATGCATATGTGCTAGATATCAGGCTAAGCCTACTAAAAAGCACCTTAAAGCGGTTAAACGGGTCTTTCGGTATCTCCAAGGAACCATCAATATGGGACTTTGGTACCCGAAGGACACCGGTATGTCACTAACAGCCTATGCAAATGCTGATCATGCAGGATGTCAAGATACTCGTCGAAGTACATCAGGAGGAGCTCAGTTTTTGGGTGATAAGCTTGTAAGCTGGTCGTCAAAGAAACAAATGAGTACTTCTATATCCTCTACAGAGGCTGAATACATAGCCATGTAATCTTGTTGTGCTCAAATCCTATGAATGAGATCCCAATTATCTGACTATGGCTTTGACTTCAACAAAATCCCTCTGTACTGTGATAATAAAAGTGCTATTGCTCTCTCATGCAACAACGTTCAACATTCAAGAGCAAAGCATATCGACATTCGATATCATTTCATCAGGGAGCAAGTGGAAAATGGTGTGGTGGAACTATATTTTGTAAGGACTGAGTACCAGTTAGCAGACATCTTCACCAAAGCTCTTCCTAGAGAAAGTTTTGAGTTTATCCTCCCACGACTTGGTCTAAAAAGCCTTCAACCGGAAACACTCAAACGTCTTCAAGAGGAAGACGAGGAGTAAAGGTCTTTCTTCATCCTTCTCTTGTAAATATTTTTTCAAAAAGCAAAATACAAAATTACAAAACCAACAAAAAGCAAATAGAAAATTATAAAACCTTCAAAAATCCATTAAAATTTGAAAATCTCGAAAAATTTCTAAAAATATTGTCATTTTGTCATGTTTTTCTTGATTCGATAACATCTACGGATTTTTTGCTGTCATTCAAAGAATGACACGGTTCTTTAGATGTTGTTCGAGTGCTCAAAAATTCATTTAAAAAAAATCAAAAAAATAAAAAACAAAAAATATTTTTGAGAGAATGTGAAACAATGGTTGATTTTCATTTCAGGCAGTAACCCAGTTTTCAAAGAAAGAACAGAGCCATGCTTTATCTTAAATCTTCAAACATCATGCTCTGATTCTAAAAACAAATGTTTGTCGTTAAAAAGACAAATGATTTCGTTAAATGATTTCGTTAAATGGTGTCGTTAAATCTTCAAATATTTGTCGTTAAAAACAAATCTTCAAATGAAAAATATTTGTCATCAAATGAAAACAAAACTGCTTTGAAACTAACTCGGTCTTAAATTTTGAAAATCATCTGGACTTGACACTTGTCAAAAATTTCTATCTCTCAATCAACAACTTATGTCATTGATTGAGGGGGAGAATGATTTCAATTTAAATCATTTGAGATGTTATTTGTCATGTTTTCAAAAGATAATCAAGCATGAATCATTGGAGTTTAAAGTCTCAGATATGATCCTTATCGGTTAAATGTTTTATAAGCAAGTGACAATTCTCCTCAAAAAGCTTTCAAAATCAATTTAAATCTACAGAGATCACATATCTCAAATGATTTGAAAATGGTGATCGGGGGAGAATTTGTGATTTAAATTGGATTTAAAATAATAATTCGATAAATGGTTTCATAATGACTTACAAGCGTTCCTCCCCACATGTGCCAAACGATTTCAAATTTTCCATGCACATGTTGAGGGGGAGCATTTTTTTAAACCACAAAGAATTGAAACGTGATTGATTTGTCTCTAAGTGCAGGTTCCTTCTAATATGTGCAAAAATCTTTCAAACCTCGAGGCACATATTGAGGGGGAGCAAACTTATGAAAACCTCATCCTTCCCCAATATGCTTTATCTACTTGATTTGATCAGGGAAGTGATGTTGATATCTTTTAGAAAATGGTAGTCAAAGAAATTAATCCTTTCTCTTGCCTCCGTGTGCCAGATCAATTTCAAATACATGATGCACATGTTGAGGGGGAGCTCTTTTTCTAAAAATATCAAAAACAATTCAGGTACAAAATGCTTTGATAATATATCACAAGTATCTGGATTGATTTTCAAATGGTTTTCAATTGGTTCCAATGGCAGATGAACAATACCAAATAGATCGACCAAATTTACTTTATGTATGGTGATATAAGGATGATAAGGTTAGGTATTTGTTCCCATGATCCGCCAGAACCGGAGGGATCTACCCAGGGACAATCCAATAGATAGTGTAGAGTCCTTAGGTATGATGAAAAAATGAGAAAAATGAGAAATGGGAAGAGTGCGGACTAAGACAGAGCTAGTACTGGAATAAACCCAACAAGGTTCTAGTTATGAAGTCTCGGTAAGCACTGAAGGGGTTGAAGAATGAAAAAGAAATGAATATGAAAAGGGTGAAAAGAAATAGCCCTCCAATAATTCAACCTTAGGGCAGAAACCGGGTTCAATTCATATGCTACTAATGGTTACCAAGGTAACATCGGTATTGAAGACAAGACATCATGGACCCAGTGACGCACTGCACTACAACTTCCCAAGCTACTCAAGTTTCTCTTAAAAGAAACTTGTTTCATTTTCACGGGGAACGGACATAATCTATCGACTTTCTCTTAGAGATGGTTGATATTGAAGAAGGAGACCCTATTCCTAGTCTCCGGCATAGGAACTAAATGTGCACTATTGAGTCTAGAGCCACGAGATCATCAATAAATCTCTTTAGGACCATTCAATTAATACTCTTTGTTTCACACAATGTGGAAAGAGAGATTATATCTTATGAGTCCTAGGCATTATCCTTGTGGTATTGCCAGAACATCTGAGTAATATGCAATCATATTCACAATGAAGATGGAAAGCCTTCTGGAGCCAACATCAAACAAGCTCCTGGTGGGTGGCATGTGAGATCTATCCAATAGATCAACCATGTGACAACTAAACAGAAACAATGGGGCGATTCAAAATTATGAATCAATCCTGGTTCAGGTTATGGATTGACGGATACCTTTGAAAAACCAGTCGTTGTTCTTAAAACTCTTTACTCTAGCACATCGACTGTGTATTAATTCTTCAAAATCAAAAGGTGTTTATGATTGAAAAGTGATTTTCCTTAAAACTTCGTTGTATTGCAAAAACACTTTATATTGAGCAATACTCGATTGGTTTTCAAATCATTTTTCATCAATCAGTGAATCACAAATTCGCTGGTTCACTCACTCGGAGTTGTCTTCTTTGAGACGTTCCGGTTTGAGAACAGCTAGAGCAGCTGCGAAACCCTGTCAAGGAGATTCTTCGGAATTATACCTGATCACAGGCAGTATTTGTACTGATCAAAGGGGAACCGTGGGCCTTGTATCTCAATTCAACGAAAGTGATCAAAGACACTTTCGTGTGTTTTATTGCTAACTGTTGTATGCAGGTACACCCGACGTTTGCAACTGATCAGAATGGAGAGGTCAATCCATAGCCGCATGCTCACACAACACATTCATCTCTAAAGAAATCATGATAATTGCATCAACGACTCTGATATTTTCACTTTATGCTTCTGCTACGCTGCTGCCAATATCATGAATCAATTAAAGCTTCCGCTACTCTGATGAGAAGAAATCATGATCCAGAATGTGAGCATGTCGGTCCAAAAGTCACAACATCACATAATGGCAACACTATAATGGAGGAGTCAGAGATTTATAGTAGCTGATGATCTCAAAGCTGGCTCAAAACTCATTATCACGTGGATCAGTTAAAAACCTCCACTTGGATTTACTAATCATGCAAAACATGAAGAATCAAAGACTACGAGCTACTGAGCAAAGAACTTTCACAAGAATCCAAGAACAATCTTATTGTAATATCTGTTTGTATTCATTGTAATTTGAGGTGACCTCCCTTAGGGGGAGATTGTTAGGATTTAGTAAATCCAGTTATTAAACTGTCGGTCACCTCAAGTATATGTAATCGTTAGAAAGCTCGTAGTCGTAGTTATTTAAAGTTAAGTAGTATTTAGTTAAGTAACACCTTGGAGGACGGACGGGTCTTTACCACTATATGCCTGATCCACAGCCCGTAGGTGGCGATTTGTGTAAGACTATAAATACTCTCTACCTCCCAAGGTAGATAGTTGGAGCTAATAATAAGATTTTTACTTTCTAACACTAAGTTCCCAAACCTCTAACTCTTTCTCTCTAAAACCTTAACTTGTACGCCTCTTTTGATTATGGTATGATGTGTTTGTGAAATCCAATGTGTATCAGCCTAGGGTGTTGAAAAACTTGCTCGACGAAAAGGAAGTTCCTTTGACCCCGAACGCGCGTTGTACGCGTATCAAGTTTTTGGCGCCGCTGCCGGGGAATAAAATAGCTAGTTAAATTTCCACCTCGTTTAGGTTCCCTTGCTTGATTCCTATCAAGTAAGCTTTTTTTTTCCATTTTTAGCTTCCTTGTAGTCTATCCCCTTTCTTTGTGACCTTTGTTCGTAATCCCATCACTTTTCATCATGGAAGGTGATAATCAACCACCACTCATCAACCCACCACCTAATGACCCGCCAAGAGGTCGTACTCTTGGTAAATACTCAAGACCAAGCCACCTAGGCTATAGGAGCACCATTGAGCTTCCCGACCAAGCCCAAACTACGGCCCTGCGATCCGACACCATCCGGTTGGTGCAAAACGGATGTGCATTCCACAGACTTCGTTCCGAAGATCCTAATCAGCATCTTAAGGATTTCCTTAAAATTGTCGATTCCATCGAACTCGATGCTACTACTCGGGAGACCACGCGTTTGCGTCTCTTCCAATTCTCTCTACGAGACCAAGCTAGTAATTGGCTTGAGCGACTTCCCGCCGGCTCCATCTCAAGTTGGGATGATCTCACCTCTCGTTTCCTTGCTTAATTTTTCCCACCGGGGAGAACTACTAAGCTTAGACGAGACATCTTGACGTTCCAACAATGTCAAGGTGAATCTCTCTACGAAGCATGGACTCGATTCAAGGACCTAATCCATAGAGTCCCTAATCATGGCATCAATCTTTGGCTTCAAATACAAATCTTCTATGACCATACCGACTTCATCACAAGACAATCCATTGATCGAGCCGCCGGTGGAAGACTTAGCAATTCCAACGAAGAAGAGTCATGGGATATTATTGAAGAGCTTGCCAATCAAAGCTACAAAAATTGGAGTGAGTCCCATGAAACCCCCATCAAGGTGATCAATTCCATATCGACTCCTAAAGAACCTTCCATCACTGAAGACCAAATGAGTGCTCTTGAGAGAAGGATCGATTATCTAATTGAGAGGCAAAAGAGACCCTTTGAACGAACCCCTCGAGAGATGGTTAATTCCGCTAATTCCACCAACCACTCAACACCTTTCTCTAAATCCCCAAGTCGTGAGAAAAATCTCAATTCTGAACGGCGCTTCCGTTCTACTTCTCCAATACCACTCTCACTAAGCTTTAGAAACAAATGAGAGAGTACATGGCAGCCCACAAGGAGAGATTAGCAAAATTTGAAGAGGAGTTTTATAGGCAAAGGGAGGAGATGCAGGCAAAGATGACGGAGATGATGAACTTGGTAAAAGAGTATACCAAGACAAAAGTTCCCGAAAAGGTACTTGTAAGAAGTTCATGAGCCGCGATAAAAATCTGTAAAAGTTCCCGAAAAGGTACTTGTAAGAAGTTCATGAGCCGAAAAGGCCCATGATTACCCTCCCACTTCGTTTGTTAACGCCATTTCCATTATGCCTGATGGAGATGGAACAGATGAGGAGAAGGAGACTGAGAAAAACAAAAGGGAGGAGGTTGAAACTAATGATGAGCCCGAGACCACTGAGTACTACCTTAAGCACGAGATTAATAAAAAACCCATTGTTAACCAAGTGAACAACTTTAGGTACAATGAGGTTCTTAGGAAAGCCTTAGAAGGAAAAATAACAGAAAAAGAGTATGACACTATGCCTATGGGACCTATGTATGAGCTGGTTCTAAAAAAACCAGTAACTAAAAAACGAGAAACCACGGGGAAATTCCTGATACCATGTAGCATAGGTGACATTGATAATATAAACGCCTTAGCCGATCAGGGATCTGATGTAAACATAATGCCACTATCAGTCTATAACAAGTTGACTGGGGAGAAGCCAGCCAAGACCAATCTTATACTTTCCTTAGCAAATCCCACATATGTCTACACCATAGGAATAGCAGTGGATGTTTTAATAGAGGTGGCTAATATTGTCTATCCGGTGGACTTCATGATTATAGACATTGAGGAAGATAGAAACATGTCACTCATTCTTGGAACACCTTTCCTGGCCACTGCCAAAGCAACCATCAAATGCGGTGAGGGCATCATGATACTCAAAAGTGGCAAGGGATACGCTAGGATACCTATTGTTCCAAGGTATCCTCTTAAGATTATGGAGAAGATTACGGATGAGAATCCACAAGTCCCTAACAATATGGTTAGGAAGAAAATTAACGATTGGGAAAAAGGGCTTAGAGATTTCTTGGTTCAAGGACTACATGCAACATTGTGGAGGCGCGATAAAAAGTTAGGAAATAATCCTACCTCAATACCACAAACACAAAGGAACCCTAAGGAATTTTTAAAGGGAGAGAAATTACTTTTGTACAAGTCACAAATAAGAGCATTAAGATGTAGAAATGAGCCAAGATGGTTTGGGCCTTATACGGTGAAAGAAACTAATCTACTGAATAAAACCGTTCTCATAATAGACGACGTTGGGAAGGAATCCACGGTAAGCATACAACGTCTACGTCCTTTTGATAAAGGATTTGTAATGAAAGAAGGTGACGGTAATGAAGTCACGTAGGGGCACGACTTCAAGTCTAGCTACAAGACTCATAAATAAAGAAAAGTGCTTCGTGGGAGGCAACCCATGCTTAATTGTTTGCTTGTTTGTGTCATATATCTTTTATTGATTATTTATTCTCATGTTTAAATTTGTAAAAATGCTTTATTTTGTCTTTAACCTCGTCTTAATTACATATAAAGGTATTTTACATAAGGGATAAGTGTAGGGAGGATTACACACGTTTTCAAAAAGAACGTGAACATGAGAATTACAATTATTTAAAAGGTATATATGTATGTGTTTGTTCGAGTCAAATGCTTGTATCGAGTCATAATGGATATTCTGTAGAGAATTTTTCCTGATTCTAAAGATAAAAAATTTCCAGAATTTTTTCCAGAAAATCGCAGACCAGTTTCTGTCAGGATAACCTGACGGCGTCAGGAGGAGTAGAAACTGCTTACTAATTTTTTCTCGTTTTCTGAGCTACTTATAAATTTTTGGAATTTTCCAGGTCTTAATTTTCCAGAAAATCTGTAAACATCCATTCCATAAGCATTATATCCTAGTTTAGTAGAGTCATATATATATATATATATATATATATATATATATATATATATATATATATATATATATATATATATATATATATTGTTACCGCCGATTTTACGCAAAGGTTTTATTTGTTTTCTTCAAGTGTGCAGGTTTAATTTATCAAAAACAAGATACATAAGATTGGAAGGAGCTTTTAACGCAAACACTCTTCTTGGAAGAAAATTTAACCACTACTTCACACGGATCCTACCGAGCTAATCAGGGGAGTACTAGTTTCTTTCGTTTTTAATTACCTTCCATTATCATAACTTTGATACTTTCAGGGAACATTGGGGACAATGTTCAGTTTAAGTGTAGGGAGGGAAAATAAAACGAGAACTTTGAAACTATGCTTATCCTTGACTATTTGCCTAGTCCAATTTCATTTGTGTAATAAACCATGAGAAATATCGGTTAGGGTAATTTTGGCACCAAATTTAAAATTTTTCATGACATGTAGGAGTGGGCCATTAGTCTTAATAAAGCGTCTCATGGATAGGAAGTTATATGACTAGCACAAAAACCCTTTACCACTTAAATTCCACCCAAAATGTGAGGATCGCCCTTAGATTTGTAGGAATTAAAGCATTCCACTTTAATGCTTCGAGTGTGAACCGGTAGTATAATAGATTCTAGAACTTGTTTTGTGATGCATTCCAAGATTGCTAGTGAGACTACACTTGTGTAGTTAGGAATAACTAAATGATAAGAGGCATTAGGATAACCCTTGTTTGACACCCGTAATATAATTACTTCTTCCACATCGGTTGAGTAATTCTCCCACACCCTTGCTTTGTACTCACCTTTAGTACACGATACCCCTAGTTAACCCCTCAGAGCCTGTCCTTTTCGCGGTTCTCGTGATGTTTCGGTTTTCCGGAATATCAATGAAGAGCATTGTTTACAATCCACCCCCAAATGTACACCCAAATCGCCTTAGCCTACCTTGTATGCACTCACTTTTAGTGCATTATTGTTATCATACTAAACCCTTAGTTCAATTATCTAGTTTCTTGCATAAGTTGCTAAGTCGAGTCATATCCTTTGTACACAGTTTTGGGACGATTGGGACTCATGAGAAAAGTTAAATTTTATGAAATGACGGGAAGGGAACGTTAAATTCAAATTCCCTTTATTTGCATAATAATGTACTCCAAGTGTTTTGATCTTTTCAATTCGAGTCAAATTAGTTATTAGAGTAATAAAAATTCAAGTGTATGGATGTGCCTATAAATCCCTATCATTATGATGTTATCGTAGAGGATGGTAGAGTAAAAGTGATAAAAAAAATTAAAAAAAAAAAAAATTAAAAAATACGGGCTACCATCCTACATCTATCTTTAAATTTATGTTTGTTTGTTTCAATTTATCTAGAGTTTAGAGTGTCAAGTCTTGGCTTAGCAACACCATTCTTCGTATGCTTGTAACATAAAGATTTTTGACTTGCCACTACTAAATCGCCTATCCCACCAAACCCTTTGTTTCCCTACCGTAAGCCTAACGTTACAACCCTTTAAAAGACCTCTTGGATAGTTCTTTCCTAGGTGCTTACGCCAAAGCGATGAAGGTTTGATCTAGTCTCAAGCCTATGGTAATCTATGTACTAGGACCGGTTAATGAGTGTTTATCTTCCATTTCCAACTTGTTATATTTCATATACACCCGAGAGATGAGAGTATCCAAACACCACTTGTGAGGTGCTAGTATGTAATTTCCGTGCTTGTTATGAATTTTGCGGGGCTTATATGTGTTGTGAATTGTTCTAAACTAATGCTTCATGACCCCTAACTTATAAATTAATTGGCTAAAAGCACATTTGCTTGAGGACAAGCAAATACCAAGTGTAGGGATATTTGATAAGGATTTAAAATGTGCCTTTTTTAGGGGTCATTTAAGCCCTTAATTGATCACTTTTGTATCCGTTACTACTTAATTTCGTTCCTTTTCACTTTTTAGGTTTCTTGAAGGCAAATTGCTGGAATGACACTTATTCGGACGAAAAGGCGCGAATATATGAAGAAAATGGCCAAAGTCAAGAATCGAGACACTCAAGCTGCTGGAATTGAAAGGGGACGGCGTCAGGGCTTATTTGCGACGCCGTCGCGACACACCTTGAGACGACTCAGTAGCCAAATTGCTAATTTACAAGTGACAGCATCAGGTTTAAAAGAGTAGGGCGTCGAAACTCAGACGGCCTAGATTTGGATCCAGACGGCGTTAGAGGTTGAAGCCGACGCCGTCACAGAGTTGACGTGGCCAAGACGAAACGATAATCGCGGCGACCCGATGGCATCACAATTAAAGAGTGACGCCCACTATATATAGAACCCGAATTTTTCAGTTTTAGAGAGGTAGTTTTGTGGAGTTAAAACCTAAACCGAACCAAGGCTGTCTTGGGCAGTATCTTAGGGTTCCATACCCTATTTTACAACAAGATAAGTGTTTTACTTCATTGATTCAATCATGTCTTCAATTGTTTGTGTGTATGCTTGCATGTTCTCCATGTCTGGCTAATTTATTTGTGTGTTTGCTTAGATAATATGAAACCTAGTTATTGAATATTGATTGGTTGTCTCTTATCTTAATTATGATTGACCTAGTATTGCGATAGGTCATTCGTTATGTTATTAATGCTTGATTAGTCTTTGTTGAACCTTAGCTTATAGTTACTAGTGGAATTGTAGGCTAGATATCCAAAGATAACCTTAGTGTTAAGTTTAAGAATCCTATAGATTTCGTAGTCATTAACCTTTGGTAGCTTCAAAGAGTTAGGGATAAACGCATACCCTACGACCTTAGAAACACAACGCGTTAAGAATAAGGACGTGACAATTCAACCATCAATATGAGATATCTAGGGAGTAATAACATCTAAGTAAACACATTTTTAATCATCATAAGAGCACACAACAATAGACATAGACTACCCTCACCTTAGCTTAGTTAATTTAGATAAGTAGAGTAATCGGTAGAAATACCACCCCCCAAATCCAATACCCCGAGATTCGTACCTTTCAATTTTCTAAAAATTATAAAAAAGATAAAAAAAATAATCTTCCTCAACCCCAACCTTAGCGTAGTAATTTCTCACTAGCATTCCTATTCCCCTAGAGAACGATATCAATTCCCAAGGCTTACCCTAATACTACACTACAACGATTAGGTTCACTGCCTAGGGTGTTAAAAAACTTGCTCGACAAAAAGGAAGTTCCTTTGACCCCGAACGCGCGTTGTACGCATATCATTAATGTCAGACATGAATGTATTAAAATATTTAAGAATTTAACATCTTTCGGGTAATGGTATAATTACACTCAAAGAAGGTAAAGAACCATTAATTTGTGCAACTGGTTTAACGGGACCAACGTCACAAGAAGACTCATTAATATGTGTGATAACTCAAGGTGTTTCAGTTTTATCCTGTTGGGGAACAAAATAAATGAGAGGATGTTTTGAATCGACTCTCTTCTTCTACATCTTGTTCCTCTTAACAATTATATTCAACAACACGCACAATTGATTCATCAAGCAAGTATTTGGCACTATACAACTTTGGATTTGCCTTGAATGCTCTATGTAAAAAACGTGGTTTGTTATCAGCAAGATCTGGCCTATATCATCTGGATTTGGCTTAAGTGTGAACTTTTGAATTGTTGTGATTGACTCCTCATGTTTATACACAACATTTTGAAACTCTTTGATTTTGTTTTATAAATCAAAAATTTCATCGAGATAGAGATCAATTTGCTTCCTTGAAGTTTGTTTGAAATATGAAAAATCATTTTGACATGAAGACAACTCAAGCTTGGCTTTTTGAATTTCCGAAGTAAGAGTGTCAATGTGTTGTTTGTGTTCAAATTTTTGTTGGTCTATTTGAGAAATAAAATCATTTTTGGAAGCGACAAGTTCTCGTATCTATCTTTCTAAATCTTGTTCTTTTAGATATGAATTTTGAAAAACTGTGTTCACGTTTCTCTTTTGTTTCATAATTTTCAAGTTGTTTCTTATATCATTCAAGATCCTTAGTCAATAGTATAAATTTTTCACGAAGATTTCCATTTATCTCGTTGCATTTCTCCATTTGAGATTGGGTGGTCATAAGTAATGTCATGAGCTCTGGATCTGGATTAGACGAAGGTTCAACTTGTTCAACGTGAGTATCAACATATTCATCATTGAGATCCTCAAGTTTAATCACGAGGTCAACTTGATCATCAAATGTAACCAAGGGGTCAACTTGATCATCAAATGTAACTATGGGATCAATTTGATTATCGTCTTGATGAGATTGTTGATGGTTCATTTTGAACACTTTGTTCCTTGTCGGATGCAGATGCAGGCGAAGATATCAGATCATGTATAAGACATATATTAGGATCCGGTACCTAAGACAAGCCATCAGTATTATAAACTGGGTATGTTTCACTCATGTGAAGTTCTTGCATGTTGGCCATTAACATTACATTTGCGTTAGCTTGCAAGTCCTCCATATCATCATCGGAATCTGCATTGGCCATGAAGCTATATTCCTTGTCTATAAGAGTTCTACCAGTTTCATCTTTAAGAGCCAAGAGTAAAGCTTCCTTGTGATAAGCACTTCCTCTGGTTCTCGGTTTCAGACATGAATTAGCCAGATGACCCTTCTCATTGCAGTTATAGTATTTAAGACCAATATTCCCATTCTGAACATTCCCTTTCTCAACAATCTGAACCCTTTGCTGAGGAGCAGCCATGTTATTCCTTCCAAAAGCATTATAACCAAATCCACTACCCTTGTAGCTGCCATTTCCCATCGGACGACCATTGTTTATGTTCTGAACTTCAACCTTCCATTCTGAACAACAGCTTGATTTCTTGTATTAGATGAGGTACGAATACGGTTGTTGGATTTGTTTGAAAATCTCTCGAAGGCACGAGCAATTAGTGTAAATCCTTGATTCAATGTATTGAATGCATCTTCATCATCATTCTGTGTATCATTGTAGAGTGTTGAATCTGATTTGTTTTTGTAAGGAACCAGTTGAGTATCATTTGATTGCTTTGATGGATCATATGGAGTGATTTAAGCGGATGGTGTCTGCTAAGTAAAGACTTGTTGCTGCTGTGGGAATTGAGGAAATTGTGGTGCTCAAAGCAAGTGAAAGATGCATAAATTCCACAGAGAGCTCGATATTTGTCCACTTCCTTTTGATGGTGCTTCAGATAATCATACAACAACCCGTATTTTGCATTATGAAGATTCTTAGCTTGACGGATGAATGTAACATACTTCTCCCAATCCGGACAGAGACAACTTAGAAAGTTTGTGTTGATTTCAATTATGGGGAAGATGATGTTGTTTCTATCCAAAGCATTGATGATGTTAGTGAACCGGTCATAGTATGACTCTAATGACTCCCCTGGATCAATCATGAACATTTCATAAGTAAGGTAAATTTTTGATTCCATGTCTTCCTAGTTGAGTTCAGTGCCTTCCATTAAGAGGTGAACATGTTCCCACATGTCTTTTGCAGTCTTCTGAGCGTCAAAACTGCAAAGAATCGGATTAGGCAATCCCTTATCTGCAGTGAGTTGAGACAGAAGGACAGTTGTGGTAATGTCATCCCTTAGTGGAGTAGCCGTTGGATCACCGGGAATTGTCAAAGTAGGCATTTGAAAATGACCTTCTTCAAATATTTTCCATGTGGTTTCTTGAGATCACAGAACCTAAAGAACCGACTGACCCATTGAACATAGTTTCCTGGAGTGAGCATTGGAGGTCTATCAAGAAATCCAGCTTCATGAATGGATTGTTGGCTGCTGATAGCCTTACACATTTTTGCAAACCAATGAGGTTCATTTTGTGTCACAGTTGATGCATGCATAGCATACTTGGATGGGAAGTGATATTGAAAGTAGTTAGCATATTGATGTTGTTGTGGAGCGGGTTGTTGAGGGAATTGTTGTGGTAGTGGTTGTGCATATTGATGTGGAAGATAATTTCCATGTCGTTGTGGTTGTTGCTGGAATTGTGGTTGAGGATACTGTTGTTGCTGCTAAGGATATTCATGAGGAAAGTAGTTAGAATATGGTGGTTGAGACATCTTGAAACTTGTGTTGATGATGGATCTTTGTAGATGAATGAAACGTGATTTGATGCTGAAAGTGTGCTTGTTCTTAAAAACTCCTTAGTCGTAAAGTGATGTAGCTTACTCGCAAACTCCTTAGTCGTAAACCTCCTCTTACTAGTAAGAATATCTTACTCGTAAACTTTGTGGCTTAAACGTAGTCTTATTCGTAAACTCAATACTTATTCGTAAAGAACCTTACTCATAAGATAAAAATTATTCGTAAAGTGTTACTCGTAAGGATTGACCTTATTCGTAAGAATAGGTTAAAAATCAAAATCTTTCAAACTTGTCCAAGTTAGAAAGATATTCACAAGTCGAAGTGTTTCACAAGCTTATCCAAGCAAGGAAAACACTGAGTCACAAACAGCTTTGAAGATTCTGAATAAGGTTTCTTATTTGTAAAACTGCTTATTCGTAAACTCTCTTTCCTTGTTCGTAAAAGTTACTCGTAAAATTAGGGTCTTCTTATTCGTAAGAATAGGGTTTTAGTTACTCGTAAGATTAGGGTATTGAGCTTATTCTTAAACACACCAGAAATGACCAAAACAAATTTTTAAGCACCAAAACGCTTTGTACACTCGATTCTTTTGATGAAACAGCTTCAATAACACTTAAATAACAAGTTTTGAACTTTAACACCCAAAGTGAAATTTGTGCTTATTCGTAAAAGATGATGAACATGAAGAAATGAGTGAAAAAACCATGAAAACCACGTAAAGTTTCAAACTTTTTGCCAAAACTAAGACTCTAAACACTATAGTAACCTTAAAACTTTCCAAGCTTCAAGATTGGAGTGCTAAAATCAAAGTTTACGCGTAAGGAATGATTATGAGCGAGAGAAACTTATGTGTAACGAAACAATACTTCAACAAAATCGTTTCAAACAACTAAATAGCGACTGATACCACTGTTAGGTTACCATAATATGAATACACAAGTATGTTAAGATGTAATATAGAAGGAGATAAAGGAGAGACGGTATGGAACTTTCACACACACAATTATGAAAAGATTAAGCATAAATGAAAGAACCAACACCCTCCTAAGAGGGTTTACAAGGTATTTATAGGCAAGGGAGCTAAAGCAACACTTCTAGTCCCTTCCTTGTTCGTTTAGGCCTAAGCATAGGCTCATGGGCTTACTACATAAGCCAGTAAGCCTAGCACTAATTACAAACATATTAGCCTAATTAGCAACCTATTACAATACTAATGACCGACACTTGAAATAATAGTTACACATAATCCCAACAATTAGTCTCAAGCTAAACTCACATGAATAAATGGTAAGTCATAAGGATGGGTTATCCTTTAATAAATTCCTCCAACGTGTTTACCGGGTCCTGATTAAATTTGTCAACTCAATAAGTCCGTGAACCACGTCAGTCGGGTATATTAATGCCAACCAATCCGTAACTTAAACAATATTCCTAATATTAAATTCCACACTTTTCTCAAGTATGGTATCCCTCGATAAGGGTGCCTCGAAACGCTTAATAACTCTCACGTTTTCCTTTTTCTATTTTATTTTAAAAACATTTTTCAATTTTTCACAATTATTATTTGTCATTTATAAGTATTAGTTAACAAATAACTTCGTTACCTAATATTTTCTGATAATTCCTTTTTATTCTTTTCTTGTCATTAGGTTTCAAATATTTATATGTCTCGTGAGTTATTAATCATTCTGAGTCAACTCGGGTCAACAATCCCTCATATCAATCCAATAGTCCATATCGTCAAATATCCACACAAGTCCAATATCATAAGTCCTTTTAGGCGAGTCAAGGTTACGCCGAGACTACAAGTCTCAGGTAACACACGACATGGCTCAAACATCACCGAGATCAATTCGGTTTTTATTTTGCAATATCACAATAATCCCAAGTCTAATTACTAATTGCCACAATGTACTAATAATAATAAAATGAATCAAGTGCCAACAATCATAATAATTAGAGTCCGATCCGGGCATCACTCCGGATCGTCCATAAACTGCCGCGACCAAGGAAATAGCAAATGGACCAAGAACACGACTTGTTGCCGCGACTCAAGAATCAATACGAGCTAACCAAAAATACCCATGTCGCGACCAAGAGTTTGTATCGGACCAACATAACGCAACACTACTAAAATGCCAAGACCAAACGAGTTCAAGAACAACCTTTCAACCAACCGGAGATTTTTACGACTCAATAATACCTTCTAATCGGACCAAAACTAACTCAAAACAAGCTCCCGTGGGTCTTAACCCCACATAGCACATCCAAACACACTCGACACGATTCAACACATGATGATACCACGTTTTATTTAATGAAAACCTTTTTTTTTTCAAAACAAATCGGATTTCTAGCCATCCAATTGTTTCACTCGTTTGTGACCATAACAATCTGTTTAACATTCACAAAACAATAACCTCAACCTTACCTTTTTATCAAACCGGATCAAAAATGGAAGAAAATAGATAATACGGCGCGACAAGAATTAAAAACAAAGTGAACACGAGCTTTCTTCAAACCAAACGAAATGAAACATGAGCTTTCTTCTACTACCAAATACGAACCAAAAACCAAAAAAACACGGCGCGTGAGAGTGAAAATATATGCGCGTTAGTGCAAAATAACACCCACGAGATGCAAAGGAAGGTGGGTATGATGGTAGTTTGCCTTAGAACGCGGCGGTGAGACGGTGGTGGTGGGTGGTTGTGTTGCCGGCGGCTGAAAACAAAGGAGAGGGGAGAGGAGCACTTTTTAGGTTTAGGGTTACAAATGAGATCGTGAGGGGTTTTATTAATTACAAGGGCCGGTTTTGACAAAAACATAACTCCAATGACGCGCGGTGTAACTTAAATACAAGGGCCATTTGTGCAGTTTTTCTATTCTTTTAACAAAACGACTCTCAGGACTTGTTTTGGCTATCAAAAATTGTCGTGAGACCCCGAAACTTGTGCCATTATTTTTAAAATCATTTTTTTAGATAAAAATGACTATTTACTTGAATATTTTTGAGTAAAATGTCATAATTAAATAAACGAACGTACATTAGGTATAAACTCGTGCCAGGAAGCGTTGTGCTAAAATTTCTCATATTTCTCGAGATAACCTCTCATTTTACGAGACAACCTGTCATCTCCGAACCAAATAATTTCAAACATACTCGCATTAAATAAAAAAAAATTAAAAATGAACACGATGTGGTTAAGATTTTGAAATTCTACCGGTTGTCACACAACATATCCTAGAAACCTCCCGAGGCTTTAACTGTGAAGGCGACAAAAAGGATGATGTAAAAACCAAGATTCTGACTCAACTAGGGTATAAGCAATATTGATTGATTGAATGATGCACGGCGGAATAAAGATAAAACAATCAACATTACTAATAAGGTTTTCTTTATTGAATATAATAAAAACTACTACAACTATTATACACACGCTATAATCGTGTGTCTAGACTCTCATTGAAGAGTTTTACTATGAAAATGAAATGAAAGATATGATCTGTAACCTACGCCTACCCTCTTTATATAGGAGAGGGAGGTGTTACAAACCCTAATAATAGCTTACTAGAAAAGCTATCTGAATATTACATAGTCATCCCTAATTGTTTCTTCGTTCTTCTTTCTTGCTTGTGGTTTTGTAATCATCAACTCAGCAATTCCCAACAATCTTCCCCTAAACTGGAATTTGACTAGGTTAAATTCCAGTTTCTTGGTAGTACAAAACAACCTGTATGAAGAAACAATGCTAAAAACATGTCATCACAAATAATCCGCTGCACATCTAGTAATCTTCTTCCCGTTCATCTAATAGGAGTCTTGTACAGCTTATAGACGCTTCCCCTCAAGTGATGTATGTAGATGGTAAGTAATAAGCTTCCCCTTAAAATATACTAACCGGTTTTTTTTTTTTTTTTTTTTTTTTTTTTTTTTAATCACTAAGAAAAAGAAAAGAAACAATACGAGACTTTTTTTTTAACAACTAAACAAAATAAATAAAGCGTAACAGCAGAGAAGTCAAATCAGCCGCATCATCAAAATAGTCTACCAGTAGGAACGGAGAACCAGTAGAAACACCAATGTATGCGTCTTATGTCTTGTACTATCCACGTGACCCCAAACTCAGATGATGCACTAGCAAATGTGAGCATTAAGCACCTTTTCTATATATATCGCCCCTTCACTAACCCTGAGCACTACAACGTAATTCCTTAAAGTGATAGCAAATGCGAGCATTAAGTACTTTTTGTAGATCTCACCCCTTCACTAGAATCATCAAGTCTTTGTCACATCATTAAGGTACAAACAAGTTATCTCAAAAGTGGTGCTCTTCACTTTGAGATATGATAAGACACGCACCAGTATTCAGGAATTCCATACGTACCAGCAGTAATCCAAGATCCACCAATCAGTACCAATCGGATATTACGAAAAACACATGCCCAGTGATATCAAACGAATAATAAGGCCCTTAAAAAGAAAATGCCTTTATTTCAAAACCCTAATGATATGAAAACCTTATAAACCCTAGATCGAGAGCCACGAGGCTCTGAAACCAATTGTAAAAACCAAGATTCTGACTCAACTAGGGTATAAGCAATATTGATTGATTGAATGATGCACGGCGGAATAAAGATAAAACAATCAACATTACTAATAAGGTTTTCTTTATTGAATATAATAAAAACTACTACAACTATTATACACACGCTATAATCGTGTGTCTAGACTCTCATTGAAGAGTTTTACTATGAAAATGAAATGAAAGATATGATCTGTAACCTACGCCTACCCTCTTTATATAGGAGTGGGAGGTGTTACAAACCCTAATAATAGCTTACTAGAAAAGCTATCTGAATATTACATAGTCATCCCTCATTGTTTCTTCGTTCTTCTTTCTTGCTTGTGGTTTTGTAATCATCAACTCAGCAATTCCCAACAGATGAAAAAAATCTTGTCAATTACGGCGAACCACGACAAGATAAAAATCCCCACCTGTGAGAACCCGCACCAAATCAGGTTCGTCAACGATGACCATTGACCCGACCTTTGACTTCTAATTAGAAATTGTAAAACCCTAAAAATCTGAAATAACATTTTAGATTATTTAAGTGAATTTAACCTAAGTTATGTGTTACACCCCATGAACGACACAACTTAAAATAATAAAAAATTAAAAACTTTAACACGGAAATGACTTGACTTAAAACTGACTCGCTGTTACAAATCGTTAAACTGATTTGATTCTGTAACAAACCGACCCTTGAAAATATTTTTACATGAAACTAGACTCAATTACCTTCAAAACGACGGGTGGCACGACCTCTAACGATTTACGGTTTATTTTATACAAAATAAACAAAACGTCAAAAATATGCCAAACATCAAAATTCTGGTCTAAGCATAGATCTTAAGATCTATGCTCAGGAAAGAAACTCTTTAAAATTAACTTTATGGGCTGAGCATAGATCTTAAGATCTATGCTCACGAAAGAAACTCTTTGAAATCAACTTTCTGGTCTGAGCCTAAATCTTAAGATCTATGCCCAGGAAAGAAACTCTTAAACTAACTTTTACAAAATTTCCGGAAAACTAACTTCCCGAGCACGACTCTACATGAAGACTTTCAGAAATCATTTACACATCATTAAACTTCATCTTCATAATACTCGTGGTCTCCATGATCCACGAAAACACTCTTTATAAAGTGACGGGTGTTTTGCCAAACACCCATTTTGACCCATTTTCAATATGACTTTAACATAACCCTTCAACATACATTAAAACCTGTAAATCGACTCTTAAACATTACAAATACTTGACACTATGAACATTAAACCTTTTTAAGGACTCTCGGGGAACAACTTTAACTTCGAGCTTGGTGTCTATACTAAGCTCTATTACTTTAACCAAACGCTTCTAGTCCTTGCTTCCAAACCTTAACCTCCTTACCAATAGCTTTATCATCCTTCTTATGAACCTATATAACATGGTAAAAATCTATAACGTAAGCGATAATGCTTAGTAAGTAAAAGACATAACATGTCATTATATATCAAATAACATGTAAGCATTAAAACATCTTAAACATCACATTACATAACCTTTCATAACATTGAACATCAAACCATTACTTTAGCCACCTTTCTTGCACATGAAATATGATCAACCTATAACAATACTAGGTCAATCCTCCCGTAATACTTCCTATTATAAACACATAAAAACATACATGTTAGAATCGACATAATAGCATGTAAGTGTCCTTTTACTTACCTTAGCTCCAAGCTAAGCAAACCAAGACATAATTATCAACAATAACACCATTAATCTCTCTAAGCATCCTATCCATTATCAACATAGCACAAACATTTAATTACATAACTAAATAACTAAATAACCATAACAAACCATTAAACCACTTCTTAATACTTAACTTTGTCATATAACCATATTTTGATTATAGGATAGTCATCTTATAAGATTTCCCAATTTTTATCAATATCATTTGGCTCATAAAATTTAAACCCATTCAATTAACTTAAAACACAATCTTAAACAATCACTTAACATCATATGATCATAACTTGATCATATGATGAAAACCTTTAATTCTACTAAAACCATCAATTGACCTTTAACCCATCATCACAAATACTTCAATTCTTTTTTAAGAAACATAATTACCCAAAACCCTAATTTCACCTCAAGAACCCTAATTCTTGAATTCATCAATTGACTTAAGATAAGGGATTACTTACTTGTAGGAATTATTTTTTTGGATTTATTACTTGAGTCTACACACTAATTCTTCTTCAAATTGATCATCAAATGGGTCTTCTCTCTTTTCCCTCTCTAAACTCACGACACACACATATAAACACTTACCCATATGAATTCTATAGAATTCCTGGGAAATCTCTAGTCATATGTTGGCGTATCTTTGGCCAAATGATACATATGGTCCCTCAAGTCCTTTTCTTTCTAATTTGGCCACAAACAACTTCATAACATATTTACAACTTGACAACTTTAGTCCTTTAAGTCTACTTTTCTTATAATTATAACACATCATATTTTCTATAACCGTTTACATAACTTTATCACTTATATTTTTGCCTATCGGGTTTGACTAACCAATCCCGTAAGTCCTTTAAACTTATAGAAGTCATGGTCAACCATTCAAATGGCATTCTTGTAATAAAACGCTTAGGCCCGATTTCAGGGTGTTATATTATGTATTGATTAATAAAAACATTAAACTATGTAAATAATACATATTATGTGAAATTTGTCCTAATCCTAAACTAATTATAACTTAAATACAACAAAGCTTCCTAATCCTAATATCCTAGGCTACAAAAAAATGACCCTCTCCCCTTTTGGTTACCTTTCACACATTTCCTCCCAACCAAAAAGATAAGACCAAATCAACAAAATAATACCATATCAAAATAAAAGATATGTGTCCCCAATTTTTTCCCTAAAACGAAACACGGTTCTCCCTTACACTCTCCTCCAAAATAAATGGTTTCCCCTCTCCTCTCTATACCGAAATCAAAATCAGAAAAATCATAAACCATAAGCTCCAAATGAGTTCTCCATTCCAGGTCTAAAGAAAATTGTGTTTCAGCCTTGTTAAATTGTTTGCCCTTGTTTCTTGGTCTCTCGTTAATCAGCCTAAGGTATCCATGGATTCCTCTTATCCTTCATTCATATGAATATAATCAAACCTTAAAACATGTAATACTAATCATCATAATCAGGATACTATGTTATTTATGTGTCTCGTTAAATGGGTAATAAAGTATAAGAAGTATGACACCATAAGTCATTGAATGGTAATCTCATAAAACATGTTATGGTTTCTTTCTAATTCGATCCAGATTTAATAAAAGCCTTAATTTTGTTATTTAAAACCCTAAGTGATCATTGTTTGTACAATTAATATGGCTTAAAAATCTGAGAACCATAAATTTAATATGGGTCGATTAGGGTAAAAAGAGTTTAGAGTTTTGTTGTGAAATTAATGTGTATAAGCTGTCTAGAAAATTTGGTCGAGTTCAAGTGAGTCCAAATTGATGATATCAACATGTTTTTGCATAATTCTTGATTCTAAAACAAAGTTTAAAGAGTTTACTAACTGATAAAATTGGTTTGGAGTCGTTTTGAGTTCATTTGGTCATATGCTTGAATTTTAAGAGATCATGTGTCAAATCTGAGTTTTGGAAACTTAAAATCAATTTTAGTATTTGATTTTTCATTTTCAAACCATAAAGAGTTAAGACTTATCCTTTGACAAGGGTGATTTCTAGGATATGGGTGACTTGTATGAATTTTGGTAGAATTTTAAGGATTGATTTGATAGGGTAACTGAGTCCAAAATTTTGGGGTATACCTGCAGTGCACTTTCTGGACAGGTCTGGAAAGATGGATTTTAATTCAACACTTGTAATTAGAAATAAAATCTGAGAAAATGTATGAATAAACTTAACTAATGTAGGAACCTCTGTGAATTTTCTCAGAATATTTTGAACCTTTTTGATATGCCAATAAATTCGTAAGAAACTGGTTTAGAATGAGTTAAAATCTGATATAAGAAGAGAGTTAGGGTTTTGCTTAAACCTAATGCCATTTAGTATGTTTGAACCCTAAAATGCACTTGAACATCAATTATAATATAAGTGGTCGTACGTTAACCTAATTACAATAACGAAACCCTAATCACATTAATGAATGGTGATAAGCATTTATAATCAGTTATTAGACTCCTATGTAATGAGCAATCCTTAAAACAAGTAGATCATTCGAAGGAGATATAGTTGTATTTCCGAGTGTTCCATCATTTGTGTTGATTTCTAAGATTATTGCTTGGACTTGTCACCTTGTCTCATCCGCTTCAGGTGAGTACTCGTAGCCCCATTTTACTTATATTTTTCTCATGGGAAAATAATACTCAACATCCATTTTGATTTCATTATTTATTTTTACCCAACCATTTTTGCAAATACATTTTTTCATTCGTTGTGCTAAATTCTTATTTCAATTACATGATTTCACTAGCTGTGCTAAATTCCTATTTTTCATTTTGGGCATATGTATGTTTATAATTGTGTTGATTGGATGTTTGTAGTAGTTGGTAAATGTCTATGATACTATGATTCTTATTAGCCAAAGGTCTTAGGGACTGGTTGGATACCTATGATTCCTGTTAGCCAACAGTCTTAAGGACTGGGTGGATATATTAGCCAACAGTTTAGCCCCAACTGGTTAGCGATAATGACTGGTTGGATACCAATTGTGCACATTTCGGAGATGAAGAATCGGAGATGCAGATTGTTGTTGGTGGTTTGTTTGGGTGATTACTTGACTAACCAATCGGGTGGTTACCTGAATAGCCAAGTGGATTGATTATGATATAACTACTTTCCCTACGGTTTATTATTATTATTTGCACACTTGTCCTACTTATATATCATGCACGGTAAATGGTTTTGTTTAACTTAAACCTACGAGCTCACCAACATTATGTTGACGTTTTCGAGTATTATTTTCAGGTGATCGATAGTTGTATTCTTGAAGGCATGCATATTGAAGTCACACATTGTTCTCGTATCAAAGACCGAGTGATTTGGCCAAGACCTTTTTTCTAAAGACTTAAATTTGATAAGATTAAGACTTATGTTTTCATTATTCAGTATTGTATAAAAAAACTTTATGTAACATAGTAAACTCATTTCTTAAAATCATATGGTGTTGTTCTACTATCTTATGTGATGTTACATTTCGTTGCACCTCATGTTTCCGCTCTTAGCGAGGTGTGACACCACACACGGAGACTGAGCCACCGGTTTTCACTCTGGAGTGTTTTTTATGCCGCCCCAAACAGCCTCGAGGAAAAAAATAAAAGAAGGAAAACATCAACCAATGCCACAACTAGCAAACAACAGGAGAGACTTAAGCCAATCAACCTAGTTACAAGCCATATGACCTCTGTGACGTAACCATGAAAAAGCGGATGGTTGAATGTTGTCAAAAATGTCACTTTTTTCTCATCGAGCATGAAAAAAAGGTAACACTATTACGAAACCTCTATAACCACCAAAGAGACGATGCAACAATAGCAGATAAATGATGTTTCTTTTCTTTTGAAGCATGCCAAAGGTCCAACTAGTTCTTCCAATGCTCAAAAGAAGTAAAAGGAGGAAAAAGCATATCACACCAATTACTAACAAGCCTCCAAATATTGATAGCGATGTCACATTCAAAAAAATTGCTTAGATGATTTCACGTTACCATTACAAGAAGTACATGAAATGTTTGGAATATCGATGTCGCGTGTCGAAAGGTTTAGTTTATGAGGAAGACGATCCAAAGATAATCTCCATATGAAAATAATGACTTTATGAGGGAGGTTATTCTCCCATGAGGTCGAAGAAGCCAAGGAGGGAAAAAGTTCAGTGTTAACACAAATTGTTAGGAATTATAAAATTCCATAGTAAAGAGTCGGTCACCCCAAGTGTTATCTAGCATAAGTTAGCTCGTAGACAAATTGTTAGTTACGTTATTTACTGTTTTATTAGTTAGTTATTAGCCTAGTTTAGCGTAGTGTAACACCGTGGAGGAAGGACGGGTCTTTACCCACTGTATACCTGATCCACAGGCCGTCAGGAGGTCGTTTAGTTTGTAACCTATAAATACCCTCTACCTTCCAAGGTAGAGGGTTGGAAGTTCTAATCTAATATTCTACACTTTTGTTTATCTCTCTAGAATTCCCTCTCTACTCTCTTCATCTCTCTAACCATGACATTCATATACTATCATCATCCTAGACCACCCGAATCATCAAACAACATAATATTCACGATCCTACAATTGGTATCAAGACCCAGGTTATGTTGTTTGTGTTGAGTCGAATGGTTTTTTAAGCGGATTGTTTATTTCATTGATGCAGTTTTTGTTGTATTGTATTGTTGTTGTTACATGGTTATGAGTGGTATCTGATTGGAACATGTTTACTGGTCTTGATTGAAGTGTCCAAACTGTTTTTAACATGTCTTGAATAAGTTTATATCAGTTTTTTTAAAATACAGTTTTGGTGGTCTAATAACTTTGATGGGTAAACTGTTTCTATTTTTTGAGTGGAGGTCATACATGTTCATGTATTTGGTCAAATCGTCCAAGTGGGTATCTGTTTTTGTAAATCTGTATTTTACAGCAGTTTCTGGGTTGATACATGAAATTTTTGAGTGCGAGTTGAGTCACATGAATATGCTGTTTGATATAATAATCTACTATGCGAGTTGACAGTTGGATGCTTCTTCTAAGCGAGTTGGTGCAGTTTGTTATGCGAGTTGTCTCAAATATGTCCATAAGTGCTTTACTTAAAGCGACTTGACCTGAAAAATGTCTAAGGAGCGACTTGGCATAAACTGTCCGGATGCTGTGAACCCTAAGCGAGTTGTGTTAACTGAAATAAAAAGCTAGTTGCCTACTCGCATTATTGAGTGCGAGTTGTTTAAAGGGGGTTGCGTATTGACAAACCCTTTGCAGTTTTTTGACCATAATAACATGGATGTGCGAGTTGTGTTTGCTTATTGAGCGAGTTGCTATTGAAGCGTGTTGTTTAAAGTCAAAAGCGAGTTGTCATGCTGCATAAATGTATGCGAGTTGAGTATATGCTTTTCGACTATTGAGTCATAAGCGAGTTGTTAACCTGATTATCGAAGCGAGTTGTTGCCCGTTTAACCTTGACCATAATACCAAATACAGACTCAAGTGACTTCAGTTCTCAAATCATTAGTCATGTACAACACATTATTGAAAAATCAAAAGCACGACAGACTCTTACATGATATCACCAATGCCTCTTAACAAATTCAAACACAATCAAATCCAATATCAACCTCTATCTAATTTAAATCTACCCTATATCCCAACTCTTTCAAGACTCAAACATAATGAAGGCTATGTGATTTCAGTTTCATTACTTTCGTGATACTCAAGAGTATTTCAAGATCTTCAAATGATCAAACCACAAAGCAAATGAATCATCATCAATCCAAACTTAATACATCAACAATTTCTGGATGATATTCGAATCTTTTTGAAAGATATTTAACAACTTGTGTTAAACCTTTCATTAGATATTCGATTTTTGAAAGAAGATGAAAAGGCTTTTTAAAGATCTCAGATTTTATAATGGGTTTAAGATGAAACCAAGATTTTTTTTTCAGATCCCTAATACCCCAACGATAATCTTCATTGATCTATCCGAATATAAAAAAGGGGTGATGTTAACAAATCTGTCAACTCGTTCCTTTTATTCGTTAAAGGTTAATATATCAAATTACAATGAATTCATGAGTTATTACCTACCTTGATGTCATCTCAAATGAGCTTGGGCCATCTCGTGGCTGTCTCGTGCCCTCAACGCCATCCCTGTGGCTATGTCATTCCTCGTCCCAATACCATCTATGTGGTATCAAAGTAATGGGGGGCGTAATATTAATCGACTGAGCGATTTGGTGAAAGAGGCAGACTGATATGTTGAGATGTGATATTAGGGTTTGAGAGAGGATTTTTAGGGAGAGTGGCGTATGATTTGGTATTAGGGTTTGACATTGTGTGATTAGTGGGTGTTAAATACCCAAATTGTTAGGGTTTCTGAGGCGGATCAGGTATGAGTATTATGGACCGTGTTTTATTATGGGCCGTGTCATAAGATAGTGATATCTTATTGATATATGGGCTACTTATTTGGACATGGGTTTTTGATGTGAGAATCCATGGATAGACATTAGTTTTAGACTATTTGATCGTGGGAATATTAACATATTATGTGAACGAGGGAATATTGAGGCTGATGTGAACATTTGTTTTGAGCTGTCATTTGCTTTGTAGGTGTATTTATGTATCGGGTTCTTAAGTATGAATTGGACCGTCTAATAGATCTTGAGCTGTGTAAACGTTTGACAATCGAATGTACATTTGCTAACTTGAGCCATGTGATTGCTTTTCTATGTCTTGAATGTGTTGATACTTTCAATTTTTGGATCGGGTGATATTTTGATGGGCTGATTTATTTTGATATTGAATTTGGGTCAAGTGGAGTGACAATGTCTAAGACCGGTTTAGGGCCTGAATTGATATCCGATGTGCAATTTGAGTTATTCTGAACCCGGTTGATGATTATTCTTGGATTTGGACTGCAGTTTGTTGATACTCTTTACGATGATGTGATTTGATGGATTATGAGGATTGGTAGATTGGTCTACACATTTTCACGATGAATGTTGTGTCACGGCTTGAAGTGTTTGTTTGATCAAGAAAAATGACTACGGGGTTGTTTGGACGGTATATCTTATTTGAATTTGAAGTGAGGTTTTCCGGGCACGTTTACTTATTTCGTCTTCTTTCTTTCTACCCTTCCGCGAAGATGACTTGTTTGGGCATTTATAGAGGGTGATAAAGACTTGGCTATTTAGTTACGAGTGTGATTCTTTCTCGCTTTATCTACAACGTAACTATCACTTTGGTGTCTCACACAGTTGAAAATATGTCAAGAGGTTTTGTACATTGGGTACACCATTTCTTTTTCACGAGGATTCGTATAAGTTTAAGTAACAAATCTGGGGAATTTCACGTCATGTTCAAGTTTGATATATCAGGTTTGCTTCTCCTTGTGGTCACTACAATAGCTGTCAGAATACGTGAATGATGTGTTTACCAATGGATTGATTGGTTGAGATGTGATCAACAATTCTCATGATATATTCAACGCCACTGTACGTCAATGATACTTCACAGTCTATGCAAAAATCTTGCAAGAATCTTTAACGCCAGTCATGATTTTTCAAGATGTTTGCTTATGACAAGAACTTTTCGTGCAAATGGTCATACAAGTTAATGATGCTACCGAAAGTTCGAAACCATCATGGGGGAGAATCGTGTACTTTGATGTTTTACGGTCAATCTCAGGGGGAAGTAGTGTATACTACTCGACTTAGTATGGTTTGTGAAGTTGTCTACATATGGGTAAAAGAATTGTTGATGATGTTGTTGATATTGGAAAATGAACCACTGATGAACCACTGCATGTTCCCCTAAAATAGATATTCACCGAAACCAAGGTTGTCATAACTCATTCAAGCTGACATTGTTTACGATTGTGTCTTGATTTTGTAAAATCCCGCGAAAGAACCTATTTCTCGGTTTAAATCATAGACTTGTAAAATCCCGTGACAATGAAAACATCCTGGTTAAAGTAATGAGCATTTCCGGATCTATCTTACGGTTTATTCTTGGTTTTGTAAAATCCCGCGAAAGAAACTATTTCTCGGTTTAAACCATAGAATTGTAAAATCCCGTGATGATGGAACCATCCTGGAGAAAGGAAAGTGTAGGTCGGGATCCTCTCTGATGCTAGTGCTACGGTTTCTACTTCGAAGAAGGGATAAAAGGGTGTACTTCATGAATTGGATGTGTGTTTGGATATTCGTCATGGCAGTTTGGTTATTATATGGTTTTACGGGGTTATGTGCTACTAACCATGGTCGGGATGAAAACCATTTTCATAGTTCACTTAAAATGTCAAAGAAGGCTAGATTTGAGAAGTTAACCAGAAGATGTGACAACGGCGTTAATTCAGTATTATTTATTTTTAGGTTGAAGTGAAATATCACGGGCGAGTGTACTTAGTATCTGAAGGTATCGGGGATGGATGGATGAAGATTCTTCATGATCCTTGTTCGAGCTTATTATCAAAAACGAAGACTTGGAAATCTAGTTATTGTTGGGTGTCTTTTACTTTTTCTTTTACCACTTGGGGGAATTGGGCTCTTACCACTACAAAATAACTATCACTTTAAGGAGTTACGTTGTAGTGCTCAGTGTCACATTCAATTGTGGATTTTCAATAGGTAATGTACGTCTTATACTTGATGGTTGCTTGGTTGAAGAGTATAGAGTACATAGAGATGCTAATGGAAATCGGCACCGCTCTTTGTTACATATGTGCAAGTTTAAGTCACGAGTTCGGGGTAGTTTACTTCAGGGTCAAATTCATTATATCGGGTTTTCTCCATCAGCTGTCACTACAAAGAGCCCACTGAATGATAATGGGTTGATTACACGTTTTGCCAAAAGAGATTGAAAAGAGAGAGATTATGACGTCTGTTCACATCAATTCAGGCCTCGTACTCTAAAGAAAAGAAAAGTGTACGTTTCAGTGCGCTTTATCTTCAAAAGAAGATAAATCTTCTAATGACGTTTGAATACTTCAGTTCAAGCCTCGTTCCTCAAAGAAAAGAAATGTGTACGCTTCAGTGCGCATTATCTTTGCAAGAAGAGAAATCTTCTTATTTATGACCATTCTCGTCAACATGCTTCATGCTTTTTCCATGCGCTTCAATTCTCAAGTGAACCGGGCTACTGTTGATTGTTTTCTTATTCCACTTGCTCAACTAATATGACGATGGCGACATCATGTGCTAATTTTGCGGGGGAGAAGTGTGAATAGACTACATTTGTTGAAGATATTCACTTGTCTAATCAAGAATGGCAACTCCGTATGCAATTCTTGAGGGGGAGAAGAAGTGTGAATTTTTTGCATTGTTGATTGTTATTTGAGAATATAAATGGTCATACGGCTCTAAACTCATGTAAGAACCGAGCTTCTTCTTATCGAGTCATCTTCACATGGAGTTTTTCTCTTCTAAGAGCCGTTGGTTGACATCTTCACTCGGATTGATGAGTTTATCGACAAAGTGCTTCCGGTTAATGCTTCACGTATACATCAACATGATGATTCTGAACAATCTCTCTGTTCTTGTTTGATGTGATTGGTAGTTTGGTGTTACCATGTTGTGTGTTCGTTGCGGCCTGATTGCCGATTTCCTTGATGAACATCTTTCTGTTCTTGTTTGATTGGGAGGGATTCTAGTTAAGGGGATTTGCAAGATGTAAGTTAATTGGGATGCTTTTTGGTGTGAGTTGAAGATGTTAACTATCTATTCCCCAACTGCACAATCTTGAAGAAGGTCGAGTCTTGTTAGCCTTAATAGTTTTTATTGAAAGTGATGGTCATTCACATTTAGGAACTTTGTAACGTGTGTTAGATATCGTACTAGAATAGTCAACGGGCTCGTGGATTGGGCTAAGCTAATTGATTAGAAGTTATGTTAAGCTAGCCTTATATCAATCCATGTCCAATCCAATCCAAACGAGCCCATGACAAGCCCATTAGGGCATCTTTTACTTGTACTATATATACCCCTCAAGTATGTCATTTGAGGGGTGTGCTTGAGTGTGTGTGTGTGTGTTTTTCCTTGAAGCAATATACAACTTATTGTTTTCATCTTCTTTCCTTTATCTCTCTAAATACATACACGATCTATCATATTCAAGTCACCATCTCTCATCTTAATCTTTCTTGCTTCTCTCTTCGCATAACATCAGTTTGTGTATAACGTGGGTGTTTGTTATACGTGTTCTTGTTGTGTGATAAGGTATACGTGATAGAAGGGCAATAACAAGTCTACAGTCTGTTCTACATTTTCTGCTACATGTTAGAAGACTAAAGACGAGTTAAATTTAACGATCTAAAGACTTCTTCTTAATCTGGGCATTTATCAAACAGATTGTCGGTTTAGGGGAGAGCACTAATTGGGAGAGAGTTATAATTCAGATTCAATCCCCAACTAGACTTGCTCATATTCTTTAGCAGTGACTCCTCGAGACGTTGTTATTGACTATTTCACGTATTGGACATTTGACACAAGTTGATTACTACAGAGCTAATCATTTATCACTTATTTGAGATTGAAGTTGACTTTCACAAAGGCGTGTTCTTATTTGATAACTTGCTCGGGCTTAAATTCAGTTGAAGACTTGGTTTATCTAGTTACCAGCAGTCGAGGTAGATGGTTGAAGACCTGGTTAACTATCACTATTAGGAGTTACTTTGTTTTACTCAGTGTCACACGCATATGACGGTGTGGATAATCGCAAGAGGTGTTAATGTCTCATACTTTGTTTGGGTAGTGAGTACTTAGAGATTTGCTTGAAGCATTGATTCTCTACACCGTTCTTCCATCAAAAAATTCAAGATTCTTGTGGTTTAAGGTTTATTTGGTGTTAAAGTTTCAGTTTTTTGCAAAAAGTTTCAAGCTTTACGGGTTTAGATACGTTTTTTAAACTCATTTTGTTTCGTAGTTCATTTCTACGCGTAAGCATAAAAAGCTTTTAGGGTGAAAACGGTCAACACTTTCGTGTTATTTGAGTGTTTTTAAGGCTATCTGTGCATCAGAAATCGGTTGAATCTTTGGAAATTTTTTACGCATAGGTCAAAACCCTAGTTCTACGCATAAGAAAGTCAAAACCCTAGTTTTTCTACGCATAACTTTTTGGTGCAGATTATTCGTGCTTCAACGGTTACTCAGTGCTTCCCTCACTTGGATAAGTGTGTGGAACACTTCGACTTGTGGATATCTTTTACGCTGTGACAGTGTAAAGAATTTTTGGTTTTACACCTAAGTTTACGCATAAGCATAAACGCTTACGAGTAACACTCTATGCATAAGCTCACACTTACGCGTAAGGTTTTTATGACTAAGTCTTTTTGTTTACGCATAAGCCTAAGGTTACGCGTAAGATACTTTCTACGCATAAGATCCTACGCCTAAGATCCTACGCATAAGCACCAACTCTACTCGTAACTTCTTCTCTCTACGCCTAAGCTCTTCATTTTCAAAAAAAAAAAAAAAAAAAAAAAAGAAGTTTTGGCGGGAAAATTTGAGTAAAATTTATTTTTTAGGGGAGACTAAACGTTCAATTTTTACGCGAGATTCAAATTTTGGTATAACTTGGAAAATTTTGGTCAAAAATTCAAATTTTTGGGCCTAAATTCAATTTTTTTCGGTAAAATTTGGCGTCAAAATTGTCATAACTCAAAATTTTCATACGTCCTTAGAATTGATTTTTACTGTGAATTTCAAATTTGGGGAGAGAAAAATTTTACGCCTTCGAACAGGTTTACGAGTAAGATTCACTGAAAAACCTCAACCGAGCTTAATCTTCTTCAAACACAACTCCTTTATCGTTGAATCGATCCTACATCAACTTTATCATTACATACCTTCATCAATGGCAACCATGCAAGATCGTTATACAACTGCTGTCATAAATGCTATTGCTGCATTCGCCAATAATGCATTAAACATCAGTGGTTACTCTACACCGAATAACAAAAACCCATGGATTTCATCGTACAATACGCAGTTTTGTCAACCAAGTATTCATATGAGTCAAGAATGACACATGGGAGATGTTATCGGGAACCAGCAAGGATTTGCTACGGGTATACAGATGGGGAATCAGATGCAATATGCAGGGCAGTATGTTGGACATCAAGGGGGTCAGATTGTGAATCAGAATATGGGATATCAGAATATGGGAAATCAAAATGGGAATAACTGTTTTATGACTTCTGTTCAGAATGCTACTTCCGAACATCAAAGCCAAAATTCAGGTTATTTTGATTCAGAATCTAGTGTCAAACCAATGACAAAGCTTGAAAGGCTCAAGTACATGTTGCTGTTAGCATAGAAAGAAGAGTCGGGAATTGAGTTGACTGATGAGGAATACGAATTCATGAATCCAGGACGGACAGATAAAGCAAACTCCTGTCATACAGTCAACCAGCTGGACACAACATCAAGTGCTACTTTTGACTCACCTCCTGTCTACGACACAGATTCACTCAATGAGGTACCAAATTATAGTAATGTTGCTAATTCGTTTACTCATGAGAAGCCACATTCTGTGTCTCCCGAACCTTATTATGACACATATGTGGCTTTTCCCGCACTCTCTTTTATCCCGCCGAAGGTCCCCCTTACGTAATAGGGGTTCAGTTAAGGGGGGTGCACACCGTGGTCAAATCTGCATGAAAAACCGCGGGGAATCATTAGTATTTGAAACATTAATTAATAATTGTGGTATTGAGATTGAGAAAGTCCAAAAGGTCAGTCGCGAGGTTAAGGCCGCGAATAAGAAATTGACCGCTGAGCTTGAGAGTTACAAGGAGAACGCAAAAGCTTTTGAATTTCACAAAAAAAAAAGAGTCAGAATTAGAAATTGGTTATTGAGATTCTGTTTTAAGAGAAAAAGAATTGCAAATCAAGTATAACACACTTGATGTGAATTTGAACTTGAAAATAAAATCTTTAAAAAAGGAAATTTCTGATCTTCAAAACCAACTTTCTAAACAACAAGCAACGTATTCTAATCTTGAAAAAGAGAAGAAACAGTTGATTGCTGATTTTTCCAAACGAGAAGATTCTATTCTTGATGAAATTCTTGATAAAAATGAAAAAATCCAAACTTTGGAAAATTTGCTTCTTAAAACGGGTCATTCTGCTCAAACAATCAAGATGCTTTCTAATCAAGTAAATCCGCGTTTTCATACTAATAATAGAATGGCACTTGGTAACGACCCTTCTTCGTTCCTCAAGAAAGCTCAGAAATCTCAGAATGTGTTAAACAATGGAAATGTTTTACATGAACCCATAATTGTTCGTGATTCTCTTGAAACGTTAGAACTATCTGAGGAGAGTAGATAAAAAATGAAACAAAAGAATCCAGATCTAAAACCAATTGATTATAACAAATGGAACAAAATTAATGGAATTACTTTTGTGTCTCAAAAAGAAAAGTCAAAGTTTTCCATAACACCCAGTGTTTCAAACAGTGTGTCAAAACCAGTTTCAAAACCTTTAAATGAAAGTGTTGAACACATCAAAGTTTTGGAAATTTAAATGATTCTCTCTTCGAAGATGTTATGACTACCGATATCATGTCCATTATCTTACAAACATATTCTGTTGAAGATCATGAAAGACTCCAGTCTGAAACCTCCGAAATTGTTTCAAAATATGAAAATTCTCTTGAAAAAATTGAAAAAGAAAACGTGTCCTATTTTAAACAACTTGATCGAAAAACAGAGGAATGCAAGTATGACAAACTGTCGTATGAGCGTGCCTACAAGGACATGAAAGAGCAAAATGATCTTTTGAGAGCTCAGCTGGGAAGTCAAAAAGGAAAGGTTGTGGATACTAAGTTTGCAAAACCATTGACTGAGGAGAACACAAATGTTCCCAAACCGGTTTTCAAACCAAAAATATCTATTTCTCAGTTTGCTCCAAAAGTCAATGAGAAAAATGATTTGTCAAAAACAGTCACTCCACAGTCCCTGCCTATTAAAAAGAGAATTATCAAAGGTTTTGAAAATGAAAAAGCAGTTGCTGAAAAACCTACGGTGATTACACCTGGCATTTCTAGGAATAGTACACGGAATGTGACCAAAAATCCAGTTAAAGAATATGTCGGTTCTAACGACATGGTCAACAATCACTATCTAGAAGAAGCTAGGAAAAAGGCACAGACTCGAAAAGACGGAATTTTAGGTGCAACATCTAGGGTGATGAATTCTACAAGATTTCAAGGCACTACTAGTAATTGTAAACCATTACCTAGGAACACTCTACAAAAGACTAGGGATTGGCTTGCATCTAAGAGTAGTTGCGCAAAAGAAAATGCTATGCCCTTAGAAAACAACACTAGGAATTCTAGGTCCTTTTCGAACAAGAATCAATTTCCAAAAGACTGTAGTGACAAAGTTAAAGCTGCTGTTTTAAACAAGATTATTGAATTTGTTTGTACTACATGTAAAAAATGTGTCTTTTCAGCTAATCATGATGCATGTGTCTCACAATATCTCAAGAAAGATAATTCTCGTGCCAAGGCACAATCCACTAAGACACCAAATAGAAACAAACCCGTTGACAAGATGAAAATCAAAAGGAAACCTAATAGGTGGATCTCTTCAGGACGTAGTTTTTCAAAAAATGAGTCTTCCGCTGAATCTGATAAGAAAACAACTCCTAGATCTTACCTTAGGTGGATACCCACGGGAAAAGTTTTCAACCAAGTAGGTCTTAGATGGATTCCCACAAGAAAGATTTTTGATACTTGCACCAACACAGATAATAGTGAAAATCATCAGGATAAGGAAGTAGAAACCACTACAACCGTTGATAGTAATCACCCTCACCGTGAGGAATCTTGTACTTCTAACACTGTTATTTGTGAAAACTCTTCTTCTTTGGCTGCAGGTGAATCAAATATCTCTGAACCCAGCTCATCAGAGGGTTCCAATTCTGTAAACTCTTCTTCATCATTCTTTCTATCTTCTATTATTGATTTTCCATTTCTTTTATAAAACCAACAAAAGCAAAATATAAAAATATAAAACTTTCAAAAAATACAAAAACAATATAAAATCCAAAAATCCAAAAATATTCTTCTCACGACATGTCTCTCGTATAATCGATATTCTGTATGTTTCTAGAAATGTCATTCAACAATGATACGGGCATGTACAGATGCTTGAGCGAGAGTTCTTTAATTGTTTTCAAAAACATGTCGTTTCTCAAAATTTCTTCATAAAATGGCTTTCGTATACTTCAGTACGAAACCCGGACTTCAACATAATGGCTTCTGAACACATCAGTTCAGGACCCGATCTTTAAAGAAAGGAAAGTGCTACCCAAAATCTATTTTCATAAATATCGAGCACTTATCCTAAAACAAATGAAGATAATTCTTCTTCAATATCTTCAAAATATTTTTTAAAAATCTTCATCTTGCGTACCATTGATTCGAAATTTTTCAAAAAGATTTTTCAAAATCTCTCACATTTGGTACCAAGATAACTCCCTCTAAACCCTTAATTGATTCTAAATTTTCTGTATGAAAAATATGCTTTCTTTAAGGGGGAGTATTAAACCAAAATTGTTCCAAAATTCATGCTCAATCAGTTTCTCTCCAAATGCTTTCCGAAAAACATATCTTTTAATCATTTTGTTTAAAAAACATCATGGATATGCTATTTTTTGAGGGGGAGAAACGTGATTAAAATGTGATCAAAAATGTTTAATGATCGTTGTTTGAATCTCAAAAGAGCTCGACTCAGTCGTAACCATTGAATTGACGAGGAATCATGTACCATCTCGAGAAACTTTCAATGGACTTGACCAGGACGGGTAATAATTTTAAGCTAGTTCTCTAGTAATGTAAACGTGTCTTGAATCGGTCTTGTTCATTTAAAGTCGATCAATTCAAAAAGTGCGAACTCTACCCTCTATGTGCAGATTTCTGTCAAAACTTATAAGCACATGTGAAGGGGGAGTGTTTCTGAAAATATAAAACTCTCGAAGTGTTCCAAACATGTTTTCTATCAAAAACACTTTGAGAGATTTTCAAGAAAAATGGTTTTATGGCAACAATAGGACAGTCATGGAGTTATAAGCTGACTAAGGATAGGAAAATCCGTCCTATGATCCGCCAGAGCCGGAGGGATCTACCCAAGGACATCACAAATAGATAGTATTAGAAGTCCTTAGGTATGATTGAAAAAAGGAGTAATGTGAGAAAGGAGAAAGAAGGGGTTGAAGAATTAAAAAGAAAAGTAAAAGAAAGGGTGAAAAGAAATAGCCCTCCATATTCAACCTAAGGGCAGAAACCGGGTTCAATTCATCTGCTACTGGTTGTCACTAGATGACACTGGTATTGAAGACAAAGATGTCATGGACCCAGTGACGCACTGCACTAAACCTTCTAGCCACTCAATTCCTCTTAAAAGGATTTGTTTCATTCTCACTGGGAACCCTACATAATCTATTGACTTTCTCTTAGAGATTGTTGGTATTGAAGAAGGAGACCCTCTCCCTAGTCTCCGCTCAGGAAAACCAAAATGTACTAATCGAGTCTAGAGCCACGAGATTCATCAAAAGATCTCATAGGAACACTTGACATGACATCGCTTGTTGTTCATCTATAAGGACACAAGTGATATATTCTAGAGTCCTACGCAGATCTTAGCAATCTGCCAGAACATTTATGAGAAGTTTCACATCTGTGATCGTCAGTGATTGAATGGAAACTCCTGCCAGGGTCAACATCAAGCAGCCCTGACAGCAGGTCACTTCGGTAACTCCCCGTATATTACGCTTAGTGTGTCTCAAATGGTCTACAGTCGTGGGGTGATGCTTCGGTGTACCTCAACGACTCATCTGAACTGTAGGTGTACTTCGGTATATCGCGTTATCTCACTTGTGGGACTCCAGTTCAGGAACGGCCTTTGTGAGAATTAGAGTTGTGTTTTCACACTATGCTGTTAACACTCTCGAAGTTCAAACTTGTAAGTGCCGGAATCCGCTTATTACTAACCTGTTTTTATGTTTTCTTCTTATGGAAGCTCCGGAGCGGATTGATCGTGCAGACTCTCCACATGCTCATACCAACAACACATGAAAGTTCTCATCAAAATCAAAGGCTACTCAAAGTTAAAGATGATTCTTCGTCAATGTCAAAGAATCTACAAAGTTTAAAGACTCGAGAACTTCATCATTGGTAATTCAAAGTCCATTAGAAGTGTGAGCATGGTGGAGAAAGGCGTGGAGACACCTAACCAACGAAGTTGACAACGGCAGACAACCACATTAATTGATCACAAAGCATGAAGGAACAATGAATCAAGACTATTCTATATCTACACGCAAAGTTCAAGCTCAAGGAAAGTATAGACCTAATCAAGTGGAGCATCATTTGAATGACCACCCCTTAGGGGGAGATTGTTAGCCTTAATAGTCTTTATTGGAAGTGATGGTCATTCACATTTAGGAACTTTGTAACGTGTGTTAGATATCGTACTAGAATAGTCAACGGGCTCGTGGATTGGGCTAAGCTAATTGGTTAGAAGTTATGTTAAGCTAGCCTTACATCAATCCATGTCCAATCCAATCCAAACGAGCCCATGCCAAGCCCATTAGGGCATCTTCTACTTGTACTATATATACCCCTCAAGTATGTCATTTGAGGGGTGTGCTTGAGTGTGTGTGTGTGTGTTTTTCTATGAAGAAATATACAACTTATTGTTTTCATCTTCTTTCCTTTATCTCTCTAAATACATACACGATCTATCATATTCAAGTCACCATCTCTCATCTTAATCTTTCTTGCTTCTCTCTTCGCATAACATCAGTTTGTGTATAACATGGGTGTTTGTTATACGTGTTCTTGTTGTGTGATAAGGTATACGTGATAGAAGGGCAATAACAAGTCTACAGTCTGTTCTACATTTTCTGCTACATGTTAGAAGACTAAAGACGAGTTGAATTTAACGATCTAAAGACTTCTTCTTAATCTGGGCATTTATCAAACAGATTGTCAGTTTAGGGGAGAGCACTAACTGGGAGAGAGTTATAATTCAGATTCAATCCCCAACTAGACTTGCTCATATTCTTTAGCAGTGACTCCTCGAGATGTTGTTATTAACTATTTCACGTATTGGACATTTGACACAAGTTGATTACTTCAGAGCTAATCATTTATCACTTATTTGAGATTGAAGTTGACTTTCACAAAGGCGTGTTCTTATTTGATAACTTGCTCGGGCTTAAGAATTTGAGTTGAAGACTTGGTTTATCTAGTTACCAGCAGTCGAGGTGGATGGTTGAAGACCTGGTTAACTATCACTATTAGGAGTTACTTTGTTTTACTCAGTGTCACACGCATATGATGGTGTGGATAATCGCAAGAGGTGTTAATGTCTCATACTTTGTTTGGCTAGTGAGTACTTAGATATTTGCTTGAAGCATTGATTCTCTACACCGTTCTTCCATCATTAGGTGCAAGATTAAGATACAAATGTGGGGAAGTTGACTTCAGTTTCAAGTATGGTATATCGGGTTTTCTTCTTCAGTGGTCACTTCAAATTGTCTACATAAGGGTTGATAAAATAGTCAGAGAGAGTCTTCAGCAAGTTGATTCTCACAAGAGTTCAAGTGTTCTTCTCAACAAATTTCTAGTATATGGGCTTATAATGATTTGATGACTCAGAAGTGTCAAAACCAGCAAGGGGGAAAGAGACAAGCATCTAAACGTGAGTAAACTTGATGAACTTAATTCTTCTAAGTGATTGAAGATATCCCGGGAAGACAAATGTTATTACAGCAGAGAAACTCAAAGTTTGACTCATGGCGAGTAAACTTGATGAACTTAATACTTCTAAGTGATTGAAGATATCCCGGGAAGACAAATTTCATTACCGCAGAGAAACTCAAGGTTTGACTCATGGCGTTTAGTGTTTATTCCAACTATGTAAGGGAAGAGAGGTTAGAGAAAGTTTCTGAAGATAAAAGAGGTACACAAGTGTGTGGTGATTTCGATGGAATCACTATCATCAGGGGAGAGAGAATTGTGTACATTGGGGGCGCTTAGTTGTTTTCACTTGAGGGATTAATCAGTGATTCAGAGATATAATCACTTATTCCGGAGTTGACATCCGCAGAGATTGTCATCCGCAGAGATAATCACTGACCTGGCCTGCTTCTTCAATGTTATTAGTTATTCCTTCCCTGTGTAGTGGTATACTTCGGATACTTGAGCTTCATGCACGATCATCAGGGAAGAAAAATGTGAACATGGGGAGGTGTTTTCATTCCCCTCATGATGTGTATTCGGGAGAGCTCTTGGGTATTGGTGTACTTCTGGTTCTTGAGCTTCATACACGATCATCCGGGAAGAAAAATGTGAACATGGGAAGGTGTTTTCATTCCCCTCATGATGTGTGTTCGGGAGAGTTCTTGAGCATTATACAAAGAAACTGACTGCTTCAATTCAACTACTTGGGGGAATTGTTCTCTTGACACCTTTTTTGGAATGGATTGCTTCAGACCTCAGTGGAAAAGAAATTTGAGAAGATTATTTAAGTGTGGGATGAAACGTTGCTGGTGTTCTATTGGATGATATAACCCCGAATGGAGAATCTCGATTATCGGTCTTAAAAGGAGCAGCGGGATTTATGATAATGGTGTGCTTCTCTGTGCACCTGGCTAAGAAAAGCTTGAAATAGAGCTTCGAATATGCTCATCCAAAGGATTTTCGGTTTGTGGGGAAGCTGCCAAAGTCTCACTTTCAGATGGTTCAATTTCTTTCTTCAATGCAAGAGCCTCGGAAGCTTTGGTGGTGAAAGTTTTAGGGATGATGACTTCTATCTTCTACAACGGGGCTGCTCGATATCCTTATCTCGGTACTCGTATCATCATCTTCTTAAACTATGTCATCTATTCTATCTTTGTATATATTTATCCGGAAAAACAAAATACAAAAATATAAAACCAACAAAAGAAAAAAGAAAAATATAAAACCTTCAAAAACCCATAAAAATCAGAAAATTCCCAAAATATGTTTTCCTAAACATGTCTTCTGGTATCGATAACATCTACGGTCTTAGAAATGTCATTCAATAATGGCACGGGACCATAGATGAAGTACGAGCAGGAGGTGTAAATATTCTTTTCCAAAACATGTCAAAAAAAATGGCTTACAGTTATTTCAGACTGTAACCTGTGCTTAAAACTATGGTTTGCTATTATTTCAGATAGCAACCCGCTCTTTTAAAGAAAGGAAAGTGCTGCGCTAAACCAATTTTCAAAATATTTTGTGCACTTATCCTATAACATAACAAGGAAAGTATGTCGAAGGACTGCTGTTCCCACACAAATGTTTTTCCGTCTAAAATTCTTCAGAAAAATATTTGTTGTATTCAGAAATTGGTGGAAAATGAGTTGCTTACAAAACAATCAGATTCAGAGTTTTTATAAAAATTTGCAAACTCAATCGATGACTTCAGCGCTTTTAAAACTTTTCAAGAAAAAGAGTCATTGATTGAGGGGAAGAATATTTTTTATATTTACATCATCTAACGGGCTTTCTTAATCATCCTACATGCTTATCTGAAAAATATAATTGCCTATGTTGAAGGACTAGGTTTCTAGGATGTGACTGTTAGGTTTAGATGATTATAGATTGATGAACATTATTCCCATGCCTTATATGAACTGATTGATATGTTGAATTGACTTGAATTAGTCAATTGTTGTTTGGGTGATGTCGACCACCATATATCTGTATGTGTGTTCACTAACGTATGCAGGTATATTGGTATATAAGAATGTTCCCGATCCGGATCCCACAATTGAAGATGATTGGATGCCAAAAGGAAAGGGCAACTATTTCTTGGGTTGACAAATGAAGAAACAAAGCTTAATTGGACTTCCAAGGAGAGTTGGCATAAATGCAACGTAAGAGGTCTCACTGCATCAGTAGATGGTTTTTTTCTAAGTGATTGAAGAAACGGAGCTTAATTTGACCTCAGTTGGCATTAAAATGCAACGTAAGAAGTCTCACTGCATCTGCAGACGGTTTTTCTTCCAAGCTCTACAGCAACAACAGAAGCTTCTCAACCACTTAACGTATCTTGTGCAGGATAAATTGTGATGATACCATTTTTTTAAACAATTTTTAAACAATATTGTTTTGAAAAATGGAAAAATATTGGTGTTGAAAATTGTAGGACCTTACAAATATCAACCTTATCACGAAATACCACGTTACCACTGTTACGCGTATAAAACGTGAAACCCAAACACAAACTATGCGTGAATATGAAAGAAATAAAGATGAGAAAGATGGTGACTTGATATAAGATATGTTATGCGTATATGTGAAAGATGAAAACAAGAGAGATGTTTTATTTCAAAGGAAGAACACACACACACACACTTTCAAGCACACCCCTCAAATGAGACTTTGAGGGGTTTATATAGTCCAAGGGACTTGATGCCCTAAAAGGCTTTCTATGGGCTTCGTGGGCTTGGACATGGGTTGGATTGGATATAAGGCAAGCTTAACTAAACTAATACCCCTTTAGCTTAGTCCAAGTCCACGAGCCCGTTGACTATTCTATCACGATATCTAACACACGTTACAAAGTTCCTAAACGTGAATGACCATCACTTCTAATAAAACTATTAAGGCTAACAATCTCCCCCTAAGGGGTGGTCATTCAAAAGATGCACCACTTGATAAGGTCTTTACTTTTCTCGAGCTTGAACTTTGTGTGTAGATATAGAATAGTATTGATTCTTTGTTCCTTCATGCTTTGTGATCTATTAATGTGGTTGTCTGCCGTTGTCAACTTCATTGGTTTGGTGTCTCCACGTCTTTCTCCTCCATGCTCACACTTCTATTTGTCTTTTGGTTACCAATGATGTGGTTCTCGAGTCTTTAAACTTTGTAGATTCTTTGACATTGACGAAGAATCATCTTTAACTTTGAGTAGCCTTTGATTTTGATGAGAACTTTCATGTATTGTTGGTATGAGCATGTGGCGAGTCTGCACGATCCATCCGCTCCGGAGCTTCCATAAGAAGAAAACATAAAAACAAGGTAGTGATAAGCGGATTCCGGCACTTACAAGTTTGAATTTTGAGGGTGTTAACAGCATAGTGTGAAAACACGTCTCTAATTCTCACAGAGGCCGTTCCTGAACTGGAGTCCCACAAGTGAGATAACACGATGTATCGAAGTACATCTACAGTTCAGATGAGTCGCTGAGGTACACCGAAGCATCACCCCACGACTGTAGACCGTTTGAGACACACTAAGCGTAATCCACGGGGAGTTACCGAAGCTACCTGCTGTCAGGGCTGCTTGATGTTGACCCTGGCAGGAGTTTCCATTCAATCACTGATGAGTGTGTAAATACTCATCATTTTTGGGTCAATCTGAACTGCAAAACGTTTGAAAATGCTCAGAAATGCATCAAAATACTGAAAATATATCAAAATTGCATTTTATATGTTTCAGATGCAAAATGTTTAAAATCAGATGAAAAATGAGCAAAGTTTGCATAATTGGCAGTTTCAGTCCCCCAAGTTTCAAAAATTGTCAAAAATAGTCCCTGAGCACATAATTTCAAAAGTAAAATCACCAAAGGTCCTTTTAAAATCATAACTTGTCAAAATTAGTCCTTTGGTGAAAAATATCAAAAGTTTTGAGAAATTACAAGTTTGGTCCTCCAAGTTTAAAAATTGGCAAAATTAGTCCCTGGAATTTTGAAAATGTCAAGTTTAGTCCTTATATTATTAAAACTTGTCACTTTTAGTCCCTTGGAGCAACTTTGCAGAATTGGCAGAAGTGGTCCCTTGATTTTCAGAAATTGCACATTAGGTCCTTGTTAGTTAATAACCTTTACACCCATTTGGACCTTGTCACTATCCAATTGACCCCCTGTCATTTACATTTTGGACCCTTTCATATATTAGCCGGTCAAACCTCTGGTCAAAACAAACACCCTTGGCGCCTTTTTTTTGTCCTCTTCAACAAACACCCTGCAACACTCAACATACCTTATCCCCCCAGCTCATCCCACTCAACTTGTTCCCTCCACCTCACCAAAATCCAAGATACATTAATTACTTTCCTCTCCATTACACTCAAGCCCCCAACTGTCAAAAGGCCATTTCCCGCCAAAAATGCAATCAAGGGCCAAGATGACTTCTAGCTATCCAATGGTCTTGATTTCAAGTGGGATTCACTCAGAGATGAAAGAGAAGCAGTTTGGGTATAAAAAGGAAGCAAGAGGAGAAAGAGACGAGGAGTAGCTAGTTTTATTTTTTTCTTTAATGTCGTTTTTTAATTAAATGTTTTAGTTTAAGTCATAATGTTGTAATTTTTGTTTCTATGTATCAAACTAAGTTGTTTTATGGTTGCAATTCAGTTTTAAGTGGTAATTCAAGTTTTTAATATCATTTTATGTTTTCAAGTTCACTGTTGAAAAATTCACTTTCAAACTCTTGCATTAAAGCTTCTAAAAGCTTCTATTTCAGTTCAAATAGGTTCATACAAGCTACTGAATGCTTTTGATAAGCTCACAATTCATTTTCAAGTAAATGTGTTACTTGGTTAATGAAAGTCAAAATGGGTGCATTTGGATTTGGTGATGGTATTTGGGTGATGCAGAGCAGTTGGAGGGGTTTAAATAGATTAGGTTAGAGTAGTTTTGGGTTTGGTTTAGCCTGCAACACTAGCTGGACACGTGTGAGTATTAATCTCAATTCCATTTTTTCATTCAGTTTACATTTTGTGATTGTATCTGTATTTGTAGCTAAGGATGGTTTAGGCCTGTTTAATTAAGTGGTAATTAGGATATTATAATCAGTTTTAGTGTCTGCTATAGCCTAATCAGTGGTAATCTCAGTTTTCATTGCAAAACAGTAGAAATAGGTGTGTTTGGATCAGTGTTTAAAGCTGGGATTGAGTCCTTGTTTGGGCTTGGCAACTGCAGCATCAGTCTTGACATAAGTAGTTAAACTCATTTGAGTCAGTCATTGGTGCATTAGAACTATCAAAGTCAAAATTGCACCTTACTTGTCTTAACTGCTTCACTGTTAAGATTTTTAGAGTTCAAAAGTTTGTTTTGTGTTTCAAATTCATAGGTATAGCTTGCACTCAGTCTATTTCATCTTATTACATCATTTTCAGTTGGGAAATTAAGATCAAAACTCATATAAGTCAACCCTTTCATTTCTGTCAAAAAGTCAAGCTTGCAAAATCAGTTTTGAGCCCAACTAGGGTGATTTTTCTTGGACTCATTTCTGAGTCAATTTCAGTGAATCTTGTGGTTTTAAAAACTTCCACTGGTCTAATTTCTTATGGTGATTTTTGTGGATTTTTGTTAATTTTTTATAAGCCTCATAATCACTGTTCAATATGGGCACAATTGCCCTGTGCATAGACTCAGTCAACACTGAGTCTGCACAGGGTCTTGCAGCCTTTGCACAAAGCTCTTAAGAGCTTTTCTAGGTCTGTATTTTGGTTTGCAAGTTCCTAGCCAGGTCCTCTTTAAGTTTCAACAATTGTTTTTTAGTTTCTAGCTTAATTAAGTGCTTATTTTTCAGCTGCAAAGTAGACCCTAGAAACTGTTTTTGTGCTTAAACTCAAATAAGCCAAATCTTAGCATTTTGTATTTCAGAGATGTAGAGCAGTTATAACTTGTTCCATTTAGGTAATTTTAGCATATTGTAGCTTCTGCAAACAGTTGGTAGCTTATTGTGGCTTTTGGCTCATCTTAAGTGCTTATTTATAAGCATTTCCCACTGCAGCCTCATTTTCCTCCATACAAGCCCTTGTTTTTCCATTTTTCTTAGATTCCTTATATTATTTTAGGCTTATCTTGAATTTTTCACATTTTTCTAAGTCAGTTTAGTATTTTTCTTGATTTAAATCAATTTTTAGCACTTTTTAATTAGCATTTAATCCAATTAATTCAGAAAAGTTTTAAAAAAATAAGTTTTCATTTTTCTTAAGTTTAGATAAATATAAAAAGCCAAAAAAATATTTTTTTCAGATTTTTCTTAGTTAAATTTGTATTTTTAAGTAATTTAATTAGTTTTTAATAGTTTTTAATTCCTAGAAAATACAAAAATATTCAGAAAAATACAAAAATAGTTTTGAAAATTCTTTTTTTGATATTTTAGACTTTTCTAAGTCATAATTTTATTTTTCAAGCTTTATTTCCTATTTTCTTGAATTTTAGGCTAATATTAAATAGTTAAAAATAGTTTTTAATTAATAATAAATAGATAATTAGTTATAAAAATAATTTTCTTTTTCTATAAATTTTCTTTTATCATTAGGTTTGTAAAAATATCATTTCCATATTTTTAGGATTAATATTGTGTAAGTTTCACATTTTTATTTGTACGTCGCGTAGTTTTTAATTTAGTTTTACAAAAACTTAAAAATCAAAAACATCATTTTGCAAATAGTGATAGCGTTTATTTAATAATATTTTTTATCTTTTTAATTTTCTTTAATTTTCATTTAAGCCCCTTTAGTTTATGAGCTTTTTCTGTAGTTATAATAATCACAATCCCTTTTTTCGTTCAAATCTCTCGATCACTATTCGTTTGGTGATTCTTCGCATAGCTCGCTGGGACATAACGACCCGGGGAAACACTATACTCCCCAGATCTTCATTGCATTCGTTTCTGAACCGTTTTAAGTTTCTTACGGTCGGCCATTCACAAGTGGCCGGCTTGAGTGAGAAAACTTGACTGTTCGGGAGCGAATCAATCACTGAGGATCACAATTGTGAAACCTCTCATAAATGTTCTGGCAGATTGCTAAGATCTGCGTAGGACTCTATAATATATCACTTGTGTCCTTATTGATGAACAACAAGCGATGTCATGTCAAGTGTTCCTATGAGATCTTTTGATGAATCGCGTGGCTCTAGACTCAATTAGTGCATTTTGGTTTTCCTGAGCGGAGACTAGGGAGAGGGTCTCCTTCTTCAATATCAACAATCTCTAAGAGAAAGTCGATAGATTATGTAGGGTTCCCAGTGAGAATGAAACAAATCCCTTTTGAGAGGAATTGAGTGGCTAGAAGGTTTAGTGCAGTGTGTCACTGGGTCCATGACGTCTTTGTCTTCAATACCAGTGTCAACTAGTGACAACCAGTAGCATATGTATTGAACCCGGTTTCTGCCCTAAGGTTGAATATGGAGGGCTATTTCTTTTCACCCTTTCTTTTACATTTCTTTTTAATTCTTCAACCCCTTCTTTCTCCTTCCTCACATTACTCCTTTTTTCAATCATTCCTAAGGACTTCTAATACTAACTATTTGTGATGTCCTTGGGTAGATCCCTCCGGCTCTGGTGGATCATAGGACGGATTTCCTATCAATAGTCACCTTATAACTCCATGACTGTCCTATTGTTGCCATAAAACCATTTTTCTTGAAAATCTCTCAGAGTGTTTATGATAGAAAACATGTTTGAAACACTCCGTGAGTTTTATATTTTCAGAAACACTCCCCCTTCACATGTGCTTATATGTTTTGACAGAAATCTGCACATAAAGGGTAGAGTTCGCACTTTTTGAATTGATCGACTTTAAATGAACAAGACCGATTCGAGATACGTTTACATCACTAGAGAACTAGCTTGAAATAATTACCCGTCCTGGTCAAGTCTATAGAAAGTTTCTCGAGATGGTACATGATTCCTCATTAATTCAATGGTTGCGACTGAGTCGAGCTCTTTTTGAGATTCAAACAATGATCATTAAACTTTTTGATCACAATTTAATCACGTCTCCTCCCCCTCAAAAATAGCATATACGTGATATTTTTTATATCAACGGATTAAACAACATTTTAGAATCTTTTGGGGAGACAAACGGATTTGATTTAAGCATGAATTTGGAACATTTTGGTTTTATACTCCCCCTTTAATAAAGCATAATCAATTAAAGGGTTTTAGAGGGAGTTATCTTGAGCACAAAATATTTTGAAAGATTTTGAAAATCTTTTTGAACAATCTTGGAAAAAGTGCTCAAGATGATGATGATTTTTCACCAGTTGAAATGTAGTGCACTGAAGCGTACACTTGTGATTTTCATTAAAAACATGAGTTTTAATTTGAAAAATAATCAAAAGTCATCATTTTGGTCCGGGTTTCGTACTGAAGTATACGAAAACCATTTTTGAAGAAATTTTGAGAAACGACATGTTTTGAAAAAACATAAAAGAACTCTCGCGCAAGCATCTGTACATGCCCGTATCATTGTTGAATGACATTTCTAGAAACGTACAGAATATCGATTATACAAGAGACATGTCGTAGAAGAATATTTTTGGATTTTTGATTTTATATTGTTTTTGTATTTTTTGAAAGTTTTATATTTTTATATTTTGCTTTTGTTGGTTTTTCAAATTTTGTATTTTGTTTTTCAAAAAATATTTACAGCGAAGCTTTTTGGAAAAATCATTTTCAAGAAGATTCGAGAAGACGTTCTAACTCCTCAGGGGTTAGGCTTCGCATTCCAATTCGTCGAACTAAATAGTCAAACCTTTCTTTTGGAAGGGCTTTAGTTAATAGATCGGCGAGTTGGTAATCTGTCTTCACGAAAAATAATTCAACAGTACCATTTTCGACGTACTCTTTGATGAAGTGGTAGCGGACTCTGATATGCTTAGTCTTTGAGTGATGAACAGGATTGCATGATATGGCTATGGCACTTTTCGAGTCACAATACATAGGTATTTTATCGAAAGTAAAGCCATAATCTGTGAGTTGTGTTCTCATCCAAAGAACTTGAGCACAACACGTAGATACAGACACATACTCAGCTTCAGCGGTTGACAGTGCAGTGCAATCTTGTTTCTTTGAAGACCAGCTGACTAACTTTTCACCCAAAAATTGTGCTCCTCTTGATGTACTTTTTGCTATAACTTGATCACCTGCGTGGTCCGCATCTGAAAAAGCAATTAGATCAAATCCGTATTCCTTCGGATACCAAAGTCCCATGTGAATGGATGTCTTCAGGTACCGAAAGATCCGTTTAACCTCTTTGAGGTGCAGTTCGTAAGGCTTTGCCTGAAACCGTGCTAATAAGCAAACAGCAAAATGAATATCTGGTCGACTAGCAGTGAGATACATGAGAGAACCAATCATGCTCCGATATTTATTCGGATCAATAGGTTTCCCAAACAAATCGGCTCCAATTTTTTGTGAAGTTACCATTGGTGTTCCGACCGAGTCACAATTATCCATACCATGATTTTTCAAAATCTCAGTTGTGTATTTAGCTTGATTTATAAAAATTCCACGAGGGGACTGATGTATTTGTAAACCAAGAAAGAATTTTAGTTCCCCCATCATGGACATTTCAAATTTGCTTTTCATGAGATTTTCAAAATGTTTTGAAAGATTCGGATTAGTGGACCCAAAGATGATGTCGTCCACATAAATCTGAACAATCAAAATGTCGTTTTTGCATTTTTGTGTAAACAAGGTAGGATCAACTGTTCCTTTGGTGAAATTGTTTTGGATAAGGAAAGAGGACAGTTCGTCATACCACGCTCTCGGAGCTTGTTTCAAACCATAGATTGCCTTTTTGAGTTTGTAGACGTAGTCTGGATGTTCCATGTCAATGAAGCCTTCTGGCTGACTCACGTACACTTCTTCTTTCAGAGATCCATTCAAGAACGCGGTCTTAATGTCCATCTGATAAACCGTGATGTTTTTGTGAGCTGCATAGGCTAAGAATATCCTAACTGCTTCAAGTCTAGCTACCGGCGCGAATGACTCTTCAAAGTCTATCCCTTCCTCTTGTCTGTATCCTTTAGCCACAAGACGAGCTTTGTTGCGAATTATAGTCATCTCTTCATCCCGTTTGTTCTTCCATAACCATTTAAGATCAATGACGCGAATGTCAATTGGTCTTGGAACCATTTCCCAAGAGTCATGAAGACGGTATTGGAGAAGTTCCTCCTGCATCGCTTCTATCCATGCGGGTTCTGCCATTGCCTCGTGAATGTTCTTTGGCTCTATATTGCTATTTGAGCAAAGGTAAATGCACAAGTCGCAATCGGTGGCAAGTTGACGTCTCGTCTGAATTGGCCTTGAAGGTTCACCAATAACTTGTTCAATTGGGTGGTCTTTTGTCCACTTCAGAGTAGAAGGATACCGTTGATTAAACGTGTGCGAGTTAGATGGTTCTCGTAAGCTTGAAGAAGATTCAGCTGATTCCGTAGCAAACGGGTTTTCAAATAAGTCGTCATCTAACGTTGCATCATTCTGGTTTTGGTTTTGCTCATCAACTGCTGGTAGAACGGGTGCAATAACTGTAGTATATGTAGATGATGTAGATGGAGTTGGTGCATTGGTTTCGACCGTTGTGGATGCATCTTCTGTTGGTGGTGGAGGATGATTTTGAGCGGGTGCAACGGAATGATGATTTGATGCATTTGTCGAAGTTCCACCATAGTATTCATCGAACATTAACTCGAAGAAATTCTCCCATTCTTGTTCTTTAGGATTGTCAAACGAAGTTGATTGAGCTCTTTGAGGTACGAGTCCTGAACTGATGTGTCCAGAATTCTTCGGGTTTAGTGCGGGTTCTAGAGCGAGTCTCTCAGAAGCCATATGTGAAAGTTCATCAAATTTCACATTCATCATCTCCATGATCCTCCTAGTTCTTCTGTTATACACCCTGAATGCCCTCGAGTTATCTGAATATCCAATGAAGATTCCAATATCACCTTTAGCTTTCAGTTTCCCTAGATCTTCTCTGTCGTTTGTCGGATAGCACAAAGCGCCAAACACGTAAAAGTAAGAGATATCAGGTTTTCTGTTGTTCACAAGCTCATACGGGGTTTTATTGAATCTAGGATGGATTAGGGATCGGTTCTGAGTGAAACAAGCAGTGGCAACAGCATCAGCCCATAGAAATAACGGTGCACTAGAATAGATTAGCATTGTGCGAGCAGCTTCCACAAGAGTTCTATTTCTTCTTTCAACTACCCCATTCTGCTGTGGAGTTCTAACAACTGATGTCTGATGTGTAATTCCAACATCTTCAAAGAAAGTTCTTAACTCCTGATTAGTGAATTCAGTGCCGTTGTCTGTTCTTACAACCCTTACTGGAGTTTGAAGAAGTACTTGAATACGTTTCAAAAAGGTGATGATGATGCCTGGTGCTTCGTCTTTTGATCTCAGAAACTTAACCCATGTATATCTTGAATAATCATCGACGATAACAAGAATATACTTTTTCCCATTAATGCTTTCAACTCTCATTGGGCCACATAAGTCCATGTGCAACATATGCAACCTTGCTTCCGAACTAGGTACGGTTTTGGGTTTATATGATGCTCTTTTGCTTTTTCCTTGTTCGCATGATGGACATAAGTGATCCTTGGTGTATTTGAACTTTGGAAGTCCATTGACGATGTTGTCTTTGGCAAGATTGTTGATGGTGTCAAAATTGAGATGGGATAAGCGTCTGTGCCACAACCAGGACTGTGTTCCAGATGCTCGTGTCATAAGACATATTGGTGATGAAGAGGCCATTTGATTGATGTTGATATCATACAAGTTTGTATCACGATTCCCGGTTAAGAGATCAGTGCCATCCAAATTTCTAACGAAGCAAGCATTTTTCCTAAAAGCAACCTCTAAATCTGCATCACAGAACTGCCCGACTGAAAACAAATTGTGTCCCAACCCTTCGACATAGTAAACCCGAGAGATCAAATAATTTCCAAAAGGTAGATCTCCATAACCCATGATAGCTGCTACATGATCATTTCCGAAACGTACGGTGCCCATGAATTTCCAGACGAAATTGATCAGCAGCTTCAGATTCCCGGTCATGTGCTTGGAGCAACCCGAGTCGACGATCCAAAGACAAATTTCGATAACCTGCCAGTAACAGAAAAAGAATATTGTGGAAACCGTTTTGTTTTAGGTTCCTTTGGGTTAGAGGTAAAATCCTGATCATACTCAAAGAGGTTTTCTACAGGGAATACTGGTTTAGCACTCATTGTACCATTCTGGAGTGTGAAGGTTCTACCTGTGGGTTTCCAAATATCATCCCTAAAGTAAACACTATGGTCCTTGTCGGTAGTGAAAAGCCTAAGTTTTGCAACTAGTCTTCCTACTCGTTTAGCGTAAGATCTTTTTGGGAAGTTCTTCTTGACAGGCTTATCATTCACATTCTTAGAAACACAATCATCTTGAACATTAATTAAAGATTTCTTGCAAGTTAAACAAAGAGATTCAACACATTCATTAGACTTAGCAAGTTTCATAGGTTCAGTACATTCAGATGAAATGTCTTTCTTATTCAAAAGCGGTAAATTCCTAGGGTGTTCTTCTACTTTCTTCTCTTTATTCAAGCTACTACTCCTAGAGGCAGTCGAGACTCTATTGTTCCTTGTATTGCTCTTAGGCTTTAGTCTGCTGCTCCTAGAGGTGCTTTCTAGTCCTGTAGAAGGTAAGGCACACGCATTAGGATTCACATTTTTATGAAGGGAGGTGGTTTCAGCTTTCCTAGTCTCTTTAGAGTGCTTTTCTAAACTTATGTCGTTTGTTCCATATGTTTTAGATGTGGAGGCAGACGCATTAGTGGTACTCATCTTAAAAAGGACAGGTGCTAAAACTTTTGGTTTCTCGATAACCGCTTTTCCTTTATCAACATTATGTTTAGGCAAGGCAGGTGGAGTGACTGGTTTTGATGAATCTGTTTTCTCATTGACTTTTGGAGGAGGCATAGAAACAAACATTTTTGGTTTGGAAACTGGTTTGGGAACATTTGCTTTCTCCGCAGTCAATGGTTTTTTAATCATAGTATCCACTACCTTTCCTTTTTGACTTTCCAGCTGAGCCCTCAAAAGATCATTTTTCGCTTTCATGTCATTGTAGGCACGCTCATACGATAATTTGTCATATTTGCATTCCTCAGTTTTTCGATCAAGTTGTTTAAAATATGAGACATTTTCTTTTTCAAGTTTCTCAAAAGCTTTTTCATATTTTGAAACAATTTCGGAGGTCTCAGACTGGAGTCTTTCATGATCTTCAACATAATATGTTTGCAAAATGACGGACATAATATCAGTAGTCAGAACATCTTCGAAGAGCGAATCATTTAGATTTTCCAAAACTTTGATGTGTTCAACACTTTCATTAGCTTGCTTTACCAGGGATTTATGGTCCTTGACAAAGTCAGCTGTTTCTTTCAAAAAGACCTGTTCAAAATAAATTACCCTGGAGTTGATGTAATTCAGCTGAGGGACAATTTCAGTTTCAAAAAACTTTTTTTGTTCAATATCAAAACTATTAAACTAGATGTTGGTTGTAATATGAGTTTTAGTTTTAACAGTCTCTTGAAGTCTCCCAATTCTAGTTTTAACATCGTCTAAAATGCTTCTGGCATCACTTGTGTTAAAAGGATTGTTTGAAGACATTTGTTCGATTTTCGAAAAGGATTTTGAGACAACTACAGGAGTTGCAACTGGTTTTGAAACTGGTGTGATGGAAAACTTTGATTGTTCTTTATGTGAAACAAACAAAATACCATTAATTTTGTTCCATTTGTTATAATCAATTGGTTTGATTTCCGGATGTTTTTGTTTCATTTTTGATCTACTCTCCTCAGATAGTTCCAACGTTTCAAGAGAATCATGCACAATTATGGGTTCATGCAAAGGTTTTCCATTATTCAACACATTCTGAGATTTCTGAGCTTTCTTGAGGAACGAAGAAGGGTTGTTACCAAGAGCCATTTTATTTGCAGTATGAAAAATCGGATTTACTTGATTAGAAAGCATCTTGTTTGTTTTAGCGGAATGACCCGTTGTAAGAAGTAAATTATCCAATTTTTTGATAGTTTCATTTTTATCCAGAATTTCATCAAGAAGAGAATCTTCTCGTTTTGAAAAATCAGCAATCAACTATTTCTTCTCTTTTTCAAGATCAGAAAACAGTGTTTTTTGTTTAGAAAGTTGGTCATTTAGTTCAGAAATTTCCTTGTTTAAAGATTTTATTTTCAAGTTCAGATTCACATCAAGTGTATCATACTTGATTTGCAATTGTTTTTCTCTTAAAACAGAATCTCGGTAACCAATTTCTAATTTTGATATTTTGTTTGTATGAAATTCATAGGCTCTGGCGTTCTCTTTGTAACTCTCAAGCTCAGTGGTCAATTTAACATTCGCGGCCTTAACTTCGTGATTGACCTTACTCAATTTCTCAATTTCAATGCCATAGTTATTGATTAATGATTCAAAATAAGCACGTGTTTCCTCATCAGTCTCAGTATTTTGTGCCACACAGCCTCCACTAGGATCCACATCTGGAGTTTCGGAGTTAGTATTGCTACAACTCGGATTGTCCAGGTATGTATCATAGGTAGGTGCTGATGTCACATAATGCTGTTTGTCATGAGTAAACACATCAAATATGACATTGTTATAGCATGGATCAATGATTGGTACCTCAGATACTGCATTGGCGTCATAGACAGGAGGTGCGTCAGAGTCAGTGTCGTACTTAGTCTCCTGAAGATTTGCCATGAAGATGCAGTTTGCATTGATTTCCTCGAGGTCTTCCAAATCATCCACAATAGCGAAAAAATCATTTTCCTCAGCACTCAACTGCATCCCTGCTTCTTTCTTCTGTGCTAACAGCATAGCTTTCCGAAGAAACTCAGCATTCTTCTTATGTGGCTTAGTGGGACAATTTCGTGCCATGTGACCTATTCCTTGACAGTTATAACACTTAACCTGATTACCTGATTCACATTTCCATAATTCCCAACGACTGGAGCTGCAACATTCCCATTCTGATTACCCACTGCTCTATTCCCAACATTCTGACCCAACTGATTACCCTGATTCGGAACCGCCTGATTACCCATACGAAATCCAGTAGCATATCCCTGCTGATTCCCAATAACTCCAACCATTTGACCTTGATTACCCATATTCACACCCGGCTGTGCAATTTGCCTGTTGCGAGTGTTTGATGAAATCCTTTGGTTGTTGATAGTTGGTGTGGAATAGCGAACTCTGAATGCTTTACCCAATAAAGAAAATACTTGTAACAAAGCTTCTTCGGGTTCCATTTCAAGATCAGTGACCAATTTCTGTTCCATGACAAAGCCGTCTAACACGTTCCCACATATCGAAAGCAGTTTCACAACTGTCTACCGCAGCAAAGATGTCTATTGGTAAACCCAGTTGGACAATATGAATTGCCATGTCATCTGCATCGACTTGCTTTTGATCCTCTTCAGTGTATTCTGATTCAGTTTGAGTATGATAAGATGGTGGGACGTCAGGAGTTCCAGGGTCTAGGATTTGTCGAGGCTTGAAGGGTCCATTCGTAATGGAGTTAATCATGAGTTTTCCATTAGGTTTGGTCTTGATGTAGCGAAGCATACGACTTTTCCATTGAAGATAACCACCTTTTGCCAACATAGGAGGACGGTTTTCGGCACCAGCTGCATGAATGTCTTGTTGAGTTGCCATTGATGAAGGTATGATCTGATAAAGTTGATGTAGGATCGATTCAACGATAAAGGAGTTGTGGTTGATGAAGATTACGCTTGGTTGAGGTTTTTCTGAAAGTCGTACTCGTAACCTTGGTTCTTAGGCGTAAAAAATTTTCTCCCAAAAATTTGAAATTCACTATAAAAATCAATTCTAAGGTCGTATGAAAAATTTGAGTTATGACAATTTTGACGCCAAATTTGACCCGAAAATTTTGAATTTAGGCCCAAAAATTTGAATTTTTGACCAAAATTTTCACAGTTAAACCAAAATTTGAATCTCGCGAAAAAATTGAACGTTTAGTCTCCTCAATTTTTTTTTTTTTTTAAACCTTTATGTGTAGAAAGAGCTTAGGCGTAGACAACAGAAGTTACGAGTAGGATATGGTTACGAGTAGGATGGTTACGAGTAGGATGGCTTAGGCGTAGGATTCCTTAGGCGTTGGAAATGCTTATGCGTAAGTTTAAAGTTAGGCGTAGAAAAACTTATGCGTAAGATTTAGCTTATGTGTAAGACAAATGCTTATGCGTAAGAAAAATACTTAAGCGTAAAGTGCTCTACGCGTAAGTCTAAGCTTATGCGTAAGATTAGGGTTTTGCCCAAAAATCCTTTACACTATCACAGTGTAAGGGATATCCAAAGTCGAAGTGTTCCACAAACTTATCCAAGTGAGGGAAGCACTGAGTAATCGTTGAAGCTCGAAGAATCTGCACCAAAAGCTTATGCGTAGAAACTTATGCGTAGTTTGACTTTCTTACGCGTAAAACTAGGGTTTTGACCTACGCGTAAAAAAATTCCAATGATTCAAACGATTTCTCTTGCACAGATATCCTTAAAAACACTCGAATAACACAAAAATGTTGACCTTTTTCACCCAAAGTGCTTAGAAAGCTTACGAGTAGAAATGACCAACGAACCAAATACGAGCTTAAAAATGAAGAAAAACACGTAAAGCTTCGAACTTTTTGCAAAAAACTGAAACTTTAGCACCAAATAAACCTTAAACCACAAGAATCTTGAATTTTTAAGTGCAAAAATTAAAGCTTTAAGCGTGAAAACTTTGATAACGAAGCTACGCGTAACACTACAAAAAAAACTTCAACCAAAACACTCCTAAACCATTGTTAGGCGATTGATACCAATTGTAGGACCTTACAAATATCAACCTTATCACGAAATACCACGTTACCACTATTACGCGTATAAAACGTGAAACCCAAACACAAACTATGCGTGAATATGAAAGAAATAAAGATGAGAAAGATGGTGACTTGATATAAGATATGTTATGCATATATGTGAAAGATGAAAACAAGAGAGATGTTTTATTTCAAAGGAAGAACACACACACACAAAATTTCAAGCACACCCCTCAAATGAGACTTTGAGGGGTTTATATAGTCCAAGGGACTTGATGCCCTAAAAGGCTTTCTATGGGCTTCGTGGGCTTGGACATGGGTTGGATTGGATATAAGGCAAGCTTAACTAAACTAATACCCATTTAGCTTAGTCCAAGTCCACGAGCCCGTTGACTATTCTATCACGATATCTAACACACGTTACAAAGTTCCTAAACGTGAATGACCATCACTTCTAATAAAACTATTAAGGCTAACAAAAATATATTGGACTTAATTTTGAAAATCACCGGACTTCATCTTATCAAAACTTAAGTCACTCAATCATCGACTACGGTCATCGATTGAGGGAGAGAGTGATTTAAAATAAAATATTTTCAATCGATATTTTTTCATAAAAAGTCCGGTTTGTACGAAACAAAGTGGTGATCTAAAGATTTAATGTTATGTCATGGTATGATTTTCTTTAAAACTCAGAGATCTGTCAAAATGAAATTTTTTTCTGTTCTTGTTTGATTGTGAAATTGTTTTATTTTACTAAAAGGTCTCTTAAAACAATCATACCTGACACTAACAATCTTTAATGTCTTAAAATGGTCCTTATCTGTCATTTTTCAAAATCAAATCTTTCCACGTCTTTCCCCAAAATTTTCTAAATTATTTAAATCTTTTGGGATCACTAATCTTAAATGGTTTGAAATCTTTGATCGGGTGAGAGATCGTGATTTAAATCTCAAATCTGTTTTAATGGAATTGGTTTTAGTCCTTCAAAGGCACTCCTGCCTCCATGTGCCAAACGATTTCAATATACATAATGCACATGTTGAGGGGGAGCATTTTTCCAAAAACTAGATGAGTTTTTAAATCAGGCACATTTTCTCCCATGTTTTATAAACCTTATTAAATCACTTGGGATCCAAAATCTCAAAGGGTTTGATATTTTTGATCGGGGGAGAATTTGTGATTTAATAATGAAATTTGATAAAAGTTGATCGTTTTGATTCAGTTGTGCAGGCTGCTCTCTCATATGTGCTAAACGCTTTCGAATTTCAAAGGCACATATTGAGGGGGAGCATTTTAAAAGAAAATAAACTATCGAGGTACAAAAGCTTTTATGTTTTAACATAAAGTACCTTGATTGAGTTTTAAATGGTTTCTTAATGGCTTGTGTGATCGTAAATGTGCTTTAAAATAACTCTTGCCTCTATGTGATAAAACTGATTTCACTTATCCTATGCACATATTGAGGGGGAGAAATTTACCATGAAAATCAAATGGCTTTTTCGTATGAAAATTGTGATCAAAGAAAATATTTCAAAGTCCTCTTGCCTCCATGTGCTAAACAATTTCTAAATCATATGCACATGTTGAGGGGGAGGTTTTCTAAATGATCAAAACTATTAAGGTACAAAATGCTTTGATCTCGTATCACAAGTACCTTGATTGTTTTTCCAAATGATTTTTCAATTGGTTTCAAGGAAGAATGAACAATACCAAAAGACCGACCAATTTACTTTATGCATGGAGTTATAAGGATGGTTAGGTTAGGTATTCGTTCCCACGATCCAGCCAGAACCGGAGGGATCTACCCAGGGACAATCCACTAGTTAGTATAGAGTCCGTAGGTATGATGAAAAAAAAAGGAGAAAAATGAGAATATGGGAAGAGTGCGGACTGAGATAGAGCTAGTACTGGAATAAACCCAACAAGGTTCTAGTTATGAAGTCTCGGTAGGCACTGAAGGGGTTGAAGAATGAAAAAGAAATGAAATGAGAAAAGGGTGAAAAGAAATAGCCCTCCAATAATTCAACCTTAGGGCAGTAACCGGGTTCAATGCATATGTTACTAGTGGTTACTAAGGTAACACTGGTAATTGAAGACAAGACGTCATGGACCCAGTGAGGCACTGCACTACAACTTCCCAAGCCACTCAAGTTCCTCTTAAAAGGGCTTGTTTCATTCTCACGGGGAACCGACATAATCTATCGACTTTCTCTTAGAGATTGTTGATATTGAAGAAGGAGTCCCTCTCCCTAGTCTCCGGCACAGGAACCAAATATGCACAATTGAGTCTAGAGCCAAGAGATCATCCACAATATCTCATTAGGACACTAAATTAATGAAGACTTGTTGTTTCACACAATGTGGAAAGTAAGTAGATATTGAGAGTCCTACGCATTATCCTTATGGTATTGCCAGAACATCCGAGTGATATGTAAAAATATTCACGATGAAGATGGAAATCCTTCTAGAGCCAACATCAAACAAGCTCTTGGTGGGTGACTTATGAGATCTTGCAAAAGATCAAGCTTGTGACAACTGGATAGAAACAATGGGGCGATTCATTATTGAATCAACCTTGGTCCAGGAAATGGATTGACGGATACCTTTGAAAAACCGGTCGTTGTGCTCAACAATTCTTTTCTCTAGCACATTGACTGTGTATTAATCTTTCAAAATTAAAAGGGTATTTATGATTGAAAATTGATTTTTCATATAAAACCTTCGTCATATTGCAAAACTCTTTCTTCAAGCAATACGCGATTGTTTTTCAAATCATTTTGAATCAATCAGTAAATCTTAATTTGCTGGTTCACTCCCTCCATGTTGTCTTCTTTGAGATGTTCCGGTTTGAGAACGGCTAGAACAGCTGCGAAACCCTGTCAAGGAGATTCTTCGAAATTATACCTGATCACAGGCAGTACTTGTACTGATCAACGGGGAACCGTGGGCCGTGTACCTCAATTCAACGAAAGTGGTCAAAGACACTTTCGTGTGTTTTATTTCTAACTGTTGTTTGCAGGTACATTTAGACGGTTGCAGCTGATCAGAATTGAGGAGTCAATCCAAAGCCGCATGCTCACAGCATCCACACTTAATTGAAGAAATCATGACTGGTGCATATCTACAGAACCTGGCTCAGATATTTTTATACTATGCTTCTGTCACACCCCCAAATTACCTGTTTTGCAGCGGAATGGAATTCCTGGGGATTGACTGTCATAGCATCACAATCACAGTTATATTGAACGACCTAAAGTGTCGTTTAGAAAATACATCGTTTTATTTAATAAAATAATCAGAGTTTACAAAGTAGGTCCCAAATGTAAATTAACTTGTGCGGAAATAAGTTTGTACAATTCAAACGATGTTTTAAAGTATGTAAAACCCAAGTGAGACGCGTCGTCATCGCGACTCCATGATGTGTCCAAATGCATGCCATGAAGTGAATACCTTAGATACCTGAGATAAAACATGCTAAAAAGTGTCAACACAAAGGTTGAGTGAGTTCATAGAGTTTGAATTGAAATGTAAAGCCCTTCAAAATCGTTTATGCAGCAAAGGCATCGTAAATCCACTCAGTTCCAAGTTCCGCCCATACAAAACTTGCAACCTGTGTATTCACAACCCATTGCCAAAGTGTAATAGTGTATGTTCAAGCCCACATCGTCAAATGAATTCACAAAATAGTGCCTAACTTAATGTATCAATAGTTACTTGATATAACAAGTATGAGTGTTGATCAAATCGTTCCAAGACCGTTAGTCCATGATTGTACCAAGTACATGAATATACCAAGTCCGTTAGCCCAATGTTATACCAAGACCGTTAGCTCAACATTATCCAAGTCCGTTAGATCAATATTATCCAAGTCCGTTAGCTCAATGAATATGATATGGAAGTTCTAAGTGTGGCAAAACTGTTACTACGCATGACTAAGCATTCAGTTCAGTTAAACATGTAGTTTCAAATAATCATGATAGTTATGAAAATAATTGAGCATGTATCTCCCCCAAAACATTTATGAAGACAAGTAAAAGCAGGGGCTATGAAAACTCACTTGGTGGAATGATGCGAAGACAAAAGTGAGTACACCGAGATGTAATGTGATACGTTAATCTTGACCTATTGTGAAGGATATGACATGTAATGAGTTGCAATGTAATGTTATGATATGCATGCACTACGTATGTCATTTATACCATTTGCGAGTTTTGAAAATATTACTTGTCGTCGAAAAATACTCGTTTGACGTCTTGACCAATCAAAATCACTTTTCAAGTATTTACGTCAAAATGTCATCCTACAATGGTTTTATAATGATTTTTGGTGAAATTATCACTTTTCGTCTCAAAACAATGTCGTCGGAATTTTCATGAAATTAACAAAAATGGCTTCGGAAAAGTAGTCGTAAAACGGTGTACGTCGATCGTTAGAGAACGAACTCGACGGTTTTGGAAAGTTTGTATCGATATCTAAAAGTTTCAGTTCAGGAGTTTTCGTCCAAAAGGTCTCGATCATAAAGATATTAAGGGCTAAAGATAGTGATTTTTGCTAGTTGTGTGCAGAAAATGAGTTTCGGCCAAGTTTGAACATCCGTAATTAATTTATTATGACTCCGCTTGACAAACGGCTTTTTGTTTTGAAAAATATGGCCGGTGAACTTGATTTTACTAGAAGACATTTCGTTCTAAAAAGTTTCACAACCTTGTTAAAAACAGCCGCAAACATGGACGTTACAGCTAGTGAAATACTTGTAACGTAAAAATAATATAGTTTTTCAGAAAATAATATTTACGGCAACTTTATAAAAACGTGCATATATTTGTCGTTTCAAATCCGTTTTCTACGTATAATATGTCCTTAGCTTCGTATCGAAGTAAACTAATATATTTTTGATAAGTCGAAATAATTTGTGAAGCTTAAGGCTCGTTTTTGACCCGAACAATGTAAAAACTGCATGCTGAATTTTCTGAAAAAGTTACGTTTCGTCGTCAAACTTTAAAAATTCACCACGGCTTCGTTATAAGTCCGTTTTTATCCGTTCAAAAGGCCACGGATTCGTTTTAAAGTATATTTTCTAAATATCAAGGCCAAAATGTCGTACCAACAGTAGGTTTTTCCAGAAATTCGAATTAAGGACAGAACCTAAATATATAGTTATCGAAAATAGTTTTTCTCGGACAAAACCTATTCTAATCCCTTCAAATCAACTCCGAAACTAATCTAATCCTACCATACACCTTCTTAGGGTGTCATGGGTTCCTAATCACCATCAAGACCAAAGAATACCATGGGAATAATTATAGGATGACCAATATGTATATATATAACTTCTAAAATCATGAAATAAATGGTATAAATCACATATCATGCATATAAGCTCCAAAAATGAAAAGAAACATATGAAAATGACAAGGAAACATGAAAATGATAAAAACATGCTTACAAGTGATAATGAAGAGGTGTAGGTAACAAGGATTAACTTAAATATCCTTGGTTTTTATTTCAAAACCATATAAAGGATATAACTAGATTGTAAATAACACTTGATCTTGATAAAAATTTTGATCCCTTTGTGATCCTCTTGTGTGACCGGTTGAAGAAGCAAGGAAACAAGGAAGAGAAAATTTTTCTAACTATGTGAATATTTGGTAAAGTGAATGAGTTAAGTGAAGACTTTTTAGGTAGTGTAAACTTATTAACAACCAAGACCATACCAAAATTAATAACACCCTCTAGGGGCCGGATTTTAGGGGCTTCTTGTCCCTCAATATATTTTTTTTTTTTTATAAAATGTAACTTGTATATAATTTGTGTATAATTTGTGAGAAAGTGTAATAAAAGTGTAAGAAAATGTACAAGTATAGGAAATTGGAAATTTTTGGTACAAGTAAGTTTTTAATAGTTCAAAATAGATTGTAATGATATAATAAAAATTGTAAAAATACATTCCTTGTGAAATTTGGGTGATAAAATAATTATCGTAAAATTTTTAAGAAAACGTCGTAATAATTAAACTTTAACGATTTATTTACCAAATAAATTTGAAACACTAGGAAAACTAAAAATATAGTTTTTATGAACTAAATGTAAGTTTAAAAATACCTCGGGATCATTTTTGAAAGTAACGGGTTAAATATTTAAAATAATAACTCACGCGATAAAGATTATTAAATATAAAAATTACGCGTTGAAGGTGAAATGAAATGTCGTGAATGTACTAATGAGATGCACATGATGTCAATGAAATGTAGACTAATCGTAGTCCATATAAAATGTACGTGATGTCATGATCATGAATTCGCCGCTAAACCTCCAAGGTTACGCGAATTTGAAACAAGTAAACCAAGTTTACTAAAAATGTTGAAATAATGAGACATGAACGGTGTCGAGAAATGACCTGAAAGTACGGGTTGTCACATTCGCCCATCCAAAAAGGAATTCAGTCCCTGAATTCAATCGTTGTTAGGTCTAACGGGTTTAGGGTTTGATGTGGCAAACTTTCCCATTCCCGAGCAAAACCCTCAAAAGACTTTTTGGTAACCGATTTTTACTTAATCTCACAACTCATCTAACAAGAACTGTCATGAGATTAGGCTAAATCGGTTTAGGTAACGACTTGTTTCTAGCTCGATCTTTGCAACTCATCAAACAAGAACTGTCACGCGGATCAAACTGGAAACAAGTGGTTTGAAGAAAATCTTTTGAAAATTTGGCTCGATTACGGAATTGCTTACTCATATGAGACTACTACTCCCTTCATTGCATGATTCTTCCTGAATTAGACATAGGTGATCAGGCTATGTATAATTTAGGAGTAACTATGCAATGCTTGGACTAATCGACTCATATGTTGTTTGGTGTTGAGTCAACTGATGTTAAAATTGTGATGAACATCGAGGAGAGAAGACATGGAGAAGTGTCGTTAAAATGATAGTTGAAGTAAAAAGAATTAAAATCCTCGTAAATGATAACAAATCGGAAAGAAAATAAAGTACGATAGATGAGAATATTTTACAACGAGTGGTTTAGCAAAAGTAGTACATCTTTAAGTTATAAAGTTTCGGATACGATGATTAGACATAAACTTGGTACGACATAGTACATAAGGAGAAATAAGACTGTTAGTTTCCGAACTTCTTCAGTCTTCCGCGTCGTTGATACCTTGACGAGCTCCTCCTCCTCCTTCTAACATATAAACATTCCCATGAGCACCTTCGACTTGTTGACCTTGGTTTTGAGGACATTGGTTTCTATAGTGTCCTTGCTCCCCACATCCGAAGCACGTAACTATAGTCTTGCCTCTACAATTCCTGGCATGGTGTCCTAGTTTTTGACACTTGTAGCACTTAGCAGGACAAAGACCCGTGTGATGATACTTACATCGATTACATAGTGGGTAGGTTCTAGCATAACCTCTGCCTTCTACTGGTGCAGCAACATATACCATTGCAGTTTCTTGCCCTCTTTTCTGTTGTTGATGATGGTTAGTGTTGCGGTTTTGGTTGTTGTTGTTATAATCTCCTTGGTCGTTTTCCCATTTTCTTTTGTTGTGGTTGATTTGGTTATCGTCGTTGTTGTTGTTGTTTTGGTTATTGTTGTGGTTGGTGCGGTTGTTGGGGTTGTTGTTGTTTTGGTTGGTGTTGGGGTACTTGCCTCTCTTCACTACCTGGGCCATGAGCTTTTGAGTCAATCGAATAGCTTCCTCAATCGTTTGCGGGTCAGAAGAAGTCACATCGCCTTGAATAATTTCGGGAAGTCCCCCGATGAAAGCCTCTAGCAACTTCTCATTATCAGAAACCATGGACGGGCATAACACAGCCAATTCTTGGAATCTCCGAATGTAAGTGTCAATATCGTACCCAATGGTTACTAATTCATAGAACTCCGTCTCCAACTTTTTGATTTCCGTACGTGGACAAAACTTCTTAGTCACCAAACCCTTAAATTGCTCCCAAGTAAGCTTGAAAGCATTCTCCATCCCAATCGGTTGAGCATAAGAATTCCACCACGATAATGCTCCATCGAGTAATGTGCTCGTAGCAAATTTAACTTTACTATCATCCGGACAGTTACATAGCAAAAACACTGATTCCAATTTTTCAAACCATCGAACCATTGCTGTAGCTCCCTCGGTACCTCTAAATTTCGTGGGCTCACCACTTTTGAAATCCTTGTACGAACATTTCTTAACTCCGGATCCTCCGGCATTTCCAGTAGCAGTAGCTAGCCTAGCGGCTACAGCAGCAGTCGCGGCCTCGGCAGCAGCAGCAGCCACCGTTTCCCTTTCAACTCTTAGAGCATTAGCAACGCTATCATTCACTAACTTCTGAATAGCCGCTTGGGTCATTTCAACTGTAGCTTTCTTCGGTGCCATATCTTCTTCAAAACAAGAGGAAATGTGAGACGTAGCAAAATCCGATGTTAATAATAAGCGCTTCAAAGAAATGTGATAAGAAACGATGAGTTTGAGGTTATTTTTCAAAATGATCGACGGTTTCCGAAAAGATAGGTTATGAGGTGTTGTAAGTGCTTCAATGTATGATGGTTTAGAGACTTAATGTGTGAATAAAGTGTAACTCGACATGTTAGTGGTGAAACAAAGGAGTGAGAGCGACTTCGCCCTATTTAAAAGTTTATCTCGGCATTCGACGTTATCGGTGACAAGTCGATTGATGTGGAAATTGTGATAGGGAATGACAAGGAATTCTCCACATTAGAGTATGAAGAAAGAATAATGGAATGGGCATTTAAGGGCATCCATGTGACAATCGATGTGAAATGAAAGTGAATAACTCGAAAAATGTACGTAAAAACCGCATGTAAAGTGAACATGCACTTGTGATGAAATGATGAGATGCTATGATAATGTAGTTATAGTCTAGGGTCAATGATGCAACCTAGTTCTCTATAACTGAAGCTCTGATGCCAATCTGTCACACCCCCAAATTACCTGTTTTGCAGCGGAATGGAATTCCTGGGGATTGACTGTCATAGCATCACAATCACAGTTATATTGAACGACCTAAAGTGTCGTTTAGAAAATACATCGTTTTATTTAATAAAATAATCAGAGTTTACAAAGTAGGTCCCAAATGTAAATTAACTTGTGCGGAAATAAGTTTGTACAATTCAAACGATGTTTTAAAGTATGTAAAACCCAAGTGAGACGCGTCGTCATCGCGACTCCATGATGTGTCCAAATGCATGCCATGAAGTGAATACCTTAGATACCTGAGATAAAACATGCTAAAAAGTGTCAACACAAAGGTTGAGTGAGTTCATAGAGTTTGAATTGAAATGTAAAGCCCTTCAAAATCGTTTATGCAGCAAAGGCATCGTAAATCCACTCAGTTCCAAGTTCCGCCCATACAAAACTTGCAACCTGTGTATTCACAACCCATTGCCAAAGTGTAATAGTGTATGTTCAAGCCCACATCGTCAAATGAATTCACAAAATAGTGCCTAACTTAATGTATCAATAGTTACTTGATATAACAAGTATGAGTGTTGATCAAATCGTTCCAAGACCGTTAGTCCATGATTGTACCAAGTACATGAATATACCAAGTCCGTTAGCCCAATGTTATACCAAGACCGTTAGCTCAACATTATCCAAGTCCGTTAGATCAATATTATCCAAGTCCGTTAGCTCAATGAATATGATATGGAAGTTCTAAGTGTGGCAAAACTGTTACTACGCATGACTAAGCATTCAGTTCAGTTAAACATGTAGTTTCAAATAATCATGATAGTTATGAAAATAATTGAGCATGTATCTCCCCCAAAACATTTATGAAGACAAGTAAAAGCAGGGGCTATGAAAACTCACTTGGTGGAATGATGCGAAGACAAAAGTGAGTACACCGAGATGTAATGTGATACGTTAATCTTGACCTATTGTGAAGGATATGACATGTAATGAGTTGCAATGTAATGTTATGATATGCATGCACTACGTATGTCATTTATACCATTTGCGAGTTTTGAAAATATTACTTGTCGTCGAAAAATACTCGTTTGACGTCTTGACCAATCAAAATCACTTTTCAAGTATTTACGTCAAAATGTCATCCTACAATGGTTTTATAATGATTTTTGGTGAAATTATCACTTTTCGTCTCAAAACAATGTCGTCGGAATTTTCATAAAATTAACAAAAATGGCTTTGGAAAAGTAGTCGTAAAACGGTGTACGTCGATCGTTAGAGAACGAACTCGACGGTTTTAGAAAGTTTGTATCGATATCTAAAAGTTTCAGTTCAGGAGTTTTCGTCCAAAAGGTCTCGATCATAAAGATATTAAGGGCTAAAGATAGTGATTTTTGCTAGTTGTGTGCAGAAAATGAGTTTCGGCCAAGTTTGAACATCCGTAATTAATTTATTATGACTCCGCTTGACAAACGGCTTTTTTTTTTGAAAAATATGGCCGGTGAACTTGATTTTACTAGAAGACATTTCGTTCTAAAAAGTTTCACAACCTTGTTAAAAACAGCCGCAAACATGGACGTTACAGCTAGTGAAATACTTGTAACGTAAAAATAATATAGTTTTTCAGAAAATAATATTTACGGCAACTTTATAAAAACGTGCATATATTTGTCGTTTCAAATCCGTTTTCTACGTATAATATGTCCTTAGCTCCGTATCGAAGTAAACTAATATATTTTTGATAAGTCGAAATAATTTGTGAAGCTTAAGGCTCGTTTTTGACCCGAACAATGTAAAAACTGCATGCTGAATTTTCTGAAAAAGTTACGTTTCGTCGTCAAACTTTAAAAATTCACCACGGCTTCGTTATAAGTCCGTTTTTATCCGTTCAAAAGGCCACGGATTCGTTTTAAAGTATATTTTCTAAATATCAAGGCCAAAATGTCGTACCAACAGTAGGTTTTTCCAGAAATTCGAATTAAGGACAGAACCTAAATATATAGTTATCGAAAATAGTTTTTCTCGGACAAAACCTATTCTAATCCCTTCAAATCAACTCCGAAACTAATCTAATCCTACCATACACCTTCTTAGGGTGTCATGGGTTCCTAATCACCATCAAGACCAAAGAATACCATGGGAATAATTATAGGATGACCAATATGTATATATATAACTTCTAAAATCATGAAATAAATGGTATAAATCACATATCATGCATATAAGCTCCAAAAATGAAAAGAAACATATGAAAATGACAAGGAAACATGAAAATGATAAAAACATGCTTACAAGTGATAATGAAGAGGTGTAGGTAACAAGGATTAACTTAAATATCCTTGGTTTTTATTTCAAAACCATATAAAGGATATAACTAGATTGTAAATAACACTTGATCTTGATAAAAATTTTGATCCCTTTGTGATCCTCTTGTGTGACCGGTTGAAGAAGCAAGGAAACAAGGAAGAGAAAATTTTTCTAACTATGTGAATATTTGGTAAAGTGAATGAGTTAAGTGAAGACTTTTTAGGTAGTGTAAACTTATTAACAACCAAGACCATACCAAAATTAATAACACCCTCTAGGGGCCGGATTTTAGGGGCTTCTTGTCCCTCAATATATTTTTTTTTTTTTATAAAATGTAACTTGTATATAATTTGTGTATAATTTGTGAGAAAGTGTAATAAAAGTGTAAGAAAATGTACAAGTATAGGAAATTGGAAATTTTTGGTACAAGTAAGTTTTTAATAGTTCAAAATAGATTGTAATGATATAATAAAAATTGTAAAAATACATTCCTTGTGAAATTTGGGTGATAAAATAATTATCGTAAAATTTTTAAGAAAACGTCGTAATAATTAAACTTTAACGATTTATTTACCAAATAAATTTGAAACACTAGGAAAACTAAAAATATAGTTTTTATGAACTAAATGTAAGTTTAAAAATACCTCGGGATCATTTTTGAAAGTAACGGGTTAAATATTTAAAATAATAACTCACGCGATAAAGATTATTAAATATAAAAATTACGCGTTGAAGGTGAAATGAAATGTCGTGAATGTACTAATGAGATGCACATGATGTCAATGAAATGTAGACTAATCGTAGTCCATATAAAATGTACGTGATGTCATGATCATGAATTCGCCGCTAAACCTCCAAGGTTACGCGAATTTGAAACAAGTAAACCAAGTTTACTAAAAATGTTGAAATAATGAGACATGAACGGTGTCGAGAAATGACCTGAAAGTACGGGTTGTCACAGCTTCTGCTACGCTGCTGCAAATATCTTGAACTAGTAAAAGCTTCCGCTACTCTGATGAAAGATGTCATGATCCAAAAGTGTGAGCATGTCGGTCCAAAAGTCACAACATCACATGAAGGCAACACAACTATGGATGATCCAGAGAGATTTACTGTGACTGATGATCTCAATGAAAGCTCGAAGATCATCAATGATGTGGATCAGTTAAAGGCCTCCACTTAAAGTACAAAGCATTCGGACTTTGAAGTTGCACTACTTAAGCACAAAGATTGCGGAATTGAAGAATTGCAGTCTACGAGCTCAAGAACAAAGTCAAGAATAGAATGCTATGATTCGAAATGTAAAACATGGGTGACCTCCCTTAGGGGGAGATTGTTAGGAATTAGAAAATTCCATAGTAAAGAGTCGGTCACCCCAAGTGTTATCCAGCATAAGTTAGCTCGTAGACAAATCTTTAGTTACATTATTTACTATTTTATTAGTTAGTTATTAGCCTAGTTTAGCGTAGTGTAACACCGTGGAGGAAGGATGGGTCTTTACCCACTGTATACCTGATCCACAGGCCGTCAGGAGGTCGTTTAGTTTGTAACCTATAAATACCTTCTACCTTCCAAGGTAGAGGGTTGGAAGTTCTAATATAATATTCTACACTTTTGTTTATCTCTCTAGAATTCCCTCTCTACTCTCTTCATCTCTCTAACCATGACATTCATATACTATCATCATCCTAGACCACCCGAATCATCAAACAACATAATATTCACGATCCTACATAAATAAACCATAAAAACGTTTATTTATATTTTACGATCTTTAATGTTTTGTCGATAACAAACGTAAAATCATTTTACGAAACAAATAAATACGTAAATGGTTTGAGCCAATAGTTTACTAACACACTTATACTAAACATATTAAAAGCATATCAAAACATGTTTAGTAAATAGGTTGTATAAAACCAAAGACATTTTCATATAAACACTAAACAAGTAATATGGCTTACATATTAGAAATGCATATGTATAACAACTAGTGTTTACATAATATGGAAATGTACATATATACTTTGTATATATTGTAATGGGTAATGTAATGGGTAAAACCAAAGTCCATGACCCATGACCCATTGACTAGGTACAATGAATGTTGTTAGGTAAAACCCAGTCCATAACCCATACCCATGGAGCATGATCCATAACCCATGACCCATTGCATGACATTATGCAAAAAGTCATGTTGGGTATTATCCATGATCCATGACCTAAAGATCATAACCCATGACCCAAGATTCATAACCCATTGTCTAGGTACATTACATCTTGTTGGGAAGCCATAATCCATTTCCCATAACCCATGGTTCATAACCCATAACCCGGTTTGCAACCCAAAATTTGGACTTAAGCTAACCCAGTAGCCGGATCCTAAGGATTGCACTAGCCGGATCCCTCTTGGGAGGGATCCGTGAGAACCGTGGGATAGTAGACAATTATGTCTATAAATAGTGAGCCATTTCTTTCTTGCTCACCACCATTTTTACACATACTCTCTCTTAGTATTGTAATATCTCTAACCTCTGATCGAAAGGATCATTTTATGTAGTTTTATGTTTGTGTGATTCTCTAGGTTCCTCTTAAAGGCGAGATCACCACCTTTTGAAGACGTGTAAGATCAAGGGTCATGAGTTGCTAAGCTTCATCATCATCAAGACCACTGAAGTGTATCTTGTTGATAGTTCTTTTCTCCCTCCATAGAAGTGTTGTGTTGAAGGCATTAGTGAAAGGTGTCGAAGGGTCGTGTCGACGGCATTAATGAAAGGTGCCAAGGGTGTACATTCGATATGGTGCATCGATGTACTAGATAAATAGTTTAGGTTAAAGGATATTGATATCCTTATGGTGTTGTAATAAGGAGTGTGTCTCCTTTGAGGTACTCATATTGTGGTGTAGTGTTGGGTAGTAGTTCCTCATTTATAATGGAACTCAGTATCTAGCCTTGTACCGGATAAAGTGTAACCGATGTTGTGATAGGTGTGGTTTTACCTCGTGGAAGAACTCGGTGTCTAGCCTAGTACCAGATAAAGATTAGGCGATGTTGTGAAGGCTTCTCCATCACATTAAGGAGCTTGTGTTGTGTAGTGCTTACGAACTCTCGAGTGGGGTACTCGGGGAGTGGAGTAGGGCAAGGAAGGTGTCCTTGTAGCCGAACCACTATAAATACTCGTGTCGTGGTATTGTGTTTCCTTACTCTTTATCTTTTCATTACTTACTTATATGCTTATCTATCATTATCCAACACGCATAACAAATAGATTGACATAAGTCGATCTAAATAATTTAAAACGAAGTTTTAATCGGTAAAACTATTCAAACCCCCTTCTAATTTTCCATAATTGGTACCAGTTTTTCGTTACAAAGTTTCTTAGAGTATATTGTACTTTGAAAACTTGATACGATCCGTATATATTTGAAAACTACAAAGAAGGAAACTTTCTAAAAACAAATACTATGTTTTAAGAATACTCTTGTTGGATGTTGATTAGATGACAACATTAATTTTTCTACATCTTATTTTGTCTTACAAAATGCACTAACATTTCTTGTCTTCTTGTTTAGCTAATCTCATAATAAGCAAGCCATCAAGATTCCTTGGTAATAAGATAACCTTTTCAAAAAGGGTGTCTAAACATACTACCAACTAGATCTCGAAGAAATCGGAGTTGTCCATTGATACTTTTTGTCAAAAGAAAAGGACACTCAAAATGTAATAGAGGTATGATTTTCATAAAACTTATCTCTAAGTAACATTAGCTAAGTATGAGTATGTTTGCATATCAATAAATGGAAACTTATATGTTTATATTTATTTTTCATTTATTTAAATATCCATTATATACTTATGTGATATACGTGGCTTCATTAGAAAACCTTCGTGCATACGTGTTATCATCCGTCTAAACCTAGGTATATCAATATGTGTTATCTTAACCTAATTCCTAAGAATCAAATCTTTCTAAATAATAATAAAACAAAACACAAATCCCAAAAATTCCTCCTTCCCCATAAAATCCCCTTTGATCGTCCAATATCACCAACAAACCCCATTTTTCAAATCTTCCACTTTCAAAATACCTCACATTCAAACTTCATCTTCTTCTTCATCTCACTTTGAGAAATCAAAACAAAGAAAGATCTTCATCATCATGGTTTACATCGCCCTCGTGCTCATCATCATATCACTCGTCGCTCTCGTGTATCCCATAATCAAGTTTTCTCATGGAGACATGTACTTTGTCTTGTTGATCTACATTTGTATCATATATCCGATCCTTTGTATTTCTCTAAGCATTGAAATGAAATATAATTAATGTCGTAGTTATCTCGTTTATTTCTCGCATAATGTGTTCTTGTATTTTTTCTTTCTTTCGCACATTTCAATCCTTGACATGTTTTAAAATAATTAATGCATGTTTAAGAACTTACATTGGCTAAAACACATTCCACTTTATAATATAAAAGTTGCAAAAATCGATTCTACGTCAAAACCATTTTTCTGTCAAACCTGCAGATCCTCGGATCCTCGATTTTTAACTAGTCGGATCCCTTTTAAAAGGGAACCGGCAGAACCCTGGATCTGGTGACAGATACTCATGCAACATAAAAACCACTTCATAAAACTTACCATAAAAGGGAAAACCCTACTAGAATATTAGAACAAAGTAAGTTAAATGTCATTGTTAATAAAAATAGAATAGTCAATAAAAACATTAGGAGATCATATCATTTCAACAATAAAGAAGGATTGAACTAAGATGTCACCAATCAAAAACATTCTCACTCTTGAAGCTTTACTTTGTCCTAACATACTCATGTAAAATATCCGTTCTATGTCTATAGGTTTCATCATGTCTCATGAGTATGACTTCGATCATCAACTCACTTATGTGTACATTCCAAGTATATCTCTTGAGCCTAACACACTGGGAAATCATGTTCGTGGGTTCAACAATCTCGAAACTCGTCACTTTCATGAAGGACGTATTGTTGACTCACCTCTAATCTTCCAAGAAGGTATCAACACTTCATTCCGCACCATAGGACTAGAAGGTCTTCTCGGAATCAACGATAAAATTTGTCCACGGTTTGTTTTGGAATTCTTCCGTCAAGTTGAACTCGTTCGTAACGAGGATCGTACTCTCTCGCTATAGTTTTGGATCAAAAACCAAAAGTTTGTTTTGACTCTTGAGCAATTTCCTCACATTCTCCGAATTTCAAATTATGGACAATGTGCCTTCACCAAAGATTGGTCACTTGATTCTCTCTTTAACTATCGTGAAGAAAACAACCCATATTGTTCATACATACCCTCTCCTCAAGTGATAACTCATCTTCTATGCACTCCTCAATCCAATTACTCAAAATCCAAACATAATTTATACACGTGATCTCTGAGATGAGCTTAAACCTCTCGCAATCATTCTACGTGAAAATGTTTGGAGTCTTGCAGGAAATCATGAGATACTTCTCGCATGTTGTGCTCACTTAATTTACTGTTTCGTAACTCAAAAACCATACAATCTTGCCTACTTATTCGCAAGGCGAATTGTAAACCTCCAAGGCAACAAGGACAAACTAATTCCATATTGGATGTTCCTAACACGCCTTTATCATCATGTCATGTACTATCACCCTCAATTTCAAAGCCCTCAATATATACTTGTGAACAAAATGATAGAACCTTTGAACACATCTCTCATCTATTCATTCTTCGTTCCTAAATCATCAACTACTCACAACCCACTCGAATATCCATCAAATGAAAACACATGAGAAATTAATCTTTTCTTTAATAAAATCAATCCCTAGGATTTGTCATTTATCTACCCTTGTAACTTGTTCATACATATGAAATAAATCATTTGTTGATCATTTGTTGTTCTTACATGTCACTCTTACCATGTCTTGGTTATATAGTTACTATGGAAATCATTAGTTTCAAAACTCGACAACTAGAACAAAATATTGCAAGTTCACTGTTGGGTAAAATGTCCCAGATGACGGATCCCTGGCTTATAACTAGCCGAATCCCTCAAGTAAGGGATCTGTGGGATCCGAGCAGATTGAAATAGATTTTTAAACATCTTCACATCAACCCAATCTTCCAGACCTTATTAGACAAGTTAAACATGATATTTTAGGATCACTTAAGTCTTCCTCAAGCTCACTTGATCTCATATTCACTCATAGATAACTTAGGATCACATTCAAGGTGTTTTTTGATCTATCACTTCATCAAAACTCACCATATTTCCGCTTCAATGTTCACACATTGTTTCTCGCATCTTAAAACACCTAGATTGATATTTCTCTCAATTTTAGCAAATTGATTTTAGTCATCCTTATCTCAAAATAGGCTAAAAACTAGTTTTTCATTTCTTATAATTTTTAAGGAATTTTTGAAATTTTCTTTAAATCATCATCTGATCTTTAGGATCATTTGACTTCACATGACACTCTGAAAATTCTTAGTGTCATCTTTGATCACCCATTGGTGTTCATAACAACCCCATTTCTTTCCATAAAAGACATCATTAGCTACCCTCACTCATTACACTTGATCATTTAAGTCTCATATCATTTAAGACACCTGAGAAGACTGAAACACTCAAGATATGTAGGTACTAGACCTTACAAATACATCATCTTTCTTTTCCTTAGCTTTTGAGAGCCGGATCCCTAGGTTTAGCCTAGACGGATCCCTCATTTGAGGGATCCGTGAGAACCAGTTGCATAAACTAAGCTGTTAATACAAATAAGCCGTAAAAACATTTATTTATATTTTACGATCTTCTAATGTTTTGTCGATAACAAAAGTAAAATCATATTAACGAAACAAATAAAATACGTAAATGGTTTGAACTAATAGTTTTCTAACACACTTACGTTTTCACATAAAACACTATAACAAGATTAAGTGATTTTATATTTTAGATACACATGTACAACAACTAGTGTTTACATATTGGCTTAACAAGTTTAAGTAATTCTATGAGTTAGATATATATGTACAACAACTAGTGTTTACATATTGGGTTAATACATACTTATATTAAGTACACTAAAATGGGTAAAAACAAGTATGTACTAAAATGGGTAAAAGCAAGTATATACTAAATAGATAAAAACTAGCAAATGGTTTTGACCCATAACCCATGGTTTTATATATACCACTTACACAAGTTCAATGTATCCTTAAGGTACATTGTATCTAGATAGAAAACCATGGATCAACCCATAACCCATGACCTATGACCCATAACCCAAAATACCCATGGGCAAAGAGGAGCGGACCACGGATCCCTAGCTTTGTGCTAGCCGGATCCCAAGTGGAAGGGATCCATGGGATCCGGGGAAACAGTAGGTTTTTCCTCTATAAATAGTGAGCCATTTCTTCATTATATTTCACCCCTCTCCAACATAATTTCTCCCCTGAGTTAAATCTCACTAACCATAGATCCAAGAGATCTATGTTTGTAGTTTTGTTTTTGTGTGATCTTTTAGGTTCCTCTTAAAGGGAAGATCACCACCTTTGAAGTCGAGCAAGCTCAAATCCATGAGTTGCCAAGCTTCCTCATCATCAAGGCTATTGAAGTCTTCTTGTTGATGATCCCTTTCTTTCTTCAAAGAAGCGTAGTGTTAAAGACATTAGTGAAAGATGTCTCAAGTGTCAAGACGAAGGTATTAGTGAAGGGTATCTATCGTCTATAGGATAAGCACTTGTGGTAGGTGCTTAGAAGTCAAGACAAGAAGCATTAGTGAAAGGTGCTTAGAAGTGAAGACACAAGACATTAGTGAAAGGTGTCTTGTAGATCTAATCAAAGACATTAGTGAAAGGTGTCTTGTAGATCTAATCAAAGGCATTAGTGAAAGGTGCCTTAGATGTACATTCGATATGGTGTGTTTCGATGTACTAGATAGACTAGCATTAGATCCAAGGATATTGATGTCCTTGATGATGTTGTAAAGGAGTAGATCTCCTTTGGGACTAGTCGTTGGTGTAGTGTGGTAGTAGTTCCTCCATTGCAATGGAACTAGGTACTTAGCCTAGTACCTAATAAAGGGTAGGCGACGTTGTGAAGGTGTAGTTCACCTAAGGTGTGAAAGAACTCGGTGGTTAGCCTAGCACCGTATAAAGGGTAGGCAACGTTTTGTTAGGTGTGGTTCGCCTTGGTGTGAAAGAACTCGGTATTTAGCTTTGTACCGGAAAAATATTAAGCGACGTTGTGAAGGCTTCTCCGCCATAAGGAGATTGGTGTAGTGATTACAAACTCTCGAGTAGGTGACTCGGGGAGTGGAGTAGGGCAAGGAAGGTGTCCTTGTAGCCGAACCACTATAAATACTTGTGTTGTGGTTTTGTGCTTCTTACTCTTCTCTTTTCATTACATATCTTTATATGCTTGTTTATCAACATCCAACACACACAACCAAATAGATTGACATAAGTCGATCCAAATGTTTTAAAAGGAAGTTTTAATTGGTAAAACTATTCAACCCCCCCCCCCCCTTCTAGTTTTCCACAATTGGCATCAGAGCTTCGTTACCAAGTTTCTTGAAGTATACTGTACTTTAAAAACTTGATACGATCCATAGTTAATTGAAAACTACAAAGAAGGTTTTTCATAAAAACAAACACCATTTTTTTTTCTTTTTCAAAAACTATATGTTTGGATGTTGAGTTGATAACAACATTTTTATATATATATATATATATATATTTTTAACTGCACTAATCTTCCTTGTGATATTGATTAGTCAAATCTCATACCCACCAAGCTTTAGGAGTTGCTTGGTAACAAGAATACCTTCCTTAAGAAGGTATCTTAGACGCAAAGGAGCAGGAATCGTCTAAGTGACATTTGTCATTTGTAAAAGACATTCCTAAGTGCATTCGAGGTATGACTTTCTACTTATATCTAAATGATACTTGTTTAGTATATAAGTGTTATTTGCTAGGCTTTTATTTGAGTAGATTTTTGTGTTTACACATGATTTACATGTAGCTTCGTTAGGAAGCTTGTTTCTCACATACGTGTTATTTTTTCTCGTCTATAGTCATAGTATGTAGAGCTTATGCATTATTTCTTCTAATAAAACAAAAGCACGAATTTCAAAAATTCCTCCTTCCCTATTAATAAACCCACTCGACGCCCACTTTTTCAATTCTCACCTTTTCAAATTTCCCAATTTCAAAAAATTCTCTCTCATTCAAAATCTTCATCTTCCTCCTCATTCCATCTCTTCCTAAACCAAGAAGATCCGTCATCAACATGGTTTACATCGCACTCGTGCTCATCGCCCTAACACTCATCGCACTTGTGTTCCCTATGATGAAGTTCACATACGAAGACATTTACTTTGTGTTGTTAATCTATATTGGGGTCATTTACCCAATCCTTTGTATCATCTTTAGCATTGAAATGCAATATTATTGATTATCTATTTTATCTAGGATGTTTGTGTTATTATGTGTGTTTCATTTCTTTTGATCTATATATGTTATATTCTTTCGTGATACATTAGATGTCATGTATGCATGCTAAAAGAAAATGTAGGATAAAACATACTTCATGGTACAATAACCGTAAAACCTATGTTTTTATTAAAACTGGTTCTGTTACTACAGATCCACGGATCCCGAAAGTTACACTAGCCGGATCCCTTTTGAAAAGGAACCGTGGGATCCGTCCTACTGGAAAACAGTTTTCATGCAAGATTAAAAACCACTATCTTTCTAAAAATAATAATCCACTAGAGCTTCAAAATCATGAGTTAGCTAAATACTAATTGTTAATAGAATATCTAGTAAAAACGTTAGATTATTATAGGTTGACCATAAACGTCTTCCCTTATTAACCCATCACTTCTATAGGTTCAACTATGACGCATGAATACGAGTTTGATTTTTCACTCACTAGCGTCTACACCCCGAACATTTCCCTTGAGCCCAACACACCTGGCAATCATGTCCGTGGGTTCAATAATCTCGAAAACCGTCACTTCCATGAAGGACGTATTGTAGACACCTCTCTACAATTCGAAGAAGGTATCAATACCTGCTTCCAAGCCATAGGACTAGAATGTCTTCTTGAAATCAACGAGAAGATATGTCCAAGGTTCATAATGGAATTCTTCCGTCAAGTGGAACTCGTACGTAACGAGGATCGCTCTCTATCTCTTTGGTTTTATATCAAAAACCAAAAATTCACTTTAAGCCTTGGGCATTTTGCTCACATCCTCCGAATTCCAAACCATGGACAATGTGCCTTCACTGAAGATTGGTCTCTTGATTCTCTCTTCAATTTTCGTGAAGAAAATAATCCATATTGTTCACACATACCCTCTCCGGAAGAATTAACACGCATGATATGCAAACCTCGACCATATTACTCCAATCCAAACATTATCCATACACGGGATATCCGAGAAGAGTATAAGCCTGCTGCTCTTATTCTACGTGAAAATGTTTGGAGTCTTAGGGGAAATCGAGATATTCTTCCTGCTTGTTGTGCTCACATGTTGTACTGTTTGCTAACACAACAACCATACAATCTCGCCTACTTCTTCGCAAGGCGAATTGCAAATCTTCAAGGCTCCAAGAATAAACTCATCCCTTATGGAATGTTCTTGACACGCCTCTATCACAATGTTATGCACTTCCATCCTCAATTTCAAAGTCCGTTGTACGTACTTGTGAACAAGATGATGGAACCGCTAAACATATCTCTCATGAAGACCTTCTTCATTCATGATTCCACCAATACCCATCAATCACATAATGATCCTCCTAGTGAAGACACTCAAGGAACCTAGAATAGTCAAATAGGATCAATTCTACTCTGTAATCCTATCTCTTCCATGAAATAAAACATCTTACATTTGATTTCCTAGTTTTAGAGCTCACTTAAACAAAACTCGGAATATAATGCATTGTCAAAGATCATTGCATACCTTTAGTAAAGGTTCTGTCTAACAGATAGACGGATCCCAAATGTTGTACTAAATGGATCCCTACTTCTAGGGAACCGTGGGATCCGGCAAAACAGAAAATGCAATTGCAAGCATTATATGTCAAACACATCCCTTAGAACACCTCACACTAAGCTAAACATAGTGTCTTAAGATTTATTAAGACTTTATCAAGATAGGTTGACCTTTCCTACTCTTTCCAACTCACATAGATCACATTCTAAGGCTTTGTTAGATCTACCATTTCAATCCATCACTCTTCCGCTCCCAAAACTCACACTGTATTCTTCTTATATGATCTCTCACAACTAGGTTAGAAGTCCTTCGATTATGACAATATTGATCATTAATCAATCTCACCTCAAAATTGATCAAAGTTGATCAAATCCTAGTTTTTCCCATCTCATAATCATTAGGATATTTTCCAAAACATAATCCTAAGACACAACCTGATCTCTAGGATCATTTAGTTTCATTTAACTTCAATTGACATCTTTAATGTCATCCTTGCTCATCCATTGGTACTTGTTGAAAGTTCCAAATCCTTCCATAAATAACAATCATTAGCTACACCACTCATTGCCTTCAAACACTTAAGCACCCCTTCATTTAAAACACTTAGGAGAACTGAAACACTCAAGGTGATGTAGGTCTAGGATCTTAGAATCATCATTTCCACTCTTTCATAAACTGCTGAACGCCGGATCCCTAGAACTAGCCTAGACGGATCCCTCTGAGAAGGGAACCGTGGGATCCGGATGACAGTCTATGAAAAATCTTACTAAAACAAATCATTTCAACTCAAACACTCCATCTCATCTTAAATGAGTTCCTAGAACAGCACAACCTCTGTAGTTGACTCTTGTGCATGTCAATCATCACATTCCAATGAATCCTAGTGGCTTGGAGCTTAAATGCACTTTCCAAATCTTTTGGTTTATAAACCACTTTGTTAGGACCTCCATAGTCATCACTCTCATTCTAACTTTCAGCCTTTGCAATCTCCTCAAATCATCTCATCATGAGAAAAACCCCAAGTAACAACCTATCCACCAAAGAACCACCCATCAAAAGGGCTAGTGTTGTACACGAAATCTCTTCAACCGAATCATCTCCGGTCAAATCAACAAACCTTCATCATCCAATCAAACCAATTCCTAAAAGGATAGTACCCACAAAACTACCTATACCAAACACAACCATACCTCCTAGGCCAAACAATATAATCTCCACTAAACCATCACCCTTGGTTCCTAGAGCTATTTCTTTTACATCCCCACAATCATCACCTCACCTCTACAATTTAGAGGACTTGCCACCTAGGCCGTCTGTAAAACCCGAAAAATCTAAAACATATATAAGTACGAAAATACCCTTGGAACCAAGAATTATAAAATACGTAAAATACGTTTATAATAAATGTACGAAATTAAAAACCTAATAAATAAAACGTGACGAATATAATTACGTAAACGACTTTAGTACGACGAGGACCTAAACGTTTCGCTAATGATAATGGGCCGTTTATTTGTTGGACGGGCTCGTTTGTTTTGTTTGTGTTGCGCCAAGCCGAGAATCAAGAGAAGCCACGAAGGGCGTTTGTTTGTGTTCGTGGGATCAAGGGCCGAAGCCCATTTTGGGCGAGCCTTTGAGCTCGGTTGGACCCAAACCGAACCCAACCCCCTCCTAAGCCCTAACTAAAAATGTTAACTATAAATACAAGATATAATCATTGGATTGAAACCCTAGTTTTAGTTGTTTCCTCTCTTTTCTCTTTGTTTCCATTCGGCCGAGACTCACACACCTTTGGTGTCGAGATTTTGCTTCAAACAAGTAAAGGTATAACGTTTATTCGACTTCCTTTGACGTACCTTACATGTATATGTTGTGTTATATTCTGTTTAGTCGGGTTTTCCTTTGTTTTCTTTTGTGCCGAGCCGTGTAAACCAAAAACAAGAACAACCCTTAACGAATTAAACCTTGTAACCAATAAGGAATATGTAACGTGATATGTAATATTGAATCGGGTCATGTATATGTTGAATGATATAGGGTCGAGGCATGCATGAGTTAGGACCGAACCATATATGTATTCGGCTAAGGAATAAAACTAAATAACTTGAATATGTAACTTGTTTAGATGAGCTAGGACTTGCGTATAACCTACTAGCCGAAACCCTAGTTTGAACCGAACATATATACATGAGTTTTGAACGTGTAATAAACAAGGGTCACGTAAACATAAACCCTAGTTTAATATGTAAAGCGAATAAAGTATATCAAACCTTAAATGTTGTGAACGTTTCTCTTTTGTGTGCGTTATATTAATTCAAGTGAACTAGTAGTTATGTACACGTGTAATTTATCCGAGTAATAAGTAACTTGTATGTCACATAAATCATAAAGGTACATGGTAAAACATAAAAGGAAAGATTGTTATCATTTACGTATTAGGTTAAGTAACGAGTCATTAAGATGTAACATGTAAAGTAAATGCATATTAATGAGATATTAAAGAATAAGAAACATTTAACTTTAGACTTTAATAAATGATATAACGAACCCTAATCTACAACATTAATTATAAAATACTTAAGTCTCATTTAATAAAACCCTAAAGTATGAAGATCATTAATATACATTAAGTATGAACACCAAATATTAAAAGATCATTTCGACGATTATGGAATCATAAATAACATGGACGACCGTTAATGTCTATAGGTTCTGTGAAGAGGGAGTAATCCTTTGCCTTCCGTCTTTCTGCTTTTCGATCATTTGCTTTGGAATAAGGTACAGATATTCTGACCTTTTCAGTAAAGGTTTTCCTTTTAACGTTTTCTTTCGTATTATGGTTTCCTAAGCCTTTGCTATGAATCCCAAATCTGATTTGTTTGAGCCATTGCTTATCTGAACTCTGATTTCTGAATTATGAAACATCTGATTTTGAACTATCTGATATGAAAACTGTGATTTTGGAAATATGAATGATTTTCTGATAAATATGATCTGTGTCAGTTATGACATTCTGATTTGACCTAAGATAGTTTGACACCCGAGCCAAATATTTAACTAGTCATGGGGGTTCCATGTCCGTATCAGTGATGCACTTCTGATATGACTCTAGGGCAGTAGAGTGATGTTCTGCCACGTCTCTGGATGGTGAAGCATATTTGTGAATATGTAGGAAGGGGCGTATGGATGCATCCTAGATCTGTTATATGTTATCTGATGATTGATGCTGCGTACATGCACGTCCTTCATAACTCTGGTAGGTCTCCCCTACAAATGTTGCCTTACGAGAAATGTTGCCTTATGAGAATATGATTATGATCTGATATTTGTTTCTGGGCTCGTGGTAGTTAACTATAAACTTTATTTGGAAATTCTGATTTATACTTTGAAATGATTATGATTTTGCTATCGCTCATTCACTTTATTTCATATTCGATATCGTTTAGCATTCGCTTTTGCTTTCATATCTGTTCACTGGGCTTTTGAAGCTCAGCCGCACTTTTCTTTTCTTCCGCGGCAGGTATCTAAGCATTGGAAGGTGGGTTGCTTTGGGATGAGTGCTTGAGTGGACTTACCTTAGAGATTTTAGCTTGATTTCTTATGATGCCATTTAAGACTTATTTTATTTCGGATATTTATGTTGAAGTTTATTATGTTTCCGCTGGGACCTATGTATTGAAGTCATTTTGACTTGGATTATTTCCGCATTTATGTTAAGACTTCTTTTGGTTATTTATGTTTTGCTTTGATATGACACCATTACTTGTGATTCCTTTACCCTTGGCGGGTCGGGGCGTTACAATTTATGGCATCAGAGCCCAGGTTTACGACTTGTAGTCATGACCTGTGAACATAAGAACCTTAGGTTATCCCTTGGAGTTTAGGATTTGACCTGTGAGAATTGGGTAGACTTAGGTTTCCTTCTGCGAACTTCCATTTCGTATCTCACCTTTATTCATTTTGCTAATCGTTTGAATATCATTCAGATGGTTCGAACTCGTCAAAACCTGGATGGAGACGATGATGCTCCTAACTTGGATGCTGCGATTGCTAATGCTCTCAAAACTCTTTTCCCTGGTCTTACCACACCTGAGATGATGACACGGGTGATCAACAACATTCGGAATCAGACTGGTCAACCTTCGGGAAGCGGTGGAGGTACTCAACCCATCGGCATACATACTTGGCTCGAGCGTTTCGGTAAGCTCAAGCCTCTTTCTTTTAGCACTGCTGCTACTCCCACTGAAGCTGAGGACTGGATCACTCATGTTGAGAAGCTGTTTGAAGTACTGGGTTGTGGAGATGAATTTAAGACTCGTTTAGCTGCATTCAAACTGGAGGGTGATGCTTTAAATTGGTGTAAAGCATTGAAACAAGCACGAGGAGGAGATGCTTTTGCTATTGCTTGTACTTGGGCGGAGTTTCAGACTATCTTCTATAACCGTTACTTCCCTGATGCGGAACAGCAAAGGTATGAGAGGGATTATCAGGCAATCTACCAGTTTGATCATGAGAACTCCAATGAGTACATGAGTAGGTTTATGAGGTTGGTAAGCTTTGTTGGAGCGATTGCTGGAGATGGGAAGAAACCAAGCTAAGCATTTCAAATGGGGACTGAAGAAGTGGGTGTTGGACCGACTGCTTAACACTGAGTATGAGGATGTGTCGGCCTGCAATGATGCAGCTCGTAACATTGAGATCTTTCATGAGGGTTCGGGTTACAACAAGCGTAATCGCGATGGTGATCGGATTCAAGGTAGGACTCAAAGTAATGAGTATAAGGGAAATACTGGCAGGAGTTATGATTCAAGGGGACAAGTGGATAAGGGTTATGATCAGCGGGGTCAGTCGGGAAGGAATGTGGACTCTAGGCGCCCTGAGATGAGGAGTCAGGATAGCAGAGCTGCTGGTAAAAATGGAAATGATCGTCAGAATCAAGGTAACAATAACCAGCGTTACAACAAAGATCAGTCGGCTCGAGGATCAAATCAGGGTCGTGCTTCAGGATCTTCTGGTCAGCAAAGGACAGCTGAAGTTTTGCCTCCCCCACCTATCTGTACTACTTGTGGAAAGGCTCATCCGGGACCGTGTTTCAAGGCCACTGGTGGATGTTTCTCTTGTGGTTCCACTACTCACAAGATCAAGGATTGCCCTAAGAGGAACCCGGCGATTCCTGGAAACTACACCAAGCCGCCACCTACTACTGGACGTGTTTATGCTACTACTCGGAATCAGGCGGAGCATACTTCAGGTACCATTACGGGCACTCTTTTCATTGATGATTATTCTGTCTTCGTTTTATTTGACACCGGTGCCACACACTCCATTATATCTGTCACATGTGCTAAGAAACTTAATATGAAGCCACAACCACTAACGAATCACTTATCGATATCTACGCCTATGAAAAACCACATGATCATTGATCATAAATACGCTAAGTGTCCTCTTCGTTTTGATGATCATATTCGCCCTGCACATCTGTATCCTCTCGATATGGTCGACTTTGATATCATTTTAGGCATAGATTGGTTGGCTTATCATAGAGCTTCCATCGACTGCTATGCTAGAACTTTGATCTTTGGAGACATAAAACATCCTGAATTCGTTTATTATGGTTCTAAACCACTCAAATCTGTTAAGTTCATTTCTGCTATGAAGGCACGGACCATGATTGCTCATGGGTGTCAAGGTTTTTTGGCATCTGTCAAGGACACATCTTTGGAGAGTCCTAACATTGAAAATATTTCTGTTGTTTGTGAATTCACCGACGTTTTTCCCGATGAACTTCCTGGTATTCCTCCAACTAGAGAAGTTGAGTTTAGCATTGAGTTGATTCCTGGTGCTAAACCGGTTTCGAAAGCTCCGTATCGTATGGCACCTGTAGAACTGAAGGAGTTGAAGGAACAGCTGCAAGAGATGATAGATAATGGATTCATTCGACCTAGTGTTTCTCCATGGGGTGCACCTGTTTTGTTTGTGAAGAAGAAGGATGGAAGTATGCGCTTATGTATCGACTACCGTGAACTCAACCGTATTACTATTCGAAACCGTTATCCTCTTTCGCGCATAGACGATTTGTTTGATCAACTGCAAGGAGCTAAGTTCTTTTCTAAGATTGATCTGAGGTCTGGTTATCATCAACTACGTGTGAAGGAGCAAGATGTTCCTAAGACCGCGTTTCGTACCAGATATGGTCATTATGAGTTTCTCGTTATGCCTTTTGGTTTGACAAATGCGCCTGCTGTGTTTATGGACCTGATGAATCGTATTTTCCATGAGTTCCTCGACAAGTTCGTTATTGTTTTCATCGACGACATTTTAGTTTACTCTAAGTCTGAAGAGGAGCATGAGCAACATCTCCGGATAGTTTTGGAGATTCTGAGGAAGAAGAAGTTGTACGCCAAATTCTCGAAGTGTGAATTTTGGTTAAGACAAGTCGCTTTCCTTGGTCATATTGTATCTGCTGATGGTATCACCATGGATCCGTCTAAGGTTGAGGCTATCACTAAGTGGCCAAGACCTACGACAGTGACTGAGGTTAGGAGTTTTCTAGGACTTGCTGGATACTACTGACGTTTTGTTGAAGGTTTCTCTCGTTTAGCTTTGCCCTTAACCCAATTGATGAGGAAAGGTGAAAAGTTCGTGTGGACGGATGAAAGAGAAAAGAGTTTTGAAGAGTTGAAACGGAGGTTGGTGTCCGCTCCTATTTTGACTCTTCCATCTGGTTCTGGAGGATATCAAATCTATAGCGATGCATCTAAGAAAGGATTGGGCTGTGTCTTGATGCAACATGGTAAGGTGATAGCTTACGCTTCAAGACAACTGAAACCTTATGAGGAGAATTACCCAACTCATGACCTTGAGTTAGCTGCTGTGGTGTTCGCGTTGAAGATCTGGAGACATTACTTGTATGGAGAGACGTGTGATATTTTCACCGATCATAAGAGCCTCAAGTATATTTTCACTCAAAAGGAACTCAACATGAGACAAAGAAGATGGTTAGAACTTCATAAGGATTATGACACTAACATTCAGTACCATCCTTGTAAGGCTAATGTAGTTGCTGACGCACTTAGCCGGAAATCAGGTATGCTTGCAAGTATTGAGATTGAGCCTAGGATCATTCGTGACTTAGAGCGTTTGGATCTTGAGTTGTGCGTACGAGGTTTTGGTGGATACTGGGCTAGTATGAAGGTGGAGTCGAACCTTATACTGCAAATTAAGGAAGCTCAGAAAGATGACGGCGAGCTGTGGGCCATAGCTCAAAATGTTGAAGAAGGTAGGCAGCCGGAGTTTAAGGTTGATAACGACGGAATTGTATGGTATGAAGATAGGCTTTGCGTTCCCAATGATCAAGTACTTCGTGAGAAAGTTATGACTGAAGCTCATAGTTCTCCTTTCACTATCCATCCTGGTTCTACCAAGATGTATAGGGATTTGAAACAGTATTTCTGGTGGAACGACATGAAGCAAGATGTGGCGACGTTTGTGTCGAAGTGTATGATTTGTCAGCAAGTGAAGATCGAACATCAAAGAGCTGGTGGACTGTTACAACCATTGGATATTCCGACATGGAAGTGGGATAAGATATCTATGGACTTTGTGACTGGACTACCTCTTACTAAGAAGAAGCATGATGCGATTTGGGTGGTTGTTGATCGGCTAACCAAATCTGCTCATTTCTTACCAATTAGAAAGGATTATGGTATTGGTAGATTGGCAGAGATTTTTCAGCAAGAGATAGTTAGACTTCATGGTACTCCGACGTCTATTGTGTCAGATAGGGATCCGCGTTTTACTTCTCGTTTCTGGAAGGGTTTGCAAAAAGCTTGGGGTGCTCGACTTAATTTTAGTACGGCGTTTCATCCTAAAACAGATGGTCAGTCAGAGAGGACTATTCAGACCTTAAAGGACATGCTAAGGGCTTGTGCTTTGGAATGGACTGGCAGCTGGGATGAATATTTGTGTTTGGTAGATTTTGCATACAACAACAGTTGGCATGCTAGCATTAAGGCAGCACCGTTTGAACTTCTTTATGGAAGAAAATGTAGATCACCTACTTGTTGGGATGAAGTAGGTGAACGTCTAATCGAAGGTCCAGAAATGATTGAGATCACTAATGAGAAAGTAGCTGTTGCTAGAGAAAAGTTGAAGGAGGCTAGGTCTCGTCAGAAAAGTTATGCCGACAAGCATCGTCGTGATTTAGAGTTTCGAGTTGATGATCGTGTGTTTTTGAAAGTCTCGCCGTTTAGGGGTGTGAAACGTTTTGGAATCAAGGGCAAGCTCAGTCCTAGATTCATTGGTCCGTTTGAAATTCTGGAGCGTATAGGAGAAGTTTCGTATCGATTAGCACTTCCGCCTCAGTTATCGCATGTTCATGATGTGTTCCATGTATCTCTCCTAAGGGGATACAACTATCATCCATTACACGTTGTTTCGTATCCGTTGGATCAAATTCAATCCAATATGTCTTTATCTGAAGAACCGGAAGCTATTTTAGAAAGACAAGAGAGAGTTATGAGAAGTAAAGTCATTCCGTTCGTTAAGATTCTTTGGAAAAATCACCCGGAGCGTGAGGCTACTTGGGAAACCGAAGAGTCGATGCGAGCTAGTTATCCTCATTTCTTTGAATAGTTCGGTATGTTTTCATCTCATTTTCGTTTCGTTTCATTTCAATTTTCGAGGACGAAAATTTTTTTTTAGAGGGGAAGAATTGTAAAACCCGAAAAATCTAAAACATATATAAGTACGAAAATACCCTTGGAACCAAGAATTATAAAATACGTAAAATACGTTTATAATAAATGTACGAAATTAAAAACCTAATAAATAAAACGTGACGAATATAATTACGTAAACGACTTTAGTACGACGAGGACCTAAACGTTTCGCTAATGATAATGGGCCGTTTATTTGTTGGACGGGCTCGTTTGTTTTGTTTGTGTTGCGCCAAGCCGAGAATCAAGAGAAGCCACGAAGGGCGTTTGTTTGTGTTCGTGGGATCAAGGGCCGAAGCCCATTTTGGGCGAGCCTTTGAGCTCGGTTGGACCCAAACCGAACCCAACCCCCACCTAAGCCCTAACTAAAAATGTTAACTATAAATACAAGATATAATCATTGGATTGAAACCCTAGTTTTAGTTGTTGCCTCTCTTTTCTCTTTGTTTTCATTCGGCCGAGACTCACACACCTTTGGTGTCGAGATTTTGCTTCAAACAAGTAAAGGTATAACGTTTATTCGACTTCCTTTGACGTACCTTACATGTATATGTTGTGTTATATTCTGTTTAGTCGGGTTTTCCTTTGTTTTCTTTTGTGCCGAGCCGTGTAAACCAAAAACAAGAACAACCCTTAACGAATTAAACCTTGTAACCAATAAGGAACATGTAACGTGATATGTAATATTGAATCGGGTCATGTATATGTTGAATGATATAGGGCCGAGGCATGCATGAGTTAGGACCGAACCATATATGTATTCGGCTAAGGAATAAAACTAAATAACTTGAATATGTAACTTGTTTAGATGAGCTAGGACTTGCGTATAACCTACTAGCCGAAACCCTAGTTTGAACCGAACATATATACATGAGTTTTGAACGTGTAATAAACAAGGGTCACGTAAACATAAACCCTAGTTTAATATGTAAAGCGAATAAAGTATATCAAACCTTAAATGTTGTGAACGTTTCTCTTTTGTGTGCGTTATATTAATTCAAGTGAACTAGTAGTTATGTACACGTGTAATTTATCCGAGTAATAAGTAACTTGTATGTCACATAAATCATAAAGGTACATGGTAAAACATAAAAGGAAAGATTGTTATCATTTACGTATTAGGTTAAGTAGCGAGTCATTAAGATGTAACATGTAAAGTAAATGCATATTAATGAGATATTAAAGAATAAGAAACATTTAACTTTAGACTTTAATAAATGATATAACGAACCCTAATCTACAACATTAATTATAAAATACTTAAGTCTCATTTAATAAAACCCTAAAGTATGAAGATCATTAATATACATTAAGTATGAACACCAAATATTAAAAGATCATTTCGACGATTATGGAATCATAAATAACATGGACGACCGTTAATGTCTATAGGTTCTGTGAAGAGGGAGTAATCCTTTGCCTTCCGTCTTTCTGCTTTTCGATCATTTGCTTTGGAATAAGGTACAGATATTCTGACCTTTTCAGTAAAGGTTTTCCTTTTAACGTTTTCTTTCGTATTAGGGTTTCCTAAGCCTTTGCTATGAATCCCAAATCTGATTTGTTTGAGCCATTGCTTATCTGAACTCTGTTTTCTTTCGTATTAGGGCAGTAGAGTGATGTTCTGCCACGTCTCTAGATGGTGAAGCATATTTGTGAATATGTAGGAAGGGGCGTATGGATGCATCCTAGATCTGTTATATGTTATCTGTTATATGTTATCTGATGATTGATGCTGCGTGCATGCACGTCCTTCATAACTCTGGTAGGTCTCCCCTACAAATGTTGCCTTACGAGAAATGTTGCCTTATGAGAATATGATTATGATCTGATATTTGTTTCTGGGCTCGTGGTAGTTAACTATAAACTTTATTTGGAAATTCTGATTTATACTTTGAAATGATTATGATTTTGCTATCGCTCATTCACTTTATTTCATATTCGATATCGTTTAGCATTCGCTTTTGCTTTCATATCTGTTCACTGGGCTTTTGAAGCTCAGCCGCACTTTTCTTTTCTTCCGCGGCAGGTATCTAAGCATTGGAAGGTGGGTTGCTTTGGGATGAGTGCTTGAGTGGACTTACCTTAGAGATTTTAGCTTGATTTCTTATGATGCCATTTAAGACTTATTTTATTTCGGATATTTATGTTGAAGTTTATTATGTTTCCGCTGGGACCTATGTATTGAAGTCATTTTGACTAGGATTATTTCCGCATTTATGTTAAGACTTCTTTTGGTTATTTATGTTTTGCTTTGATATGATACCATTACTTGTGATTCCTTTACCCTTGGCGGGTCGGGGCGTTACACCGTCTCATCCGCTTCCGCCGACAACATTCTCCTCATTAGGAGGAACAATTATTCAAAATCAAGGTGTTGAGTCAACACTTGCTCCGGCTTCCTTTTCGCCGTTTCCATCATATAATCCCATTTGGATTATAAGAAATCATCAAAGTCAACCACCCGACCTTATGGAAGTTGACACTTCTTTACCACCATCATCATTCTTGATCGAACCATTCCTAAATGGACCTCCACCAATCCCTCCATCATTCGAGGCTCCTCAAACCACTTCAATTGATCCTTTGAATCAAGCCACTTCATTTCATCCACCACCACTACCTAGCCATGACAAAGATTGCTATCATTGTCAATATGTTGAAAGTTTGATACATGAAGTACGAGAAGACCAACGTTTCATGTTTTATCATCTCCTCGAACGTTTCGACGAGATTAAACCTAAACATAACTTGAGCTAGAAGATTATAGTGGTGTCTAAGCTTCAAGCGTTAGTTTGTCTAAGAAATTCCTAGTTATGTATTGTCTATTTTCTTATTTTTGAGTCATGTATATCATAACTCTTGCTTTATTAAATGGAATTACATGCTACTTGTTATTTTTCTGAGAATATGTATTCATATCTCATTTATGTGATAACATTACTTGTTATATCACCTTTGCTGATTTTAGTCATCAGCCAGCCGGATTCCTCAGTATTGCCTAGACGGATCCCTACTAGAAGAGAACCGTGGGATCCGTGAAGTCAGAATGTTTTTCTTTGTCACATTTGCCGGAAATTGTGAATTATACTTGTTTTCTAACCCTTGTTTTGTAGTTATTCAATTAACACATAAAGTATTTGACATCCTAAAGCTAGGGGAGCTTGGTGTCAAAACAACACGTTGCAAAATTACTTGCAACATTTGATTTTAATTTCATGACTTCCCGTTGCAATTTTTGCAATCATCTAGGGGGAGCACACTCGTCACATAGATGTAATCCTTTGCATATGTTAGTTTCAAATGAACTAGATTAGAATTATCTTCTTGACGCCCTTACTTAGGGGTGGACTCGTCAAGGGGGAGTAACGACGAGATCCTTTCTCGTTACTTGCTCTCTATTTTTTTCTTTCACATGTTTTTCTTAAAAACGATGTGTTGCTTTCTTTTAACACTTTTTGTTTCGACTAAAAGGGGGAGAAGAAAGTAAAAACTACAAATTCAAACGTTTACAAATTTTAGCTTTTCCTTAAAATAATTTTATGTTTTGTCATCAACAAAAAGGGGGAGATTGTTAATACAAATAAGCCGTAAAAACATTTATTTATATTTTACGATCTTCTAATGTTTTGTCGATAACAAAAGTAAAATCATATTAACGAAACAAATAAAATACGTAAATGGTTTGAACTAATAGTTTTCTAACACACTTACGTTTTCACATAAAACACTATAACAAGATTAAGTGATTTTATATTTTAGATACACATGTACAACAACTAGTGTTTACATATTGGCTTAACAAGTTTAAGTAATTCTATGAGTTAGATATATATGTACAACAACTAGTGTTTACATATTGGGTTAATACATACTTATATTAAGTACACTAATATGGGTAAAAACAAGTATGTACTAAAATGGGTAAAAGCAAGTATATACTAAATAGATAAAAACTAGCAAATGGTTTTGACCCATAACCCATGGTTTTATATATACCACTTACACAAGTTCAATGTATCCTTAAGGTACATTGTATCTAGATAGAAAACCATTGATCAACCCATAACCCATGACCCATGACCCATAACCCAAAATACCCATGGGCAAAGAGGAGCGGACCACGGATCCCTAGCTTTGTGCTAGCCGGATCCCAAGTGGAAGGGATCCGTGGGATCCGGGGAAACAGTAGGTTTTTCCTCTATAAATAGTGAGCCATTTGTTCATTATATTTCACCCCTCTCCAACATACTTTCTCCCTTGAGTTAAATCTCACTAACCATAGATCCAAGAGATCTATGTTTGTAGTTTTGTTTTTGTGTGATCTTTTAGGTTCCTCTTAAAGGGAAGATCACCACCTTTGAAGTCGAGCAAGCTCAAATCCATGAGTTGCCAAGCTTCCTCATCATCAAGGCTATTGAAGTCCTCTTGTTGATGATCCCTTTCTTTCTTCAAAGAAGCGTAGTGTTAAAGACATTAGTGAAAGATGTCTCAAGTGTCAAGACGAAGGTATTAGTGAAGGGTATCTATCGTCTATAGGATAAGCACTTGTGGTAGGTGCTTAGAAGTCAAGACAAGAAGCATTAGTGAAAGGTTCTTAGAAGTGAAGACACAAGACATTAGTGAAAGGTGTCTTGTAGATCTAATCAAAGACATTAGTGAAAGGTGTCTTGTAGATCTAATCAAAGGCATTAGTGAAAGGTGCCTTAGATGTACATTCGATATGGTGTGTTTCGATGTACTAGATAGACTAGCATTAGATCCAAGGATATTGATGTCCTTGATGATGTTGTAAAGGAGTAGATCTCCTTTGGGATTAGTCGTTGGTGTAGTGTGGTAGTAGTTCCTCCATTGCAATGGAACTAGGTACTTAGCCTAGTACCTAATAAAGGGTAGGCGACGTTGTGAAGGTGTAGTTCACCTAAGGTGTGAAAGAACTCGGTGGTTAGCCTAGCACCGTATAAAGGGTAGGCAATGTTGTGTTAGGTGTGGTTCGCCTTGGTGTGAAAGAACTCGGTATTTAGCTTTGTACCGGAAAAATATTAAGCGACGTTATGAAGGCTTCTCCGCCATAAGGAGATTGGTGTAGTGATTACAAACTCTCGAGTAGGTGACTCGGGGAGTGGAGTAGGGCAAGGAAGGTGTCCTTGTAGCCGAACCACTATAAATACTTGTGTTGTGGTTTTGTGCTTCTTACTCTTCTCTTTTCATTACATATCTTTATATGCTTGTTTATCAACATCCAACACACACAACCAAATAGATTGACATAAGTCGATCCAAATGTTTTAAAAGGAAGTTTTAATTGGTAAAACTATTCAACCCCCCCTTCTAGTTTTCCACATAAGCTATTCCTACTTAATACAATCATTACAAACCTTCTTTGTTAATTTGAACACTCCACATTGTCTTAAATAACTTCCTAGATCAGTACAACTCTGTAGTTGACTCTTATGCATGCAAATCATTGCAATTTGAAGGATTTTAGTGGTTTAAGCCTTGATTCACTTACCAATCCTTTCCCTTTATAAAGCCCCTAGTGTTAACTCATCCGCTAAAGGACCTCCCAAGAAACTTGCTCGGGTTGTTCACGAAATCTGTTCAACCAAATCATCACCCGTTAAAGCCTTAAGCACTAGAATTCCCTCACAACCAACTCTACCAATCAAACTAATTCCTAAAAGGATTGTTCCCACAAGACAACCCTTGCCTAACACTACTATACCTCCTAAACCAAACACCCCTACCTCCACTAAACCATCACCTCTAGACTCTAGTACCTAGAGCTATGTCCTTCACCACTCCACTCTCATCTCCACACCTCTACAACTTAGAGGACTTGCCTTCTAGGCCATCTCATCCACCACCGTTGCCAACATTTTCCTCAATTGAGAAAATGACGCAACAACATTGGTGTTGAAACAACACTAGCACATGTATCCATTTCTCCATCACCCTCAAATGGTCCATTTTGGATTATGAGGAATCAACAAAATCAACAACCGGGTCACATCAAAGTCGATACCTCTCTACAAGCATCATCAACACATATTCCACCACCTTCATCCTTAGTTGAACCACCTCCAACCTCATCAAATGTACCTCCACAAATCCCTCTATCCTTTGTGGAACCTCCACCTTCTTTATCCAACCTTCCACCTCAAACCACTCCATTCCTACCACCACCATTCCCTAGTCATGACAAAGATTGTTATCATTGTCAACATGTTGAAGGCTTAGTACATGAAGTATGTGACGAGCTACGTTTCATGTTCTATCACCTCCTCGAACGTTTTGATGAGGTCAACATGTAACACCTCCAAAATTATCGCAGCGGAAGATTGTGTCACTGGGTATTACTTCATAGTTCACAGCACAAGTTACAGAAAACGACTCTAAATGAGACGTTTTGAAATAAATTATCATTCGATTAAAATATCAGAGTTTACAAACAGAGGTCCCACAAGTTTGTACAATCATAAAAAGTACAACATAAAAGTTGTAATTTTTTACGAATGGTAATATATGCATTGTCTTCAAAATGTTTTTTCGTGCGCCTTCACATGCAATGCCAGCTAATTCCTTTCGAACCTGAGATAACATGCTAAAAAGTGTCAACACAAAGGTTGAGTGAGTTCATAGGTTTGTAAGTACAATAATTTGATCACAATGTTTCAAGTTTTGGAAAAACAGTAGTGGACAATATAGTTCGTAGTATAATTGCAATGTGTAGAATTATCTTCTTGAAAGTTATTATTGCTCTAAGCTCATGGCACTCACGACTGACTATTGTATATATATCACCGGACGATATATATATATATATATATATATATATATATATATATATATATATATATATATATATATATATATAAATAACTTGCCCCGGGTAGGTATTTTGCCCTATACCTAGATAATCTCAAATATAGTGCGCCTTGTTATTTCCGATAACATAGACGGGTTCGTCAATTCCGATAGGCCTATCCACAATATTTGCGCTCACTCCCCATGATGTTGGGGACTTTTGGCAAAAACAACTTAGGCATGCAATAATACAGTCAAGGCATTCATTTTGCAAGTAATTGTCCATAATAAAGCATTTTAGCATGTAGTAAAAGCAATAGCATGTATCTCCCTCAAAAGAGTTTATAAAACAGTTAAACAAAAGCTGGGGCTATGAAACTCACTGTAGTGATCAGCAACGGAATTTAACAAAATATAATGTTTATCAAAGGTAGAGTATGACAAGATCACGATCTTTAACGATTACCTACGAAAGCATAGTATTCGCATTTTAGTATGGTGTACGATATAAGTGTACAAGTATATATAGTATGTTGGCTTATGATGTTGTACATGAATCCTTAAGTTAAAGTATCCCTTAAGTGTTGTTTGGCTTATAGCCCTTTTATAAATAACCTCGTACCATCGTTCGGGCTATCAAAATCAAAGGTCATGTAGTGAACGTATGAGGAGCCAGGACACTTTAAGTCGTAAATCCACAACTCGTCGATACTACACCCCGAAGAGGCCTCTTATGATAATGAAATTCCTTACTATTATTGTACTTGTCATTTATAAGTAAAGTATTTGACGAGACAAATGTTATATAAAACATGTGTCATGTTTCATCAAAGACTATTGATTGACTTATGTGACGATATGATGATATAAGTTGGGTGTTGTGAAGTAGTTTAACATGTCATATGGTCATTTCTTAGTTTGTCAAAGTCTAGCAAAGTCTAATCCAATGAACCAAGTTTTAAAACAAGTTTCGGGTCATTAAGCTTATATTAGTCGTGCGGCTAAGTCAAACAATAATAAAGGACATTCTTGAGGATGTATCTAAGTTAAAATATCTTGAAACAACACCTTGTCTTAACCTTGGCTTTGTTTTGGCCTCAAGGAATCAAGATATCACTTAAAGTTTCTTAACTAAGGTTGTTTTCTAGTCAACAACAGGTCAGTTTAGTTTTTGTAGTATTTAGTATTTTCTGTTCACTTTCTGCTGATGTGCTCCTGAGTTTTTGAAGAAAATGGGAGCAACTTTTGTGTTTTACACTTTTGCTGATTCGGACCATAAAAGGGTCAAAATCGCGTTTTAAAATCATTTCAGCAAGCTTTCTTGTTCCAGCACTATATTTACATTTAGTAACACTTAACTAGGCATAACTTTTTAACCACAAGTCTTTTTTAAGTGATTCAAAAGCTTAAGTTCTAGTTTTTACTTCCTCTAACAGCTTCTCAAGCTTAATCAAGTCCAAAGTTTACTTATATCAATAGTCTAATTACAAGTATATACTTATATTTCATTGCAGAAAGTTTGGCTACACATTCAGTCCTGCCAAAACGACCATAAGTTGAGTTCTACAACTTTTTCTGACACGCGGATTTCGCCAAACTTCAAGTTTAGGTCTTGGCTACATTTCATAAAACTGAGTTAACTACCATAAATGACCAGAACCATGGGCTTTTCTTAAATGAAATCTGGTATGCAGATTTTGACATGTTTTGCCATTTTGGCTCTCATTTACTCATCGGGATGAGTTATGAGATGCGCCACCCGGAGAAACGACCGTAAGATATATCTCTAAAAGCCTATCTTATTGAATAAACCTCAAAGTTTATTGAGATGATCAGTTTAATCAAACTTTGGGACTGTTGCAGAATTCAAACTCATAAAACCCACCTAAGGCTTGTTTTAGCTTATTTTCATGTTACAAACTTCATGTACAACATCAATCATGCCATATTACATATACTAATTATATCAAATTACATATAATAAATATTATTACAATTATATTGAATGTAAATGAAATATTAGACAAACTCTTACAAAGTTGGGTTGAGTAGTTACAAATAATCAAGCCTGACTTCTTTCAATCTTCAACCCTTGTCTTCAACTATCTAACCCAAATTTACTAACCTTCATACCCTTGAAATAACCCTTTTACTTCAGCCCTTGATGCCTTGAATAACTTTTAATTTTTCCCTTTTAATCAACAAAACAACACTAGGACTTTGACTAGAACACTATAGCCTTGAAGAATAACACTTGATGTTATTATTGAAGATCAAATGATGATGGTTTTAGGTGGTCATGGTGGACGGTAAGAATAAGAGAGAACAAGCAAATATGTGTGAAATTGTTTTGATCGAATGAATGTGTGTAGATAAGCCTTAGTATTCTCTTGCAAGATATGGATTACATGTGTACACAACATCTAGTTAGGACATGTATGAAGTTAAAAGGCTTAGTGTGGTTGAACGTGGCATGATGGTGTTGTGATAAGATTTATCACAAAAATTTGAGTAGTATTTAGTTTATAGATGGTAGTTTGGTCCCGGTAATTACTAATGTTAAGTCCTTAAGTCACGAAACTTAAAATCGGGTAACGTAAAAATAGAATACTTACAAAAATGTTAAAACTTATTAATATACTCCAACTAGGTATATTAAAAGTGTGATAAGTCTAATGGGGTGCGTAGATGTTGTTAAAACCTAATAACGTATGTTTGAGCACGCGTATTACGTAAAGAGTAAAATATTCACATAAAATGGCAAAGTGGCAATAGTTCATATAAAATATGACTATTGGTGAAAATAGAGTATTTTAAACACCTAAACTTATCGTAGTCTTCTGTTGACCACGAGGAAAGTTTACACGATTAAACTTTAGGAATTAATAAAGTAACAACTTTAAATAATTATTTATAGCCATTGGTGAACAAAAAAATGTTCAGAGAGTAATAATTCGAAACAGATTGAATTATTTAACTTGGGAAATTACAGGTTACTACCAGTTACAGTATTTGCTTTTACGTTACGGTAAAAGTCAAATAGTAAAAAGTCAAAGTCAAAGTCAAAGGACAAAATAGTCATTTTGCCTTATGAAAATTTACGAGTTGCTACACAACAAATCTAATCATCCCTAAGCATAGGAATTCAAGTGGTGTTCTCATCTTAAGCGTATCATAGACTTGTTAGGAATCATACTTCGTGTTTGAATCATTTTCTTAGTTTTAGAGTTATGTACATCATTTCTCTCGTTTTATTGAATAAAATTACATGTTGTGTGCTATATGGTTATGAGAATATGTTTGATGCTATATTACATAACTTGTTTTGATGATTAACATCATATTTTACATCCACATTGCTGTCAAAAGAATGCAGGTACACGGTTCCCTCATTTTTTCCTAGATAGATCCCTCACAGAGAGGATCCGTGCAACAGAATCTCATTTTATCACTAATATGAATCTCATTTGCAGGAAATTATGCATCACATACTTGCTTTCTAACCTTTGTTTTGTAAATTTTTAAAATACACATGAAGACTTTGACACCCTCAACAAGGGGAGCTTTTCGTCAAAGCAATGCAATTGCAAAAACGCTTTCAATACTTTCACTTAGAATTTCTTTACTACTTGACGTCCTCCTCAAAATGGAGCACTCGTCAAGGGGGAGCATTTCGTCAAATACGAAACCATTTGCAAACATAATTGCAACACACTTGCTTAGTCTTCCTAATTATTTGACGCCCTCAACAAAGGGAAGCATCCGTCAAGGGGGAGCTAAGACAAGAATCCTTCTCTCCTCTTACTCTCTATTTTTCATACTTTTCACACGTTTTTCTCAAAATAATGTGTTAGTTTCTTTTCGACGCTCTTTTTGTTTCGACAAAAAGGGGGAGAAGAGAGTAAAAACTCCAATTCAAATTTTTACGAATTTTATTTTCTTCTTAAAATAATCTTATGTTTTGTTATCAACAAAAAGTGGGAGATTGTTAATACAAATAAACCATAAAAACGTTTATTTATATTTTACGATCTTCTAATGTTTTGTCGATAATAAACGTAAAATCATTTTAACGAAACAAATAAAATACGTAAATGGTTTGAGCCAATAGTTTACTAACACACTTATACTAAACATATTAAAACCATATCAAAACTTGTTTAGTAAATATGTTATATAAAACCAAAGACATTTTCATATAAACACTAAACAAGTAATATTGTTCACATATTAGAAATGCATATGTATAACAGCTAGTGTTTATATAATATGGAAATGTACATATATACTTTGTATATATTGTAATGGATAATGTAATGGGTACAAACCAAAGTCCATGACCCATTGACTAGGTACAATGAATGTTGTTGGGTAAAACCAAAAATCCATAACCCATACTCATAGAGCATGATCCATAATCCATGACCCATTGCATGACATCATGCATGAAGTTATGTTGGGTATTATCCATGACCCATGACCTTAAGTTCATAACCCATGACCCAAGATCCATAACCCATTGTCTAGGTACATTGCATCTTGTTGGAAATCCATAATCCATTACCCATAACCCATGGTTCATAACCCATAACCCATAACCCGGTTTGCAACCCGAAATCCGGACTTAAGCTAACCCAGTAGCCGGATCCCAAGGATTGCACTAGCCGGATCCCTCCGGGGAGGGATCCGTGAGAACCGTGGGACAGTAGACAATTTTGTCTATAAATAGTGAGTCATTTCTCTCTTGCTCACTACCACTTTTACACGTACTCTCTCTTAGTATTGTAATATCTCTAACATCTGATCCAAAGGATCATTCTACGTAGTTTTATGTTTGTATGATTCTCTAGGTTTCTCTTAAAGGCGAGATCACCACCTCTTGAAGACGTGCAAGCTCAAGGTCATGAGTTGCTAAGCTTCATCATCATCAAGACCACTAAAGTGTATCTTGTTGATAGTTCTTTTCTCCTGTCACAATTCTCAATTTCCGGTCATTTCTCAAACTCCATATTCATCATTTCATATCAATTCATGCATGGTTTTGCATTTCACATTAAACGCATAATTTCTTATTAAATAAACACTATCGCATAACTAATTATTTTGAATAATTGATCCAATACTTCCAAAAATTATCCCGATATATTTTTATATTCATATTAAGATTATAAAAATATTATTATGAGTTTACCCAATGTTTTAAATGTATTTCGTATATAAATTGTTATATTTATATAAATTACGACGGTTTTCTTAAATTCAACCCGATAAATATTTATTCACTCAAATCTTTCAAGAAATGTATTTTTATAATTTTTATGACCTCAATACATTTTATCTTGACCCGTGAAAAGTTATTTTTATCCAACGCTACCCTAAATATTTACAAATGACTACAACTTACCACTTAATTTCAAATCTTTTACAAGTTATTACACTTATACAATTTAGAAAAAAATAATAATAAATAATTAAAAGATGACAAACCCCCCTTGTCGACAAGGGGGATGAGTCACAAAAAGATATTTGCACAATATCTAGCTATACATGTATTATACTATATCCATTTCACACATTCATTTCACTTTGCAAAAATAAAAGATCAAGACCAATATCCATCTCTTTTCTCTCTCAAAATTCGGCAGCCAAGGGATCAAAAGGAGGATTATCTCCAAGTTTTCAAGACAAGTTTTAATATACACTAGTATCATTTGTTGCAAAGGTTTTGTAATACAAATCTCAAGTGATTAGGAAAAACCTTTTGTCCTTAAACCTCATCATATCACTAGTAAGCTTTCATAATCATATTTTTATTTCATATTCATTTTTATGGTCATATCATTTTATTTGAGAAACATGCAAGTCTCATGATGTTTATACCATTTTTAAAGGTTTTTAAGGTTTTTATATGTTAAATATATATAATCCATCCTATAATTACTCCTTGCTATATTTTAGTTTTGGTGATGTCTAGGAACCCATGACACCCTAAGAAGGTGTATGGTAGGATTTGAATAGCTTCGGAGTTGTTTTGAATGGGTTAGAATAGGTTTGGCGCGAGAAAAACTCATTTCGACACGTTTTGAAAAGGGTCTGTCCTTATTTTTAAAATCTGGAAAATCCGACAGTAGATAAAAATTTTTGGCCTAGATATTTAGAAAATATACTTTAAAACGAAACCGTGGCCGCTTGAACAGGTTAAAACGGAGTTATAACGAAGAAGATATGAATTTTTCAAGTTAGACGTCGAAAACTAATAATTTCTGGAAATTCAGCATAAAAATGTCACTCTTTACGAGTCAAAAATGAGTCTTAAGCTTTATAAATTGTGTCGACTTATCGAAAATATATTAGTATACTTTGACACGAAGCTAAGGGTATAGAAAACGTAGAAAACGGACTTGTAACGAGTAAATTACACGCGATAAACAAAGTTGCCGTAACTTTATTCTATTAGCAACATTAATATATTTTCTATTAAACATATACTGGCAACTAGGGGCCATGTTGAGGGTCGTTTTTAACATTGATAGGGTACTCTTTATAAAAAGATGTCTTCTAGTAAAATCAAGTTCGCCAACCATATTTTCCAAAATATCCAACCGTTCGTCAAGCGGAGTTGTAATGAATAAAATATAGTCGCTCAAAGTTTACCGAAAACCACTCTTAAACACACAAGTACCATACTTAACCTATATTTTTCTCTAAGATCGAGACCTCTAGGATGAAAAATTAAATGCTAAAACTTTGAGATAATGATACAAGCTTCCCAAAACCGTTGAGTTTGTTTCCTAACGCTCGACGTGCGCCAATTTACGACTAGCTTTTAGAGGCCGTTTTAGTCACTTTCATGGAAATTTCAATGACATTATTTTACGACGAAAAGTTATAATTTCACAATTAATCACTAAATGATTATCGTCGGATATCATTTCAATGTAAATACATGTGAAGTAATTTAAAAATGGTCAAGACGTTAAAAGATTATATTTTCGACGAGAAGTATTGTTTTCAAAAATACATAGGTGGTATAAATATCATCCGAATTGCGTGCATAACATTACATCATCACTTATTGCATATCATATCATTCATAATAGTTCGGTTTCGAGATTCACGCTACATTTCGGTGTAACCACTTTTGTCATCGCATCTATTCATCAAGTGAGTAATCACATCCCCTTTTTACCGTTTTACTATATTTTTGGGTGAAATGCATGAACCATTCTTGAGCTAAATTGATCACTACTTTTATTAACTTGTTTGACTAGAACTTGTAAACTTGAAATCAAATCCTTGAACTTAATTACGAAATTATGACTTATTTGAACTTATTGAACCGTACGTGTTATGACCTTGTCCTAAAGTCTCCCATGTTCGGAGCATCACTATAAAGTCTCCCATGTTCGGAGCATCACTATAAAGTCTCCTATGTTCGGAGTATATCTTTGGGAAGAGGCACCCAGTATATCTTTGGGAAGAGGCACCCAGTATATCTTTGGGAAGAGGCACCCAGTATATCTTTGGGAAGGGGCACCCAACATAACTTTGGGTAGTGGCACCCAGCATAATTTGGTTTCATCAGGAGCATCCCTGAATTATTATATTCGTGGTACTATATTGTGAACTATTATGACCGCTTATACTTGACTATTAGACATACTACTTTTGGCAGTGGGTTGTGAACACACAGGTTGCAAGTTTTGTATGGGCGGAACTTGGAACTGAGTGGATTTACAATGCCTTTGCTTTGTGACCTCATTTGACAACGTGTGCATAAGCATAAACTAGACATATTATATTTTGTGCAATGGGTTGTGAACACACAGGTTGCAAGTTTTGTATGGGCGGAACTTGGAACTGAGTGGATTTACAATGCCTTTGCTTTGTGGACTATTTCCGATGACCGAAACCTTTGTATATTTCTTACGAGTTTTCTTATTTTACTAAACATGTTTACTCACCAACTATTTTCATAGTTGACCCGTTTTTCTCTCATGCATTTCAGGTGATCGTTAGTAAGCTTTTTCTACCTGGTCTTGCATAATGAAGTTTTCACTTGTCACTACAAATCGTTATGTAATAGAACGCAATATTTTGGGAACTAAACTTTGTAATATATTTGCCGATGACGGCTAAACTGGTATTGTAATGGTGTACTCTTTCTTTTAAATATTAACGTTGGTATGTTCTATTATCTTGTGCTTATGTTCCCTTCCGTTACACCTCGTGTTTCCGCCTCCGGCGAGGGTGTGACAGATTGGTACCAGAGCCAAAGGTTATAGAGAATGCCGATTTTTCAAAAATAAAAATCACAGCTATAACCGGAAATTTTTTTTATTAAACATTGAACATCATCCGAGTCATCTGGTCCTATCGTTGCATCGTTAATCATAAATTATACATAGCCTGATCAACTATGTCTAATTTATGAAGAACCATGCAATGATAAGAAGGGTAATTTTAAATCATGTTTAGTCGAGTCTTTTGAGTCTGGTCACCTGAAGTTGCATTGGTCGGGTGGGTATGCATAGCATGTTTTTACGTTCACGTCTACATTACCGTATCTTATTTATACCCCCTCTTTTCCATCTTTCGACTTGTTATACATAGCATGTCTCTGTTCCTGTCATATTTCGATCACTATAACACATTACCACCGTTCTAAACCTCATATGCCTTCGTCCGAGTGTCATTTACTCAACCCGATATTTTGGTCCATTGCAAGATCATGGCTGCCAGAAACACACGCTCAGGAGTCAACAACAACGCCGATTCGAATAACAATGTCAACCTAAACAACAATGACAATCCAAACAACAACGCGACTGGAATAGCAGATCTACTCACCCAAATTATGACGCACCTTGATGCTAGACGAACCAACGTCGGAGAAGGTACTTTAAACGCTGGTCAAGGATGCAGCTACAAAACTTTCATGACATGCAAGCCAATGGAATTTCATGGTACTGAGGGTGCCATTGGACTACTAACCTGGTTCGAGAATGTTGAGTCGAAACTTAGTATCACGAAATGTACTGAAGGAAACAAGGTTGAGTTCTCTGCTGGTCTACTACAGGGTCAAGCATTGACCTGGTGGAACAACCAACTGCAGACTAGAGGAAGAGGGGCTGCAAATGTGTTATCTTGGGAAGCATTTAAGAAACTACTAACTGATGAGTACTGCAGAAAAGATGAAGTGCAGAAGTTGGAAGCGGAATTTTGGAATCACTTGATGGTTGGAGTAGAAGTCGACAAGTACACGATCCGTTTCCACGAGCTAACTAGGATGGTTCCTCACATGGTTTCCACTATGGAGAAGTTGATCGACCGATATATATGGGGATTGATACCGGAAATTAGGAGGGACGTCACCTCGTCGAACCCAACCACTCTGCAAGCCGCTGTGGGCATGGCATATCGCTTGACAAATGATGTGATCAGGTCTGGAGAACTAACAAAAGCAAACAACAATGGACTAAAGCGACAGGAGGATCACCAGGGAAGCCGAGACCAGGGTCAGCAAGACAAGAGGCAACGAATAACCAGGAACTATGGAGCGACTACTCAGGAGCGCAAAAGATACGCAGGTCCACATCCTTTGTGCACTCGATGTAACTATCACCACTCGGAAGACTGCCCAAGGTGCGACAAATGTGGACAGACGGGCCACTTCGTGCAAAATTGCTCAAACAGGACTGGGAATCAAGGACAGAGAAAAGCATGTTACGAGTGTGGAAGTCTAGATCACCTTCGCAATACCTGTCCAAAGCTAAAAAGAACTCCCAATCAAGGAGGTAATCGTCCAAACCTGGCGTTGGCAATAGAAGGCCCACAAGATCAGAACATTGATGTTCCCCCCGCACGTGGTCGAGCATTTTATCTGGGTACCGAGGAAGCCCGCAACGCGTAACGGGTACATTCTTTCGAACAACTACCTTATTTCTTTACGACATGATTTTGAGTGCATAACTTCCTTCCAATTTTTACCACGTTCACGGCATTGATTAATTTGTGACCCATCGATATCGACCTTAGTTGTATTATATTTTGTTGATTTGATTTGATTTGTGTAAGCAAATCCAATATCGAGCGAATCTTTCAAAAGACTTCATTCAAAAGACTTGTTTCCTAGCTTGATCTAGTGACAGTTCTTGTTTGATGAGTTGCGAAAGTCAAGCTAAGAAACAAGTTTACTCAAGTCACTATCTAAAGGTCTTTTGAGGGCTACGTTCGATATTGGGTAAGTTTACCCTATCCAATCTAATCACGGGCACGTACTTAGTTGAATGGGGAACCTGTACGCATGGGCATTGATATGATCATTTAGACTGTTCGTACGAGCATAAACTTTTAGAATCCTTGTCGAGGTTCGGACCATAGTATCATTAATCGAATCACGAGGACGTGATTCCGCTGACATGGGAAGAATGTCACAATTCTCAATTTTCGGTCATTTCTCAAACTCCATATTCATCATTTCATATCAATTCATGCATGGTTTTGCATTTCACATTAAACGCATAATTTCTTATTAAATAAACACTATCGCATAACTAATTATTTTGAATAATTGATCCAATACTTCCAAAAATTATCCCGGTATATTTTTATATTCATATTAAGATTATAAAAATATTATTATGAGTTTACCCAATGTTTTAAATTTATTTCGTATATAAATTGTTATATTTATATAAATTACGATGGTTTTCTTAAATTCAACCCGATAAATATTTATTCACTCAAATCTTTCAAGAAATGTATTTTTATAATTTTTATGACCTCAATACATTTTATCTTGACCCGTGAAAAGTTATTTTTATCCAACGCTACCCTAAATATTTACAAATAACTACAACTTACCACTTAATTTCAAATCTTATACAAGTTATTACACTTATACAATTTAGAAAAAAAATAATAATAATAAATAATTAAAAGATGACAAACCCCCCTTGTCGACAAGGGGGATGAGTCACAAAAAGATTTTTGCACAATATCTAGCTATACATGTATTATACTATATCCATTTCACACATTCATTTCACTTTGCAAAAATAAAAGATCAAGACCAATATCCATCTCTTTTCTAAATCAAAATTCGGCAGCCAAGGGATCAAAAGGAGGATTATCTCCAAGTTTTCAAGACAAGTTTTAATATACACTAGTATCATTTGTTGCAAAGGTTTTGTAATACAAATCTCAAGTGATTAGGAAAAACCTTTTGTCCTTAAACCTCATCATATCACTAGTAAGCTTTCATAATCATATTTTTATTTCATATTCATTTTTATGGTCATATCATTTTATGTGAGAAACATGCAAGTCTCATGATGTTTATACCATTTTTAAAGGTTTTTAAGGTTTTTATATGTTAAATATATATAATCCATCCTATAATTACTCCTTGCTATATTTTAGTTTTGGTGATGTCTAGGAACCCATGACACCCTAAGAAGGTGTATGGTAGGATTAGAATAGCTTCGGAGTTGTTTTGAATGGGTTAGAATAGGTTTGGCGCGAGAAAAACTCATTTCGACACGTTTTGAAAAGGGTCTGTCCTTATTTTTAAAATCTGGAAAATCCGTCAGTAGATAAAATTTTTTGGCCTAGATATTTAGAAAATATACTTTAAAACGAAACCGTGGCCGCTTGAACGGGTTAAAACGGAGTTATAACGAAGAAGATATGAATTTTTCAAGTTAGACGTCGAAAACTAATAATTTCTGGAAATTCAGCATAAAAATGTCACTCTTTACGAGTCAAAAATGAGTCTTAAGCTTTATAAATTGTGTCGACTTATCGAAAATATATTAGTATACTTTGACACGAAGCTAAGGGTATAGAAAACGTAGAAAACGGACTTGTAACGAGTAAATTACACGCGATAAACAAAGTTGCCGTAACTTTATTCTATTAGCAACATTAATATATTTTCTATTAAACATATACTACGGCAACTAGGGGCCATGTTGAGGGTCGTTTTTAACATTGATAGGATACTCTTTATAAAAAGATGTCTTCTAGTAAAATCAAGTTCGCCAACCATATTTTCCAAAATATCCAACCGTTCGTCAAGCGGAGTTGTAATGAATAAAATATAGTCGCTCAAAGTTTACCGAAAACCACTCTTAAACACACAAGTACCATACTTAACCTATATTTTTCTCTAAGATCGAGACCTCTAGGATGGAAAATTAAATGCTAAAACTTTGAGATAATGATACAAGCTTCCCAAAACCGTTGAGTTTGTTTCCTAACGCTCGACGTGCGCCAATTTACGACTAGCTTTTAGAGGCCGTTTTAGTCACTTTCATGGAAATTTCAATGACATTATTTTACGACGAAAAGTTATAATTTCACAATTAATCACTAAATGATTATCGTCGGATATCATTTCAAAGTAAATACATGTGAAGTAATTTAAAAAGGCCAAGACGTTAAAAGATTATATTTTCGACGAGAAGTATTGTTTTCAAAAATACATAGGTGGTATAAATATCATCCGAATTGCGTGCATAACATTACATCATGACTTATTGCATATCATATCATTCATAATAGGTCAGTTTCGAGATTCACGCTACATTTCGGTGTAACCACTTTTGTCATCGCATCTATTCATCAAGTGAGTAATCACATCCCCTTTTTACCGTTTTACTATATTTTGGGGTGAAATGCATGAACCATTCTTGAGCTAAATTGATCACTACTTTTATTAACTTGTTTGACTAGAACTTGTAAACTTGAAATCAAATCCTTGAACTTAATTACGAAATTATGACTTATTTGAACTTATTGAACCGTACGTGTTATGACCTTGTCCCAAAGTCTCCCATGTTCGGAGCATCACTATAAAGTCTCCCATGTTCGGAGCATCACTATAAAGTCTCCTATGTTCGGAGTATATCTTTGGGAAGAGGCACCCAGTATATCTTTGGGAAGAGGCACCCAGTATATCTTTGGGAAGAGGCACCCAGTATATCTTTGGGAAGGGGCACCCAACATAACTTTGGGTAGTGGCACCCAGCATAATTTGGTTTCATCAGGAGCATCCCTGAATTATTATATTCGTGGTACTATATTGTGAACTATTATGACCGCTTATACTTGACTATTAGACATACTACTTTTGGCAGTGGGTTGTGAACACACAGGTTGCAAGTTTTGTATGGGCGGAACTTGGAACTGAGTGGATTTACAATGCCTTTGCTTTGTGACCTCATTTGACAACGTGTGCATGAGCATAAACTAGACATACTATATTTTGTGCAATGGGTTGTGAACACACAGGTTGCAAGTTTTGTATGGGCGGAACTTGGAACTGAGTGGATTTACAATGCCTTTGCTTTGTGGACTATTTCCGATGACCGAAACCTTTGTATATTTCTTACGAGTTTTCTTATTTTACTAAACATGTTTACTCACCAACTATTTTCATAGTTGACCCGTTTTTCTCTCATGCATTTCAGGTGATCGTTAGTAAGCTTTTTCTACCTGGTCTTGCATAATGAAGTTTTCACTTGTCACTACAAATCGTTATGTAATAGAACGCAATATTTTGGGAACTAAACTTTGTAATATATTTGCCGATGACGGCTAAACTGGTATTGTAATGGTGTACTCTTTCTTTTAAATATTAACGTTGGTATGTTCTATTATCTTGTGCTTATGTTCCCTTCCGTTACACCTCGTGTTTCCGCCTCCGGCGAGGGTGTGACATCTCCCTCCATAGAAGTGTTGTGTTGAAGGCATTAGTGAAAGGTGCCGAAGGGTCGTGTCGAAGGCATTAATGAAAGGTGCCAAGGGTGTACATTCGATATGGTGCATCGATGTACAAGATAGATAGTTTGGGTTAAAGGATATTGATATCCTTATGGTGTTGTAATAAGGAGTGTGTCTCATTTGAGGTAGTCGTATTGTGGTGTAGTGTTGGGTAGTAGTTCATCCTTTGTAATGGAACTCGTTATCTAGCCTTGTACCTCGTTGTGATAGGTGTGGTTCTACCTCGTGGAAGAACTCGGTGTCTAGCCTAGTACCGGATAAAGATTAGGCGACGTTGTGAAGGTTTCTCCGCCACATTAAGGAGCTTGTGATATCTTTGCATGACTTACTTATATGCTTATCTATTATTATCCAACACGCATAACAAATAGATTGACATAAGTCGATCTAAATAATTTAAAACGAAGTTTTAATCGGTAAAATCATTCAATCCCCCCTCCCTCCACCCTTTTCTAGTTTTCCACACTTAAAGTCGAAAAAATGACGGGTAGCCCCAACAGAAAAAAAGCCGTCATTTACCATCAACCATCAACAAAAATCTTCAATCGCATTCGTATCAACAAGACTTATATCCAACAACATATCACATAAATAAGCCATATTAAAGGTTTAGTGGATTAAAGGTTCATTCGGTAGGACACTTTGTTTTTTGTGTGATTTAAATGAAAATAAACTTTTGGCCAATTTGACTTTATTGAAAACTAATAGAAAAAATAGTTTCGGATGGTAGATTAAGGGTTCATTTAGTAGTAGGACACTCATTTTAACATCATGACAAATTGGATTGGTAACATGAAAACTAGATTTGTGATATGTTGACTTCATCGCAATATGTTAGTTTGAGAAAGTATTAATATATCCTATATTTGTCATAAATTCAATAAAATCATGTCTATTTATTTTTGAATCAAAAAAAAAATAATAATAAATAAATAAAAATCATTTTTTTAACAAAAATAAATATTCCGTAAACCGTTCATCGTTACGCGAAAAAAATTATTCCATTGCGACGAGAATTAAGTTATATTTCTATAGATTTGCACTTTCATATACTTTCGACTATTTTTTTTTTTAAATTTCACCTAAAAAACACATGTGATTCGGAAAAATCACATGTGATTTTTAAAATGAATCACATGTCATTTTTACAAATCACATGTGATTTTTAGAGTCGGATATTTTTGAAAAAAAAAATCGTCGAAAGCATATATAGAAGTGCATATCTGTAGAAAAATAATTTAATTTTCGTCGTAATGATATACTTTTCGTAACTTGAAGATTTACCGTTTGCAAGTTATGTTTGTTTTAAAAAAAATAAAAAATAGTTTTATTTATTAATTTTGATGAAAAATGAATAGCTAAGATTAACTTATTAAATCTATGACAAATATGAAATATATATTGATCTCAACTCATGTTAGTTTTTGTTGCCATTAACATTGCATGCCTGATTTCTTTTTTATGTTTCAAACATATGCAAAAATCAAAAATTTATTTAGAAAACAAAATGATTGCTTGGTTAGCTTCAATCGTGTCAAATAATTAGCATCGTTAAGATTATAAATTTTAGTACTTTAAAAGGAAATTAACCACCTGGATTAGAGCTTCATCGGATCTTTATTTTTAAGCTTTAGCTCGATCAATCAATTAATATTTTAGATTTAAGCATAGCTCTGCAAGTTTGAGTATTGAAATTGTAATGGTGTCGCATTTGAAGGTAGTATAAAATGAATCAGTATTTTCAGTTAACTTGAATGGATCAGATATTACGCTAATATTTTTGGTTTTAGAGTTGGGATTGCATTATTAAGTTAAGTACGTGTTAATCGAATTGATATTGGGAGCTCAACTCAACTTGATTAGCCGATACGATACTAGGGAATATACGCAATGATGGAAGTGCAAATACCGATTCAATTAGACTAACAAACTTTACGCGCCGAAAATTGAAGGTTTTCACGAGTTGGCTCGACTCCGTTGCATCATTACCCCGTGCGAAGCACGAGCAAATCGAATCTTGTTTAGCTTAAATTGCATGGCAAGGAGATAGTTCACAAAATCACACATTCAAAAATGAATATTAAACTTTTTAAAAAAAAAAAAACAAAAAACATGGCAAATAACTATCTTACGTCTATACAACCACAAACTATCTCATACATCTTAAGCAGAACTTGAATACACATGCTAGGTTAGAGAACTTGTCACACAATAAGAGATACTAGCAGAACACAATCCCTTTGTATTGACCTTATTAATTGGATCAGTCCAATAAAACCAAAATCTACCCACTAGATCCTAAGTATCTAACTTATCATTTATAGTATGCGCATTCAATACCTATAAAATCGCATAACAAATCTTGCCTAAATCTTTTTCAATTGTCTTTGTCCTAGAACGTGATAAAATCTAATGGTGACATTCTGGTTATTCAAACATTCAAATAATCAAAGGTGATGCACAAACGACGTACTACCTAGGTCTATTTCTACCCAGCAAAACCAAAAATGTATAAAACATAGCCACCAACTTCTATAACCATCATATGTTCCCCTTGCACTTGTTATAATCTCCAAAAGGCCAACAATTACTTGACTACCAACCCGAAATCTAGGTCACCTAGCCATATTTCAAATGTATTTATATATATCGTCTTAATTCAGTTTAATTGGATACTCGAAATAACCAATAAATGTGAAATACAACACTATTTTATACATAACTTTTATAGTGACCCTAAAAATCTAATGGAAGAAATCACTTGAACACATCAAACTAAATGGATTCTTGAAATCCAATAACAAATGGCACGGGTCAAGTTAGTCGCGCTCATTGAGTATGTCTACACAAGTTGATATGACTTTAACCATAACAATTAACACAAGTTAGTCGCGCTCATTGTTAGGTCTACGACCAATACTCTTTTTGGGTGACCAGATTTTCCCGCCAACTATCACATTGTTCCATAGTCCAAAACATTGAACATGTTATATCTTTTGAAATTAGACAAAAGAAAATTTTGAAAACAAACTTTCTAGTGTTTTGCTATAACTTTATGCATATAATCCGAGTGTACTTTAAAGTTATATATTTTTTGTAACAAAGAGTCCAAAATTCCAAGATACATGTTAAAATTCTATTTCTTGACAAGTACTAATACATGATCCCTAAAGTTGTATCCAAGTCAATTGTTGAACATTACTAAATACAAATATCTAACACAATACTATAGGTTGCTACAAAACCAATACAATACAAAACCATTTTGATTTCCTTCGGCCTAGTTTTATAGCATTGCAGAGCTAGGAAAAACCCCAAGTGGAGTTGATGACTAACTTTGACACCCCACCTAGGCGCGTGAGTACAAACACAAACAATGCAAGTATTGGTTAATCACAATATTTATCTTATAAATTCTACCCAACTACACACCATAAAATCACACAGCATCCACATAAATGTATTTATAGCTTTCCCTCCTTTCTTCACTTTGCCCCTTCACTTCACTTCACTTCACCTGTACACAAAAAGACTCAGAAGAAAGAGCCTTGAGAAAGTGAACCAAATCCTTTCCTTAACTTTCACGCCTCCATTTTCACATTTTAACCCTCTTTTTTCTCTCTCTACATTTAATTACCGTCAGTAATAACCCTTTAAAACTCTCACTCCTTACCCTTCAAAAAATCCCCCAAAAAAAAAACAGAGCATTTCTTTAAAAAAAAACAGAGTTTTTTTCAAGGTTTTTAAATAAAGATTCACATTTTGAGTCTTTTCTGCTAAAATAAACTGTGGGTTTGGATATTTTTTAGTAAATCTATAATGGGTTCTTGTGAAAAAGATCAAGTGTTAATGTTGAAGAAAATTAATGGGCCAATAATTGTTGGTGCTGGTCCATCTGGTATAGCAGTTGCAGCTTGTTTAAAACAAAATGGTGTACCATCACTTGTTCTTGAAAGAAGTGATTGCATTGCATCTTTATGGCAATATAAAACTTATGATAGATTAAAGCTTCATTTACCTAAACAGTTTTGTGAGTTACCATTATTTGGCTACCCAAAAAGCTTCCCAAAATACCCTACTAAAGAACAGTTTGTTTCTTACATGGTGGCTTATGCTAAGCACTTTGATATAAAGCCAAAGTTTAACCAAACAGTGGTTAGTGCTGAGTTTGAGTTAGAAAAGGATATTTGGAAAGTTGTTACACAAGATTGTGTGTATGAGTCAAGGTGGCTAGTGGTGGCTACAGGAGAAAATGCTGAAGCAGTGGTGCCTGAAATACAAGGGATTGAGAAATTTGAAGGGGTTGTAAGGCATACAAGTGAGTATAAAAGTGGTTCTGAGTTTAGAGAAAAAAATGTTTTGGTTGTTGGTTGTGGGAATTCTGGTATGGAAGTTAGTTTGGATCTTTGCCGTTGTAATGCAAGTCCTTTTATGGTTGTTAGAAACTCTGTAAGTTCATCATCATATCATTACACTTTCTTTTCTTTTCAGTGTGTGTTGTGGACTTGAGGTTATGATTAGTATATTATTGGTCTAATTTTATATATGTTAAAGTGACAAAGTCAATCTTATTTGCTTTTTAGTGCACTTTTTGAAATGGGTATTTTTTAAAAAGTCAGGAAAAAAAAAATAGTCAATAGCATTTGAAGTCACAAAATCCCCAAATTTTGTTGTTGTTGCTATTTTAATGAGTTTTTTCATGTGGGTGTTTCTTGAATTATTGCTTGTTATAATTACCAAATTTCATTTGGGTATTTCGTATTTTTGTTAAAGGGTGTTTCTTGACAAAAAATAAAATAGTTGTATCACATGCTGAAACTTAAAAGTATTTTGACTTTTTGGATATTTATGTGGCTGTTTTAATGAAATTACAGGTTCATGTCCTGCCTAGAGAGATGTTTGGATTCACAACATTTGGTATAGCTATGGCACTTCTCAACTGGCTACCTCTTAGAGTTGTGGACAAATTAATCTTGCTTATGGCCAATGTAAAACTTGGAAGCACCGATAAATTAGGCCTAAGGAGACCGAAAACCGGCCCTCTAGAGCTAAAAAACGCTACCGGAAAAACCCCTGTGCTCGACACCGGAGCCTTATCGTACATCAAGTCTGGTGACATCAAGGTAGCTATCGAAAGATTCCCTGACACGTGCATTAATAAGTTGTACAATTTAGTTGTATTAAACTTTTTTTTGTGAATTATTGGAATGTTTGTAGGTTGTGGAACAAGGAGTGAGGGAAATCACTAGAAATGGTGCCAAATTCATGGATGGTCAAGAACTTGCATTTGACTCTATTATATTGGCAACAGGGTACAAAAGCAATGTCCCATTTTGGCTCAAGGTAATTTTCATGACACCAATAATGAAACAACCTAACTTAATATATACCGTTTTTCAATTGAATCATGCATGAAGTAGTTGTATGTTTTGAAGAAGAAAAGAACATGCTTTGTAAATTTGTACCTCCTTTGAAATTATAATATTTGAATCTTAACTATTTGTATCTTTTTAAATTCATTTTAATCTTATTCTCCATCTCATATCACTTTCCAACTCTTACACTAAACAAGCCTACAAAACGGGTTTTTGTAACCAAAAAAGTGAAAAACTGATGGCACTTGTTTGGATGATTCTGAATCTCTTAACATTTTTGTTGTCATTTTATGATGTGTTACCATCAACAAGTATTCCCATGATAATATTTTCTCTTATTTTATGTCTTTTTGGCCAAAAATGGTTTCAAGAAACTTCATAGTGACTAGAAATTAAATTTCTAAATCAAGAGTAATGTACAACTTTTGATGGTTGTTGTATGAATCGTTATTCGAATTTTGGTTCTGCCTATAGTCATTTCTTCTCTGGGATAGGATTACCTTGGAAATATTATTTATTTACTGTTATCTAGAGAAAGAATCAGAATTGAAATGTGTTGTTCATATAATGATCTCATTATTTTGTCCTTCATTTCATCTAGAATGACCCACATATTTCAAATATTTGTATGGTATGTGATATATAAATATTTTTATGAAATTGGGACATCATCTTCAAAGATCTTCATTATATGAAATTTTTATGTAAATGGACAATGTATCTTATGGTTCGATCCTTGTTATATTAATGCAGGGAAGTGACTTTTTTATGGACGACGGAATGCCAAAAACTCCTTTTCCAAACGGCTGGAAAGGGGAGAAAGGGTTATATACTGTCGGGTTTACTCGGAGAGGTCTTCTTGGAACAACATGTGATGCCCTTAAAATCGCTAAAGATGTTACAGATCAATGGCGGCCAATAACGTGCAACTCCAAGCACACTTGTAGTTAGGACAAATCGATGTATTGATATTGGAATAATGAGAAAAATGGAAAGAAAAGAGAGATAAATAGGCTTTTTATTTTTCTTTAGATGGCTTAGGTTTATGGTGGTATTTACTTATTAGGAAGGTTTATTTTGTAGTTCAAATGTTCATTCAAAGAACATTGTCTTTTAGGCTGTTCAAAAGTTCAGATGTTCTTTGTTTATTTCTTCAAGAGTTTGAGAGGGGTTCAAAAATGTAAATTAACAATTTTTGTAATTCAATTTTATTTTCTTCTACACGCGTGTTTAATTTTTCTATATAATTTTCATGCATTCAATCAACGTTCCTTTACATAGTCGTTATACGCGTAATCGTCTATAATAAAATAGCCAAATAAATCCAAATATTACCTTTTAAGATCATATTATTATATAACTATCTAACAAATGATGGATACTACTTTTGTGAAAAGAACAAACGTTGGATTTCCAAGAGTCTAACAAATACTCAACCTACCATAGATGATTCGTATCAAGTTATACATATCTTAAATTAATTCTTTAAGAAAAATTCTTCTCGACCTTTTTATAAAATAGAAATGCTAATGCAGATTCATGCTCATGGTCATGTTTGTCGTCACCATTTTATAATCAATCTCTATCTAAGTTGATAACTTGTCATCATCAACATCAACATTAATCACTCTAGCTGTCGCTAAAGAACAGAATACGAATATAAACATCCCCTCAAAGTGATAGACACCATTAGCATCAATAAAGATCGTTAATGGATTATGCTAGACTTAGACTATCAAAGAAATAGGAATAGAAAGTCGAAAGTATCAATGTATTATCAATGGAGATAGTTTGGTTGTTATAGAATTGTTACAATCAATAATAGAGAGATTTTGAGAGGAGAAATGGTTTATCAAAAGCTAAAATTACAAGTAATGAAGCAACAACTATTTAAAAGGAAATGGGTGCCAAAAACAGTTAGAGCTTCTCAGTGGAGTGTTACACACATGCACCTCACGTGTGAGCTAACCCACACCTGCGCCTCACGTGCCAACTGAGCTTAACTCTAATCAGTTCCTATCAATCCACCCTCCTTAAAAACATCCTTGACCTCAAGGATGTGGTTCAAAGTCTAGGAACTTCTCAAACAATTCTGCCAAAGGCTCCCAAGTGGCATTTTCCTTCTTAGGCATCTTTCTCTCCAAAATAGCTATGGGTTCTGCTTCCAGCATTCCATCTTGGTAATGCAGTGGTTTGTGAAGGTTGTGGCACACCCCTACATAGCTTCAGTTGAGATATGTGAAACATATTGTGTATCTGAGCATATGCAGGCAATTCCAACTTATAAGCTACCTGTCCCACTTTGTCAATCACTTGGAAAGGTCCAAAACTTTTAGGAGAAAACTTGCTTTGCTTTCCTTGTCTAATGGTGACTTGCCTATGTGGTTGTAGCTTAAGAAACACCCAATCACCAACTTGAAGCACTCTCTCTGTCCTATGCTTATCTGCTTGTTTGTTTCATTCTATTTTGAGGCCTTGCCAAATGAAACTTCAGCACCTGGATTTGTTGTTCTCTTGCCATTAAGGTCCTATCCATATTAAAGTAGTCTATGACAATCACCACCTATTCATGTGCCATATTTGGGGGGCCTAAGTGAGGTATGGAAGTTAGAGTTATACCATAATTCAGCTAACGACAACCACTTAGACCACTCGTTTGGCCTTCCCTCTGTCATACATCTAAGATAGCACTCCAAGCATCTGTTCACAACTTCTTTTTAGCCATCTGTTTGGGGGTGATAAGTTGTTGACATGAACAGCTTGACTTGCATCAGCTTACACAACTCCTTCCAAAAGTTACTTAGGAAGACCTTATCCCTATCTGATATAATTGTGGTTGGCAATTCATGTAAATTTTAGACTGTATCAAGGAACAATTGTGCCACTTGTACTGCTGTGAATGTGTAACACCTCGAAAATGGTACATCGGAAGTACACATGTCACTGGGATGCTACTAAATTGATATCACAACAAAAGTATAGAACAACTTATTTTTATTAAGAAATTTAAAACAAGGTTACATCATTTGTTTAGTGCGGAAATACATGCCATAATAAAGCGGTCATTTTTTTAGTTTATCAGAGAATTCTGTGACCATGCCATGCCTTTGCCTTACGCCTAAAAAATTAAGCTATCGCCTTATAACCTGAAAATACATGCTAAAAGATGTCAACACGTGGTTGGTGCCATCATAGGTTTATTCAAAAAACAGTTCGAGTACCATTTTTTGTGAGTTTAAAACATTCATTTTTGTGACCATTGTGTCTCGCACAATGTCATGAAAGTTCGTGTTTATCTTAAAATAAAACTTTATTTGTGGACCGTGTGTAGAGTATATGTATATTACAACGAATATAACGCCATATAGTGTGTCTATTACGCTAGCACTAAGTTCATGCAACCGAAGCTACGACAATTATGTATGCAAAATGCAATCATACTAGTAAGGGGCCCTTTGCGAGTGTTTATCCCGTTACACTCGGTTTCAAACATCCTCGGGGTAGTACGACATTTGATATCTGTAATAGTACCCATGACGGAAAAATAAAGTCAAGATCTAGCCTGATAAGCGGATGGATCCCTTTTTAAAGAAAAGTAAAAACAAAGCGACAATAGCGAAAAATAGTGAAGGAAGAAAATTGAAATGGTAAAAACCAGGTGTAGTATTTATACTAGAGGTATATCCAACCCAAGATGGAAAAACATGACTACATGTGTCGGCACAAATCCAGTTAAACGCCTAGGATAAAAAGTAAAAGATAAGGATAACAGCGACGCGTGGGCCACTCGGTCAAATCGAAGATGAAAAGCCCAAAAGTGTCCAAGTCGCACGGTACACCTACCAAGAAAAGAAGCGTCAGAGGGACGCTTCGAAGGTGTGGAAGAGAAACCATTTAGTTACCTTAAGTCTAGTAACATTCACCGCACGCGACAAACAAACCGTACGCAATGAATACACAAGCTTGGGGGGGGGGTACTTGATGACGTATAGCACGTACAACAGACCTACTGGGCTTAGCTCGTAGTATACGCATTTTGGGCCCAGGTCCAACAACGAAACAACCACAAGTACCGGTTCAACAGTAATCCCAATAACAAAATCGGCTACGGTCCGGGCTCAAAGACGCACGCAGAATGCTCAGCGGACCAAACCTTTGGCCGCGGAAAGTGTTCTGTGTCCGCATCCGCGATTACTGCGAAACCTTGCTCGACAAGGGTCCCACTCCGGCCACTAACTTTTAGATGCAAGTTGTTAGAAAATCCTAGCATTTAGCCTCGCCTATAAAAAGGGTTCTAACCCTCTCACAAGGTACAACTTTCTCTCACATAATAACACACACATCCTTATTATCTCTGACAAGAATGTATACTTACTCTCACGTTGGAGCTTAATCGTCGGGTCCGTCCCCACGGTAAGGCTAACGGTTTACTTTCACTTGTGCAAGGATTCAATCTATCACTTGGATTAGTACAAACTTAGCCCATTAGCAGCTTGTTGGTACAACCAAACACGCATCCTACACATATATTCTAACCCGTCACACTTTTTGTACTAATATTATCCTTTTTCTATTACTAACATGGTCACTTCATATTTACTTATATTTACGAGATTTTATACTTGTGACCTATCATACTTTGCGACGATAATCGGAAGCCCCAAAGAAAGTCAATAATTAACTTTAGACAAACTTAACCTATAAGGGCAAAATGAACAATTATCCCAAGTGGAAATAAGTAGTAAAAACTTTTAAACTTAAGACCATCTGTAATAAGCCTCATTTGCACGCGTCCTTTGTCCATCTGGCACCTTTTGCATGCGTTTTGCTTACCACAGTCACCCCATAATTAGCACGCGTTTGTTGCCAAAATTTGGAGAACTCGGTCGTCTGGACGACTGAGTCTTGAAGCTGTGTTTGTGTGGGTGTGTGCGTGTGTGTAAAATCAGTTATGTGGGGTTATTTGTATTTAGAGCACACGGTGTCGCCTCTTCGTGGGAGCTCGCCGTCCAGCGTGGCGGTTCGCTGTCGGCCGCCGTGACACTGCCGCCCTTCGCCGTCGGATGTCGTGGAGGTGTTCGTCATGGGGACGATGAAGTAAGTGTTCTGACAATTTTTTTTTTTATTGTTAAAAACTGGTTTGTGTGTTTGTGTGTGTAGTGTGTGTGTAATTGTGGGCCTCAAATGAAGAGGTTGAGGTTTGTTATGAGTGAGGTTGGGGTTTGTTGTGGTTAGTTGTGGAAAAATGAGATGCTGATGTGGCGCTGAGGTGGCACGAGGACGAGCCTAAGGCTCGTTTTGACACCTAGTGCTCTTAAGTGGGATTTATTTGGTTGGTGAAATTAGTTGTCTTATTACACTAAGTTGATGGTAAAGTTAGTTGTAGAGATAGAAAGCTAATGTAGCGTTTATATAACTATAATAAATGAGATCTTGATGTCTCTTTATTACAGATTTACAGTCGGTCTAAATGTCTAATAACTCGTGAAAAATAGAAAAGGTTAGATAGAAAAAAGCTGAGGTTGACGAATTTAACTGCAATGTCTGATGGTTATTTGTTAGTGACGAAAAGAGTTTTGTGTCCGTACATAGTGAGTAGTGACCACGTACGCGTGTGAATACCTAAAGAAGGGACTCTGTGGAAGCGTGTCCACTGTAAGATCCCTGTACCTGAGTTTAGTAAAGCCAATGATAGTAAGCCTCTTCACCCCTTTGCTGCTACTCTTTCTCCAAGTACTCCTTTGCTTGCATCACTACACAGACTGATTTCTGAATGAAGAGAAAGCCTATTAACCTCCTGCATGTAGTATCACCTTTTCTATTTTTCTTTTTTCATTATTTTTCTTTCTTTTACTTTAATAGAATCCGGTATATACATATAAATCGTCAGTCATAAATGGGGTTTTGTTCCAATTTTAGATGTGGGATGGTCATACATCAATAACGAAGTTATAGGTTCAAGTTACGCTAAAGGTGGAAGTGACATTAATCTGTGATCGTGTGAGAATTAGGGGTGGAAACGTGCTGAACCAAGTTTGAATATGTCAGAGCTCGAACTCGTGCGGCTCGTTTAAAGAGCTCGAGCTTGACTAATTTATATGACTTGTTGAATGAAATAAAGCTCAAATGAAACTCGGCTCGTTAATCACACTAGACTCGAGCTTTTTGATTTGTTTTATATTTTTGTATAAATCATTACTTTTATTTCTTGATGTGTATCTAAAGTTTGTTTTATATATAAACATAGTAAAGTTGCTATATTTAGAAAGAAAAATATTTGGTGACTTAATGTGTATGACTAATTTCATGTCTAAGCATGTATATTTTTTTTACATAAGAAAATTGATGTATGTTGTATCTTTTTCTTGCTTTGGTTATCTGAATTATGGTAATTTTTAAATCAGATTTAAGCTGCTCAAAAAGACTATAACCGTAGCTTTTTTTAGTTAAATCAAGATGTGTGTCTGGGTGACATTGAAATTGAGAACTCTTCTTATCATAGTGTTTGATCTCACTTACAATATCATATATACGGAGCGTTACTTGATATCTTCTGTGTATCTTTTATTAATTTAATTTTTGAATTATGGAGAAAAGAGCTAGTAATAAAAACTACAGTATATACTTATGACTTATGCGTGAAAAGCCTTCTTATCTTTTTTTCTTCTTTCTCAGAATGTCAAGTTGATTTTTGTGTTTATTGGAAGGAAAAGGGAAATTTAATTTATGTTTGACCTATGTCCCATCAGTTTTAATTGCAAAGCAAGATTATTTTACGATTCCTTAAATGTTCAGATATCCTTTTGCCAACTTTTTCTAAATCTCCCTGCAAAATAGTAAATGCTATATGCATTTCTAGAAGTGTAGTTTGAAAGGCTTTACGTTGCGTAGTGTGTATAGGGAAAAGGGTGAAAAATACTATTGCATGCATATAAACAATTGAAATGAGCCATTAATTCACGTTAGCCTAATGTTGACAAAGTGTTACGGAGTATATTGGAACTCTAAAACCTCACATTTCTCTTTCCCTGATTAAAAAATGAGAAATGATACATGAATCTAAATTTAAGCCTAAACATAGACCTAAAATCACTTGTCATCATCCTGATGGGTTATAAAATAAGTGGATCCCTGTCTGCAGCCATCAGAATGCTGACACTTGATTTTAGGTGTAAGTTTAGGCCTAACTTTAGGTCCATGTATCATTTCTCTTAAAAAATTGATCCCTATATTTAAGGAATAGTATCACTTTAAATCCATGTAGAATGGTAAAGATTTTCAAAGTCCAAAAATGATCATGAATCTAGTCGTCTAGATCATGTCACTGATTTTAAGAGTTTTTCATGAATTTGGAGTTAGAGGACTTTTCATGTTATTATGGACATGTTTGGGTACCAAATTAACAAAGTTAAAGATGGCAAAGCATTTTATATTCGAAAGAGTTCGCAACAAAGGGGTGGTAACATGCAAATAGGGGCATCAATTTTCTTGCCACATAAAAAATGATGACAAAAAATGTGATCATATTTTTGTAAAGTCAATAAAGCGAATAATAAAAAAGTATGATAAAAGAGTGCAAAGGTAAGTAGACAGTTTTGACCATACCTTTCAAAAAATCTTATAAATCCGTATATCAAACTAGCAGAAACATGCGCGTTGCGACAGCGAATACTCGGTAATTAATTTTTTTGACAAAGAATAGTCTTTGATAATACGTTTTTCTTGTCGATACTTTATAGAAGACGAAAATTTTAAGTTCTGTTAACTTCAAAAAATGACAAACTATATTATGTTAAAAGTAAATAGTAATGAACATACGCATGTTGTTATCTTTTAATAGATTGTATTGATTTTGGTATTTAAAAATTTATTTTAAAAACTTGTTTGATTTTTTTTTTTTTTTTTTGGGTAAAAGGGAAACTTGTTTGATTTGTATCATGGGGTTTACTTATTGTATTTTTTGCATTGAAAGGTGCTTTTAATGATTACTTTAATTGCACGTTTAAATATATATGTCGTGCATAAGTTAAATATATAATATGCATGTATAGTTTATTGCTTAATAGTAAGCTCTGAATTGTCTTAATTATTTAATGAAAGAAACAATATTCCTCTTATATGTAGTTTAGATAATACCAATATAAGGCTGGGTGTAATAGTAACCTGACTATCACCTTAACCTCAGCATCACATCAGCTTTTTGACACATCTGGTTTCCACTAACTTTAGATGTGTAGTGGTCATCACCTAACAAAACATATAAAAATAACTCACTCTATACAAAAGGAGGAAAAAAAGTGTTTTATTAGGTGGTATTCACCACCCAACCAAAAAAAATAAATAAATAAGACTTTGGCGCACGAAGATGGCTGAATGTTATTGGGACCGCGTGTAAAGGTGGTCAATTACGTGTGAAGGATGCCTCCATAATATTTAAGAATAAGGTGAGATATATGGTATAAATATAAAATAAAGGGGAGAAGTTTTTAGGACCCGCCTTCGGTTTTTGTGTGTGGCTTTTATTTTTATTTATATAAAAAAAACTTTAAATCCGAAATTACGGAACATAAAATATAAAGCTTAATAAGTCAAACGTTTAAAATTGTCATAAATACGAAACAAAACTGATAAAAAACTTTGTTGTACTGAAAATAAAATAGGGACAAACAGAATCTTTGACCTGACCAAACCCACCCCCTTATGCCACTTCATAGGGGGGCCCTATAGTATAACCTTAAAATAAAATAGGGGAAATGGTGAAAATGTGGGTTTTGATGTGTAGATTTGACAAGAGAAGAGGAAGGCAATTAGCTAAAAAAGTGGTGAGTTTATGATGCTGTACTTCAACGGAGAAGAGAAAAACCAGGCCCATTCGCCCATTTTTAGTACACTCTCTTCATTCCTACTGATTATTGGGACAATGATGGGGCACTGTCTTACCCTCTACCCTATTCCATTTGCTACTCAGTCATGGTTCGAATTCCCCCTTCACTCTAGTTTAAAAGCAGATAACCTATAAATTTTACAAGCAGATAACCTATAAATATTACAAGTGTTACTCAACTTTTCAAAGAAAAAAGTTCGTCCAAGACTCCAAGCTTATGAACTTTATTTTTGTTCATCCTACTAAACTTTTATAACTGTTATTAAATTTTGTTTCACTTATTGTAATAGGTAAAGATGATGATGTGGCCAAGTGAAATAACAAAAATAACATCATCTTCTTTCTCTTTTATGTTTCAATTGTATTTACAATTTAGTTTCTAATGAAAAAATATTCAAGAACACCAAACATTCAGTAACTTGGATGGAAAAAATCGTAATGTTGAGTAATTTGGATGAAAAAAATAAAGTTAAGTAACTTAAACGAATATTTTTCAAAGTTTGATAACATATTTGTATATTAACCTAAAAATTTATAACTTGATACTTTAAAAAAAATTGTGCCTATGCCTGTGCAATCGCCAATCAGGGCATCCACAATAGCCGCTTCGCCTATTGTCAATCACTATTGTAATTTCAACGTCACATTGACATACATTCTTTCACTTTCTTGCAGGGGTGTTCACAGAGCGGTTCGGTTCGGTTTGTTGAAAGATTTAAACCATTGCGGAACCGGTAATAATTTTACTATCTAAAACGGAATCGTACTAGGCGGGCAACCGAAGATGCGGGTACTCGAAATGAGCGGTTACTCACGGTTCGGGTAACGGTTAACCATTTTAGACGTTTGATCGAGTTTAACAGTATGCCCAATAACAGGTGTAACACCCCCGAAAATCTTAATGACAGCGGAAGACTAATTCGGGTGTTACTTGAATGGAGATCATAGTCAATAATTATAGAAAACGACTCGAAAGAGACGTTTTATTAAAATAGTTATCATTCATCGAAAACTCATAGTTTGTTACAAAATGTTGTAAATAGATCAAGTGTTTTTCCCAAAAGAAAGATCATGAGTTTGAAAGAAATGATAACTTTTATGTTTTACACCACCAGATAAGCTTTGCCATGCCCCGTTCCGCACCTTGGTCATAATCTTCACTGATTACCTGAGATAACATGCTTAAAAAGGTCAACAAAAATGTTGAGTGAAGTTCATAGGTTTAAAATAAGTTGAACACAAGTATAAGATCATGATCATTGTAAACTAACAATATCATAAGAAAAATATCACAGATTATTATGCACTAAGCTCATGAAACCAAGACTCAACTGCATACACCGAATTACCAGTGTACGTAAGTATGCCCCAAAGGAGGTAATAGCCAATTACCTAAAGAAATTCGATATGGTGCGCCCCGGTTATTTCTCTCTAACCGAAACGGGGTTCGTTAATCCCCATAGTACTATTCACGATATCTACGTTCACTCGCGGTGACTAATGGTTCATGATCAGGGGACTTGTGGCTAACAACTTAGGCAGTACCAATAATCAAGAAGATCAAGCATTTATGAAAAACCTTGTGTTCTAGTTTAGAGCATGTATCTCCCTCGCGGGGTTTATAAAAATAAAGTAAAAGCGAGGCTATGAACTCACCTTGATGATAATGCACACGCACAAAAAGATCAAGCACAATGTAGCGGAGGTTCCAACTCGAAACCTAAAATGATGAGATGGCGAGTCTCAGTAAATGAGCATTTTGGTTCGCGACCAAAATAATAGAGCATTGAATATTCTTATTCAATAGGTCATTGGATTGTCCAATCCAATAGTGTGCGATCGTGATTAACGTTTTAAGTTAATTTATGTGCTACATTGCCTTAATTAGTTATCCTCACTTACGCATAAGTGAAATGTTCCCCCGTTGTGATCTTAGTAGATTTGTTGAGTATTTTAACGTATTTGAATGAATTCCCCGTGTGTTTTATCGGATTTGATATATATATAATTATAATCTTATAATATATATATATAAGTAATACATTTAACGTTATCCGAAATAAAATACTCATAAGATCAAAATACTTGTTTTTACGTAATTAGGATAGGTTTATAAGTTTTTCTAAACTTTTTCCGAATTTACACTTTTTACCCTCAAGTTACAAAAAGTACGAGTTTAGTCCTTACACTTTTAGAAAATGACACTTTGTACCCAAAAATATCTCATGCTTAAAGTTTTCAGATTTGACGCTTTTGGTCCCTATAAAAATCTGTTTTTGCAAACATTTTCAAAAGTTGGACTTTTACATTTTTAGAACCATGTTTTACCCTAGTTAAATAGTTACTTGAAGTGGAGGGGTTAGTTTTGCCAAACAGTGATAGTTATAAAAAGGGAAGGGAAAAATGTCATAGGAAGGTTTCGAACCAGGGACCTCACGTTTAACACAACACGCTCCTAACCAACTGAGCTAATGCTTGTTTTGTGTTCAATTTCACAACGTTTGCACTTATATCCTACGTTTAACTGTTTTAGTTTTTGGTATAAATCACATATCTGAGCGTGAGTTTTGCATGCTTCAATGTTTTTGGTTTCCTTTCTTTCTCAGTAGTAAAATGCAAGAATGGTTAAGCTTATATTTCATTTTAGTTTTCACAAAACCTTAGCATGTGTTTTAGCAAGTTTCGATATATTTAAGATGAAAGTGTTCCTAACGAGTATAAATGTAATACTAGACATCGAAGCATAAGATGAGTCGTATCGAAATAGGTTCGAGGAAAACTTACAATCACTCAAGAGAGTGGTGATGTTCGATGAGATAGTGTTTCCAATCCTACCCCGAGTTCTCCTTAAAGTGTTACCCGTTTGCTTATTTTTACCCAAGTATCTCCTAACCTTCACCTTGCAACGTTTCTTTTCTTAGTTCGACTTCCACAGTGGGTACTTTCTTTGGTGTAAGTTGAGAGAGTTTGTGAGTAATAAGGTGAATGGTATGTGTGTTGGTCGTGTGTTTTTAAAAGGAAGTAAGCATGGCTTTTCCAATATTTAACTCCTAGCTTTCCTAGTTTTAGTCTCTTTAGTCATGTGTTAAAATGTATTTGGCCATTGTTTGGGTTGGAGTTCTAGGCGTGGGATTTGAGTCTCAAACATGCCATGACTTGTCAACTTGTTAGGAACATAGAGTCCAATGGTTAAAGAAGTCTTGGTTGAGTCAAAGTATACTTAGTCTAGTTTAGGTATTTTTATATTTACTTAGCATGCCCTAGGAGTGGCTTCTTGTCTCCTCTTGTTTACTCTCACACGACAACACATGTTCAAAAGGGGATGTTTTATGATTTTTAGTTTAGTTTGGTTGTATCATGGCTAGTTTGGTTTTTGTATGTTTCTCACATTCTTGATCACGTTTGACTTCACAGAAAGCATGAAACACACATTTGCTAACTCCTCTAAATGTATACTTGGGCTTGGGTTTTTGATCTATTAGACGAGGCCCATTTAGTTAGGAAATGAAAAATGGGTGTTGGGCTCCCTTTGTGGTGCGTAAGCTAAGCCAAGGCCCAACGAGAAATGGTGTAAGTTTAGGTCCGGTCCAAAGCCCAATAACGATTTGAGTTGGATCACGGGGTGGTACGGAGTCCAATGAGTTTCGAGGCCCAATACGAATCTTATATATTTTTGTTATAATTAAATTCGAAATTTTTACAAATTTTTACGTATTCATTACGTATTTTAGGATTATCAAGATAGTGGGGAAATTTATTTAGATCACAACGGTATCTTTTATGAACGCTCAAGCTGCGTTGATCATGCATATGCCAAATGATATGCAAATGTGATGTTTAGAAAATTTCATGACGAAATAGATCGTGTTTAATTCCTGATTAAAGCGTTAAGTACATTGAAATTTTCCGGGAGCTTACAGTACCTACCCCTTAAGAGAACCGCGTCCCGCGGTTAAACTCGCAAAGGCTGTCATGGGTGATCTAGATGAACAGGTGGGGATACTTGGAACGCATTACATCCTCGCGCTCCCAGGTGAACTCTGCACCTCGTTTCTTATGATTCCATCGAACTTTAACGATAGGAATGCGGCTTTGCTTAAGCCTCTTAACTTCTCTGTCCATGATCTCGACGGGTTCTTCGACAAAGCTAAGTTTGTCATTGAGCTGGATGTCCTTGAGTGGTACGACTAGAGTTTCATCCGAAAGACACTTCTTAAGATTTGAGACATGGAACGTGTCATGTACTCGGCTAAGTTCTTCGGGAAGATCAAGTTTATATGCCACTGGACCAATTCTTTGAAGAATTTTGAATGGTCCGACGTATCTAGGTTTGAGCTTTCCTCGTTTTCCAAATCTGACCATCCCTTTCCAGGGTGATACTTTGAGCATTACACGGTCTCCGACTTGGAATTCCATTGGTTTTCTTCGAACATCTGCGTAGCTCTTTTGTCTATCTCGAGCTGCTTGCAATCTTTGCCGAATTTGCATTATCTTTTCTGTTGTCTCTTGGACAATTTCGGGGCCTGTAAGTTGTACTTCTCCAACTTCCGCCCAGCAAACTGGCGATCGGCATTTTATTCCATAGAGTGCTTCAAAAGGAGCAGCTTTAATGCTGGCGTGATAACTGTTATTGTAAGAGAATTCAGCCAGAGGTAAGTGCTTATCCCATCCTTTTCCGAAATCAATCACACATGCTCTTAGCATGTCTTCCAGAGTTTGGATCGTTCTTTCACTTTGTCCATCTATTTGAGGATGGTACGCGGTACTCATATCTAAATTGGTACCCATGGCTCTTTGAAGCGTTTGCCAAATTCTTGAGGTAAATCGACTATCACGATCAGATATGATAGAGATTGGTACACCATGACGAGAAACAATCTCTTTGATGTACAGTCTAGCGAGTGTAATCATCTCGTCGTTCTCCTTGATTGGCAAGAAATGAGCGGACTTTGTAAGACGGTCTACAATAACCCAAATGGTGTCAAAACCATTAGAAGTTTTTGGCAACTTTGTGATGAAGTCCATTGTGATTCTTTCCCATTTCCACATAGGAAGTTCTGGTTGAGTTAACAATCCAGATGGCTTTTGATGTTCAGCTTTAACTTTCAAGCATGTCAAACATTTACTGGCGTATACAGCGATATCAGCCTTCATATTAGGCCACCAGTACAAAAGCTTTAGATCTTGATACATCTTGTTGGGACCAGGATGTATGGAATACTTCGATTTATGTGATTCATGCATGATGAGTTCTCGGATACCTCCAAAGAGTGGAATCCAACTTCGATTCTTGAAACATAGCGTTCCGTCCGATCTCTTCACAAATCCATTCTCATTCTCCGGCATGCCATAAATCTTTTCATTCGGCCTATTTTCTTCCTTAAGGGCTTCGATTTGAGCTTCAAGAATTTTCGATGGTAGGGGTGAATTGATTACCATTCCCAATGATCTCACTCTAAGTGGCTTAGGGCGATCTTTTCTGCTTAAGGCATCGGCAACAACGTTTGCCTTTCCAGGATGATAACGGATCTCGCAGTCATAATCACTAAGCAATTCGAGCCAGCGACGTTGACGCATATTCAATTCCTTTTGATCTAAGATGTGTTGAAGTCTTTTGTGATCAGTGTACACTATACATTTGGTTCCGTACAGATAATGTCTCCATAATTTGAGTGCAAATACCACGGCGCCAAGTTCTAGATCGTGAGTAGTATAATTCTTCTCATGAGTTTTGAGTTGTCGTGACGCATAAGCAATCACCTTGTTCCTTTGCATGAGAACAGCGCCTAAACCCATGTGTGAAGCATCACAATATACTACAAAATCTTCGGCTCCTTCCGGTAGTGCCAAGATAGGTGCTTCGCAAAGCTTGTCCTTCAGGAGTTGAAAAGCTGATTCTTGATCGTCTCCCCATTCGAATTTCTTCGTTTTCTGGGTTAACTCGGTCAATGGTTTAGCTATTTTCGAGAAACCTTCGATGAATCTTCGATAATAACCAGCAAGTCCTAAGAATTGACGGATTTCAGTGGGGTTAGTGGGTACTGGCCAGTTCTTAACAGATTCAATCTTTGCGGGATCCACATGGATTCCTTCACTGTCGATCACATGACCAAGAAATTGGACTGTCTCAATCCAAAAATCACACTTGGAAAACTTTGCGTACAATTTTTCATCCTTGAGTAACTTCAGGATAGTCTTCAATTGTTCCGCATGTTCTTCTTTATTACGAGAGTAGATAAGAATATCGTCGATGAACACAATGACGAATTTATCCAGATATGGTTTGCAGACTCTATTCATGAGGTCCATAAATACAGCAGGTGCATTAGTTAAACCGAATGGCATTACTTGGAATTCATAATGGCCATATCGAGTTCTAAATGCGGTCTTGGGTATATCTTCTTCTCTTACCCGTAACTGATGATATCCAGATCTTAGATCAATCTTCGAGTATACACTCGAGCCTTGTAACTGATCAAACAGATCATCGATTCTTGGTAAGGGATAGCGGTTTTTGATTGTGAGCTTGTTCAATTCTCTATAATCGATACACATCCGGAATGATCCATCTTTCTTCTTAACGAATAATACCGGTGCTCCCCAGGGTGAGGAACTTGGTCTAATGAATCCTTTCTCAGATAGCTCTTCTAGTTGTTTGGATAACTCTTGCATTTCTGAGGGCGCTAAACGGTACGGTGCTCGTGCTACAGGAGTAGCTCCAGGAATAAGATCGATTTGAAATTCGACTTGTCGAGCAGGTGGGAGTCCAGGCAAATCTTCTGGAAACACCTCAGAAAATTCCTTGATTACAGGTACATCCTCTAGTCGTTTCTCTTCCGACTTCTTTTCCGTTACTTGAGCTAAGAAGGCATAACATCCTTTTTCTATGTACTTTATTGATTTCGCACAGGATATGATACTTAAGTACTTTCTACTTTGATCTCCTTGGATGACTAAGGTTTCACCGTTGATCGGGATATGAACGGTTTTCTCGTCACAAACAATCCTAGCACGGTGTTTGGACAACCAATCCATGCCAATTACGACATCGAAACTTCCAAGTTTGATTGGCAAAAGATCTATGAGAAACGAGTGATCTTGTAATAGAATAGGACAATTACGGATTACTGTGTTGGTCCCTATTATTTTCCCATCGGCAAGTTCTATCTCATAAGTTGTATTTAAGGCGATTGGGGATATTTCTAGTAATGGTGCAAAAGTAGTAGACACAAAACTCTTATCTGCTCCAGAATCAAACAAGATTTTTGCAGAATGATTGTTAAGAGAATACGTACCCGTCACAATGTCAGGGTTCAACGGCGCATCTCCATCTCCTAGCATGTACACTCTTGTACGCGCATTGTTTGTTTGAACGACATTTAACTTTGGGCATTGACTCTTGAAATGACCTGGTTCTCCACATCCATAGCAGTTCATGTTTGTCACAGTGTTGCCTCTTCCAGGGTTTCGACAATGCTTACCTTGATGACCTAACTTGTTACACTTATCGCACTTCACGGTACAAGGTCCAGAATGGTGCATCAAACATCTGTTACACTGGGGATGTGGTCCTACATACCCTTTCCCAGCGGTGGGTGCAGCATAAGCCCTTGCGGCTTCTTGCCTTCGGTTTTGCCGATTGTGATGTTGGTTTCTGTTGCGGTGATATTGGTTGTTGTTGTTCCGATTGTTGTTGTTGGACCGATGGTGGTTGAAATTTGAGGTTTTCTGATCATCAAACTTTCTTTTGTTGTCACTTGAGCCTTGTGCATTTGCAAGCTTTAGTATTGGCTCCATAAGGCGGTGGGATACAATGACAACTTCTTCAACAGTTTTTGGATTCGAAGCGATGACATCTCCTTCGATGCTTCGAGGTAAACCTCCGATCAAGGCTTCCAAAAGCTTTTCATTGGTGGGAAACAGATGAGGACATAGAGCTCTCAGCTCATGGAATCTCTTGAAGTATGTCTTGAGATCATTACCTTTAGCAGCCAAGTGGTAATACTCATCTTCGAGTTTCTTGATCTCAGTCCTCGGGCAATACTGTTTCATTAACAGTTGTTTCAGATCTGACCATGAAATCTTACAAGCTTCTTCCATTCCAATTGGTTGAGCATGGCCTTTACACCAAGATAACGAATCTTCTAACAAAGTTCCAGTCGCAAACTTGACTTTGCAATCATCTGTGCAGTCACTTAGCAGAAATACAGTCTCGGTTCTCTCAAACCAATGAAGTAAACCAATAGCACCTTCAGTGCCCTTGAAGAATGTCGGCTTGCAGTTCATGAACTCTTTGTAATTACACTTGCGAGTTACAGTGGACTCACTTTGATTTGTTGGAGTGTTAGTTTCATTTGAGTTTGCCATTTCAATAAGACGTGCAGCTTCTGCGGCACGATTCTCTTCAGCAATGCGAGCAGCTTCAGCCTCACGTGCTGCTTGAGCGACACGCTCAGCTTCAGCCTCTCGAGCAATTCGGGCGTTCTCAGCTTCTCTTGCAATTTAGGCTTCTCTTGCGATCTCAGCTTCACGTGCCTCTTGGGCAATTCGTTCAGCTTCAACGCGTTCAGCTTCGGCTCTAGCAGTATCAGCGACATGTTGTGCTATAGCTGCGCTAACACTTTCAGCGACCATTTTCTGAATAGCTGCTGGAGTGATAGTGGATGTGGTAGCTTTCTTCTTGACCATTTTTCTAAAATTTCCAAGAATAAATACCAAGATTAAGAAATTATCGATCGATGATAAAACTGATTTCATATTATACACATCATAATAGTCCAGATTACCACTTTAAATTAATGACATGATATGAATATGATTTTTCTCAACAAATCATAATATATGTATAAGGACATAAGGATTGGTTCGGCATACATCACCGCGGAATAATATCATAACATCAGAATAATAGAAGTACAACCATGGAATACATCATTACATAGTTTTGTTCACAACCATAGGTTACATCATCATAATTCTTGTTCCAAGGTTACAAACCAAAAAGATCCAAGCCTTAATGCCTCATATGGCGGCTTTATGATACATACTAAGATAAAGATGACTAGGATTTACGCATCTCCCGATGCGTCATCCTGACGACGACGAATCTCCTCAACCATGGCTGTCAAGTCTCGGATCTGCTGCTCACGGGCTCGATCTCTCGCCTCGAGGTCATCAATCCTCTCTTCCAGAATAGCAGTGTGAGCATGAGCGGATGCAAGTTCGTGATGCAGGACTCTCTCTCGACCTAAGGCAGTCTCTCTCAAAGTACTAGCATCTCGGATAGTAGTCTCCAATCTCTGAGTCAATCGGTTAACGGCCTCTCTCGCCTCCACAATCTGAGTACTCATCATATCAAACACAATCTCAATGGAGTAGCGACCTACCACGAGGTTTTCGACTTCTTCCTCCAAGCTCTCTATCCTAACTAGTGGAATCTCATCATAATGTGCCATGAGCTCATTCAACTGGTCTTCGTGCTTGATAAGTCTCGTAGCCAACAGAGGAATAGTGTGGTGTACTGGTTCACCGGTAACAGGCAGAACTGGAGCTGGTGTAGTAGTTGAGCTTTCTCCAAGCTCGAACGAACTAGGTGCTCCCTCCTCTTCTCTCCAACGTCGAAGTAAAGGTATCAAGAATGACCATCGCCTAGCACCGGATTTCTTCCTTGGTCCGGTCTCATTATCCACTTGAGTAGGCTTGTCAGGATCAGATAGTGATGGTGGATAGCACTTGATGCAAAGCGGTAAAATTGGCTCACTAAAGTGTCCAAAGGAGGTGATGCTGTAGGTGGTGATGAAACAGGAACAATAGTGGTCTGATGGTAGCACACAGTAGGTGGCAGTGGTGGTGAAGTAGCAGTAGGTGGAACAGCAGATGAAACTGGTGATGACTGAGCGGGTGGTGACTGAGCTGATGGTGACTGAGCTGATGGTGACTGAGCTGGTGGCATCACATGAGTCATAGTGATGGGTCGCACACGCTTCCTAGCGGTGCGTTTGAAGGTCTTACCATTAGGATGCAGTCTATAAGGTACTCCAAACGGCTCAGGCTCATGAGGCTTAAGAACACGAATCCTACGTCGACGACGACAGATAGCTTGGGAAGATGATCCAGAAGAATCTGATGAAGCAGAGTCAGTGCTCTTTGATGACTTGGATGATCCATCATCCACAACAACATCTAAAGCAGGTAGCCATTGCTGCGACTCATAGTACTGATCTAGGGTCATGGAAGCAAAAGCATTGTACTCTTGAGGATGAGCAGTCATAGCTGGAGCAGTAGGAGTTCGGGCAACTTCACCTTCCTCAAAAGGTTCAGTTTCGTCCGAAACAGCAGCTGGTATGACAGGACTGGGATGAGCTGGCATAGTGACAGTCGTAGAGGACATGGTATCATCCATCTCGGTGTCTGAGGACAGAACAACTGGGTGGGATGCAGACATGGTACTGTAACAACCCATAAATTAATGTAAGTAAATGCCAAATAATATAATTATTTTAGTTAGCTACACATATTTGCCAAGCAAATCTCCATGCCTAACTAAAATGAATGCAATTTACTTATGATCTAGTGATGCATCAATCCTAATGCATAGAGCGGTCACGGAAGGGCGTAAGGCAGTGGTGTAAAATAGTCCCGTTTTAAAAGTGCGGTTATAGTCCAAATGTTTTTGAAAAACTCTTTGGTTCTCTATAACCTTGGCTCTGATGCCAATCTGTAACACCCCCGAAAATCTTAATGACAGCGGAAGACTAATTCGGGTGTTACTTGAATGGAGATCATAGTCAATAATTATAGAAAACGACTCGAAAGAGACGTTTTATTAAAATAGTTATCATTCATCGAAAACTCATAGTTTGTTACAAAATGTTGTAAATAGATCAAGTGTTTTTCCCAAAAGAAAGATCATGAGTTTGAAAGAAATGATAACTTTTATGTTTTACACCACCAGATAAGCCTTGCCATGCCCCGTTCCGCACCTTGGTCATAATCTTCACTGATTACCTGAGATAACATGCTTAAAAAGGTCAACAAAAATGTTGAGTGAAGTTCATAGGTTTAAAATAAGTTGAACACAAGTATAAGATCATGATCATTGTAAACTAACAATATCATAAGAAAAATATCACAGATTATTATGCACTAAGCTCATGAAACCAAGACTCAACTGCATACACCGAACTACCAGTGTACGTAAGTATGCCCCAAAGGAGGTAATAGCCAATTACCTAAAGAAATTCGATATGGTGCGCCCCGATTATTTCTCTATAACCGAAACGGGGTTCGTTAATCCCCATAGTACTATTCACGATATCTACGTTCACTCGCGGTGACTAATGGTTCATGATCAGGGGACTTGTGGCTAACAACTTAGGCAGTACCAATAATCAAGAAGATCAAGCATTTATGAAAAACCTTGTGTTCTAGTTTAGAGCATGTATCTCCCTCGCGGGGTTTATAAAAATAAAGTAAAAGCGAGGCTATGAACTCACCTTGATGATAATGCACACGCACAAAAAGATCAAGCACAATGTAGCGGAGGTTCCAACTCGAAACCTAAAATGATGAGATGGCGAGTCTCAGTAAATGAGCATTTTGGTTCGCGACCAAAATAATAGAGCATTGAATATTCTTATTCAATAGGTCATTGGATTGTCCAATCCAATAGTGTGCGATCGTGATTAACGTTTTAAGTTAATTTATGTGCTACATTGCCTTAATTAGTTATCCTCACTTACGCATAAGTGAAATGTTCCCCCGTTGTGATCTTAGTAGATTTGTTGAGTATTTTAACGTATTTGAATGAATTCCCCGTGTGTTTTATCGGATTTGATATATATATATAATTATAATCTTATAATATATATATATATAAGTAATACATTTAACGTTATCCGAAATAAAATACTCATAAGATCAAAATACTTGTTTTTACGTAATTAGGATAGGTTTATAAGTTTTTCTAAACTTTTTCCGAATTTACACTTTTTACCCTCAAGTTACAAAAAGTACGAGTTTAGTCCTTACACTTTTAGAAAATGACACTTTGTACCCAAAAATATCTCATGCTTAAAGTTTCTAGATTTGACGCTTTTGGTCCCTATAAAAATCTGTTTTTGCAAACATTTTCAAAAGTTGGACTTTTACATTTTTAGAACCATGTTTTACCCTAGTTAAATAGTTACTTGAAGTGGAGGGGTTAGTTTTGCCAAACAGTGATAGTTATAAAAAGGGAAGGGAAAAATGTCATAGGAAGGTTTCGAACCAGGGACCTCACGTTTAACACAACACGCTCCTAACCAACTGAGCTAATGCTTGTTTTGTGTTCAATTTCACAACGTTTGCACTTATATCCTACGTTTAACTGTTTTAGTTTTTGGTATAAATCACATATCTGAGCGTGAGTTTTGCATGCTTCAATGTTTTTGGTTTCCTTTCTTTCTCAGTAGTAAAATGCAAGAATGGTTAAGCTTATATTTCATTTTAGTTTTCACAAAACCTTAGCATGTGTTTTAGCAAGTTTCGATATATTTAAGATGAAAGTGTTCCTAACGAGTATAAATGTAATACTAGACATCGAAGCATAAGATGAGTCGTATCGAAATAGGTTCGAGGAAAACTTACAATCACTCAAGAGAGTGGTGATGTTCGATGAGATAGTGTTTCCAATCCTACCCCGAGTTCTCCTTAAAGTGTTACCCGTTTGCTTATTTTTACCCAAGTATCTCCTAACCTTCACCTTGCAACGTTTCTTTTCTTAGTTCGACTTCCACAGTGGGTACTTTCTTTGGTGTAAGTTGAGAGAGTTTGTGAGTAATAAGGTGAATGGTATGTGTGTTGGTCGTGTGTTTTTAAAAGGAAGTAAGCATGGCTTTTCCAATATTTAAATCTTAGCTTTCCTAGTTTTAGTCTCTTTAGTCATGTGTTAAAATGTATTTGGCCATTGTTTGGGTTGGAGTTCTAGGCGTGGGATTTGAGTCTCAAACATGCCATGACTTGTCAACTTGTTAGGAACATAGAGTCCAATGGTTAAAGAAGTCTTGGTTGAGTCAAAGTATACTTAGTCTAGTTTAGGTATTTTTATATTTACTTAGCATGCCCTAGGAGTGGCTTCTTGTCTCCTCTTGTTTACTCTCACACGACAACACATGTTCAAAAGGGGATGTTTTATGATTTTTAGTTTAGTTTGGTTGTATCATGGCTAGTTTGGTTGTTGTATGTTTCTCACATTCTTGATCACGTTTGACTTCACAGAAAGCATGAAACACACATTTGCTAACTCCTCTAAATGTATACTTGGGCTTGGGTTTTTGATCTATTAGACGAGGCCCATTTAGTTAGGAAATGAAAAATGGGTGTTGGGCTCCCTTTGTGGTGCGTGAGCTAAGCCAAGGCCCAACGAGAAATGGTGTAAGTTTAGGTCCGGTCCAAAGCCCAATAACGATTTGAGTTGGATCACGGGGTGGTACGGAGTCCAATGAGTTTCGAGGCCCAATACGAATCTTATATATTTTTGTTATAATTAAATTCGAAATTTTTACAAATTTTTACGTATTCATTACGTATTTTAGGATTATCAAGATAGTGGGGAAATTTATTTAGATCACAACGGTATCTTTTATGAACGCTCAAGCTGCGTTGATCATGCATATGCCAAATGATATGCAAATGTGATGTTTAGAAAATTTCATGACGAAATAGATCGTGTTTAATTCCTGATTAAAGCGTTAAGTACATTGAAATTTTCCGGGAGCTTACAACAGGATCTAGAACGTAAAATGTCATTTTAGTCAAAATTAAATAACACAAAATAGATTAAAGTCATATTAATGATATTTCATCATAATAATTGCATTGAAATAAACATAATAATTGCATTAAAGTCATATTACAGATTAATTGCATTAAAGTCATATTTCATCATAATAATTGCATTAAAGTCATATTACAGATTAACAAAATATATTTATTCGATGTTTATAGGTTTTGATCACATAAACTGTGAAAAACTAGGGGGGTTGAATAGTTTTATCATTTTTAATTCGTTATAAAACTTAGTTTTGAAAAAATTTGATTCGAGTTTCCGTGAAATTAAACGATTGGAATATGATGACTATTGTAACAATTCTAAAGTAAACAACTAATATATGCTACGAGATATAAAAGTAAGAGATGGAAAGATCAAACCGAGAAACAAAGATTTATAGTGGTTCGGTAATGAAGCTCCTCTTCGCCTTACTCCACTCCCCGAGTACCCAACTCGAGAGTTCTAAGCACTATGTCAACAAACTCCCTTCAGGCGGAGAAAGCCGTACAACTTCGCTTATAACAATTTTTGACACTGAGCTAAATGTCGAGTACTAATCTAGCTTGTCCCAATCTCACTCACAAACTACTTGATTTGCTCACAATTCACTCAACATAAAAGATCTACCCAATCTTCACACGATCAACCCAATCTAGACACGATCAACCCGATCTACACACTAATGACACAAGCTACACAAGATCTCTACAAGATCACAATGACACAAACTAACTAACATTATGATGAACAACTTGATATATACCGATATACAAAAAGTAAGTAACAAATGCTACGAGTGCACTACGCTAGCTCTACAACACTTTTTATCTTTTTGATATAATGTGTTCTTCTCTTGCACTAGTATAGGAATGAAGGTGATCACTTGGTTGGATGATTGGATCACTCTTAAACAAAAACAAACTAATAAATGATCAAAGAATCAAGATTAGAAAGAGTGGATCTAACTCAGAAAGTTCTGTATGAAAATTGGTTAATAAAATATGTAAAATAGTCTAGTATTTATAGCCAAAGAAAAACTAGCAGTTACAGAGTGGACGACACCATTAAAATTAACGGTGATGTCGGTCATTTAATGGTACCGTGCCAGACAAAAAAGCTTTTGGAGTGGTGAAAGTTTATTTTGAGATGTTTGGAGCTGTTCTTGAGGGAAAAATAGTTGTTGGGATTTTTAAACTTATTTTTTCAATTAAAACATTCTTTTTAATTCAAAAATAATTTGTAAAATATATTTTTAAAAAAATGTTTTGTCACATTAAAAATGTGAAGTCTTTGAATAAAAATATTCAATCCTTTTATCATTTGTCAACTTGTAAGCTTGTTTGTTCTTACCTCAAGTGATTTACGTCAAAATGGAATATTACGGCTAAAAACTTGTATACGTCAGGCGGTTTTATATTTTGTTATTATCAAAACGTATAAATGTCGAAAAATAGAAATAACGTTTTTATACATCATTTGTATTATCAATCTCATTCCTTTTGATGATGACAAATATGAACTCATTTTATGTAAAAATTGTTAATGACAAGTTTTAGTTGAGTTTGTCCTCATTTCTCCCTCTTTTTGTCGAAGCAAAAAGTATGTTGAAACGATGTCTACGATGCTAATGCTCCTCCTTGATGTATGACCCCCCTCGTTTGGAGGGCACCAAGGAATCAAGCAATGATTTCTTGCTACAAAAACGAGTGATGTGTCCTTTGTTTAATCAAGAATAATGGGAAAAAACAATCATCCATAGACAAAACGATTATAACTAGTTGAACAACAATAAGTTCTTTCTGCCTCTACGATTATTATCAACTAGTCAAACTTGATTAACAAATGTCACTATGAAACTTTAGCACAATTGGATCTTAGAATCAACTTGAAATTGAATTAAAACATGTTAAAACAATCACTAACTAATCATATGATAATCAACATCATTTAAGCAAGTGTATAAATAAACTAGTCACGCATAGCAAACATGAATATAAACTCAGAACTTTGAACATTAGAAAACATGATTAAGAGTCTTACAATGCTTGGAATAAGATTACAATTTGTGAAGTAATGATTCCCAACGTATTGGGGTAGACTCCTTGGTGTTTTGGCCTCCAAATATGGAACTTCTGGAACTCCAAACTTTCATGGACTTCTAAGGACGAATTTTAGAGCTTAAGAGCTTTGTTTAATGAGTAGAGAGAGTTGTATTGAAGTGTGTGTCTCATATGCTCACAAGAGGTCTCTATTTATACTAGTTCCAAGGCCTAGGGTATTAATTGTTGAACTTGGCCTCCAAGGAGTTAGGAAGGGACTAGAATACACCAAGGGAAGGACCTAGAATAGTTTGGATGCAAAGGGGATACTTAGTGATGAAGATTTGGCAGAAACAGGCTCTCCAACCGGATCGGTCACATGACCAACCGATCCAGTTAGTCTTCTACAAGGGCTCCAACCGTATCGGTTGTGGGCGGCAACCGAACGGTTGGATGGGCGTCTTGGGCACTTTTTGATCTTCTTCTAACCGATCCGGTTGCTATTGCAACCGATCCGGTTGGTCTTCCTGAGTTACGGGAAATTGATCTTTACTTCGTTTTGACTTGTAGAATCTTGGTTCTTCAATCACCTTGGTCTTCTATGGTACTTGAACTACTGATTTGTACTTGACATGCTACACAGAAACGGTAATCTTCCAATTGTTGAACATTCTTTTACTTTTTCTTCCGTTTCCCTGCACTTGGTTATAAACACTAGACAAACATCTTTTGATGCGATTAAGCACTGAAATCATACAAATATAACTAAATAACATATACAAAAGCACACATAACGCTACTAAAAACATGTACAATCTGAGCGTTATCAAATTCCCCCACACTTAAACTTTGCTTGCCCTCAAGCAAATCTAGGAAAAACATCCACTGGTACAAGATCATGATTACGAAAAATGTGATGTAAATCAACCTAGTACAAGTACGAGAGAAGATTAATCAATTATGCTTTTTAAGAGTGAAACATTCAAGATGTTTGACAATATCCAATGATTTTCTTGCATGATTAACATTTCAAAACACCTCACGAAAAAGGAACGAAATATAATTCACTCAATCACTCATTTTTTAGTGGAGTAACAAGATAAATCACACTCATTGCTCAGTCATGATTAGACTATTACCATAAGCTTGTACAAGAAACAAAACTCCACCGACGTGGCGTGAGCACCAAGCAAAAACATCTAAAGAGGACTTTTATTCTGGTTATAATGTTATGGCTAAGGGTTAAGGGCATGGATAAGGCATGGGAATATTTATGAAATTGGTGTTAAAAATAAAAATAGAATCAAGTCTAATACCCGTGTTGCTAGCTACCAAACAATCCGCGAACCAATAAATGATTAGAGCTTTATTTTCTTTTATTCGGATTTCCATAACTCTTCGCTTTGATTTGCCATGACAACTTTTCTTCGAACATAGCACATTGGCTAATACATTCATACTTTCGACATTTTTTTTTTGTTTTTTTTTGAACATAAACTCAAACTCATCCTTGGAATGGCTCACTCAACTAACAAGGTGTGGTAACTCATAATCATCTGAACAATCTTCACTTTCCAGGTGACTAGCAACGAACCGTTTGGACATTGACAAGGGTTAGGCTAAGGTTTAAAGTGTAAAATATTTTTGTATTTTTCTGGATGAAACAAAAACGAAAAGGATGGCTCAGAGGGTGTAACTAGGGTTATCTAGCGCTAAAGATGAGCGCTACAAATGGGTCCATGTAGGTGGTTAACTAACCGATGTGGCTAGCTAATATAGCATGATATGAAAAATGGAAGGCCATTTGGGTTAAATCCTAAGGTGCCTCTTTATCACACGAATTTACTTATATCGCACGAATGCGATCTCACTGCGGTCAGGTAATGATTTACAAGCACAAGTTCTAGAATAAATAAAATCATCGGCACACTCATAGCAAAAGATCCAAGCATAAAAGATGTATGTTTTATATAAATCAGGCTCAAATCCTCACAATTTAGTGGAAAGGGCTATAATTTGTGCTAGCAAATGTTTATCGATCCCAGAATGGATTGCAATATTAATCGGAACACATCTCAAAGTTTCAAATATTACCAGTTTTACCAGTGGTTTGATCCAGTTATTCTAATATGTTATCCTAAAAGCGTGAAAAATAACTAGATCACAAGGGCAAACAAAATTTTAATTTTAAGCTTGAAAACTCTAATTTTCCTATTCACCCCCCCCCCCACACACACACTTAAGTTAAACATTGTCCCCAATGTGAAAAATGAACTTCAAAGTATAGAAATAGGGAAAATAGAGATGAAACCAGTTATTTCAATGAGTTTGTCAGCTTAATTTTTTCATTCCTAGCGTCCACTGGAGTAATCATTACCCGCACAAAATCTTATATACAAACAAAAGAGTTTTATTAAGGTGTGGCACCCCCCCCCACACTTAAGTTCAACCAAAGGTTTTGTTGGAATCACTCCTAAACAGTATTTCAAGTATTTATATCTCATATGTAATAGGTCGCTTTATTATGGCCTTTATGTTTGTTTAAGGTCAAGCTTATGTAGAAGGCCCATAAGCTTAGGCCCAAGCCCACATAAGAAAGGATGGGAACTAGGAGTGTTGCCCTAGCTTCCCTCCTATAAATAATCTTGTAAACCCTCATTTGAGGGTTGGTTGTTCAAGTTACTCTTTCACATACATCTACGCTTAACCTTTCTCTTTTATACGTGTGTGTGTGTTTGGTATTTGTTCATCCGCCTTCATCTCTTTCTCTATAACTTGTGTTTGTAAAACTAGTGACCTAACAGTGGTATCAATCGCCAAATAGTTGGGTGTACACTTTGTTTTTGAAGTTTTTTGGTTTTGGGTCTTACGCGTAAAGATAACGCAATCTTTGGTTATCTTAAAAACTCGTTTTTTACACTTTTTAATCCAAGATTCTTGTACTTTCAATGTTTTGAGGTGTTAAAATACTTGTTTTTGGCAAAAAGTTTCAAACTTTACGCGTGGATTTACGTTTTTAAGCTTGTTTTTGTTCGTGGGTGTCGTTCTACGCGTAACCCGTCTAGCAGTTTTGGTACATCAAATTTCACATTTTTGTGTTCTTTTGGTACTATTGAAGCTATTCCATAACAAAAAACTGGTTTAGAAACACATTTGGGCAGAATCAAAGTTACGAGTAATCCTACGCGTATCAAAACCCTAATATTACGCGTAAGATTTTCCTTGGTTTGATCTTCAATTTTCTGGTTTATTCCGTGTTTTCTTACTTGGATAAGTCTGAAAATACGTCGACTTTGGATATCTTTTGCACTGTGAAGTGTAAAAGATCATTTAGGCAAAAACCCTAAAATTACGCATAAGCATAAGCTTACGCGTAGAAATCCTACGCATAAGATTCACTTTACGCGTAAACTAAGGTCTACGCATAAGGTAATCCTACGCCTACGTTTCTACGCCTAACTTTTGACTACGCATAACTTTAGTGT